>JBBMOL010000009.1:0-1200000 GCA_037954665.1 Laguncularia racemosa | reverse complement strand
TAGTTCCAAAATAAGGAAAGCCCTTATTTTTATACCTCACGATAGTCCCTGAATCCGTAGGGTGCGTGTTGGGATAGAAAGATGAAGAGGGGAGAGAACGTTCCATCTATTATCTAAGCAAGAAATTTACAGATGGGGAACAGAGGTATTCTGAAATAGAGAGGACTTGCTGTGCTCTAATTTGGGTCATACACCAATTGAGGCAGTATACCCTTTACTATCTCATTGAGTTGCTGACAAGACATGATCATTTGAAATACTTGGCAGAGAAGCCCGTTTTGTTAGGGAGAATCTCCAAATGGCAAATGCTTTTATTAGAATTTGATATCACATATATAAATTAAAATTCAATAAAAGGGAAATCTTTAACAGATCAGTTGGTAGAACACCTAATCGAGGGAGATCCCTGAGAATCACAAGCCCAATTCCTTGATGAAAATATACTAATAACGGAGGGTGAACCAACAGAAGATTACAGGATAGATCAAAGCCCTAAATGGAATATTTTCTTTGATAGAGCTACCAATGTATTCAGTTGTGGGATTGGGGCAGTGCTAATATCACTAGAAGGAACACAATTCCCTTCAGCAACGAAACTCACATATCCGTATACTGATAATATCACGGAATATGAAGCATGCATCCTTGGCCTCAAAATGGCTTACCACATGAGAATTCGTGAATTAGAAGTATATGGAGATTCTTCACTCATCAGATTACAAACAAGAGGGGAATACAAAACTGAAGACTCCAAATTGGTACCATACCATCAACATTTGATAGAGTTGATCGATTAATTCGAAGCAGTTACCTTCACATACATCCCGAGAACTCAAAATCAATTTGTAGATGCACTCGCTACATTGGCATCTATTATTCAAATAACAGGGGAAGCCGAAGTCTAACCACTGAAAATATAAATTGAAAATCGGCCTGCTTACTGTTTGGTAATCAAAAAGGCGCAAGATGATAAGGCCTAGTATTACGATATCAAAACTTTCCTTCAAGAAAGCAAATATCCCAAAATGGCTAGCAAAAATGACCAAATAACACTCGAAAGGTCAGTGAGTCATTTCTTACTAAATGGGCCTGTACTTTATAGAAGATCACCTGATACCACCTTGCTAAGATGTGTGGATGAAAAAGAGGCATGCGAACTGATGAAAGAGGTGCATGAAGGAGTATGTGGACCTCACATGAATGGCTACATGTTGGCCTGAAAAATCATGAGAATGGGCTACTATTGGTTAACTATGGAATTGGATTGTATCAAATATGTCAAGCATTGTCACTTGTGTCAAGTTTATGCAAACTGAATAAATGCTTCGCCTAAAGAACTTCATTCGTTGACTGCACCATGGCCATTCTCCATGTGGAGGATCGACATCATTGGCCCAATCACTCCAAAAGCGTCCAATGGTCACAGATTCATATTGGTAGCCATTGATTACTTCACCAAGTGGGTAAAAGCTTCGTCATATGCCAGTGTCATAAAAGGGGTAATAGTTCGATTCCTAAAGAGGGACATAATAGCTCGATATAGAGTTCCTGACTTAATTATCACTGACAATGGTACCAACCTCAACAACAAGTCGATGATGGATTTATGTCAACAGTTCCATGTAAATGATCACTCGTGAAATGTATAAGTGAAACCGCTAGCAAGTATACTAGGTCACAATCAAGTAATATATGATGAGTAGAGTATCGTTCCCTCGAGGACTAAAAAGATTACCAAACCTATAATAACTTATATTGATATTTAGGTAATTCAAACAGGAATCTTTTTTTTATATCTAACTAAAGAGATTAAATCAAGTTCTATGCTAATGGGAATTATAAGATTCTTATAAATACTTCTAATTAAACAGTGGGAATTTAGAATTCACCCTAGTCATGCTAATCAAACTACCGTTAAGTTATTGAAATCAACTTATATGTGGTTATTCACGTGAGTTCAACATTTTAAACCTCAAATCAATTAATCCACTTTCGTATCTCTAATTAACAGAGGATTCTAATATACTCTCATACATTTTTCAATGCCATGATCGCCTTATGCCCTAATACAATTATCCTTAATCTCTTAGTGAATAATTAATTAGAACATAGATTTAATCTCTCTATGAACCCTAATTAAACCAATTAACGCCGCTTTCGCATTGACTTATTAGTCTAATTAAGAATTCCTAACAAATCCTATCTTTACTTTCATATTGATTGGATTTCTAACAATCTAATCTTATCACAATTAAATTGGAATTATAGGAATTCACAACATGAATACTCCACATATATGTCAATCTCATAACCAAACTACACCGATCATTTTAGCAAACTAGGGCTTCATCCACTATTCCCACAAACAAAATTAGCTAGCCATACAATAGATAACAACAAGACAAAATTCAATGAAAAATGTTAAAGAATCCATTAAAGACATAAAAACCAATTCACAAAAATGCCAAATATGATTAGGATAAGAAGTCACCAATATGTAGCAAATCTGGAAATAAGATCCTCAAACAACTCTTCAGAGATTTCTGACTTGATCTCAATTGATGGAAGTACAATTGAATTCAATCTTCAATTCCCTTGTAAAAAACTAAAGTTTCTCAAAACAAAGTTCTCAAATCTAAAATCTACTCTCCTCTCCCTGGTCGTCTCCTTCTTTTCTTTTCTTTCCCCTGCTTTTATGCTCTGCAGAAACGTACAAAGTGCACAAGAATATGAAAAGTTGGCAGTCCACCACATGAGGCACGGCCATGTGTAATGTGGTGGTTACTGCCACCACATAAACCACGGTCGTGGGATAACTCCATAAGCGTCTCGACATTTTCTTCTTTCGTTCTTCTTTTAGGCACGGCCGTGTCTTAGGGGGTAAACACACCCACCACATGAAGCACGGCCGTGGGCTATCCCCTTAAGCCTCTCGTCCTTTATTTTTCTTTAATAATTGTGGAAAGGAAAAACACTACATAAGGCACGGCTGTGTCTCATCTCTTGCTTGTGATTTCTTCATGTTTTGCATCATATACATCTTCAAATCCATTAATCCCTAAGATATTAACATAAATGCAATTTAAGTATCTTTTTATTGGAAATTTCTAATAATTGACAATAATATATATACCAATCACAAGATACAACATGATAAAATATGCCTTTATTAGTAAACCATAGAAATTCAACTCCTTACTGACCTCAAATGAATGGGGCAGTGGAAGCAGCCAACAAGAACGTCAAAAGAATCATCGAAAAGATGACGATCACTTACAAAGATTGGCACGAGATGCTACTATTTGCCCTCATGGCTTACAGAACCTCAATTCGAACATCTACTGGAGTTACCCCTTATTCTCTAGTATATGGTACTGAGGCAGTCCTACCAGTTGAAGTTGAAATACCATCCTTCAGGATCTTATCAGATGCACAGTTAGATGAGTCAGACTAGGTAAAGAAGAGGCTTGACCAATTGAATTTGATCAATGAAAAAAGACTCGTTGCGTTGTGTCATGGCCAATGCTATCAACAAAGAATGGCCCGAGTATTCAATAAGAAAATGAAACCTCGATGTTTCAAAGAAGGAAATCTGGTGCTAAAGAAAGTTCTCCTGAACGCTCAAGATTCGAGAGGGAAGTTCACCCTAAACTATGAGGGCTCATATGTCGTAAAAAAGGTATTGTCAAGAGGAGCTTTAATATTAACTCAAATGGATGGTCCGGAATTGAGAGACCCCATTAATACATATGCTGTTAAGATGTACTATCCTTAGGCAAGAAAATTGAAATTTTGCTAGGATTCATGAATGCCAATATTCAGTACATATTTCGGCGAGTTTAGTTTTCATTTCTTTTACAAGCAAAGTTAATGTCTTTGAATGATCAATCATTCCAACCAATTCTCATTAAAGCAAACATCCATATACACACATTATCCATTGCCTCACAATGAACAATGAATATTGAAATGATAATAAATCTCAATAGATTTTGTAATATAATTCTACCTATTGTTGAGCATTAAACTTGATGCATTAATAGGATAACACTATAATCACAAGAGCCATGCTCACAAGAAGGAAAATAAATCAAGACCCTTAGCCTTGTTTGAAGCAAGAGTAAGCAAAAAAGGAGTAAACTAGCACGAAGGTTCAGTTATTTGGTTGCTATTCGTGATAAACTAGTAAGCATTTTAGAGTAAATAACCATCATTCATCATGAATCACATATCTTAAGATAAGCAGTTTAAAAGACATCCATTATCAATCGTTTAACCAGTTCGCTAGAAGTGTTGTCAAAAGTGTCAGGTAAGTCAGCCCACTATGGGGCACTTTTCCAGATACAATAACCTAAATTCAGCCCATAATGGGGTACTTTCGTGGTTATACTTTCTTAAAGTCAGCCCACGATGGGGCACTTTTCTAGACATCCTCTCTCAGGGCCAGCCCATAGGGGCACCTTCCTGGACATCTATTCTTCAGGGTTGTAAGTCCAAGGAGACGCTTCCCGCTATCGGTTAGTCAGCCCATAATGGGACACTTTCCTAAATATCCTCTCTTAGGGTTAGCCCATAGGGGCACCTTCCTAAACATCTCTTCTTCAAGGTTGCAAGTCTAAGGAGACGCTTCTTGCTGTCGATTAGTCAGCCCACAAGGGGGCACTTTCCTTAAAGTTTTAATAGGTTAGCCCCTGAGTCTAGAGACTCTGGTTTTCCTTTCCTCTTTTACAAAATTGAAAAGAGGAGATCTTGCTGACTAGTTGTCCAAATTAGGATTAATCCGCTCAGTTAGTTCTAATTCAATAATCTTTCCCAACGTCGGTTGGGTGGTGACTCTAAATAAAATAAAATTCCTAGTTCAGGTCGAGGATTTATATTAGATGAGCATAGGGTCCAATATAAATCGAATTAGGAATATAAATGAAAAAAATAAAAAAAATTAGACTTGGCAATTAGTCTTGTACTTAATCCATTTCAACAATATATTCTAACTTAGTAAACACAAGTTACACGTATCTTGAATTCTAGCCTTAAGCATGTTTGGTCCTAATTTTAAGCCAAATTAAAATTTGTAAAACATCAATAAATGTTTCTTAGTACTAAAGTAAGAATAATATAATCCCTTAATTCTCTTAACCTATTAGATTATCTAAGGTTTTACTAACTATTTAAGTTGCATGGAAATTAATTTAATTAGAAGTTAAATATGTATATAATTAAGTTATGTTTCACTCAACACCGCTATGTTGGAAGTCGTATAGCTCAACATGGGATAATACATAACCATGTTAAAGGTCGTGTACCTTTTTGTGTATATTATATTTTAGCACGGGGTGGGATACGACTGTGTTGGGAAGTCATGTATCCTTTTGAAAAATTTGGGTTCGATATAGTCATAACATGATCGTGTTGGGAAGTTGTGTATCTCTCTTTAAAGTTTGAGTTTGACATAGGTGTGACACGACTGTGTTGAGAGGTCGTGTATCTCTCAATACGTTTGGGTTTAACATGGTTGAAATACAACTGTATTGGGAGGCTGTATATCTCTCAATATGTTTCATGAACCCTAATTCCTTTATGTTAATTCATTCTAATTTTGATTCATTTTACTCCTAGGTTTAATTTATTCCTAAAACAAGTATTTTCCATTCAATTAACTTAGATTAGAATACTTACATCGAGATTTTTGTGAATTAAATCCTTGATCAATTGATTTTGGTGCTCATTACGTCCCTTTCCCAAATTCAGATTTTGATTCACACATGGGTTTGAAAGCAATTATATCATCAATTCCATATGGAAATAATCACCAATTCATTAATCTTTTTACTTGGTTTACTCAGGATCACTCTTGTAGTTTGGTAGACTACCTTTTCCTTTGGAGAGTCTCTTGTTCATTCTATAGTGTCTTGGAGGAAAAATGGCAAAAGAGAGGGTGCTAGGTTAAATCGGAGTTTATATCGTCCTTAGCGTTGGCTTTATATTATAACATTTATAATTGAATTATTAAAAATTCAGGTATTACATAATTAACATATTTAGATAAATAAGGAAACTGTTTATTTTCAGGATGATTTGATTGAATGCAATTGTGTAGACTATAATTAGGAGGATATTTTTTTTTTCCTTATTCATCATCTCTAGAATTGCATATAAACTAGTCAAAATGTAATGAAGATCATCTTATAATTCCATCTTAAAATATTTTGTTTTTCATGGTATCAAAGCTACATTAGCTCCAATAACCTAAAATTTTTCTGTTTATTTACTTGTCCTTTAAGTATGTCTAGAGAACAGCAAATTCCAACCTTGAAAGTCTCATTTACAGTAGTAGATCAAGCATCTCTAGCAATAATGATAGGATCTTCAACAACTAGTTCATTTGATAGCCATTCTTTACAAATTACTCAGCATAAACTCAACGAATAGAGTTTTTGCGAATGGTATTAGTTTGTTATGCTAGTAATTCGTGGAAGAGGAAAAGTTGGATATTTGACAGGTTCAGTCACAATTCAACCTACTACATCACTAACTTTTAACACTTGGGAAGCAGAAAATTTTATAATTATGGCTTGGCTTATCAACTCCATGAAGCCGAGTATTGGAAGGACTTATCTCTTCTACAAAAATAGCGAAGGAGATTTGGGATGTGGTTAAGAGATATATTTAGACCTAGAAAACATATCTCAGTGTGTTAAGATTAGGTCAAAGATTTAAAATGCTAGATAGGAAAATCTCTTTATCACTGATTACTACAATTCCTTGTTGGAATTGTGGTAAGAAATGGATCTCTTTTATGAGATAGGATGGGAGTGTACTAGTGATGTAGCAAAGTTCGTAAAGATGCTTGAGAAAGAGTGTACCTTTGATTTTCTATAAGGACTGAATCCCAGTCTTGATGAGGTATGAGGGTAGTTGCTTAAAATGAAGCCTTTCCCAACACTTTGTGAATTGTTTCCTGAAGTTAGAAGGGAAGAAAGTAGGAAGCGTGTAATGATGAATCTCAATAGTGCTGATGTTTTTATTACCATGGAGTCTTAAGGATTTGCACTTGTGGCTAACAAACAAAAAAGGAGGCCGTAAAGAGCAAAGAGATAGCCTTGGTTCTCAAGGCAAGGAGATTGTTCGATGTGACTATTGCAACAAGCCATACCATACTCGAGAACAATGTTGGGACTTGCATCGGAGGCTTGCCAACTTTAAGCCGAAGTCTCAATGTGGATAGTGTAGTAGTCAACATAAGGCAGCACACTTAGTGGAATCTAATGTAGGCAATACCTCCAATGTTAGCTTCTTGACTGAATAGATTGATATGGTATGTTAACTCCTAAATTGAGCTAAATTTGCTAATTACCCACCAGCAGGAGTTGAGACTCATAATCCCACAATAGTTATAACACAAACAGGTAAAAGACATCTAGAAAATTGTTAGATTATTGACACTAGAGCTTCCGATCATATGGTGGGTTCTTTGCAAGTTTTTGATGAGTATGAAAAAAACAGTAAGTTGATTAATGTTTAGGTTATTGAGGGGAATGTCACTAGCTATAGGATAACGGATGATTTGCTTAACAAATATAACCTTGAAATTTATGTTGCATGTGCCTAAGTTAACTTATAATCTTCTTTTAGTTAGTAAGTTAACAAAGGACATGGATTGTGTTGTGACTTTTTTCCTTACCCATTGTGAATTTTAGGACCATTCTTCAAGGAAGATAATTGGCAATATTGAAAAGAAAAATGACTTATACTACCTCATCGAAGTAAAGGAACCTGTTAAGAAAAACACAAGGTCTTTATTTGTTACTTTTGAGTTTGAAATTATGTTATGGCATCAACGTTTAAGACATCTAAGTTTCTCTTATATGAAAGCTTTGTATTTGAATCTTTTCATTAATAAAGAAAATTTTTCTTTTCGTTGTGAGCATTGTGTCCTCACTAAACAATCCAAGGCTTGTATTTTTCATAAGTTTGTTCAAACCGTGTTTGAGTCCACTATTTAAGTTCTTAGAATTGATAATGGAGGGGAGTATTTTTCAAATGTGTTTGGTATTTAAGAGAAATTGGGATATATCACCAAAGTTCTTTGTAGATGCACCTAAATAAAATGGGGTTGCGGAAAGAAAAATTTTTCATTTGTTAGAAGTTGCTCGATCGATCATGTTTTCAAGGTCTCTTCCTAAGCATTATTGGGGAGAAGCTATTCTTACAGTAGCTCATCTAATAAATCACTTAACTTTCAAAACTCTAAAATTTAGAACCACTCTAAGTGTTATTTAGATTTGTTTTCCTAACACAAACTTGCTTAACCCCTTGTCCCCAAGAGTGTTTGGGTGTACTGTGTTTGTGAACAACAAACAACTTGGTTGATGTAAACTTGATTTCAAAGCCTTTAAATGTGTCTTTGTAGGATACCCCCCAACAAAAAAAGATTACAAATGTTATTCACCTATCCTTAAGAAGTTTTTTGTGTCATGTGATGTAACCTTCTTTAAGGATCAACCTTATTACTCAACAAATGGGTTTCAAAGGGAGCATTCTAATGAGTGAAGCCTTTAGGATCTAACTTAGGTCTTAATAGTGTCATTAGCAATAACATAAGACATACCCGTCTCATCTAAATCATCCATAGCCACAAATACAAAAACCTTTGAGCTAGAAAACACCAACTAGCCACCTCTTGAACTTGAAAACACTAACCAACTACTCCTTATACCCAACCTCGAAGATGTTACTCATCAACAACTTGTAAATGAGTCTAGATCTATTCTTTTTCCTAGTGCTCAAAGGGAAAGGTTGCCAACTAAAAGACCTCCACAAGTTTACATCCATAGGCCATTGATCTCTCAGTAGGGTCAATCATCCAACTAAGAATCAATTCAAGGGAAAACTATGGGTTTGCAGTTTCCTATGGTAAGTGAACTGAATGAACCTATTGCACTTCAAAAAGGAGTAAAGTCATGCACTAAACATCTAATTTCTAATGTTGTGATCTATAAACAATTATCCTCTGAGTTCAAGGCCTTTGCAGTGAAGATTGATGAGGTTGAGATTTCAAAGAATATCTATGAAGCCATAAGGAACCCAAAATGGAAGGATGCAGTACAGGAGGAGATAAGAGCTTCACAAGTAAATGGAAACTAGGAGATGGTCAATTTACTTGAAGGAAAAAAGGTGGTTTGAAGTAAATAGGTGTTCTCTGTGAAGTATAATGCCAATGGAGAATTAGAAAGATATAAAGCTCACCTAGTAGCTCAAGGGTACGAGTAGAGACATCACTTGTGTTGAAATTAAATTCCATATGTGTTCTCTTGTATATTGTGGCTAGCTTGGATTACAAACTACATCAGCTTGACATTAAGAATGCTTTTTTGAATGGCAATCTTGATAAAGAGGTATAGATGAAGGCACCACCTAGATTTAAAAAACAAGAAGAAAGAGGTAAAGTCTGCAAGTTAAGGAAGTCATTATATAGTCTAAAGCAATCTCTCAAAGCACGGTTCACAAGATTTAGCTCAACTCTTACCTGGTTAGGATACTAGGAAGGGAAAGCTGATCATACCGTGTTTATAAAGATGGGGAATTCGAAAAAAAAGAGCTGTTCTTATTATATATGTTGACGACATAATTCTTATAGGTAATGATGAAGATGAGATTTTAAGGCTTAAGAGCAAGTTGGAGGAGGAGTTTGAGGTTAAAGATTTGGGGCCATTGAGGTTCTTTCTTAGGATGGAAGTTGCCAGAAGTAAAGAGGGTATTTTCATCTCTCAAAGAAAATACACTCTTGATTTGTTAAAAGAGACAGGGAAATTAGGGTGCAAGCCGGTTAGGACTCCACTCGAGAAGGCTTGGAAAAATAAAGTCATAGGTGTAGAAGCTTCTATTGATATAGGAAGATACCAACGCTTAGTTAGGAAGCTAATCTACTTATCTTTTAGATGACCAGATATTACCTATGTTGTGAGTGTAGTTAGTTAATACATGCACTCACCTACTTAGAGACATTTAGAAGTTGTAAATCATATCTTGAGAAATCTCAAGGGAATGGTTGGAAAGGGGCTAATGTTTCTAAAAACCAGAAATAGGAGTATTAAAGGTTACGTTGATGCAAATTGGGCTAGAAGTGAAGATTACAAGTCAACATCTAGGTATTGCACTAAGTTATGGGGTAATCTAGTTACATAGGTGAGTAAGAAGCAAACGATTATGGTTAGAAGCAATGCAGAGATAGAATTTAGAGCAATAGCACAAGGAGTTTGTGAACTAATTTGGTTGGAAAGATTGTTACAAGATTTGAAGCTACCCATATTCTCTATTAAGTTGTACAGTGATAGCAAGTTAGCCGTTAGCATAATAAAGAATCCAATCTAGCATGATCGTATGCAGCATATTAGAATAGATTGAAGTTTTGTCAAGAATGAAATTGATGAGAGAAGACTTGATCTTTGCTATATTTCCACTCATGAACAAGAAGCAGATATTCTCACTAAGAGCCTACTGAGGTCAAGTCACGAAAATCTTCTTTGCAAGCTTGGAATGCGAAATATCTATTCCTAAACTTGAGGAGGAGTGTTGGAAAATTTTATGTTTTGAGAGCTGTAAATATCCAATTGGGCCTTAATTAGCAGATTTAGATAAATAAAGAAATTGTTTATTTTTAGGATGATTTGATTGAATGTAATTGTGTAGGCTGTAATTGGAGGATATTTTTTTCTTATTCATCGTCTCTAGAATTATATATAAACTAGTCATAATGTAATGGAGATCATCTTCCATCTAAAAATATTTTGTTTTTCAATATGATTTGTCACATTACAGGATCTATACCACGTTCTATAGGATGTTCCATGGTTCATTTATGGCCATTTTCTTACTCTCTTTAAATGGGAGCCCAACTTTAATCCATCTGCGGCGCGCTTTGATTTGGTAGCTGTTCGGGTGCAGATAAACGAGCTGCCTCTGGAGTACTATGCTCCTATTGCTCTTCAACGCATTGGAGCAGCTGTAGGCCCTGTTCTACGTATTGGTACCCACACAGCTAATACAGAAAAAAAGGCGATTTGCGCAACTATGCGTGCAGGTAAACTTCCCCAAGCCCTTAGTGCATACAGTTCAACTTGAGCAGCACTCCTACCCAGTGCAGTATGAAGGCATATAATCCTTTTGTTATTAGTGTGGTCGTTTAGATCACCAAACTAGCTCTTGTGAGCACATGCACCAAAATCAGGCCACTGGAAATGCACAAAATCACCCTGAATCCTCGGCTAAACTCCATGCAGCAATGGATGGAAGTAGAGATTCTACGTCGATGCCTTCACCGCCTGTGGCATACACTGGCCCCACCTCTGTGCCAGCTGGCGATTCTACACAACATGAGCTTACTTCATCCTCTTACGAGGAATGGATACCTGTTCAACGTAAGCGTGGGCCCAGGACATCTGTGAGAATCATGAAATACCTGCCGCAGCCATCCCAGAGCAATCATACTCTAAAGACGTCGGTTAATAAAAAAAGCAAAATAATACCTCCTCTAAAACCATTGAAGTTCAGAAAATGATTCACCTTGGGAACTACATCACACTACTGACCCTTGTAACGGCCTCTGTGTAAATGCAGCTAATGATGAGCCCGCCACTTTTACGGCTTTAAAAACTGGAGCTCCAACAACCAATTCCACTTCTCTACTCAAAACTAAATGCAAAGCAAACCTAAAACAACTTGCTAGGAAAAAAGGCAACAATGGATCATAAAATTACCCTCACATTCAAGGTGAGAATTATGGAAAACGACTTGGATCACCCCTGGTTGCTACCTTAATATCGACTGACTCTTCTGCATTCGGAGGGGCAATTGCTGGCTGAGGGCAGTGGTGAACCTCCTCTACCTGAGAGTGGTGGACGACATGCCGTATCCTGCCTTCCTGCTGCCCAAAATTCGTCTGCATATAACCTCGGAACACGGTCTGGACGATCCTCGGCGCACATGCATCAGGGTGAGCTCTTCGATGGAGTTCCACATTCGGTTTTCAGCTGTAGCCCCGTGGCAGTGCATCCATCCCACCGATCTGATGGATCAATGGAGCGCCACTTGCCAAGGGTTCGTCATCCTGATCCTTCAATGTCTGTGTGTGCCGCACTTCCCACCGCCAGCAGCATCTGTCCTGAGCCACAACAAGCCTCTAACGTTGCTGTTTTCCAACAGTAGGCAAGAGTCGATGGCATTCTTGACAGCCGAGACTCTTCGGGGCAATGATGTTGGAACTCAATGATTTGACCCAACTCGAATATGAAACAATCTACTTTCGCACGTTAGTTATGGCCATACAGAATGAAATTCAAGTGTCGAACAGACCTGTAAAGATTCTAGTTTGGAATATCAGGGGAGCAAATTCAGTGGATAAGAGGAATGCCATCTGGGATGTGATTGAAGCAATGCAACCAGACTTGCCATCTGGGTTTTGGTAGGAGTAGTCACATGTGTATTACGTGGGTACTGCACTGTACGTGAATTCAGAGATGACACGTGATAGGATGACTAAAGAGAAAATCATAGGAAGGAGGAATAAGCAATCTTAAGTATCTCGAATGCACAAATGACAAACAAGGGAGCTAAGTGGACCTCAAGCATCAACCTTGTAGTTCTTGGGTAATGGAGATCGTTTTTCGCCTAATCTCTTATTTGATCTTTGAGAGCAGATAACTCTTGGTGAAACACCGTTTCTCTGATCTCTGAAACTCGGGGAAAAAGGTCCTTTAATAAGAAGAAATGACTGAGTACTTATAGACTCTTGAGCTTAATGACATTCGTTAGATTACTTTAGCAATCAACTAGTGGGATGGAGTTTACTTATTTTAAAGTTATACTAATGAGCTTGTTATAAGCTCAAGACCTGTAGGCTTTCTCATAAGTATATGAGCTTGCCTAAGAAAGGTTGTATGTTGATGGACTGGTCTAATGATCTTTGTTTTGAGCCCACTAAGCTAGTTCTCCCTGATTCATCCTAATAATCGGACTTGACTCATTAGGCCCTTTCATATAGCCCAATAGGTTAAGCTAAATAATTAATAGGCTTAGCTCAATATATTTATATAATATTTTTAGCTTTTTACATTTTGTCTCATGACCAAAATCCTTTGAATGAAGTCGAAGGGGTTTGGGCATTAGATAAGCCTTTCTAATGGCTATAAAATTGCTTAGCACATGTGCGCTTGTGAAATAGTTGCATTGCTGCCGCATACACGTTTTGCATAATTCATATTACAAGAGCTTGGAGACAATGCTGCATATAATTTAGTATTTTTTTCTTTTTTTTTTTTTATTGTGTAAGTTTATAGCACTATTTAATTGCATGTGTCTCCCTTAAGCTCATCAAAGTGACCTTGCCCCTAAAACAACATATGCATAAATTTTTTTTAATAGACAATTCTCATATATATATATATTTCATCCTTGTGAAGTATCTAGCTCGCTAAGCTGTCTTCAATATCTCAACTCTTCGTTAATGACTTTAGCTGGCTTGTTGATTCCAATAGATGGAAATGAATCAGTATGCACATATTAATTTTGACAGGAGTAGAAGTTCTAAATAATAGTAATAGCCTCACATTTGGCATCACCTTAACATGCTAAATATCTTCGATATATTACTATTAGATCCTCAAAATATCATACCCCATATGCTTTGGAGCAAATATCTAAATAAAATCTATTTAATAGAATATCTTCACAATACTTAATGGGTGCTCTATATACTATTCTTATATTCAATAAGAAATCATTTAGAGATGCCCTCCCCTCTTTTTCTTTTTCTTTTTTCTTTTTATTTCTTATATATATATATATATTTTATTGTGTGTCAAAATTATGCCACACAATGAAGCTTCTTCATCAATTTGCTCCGCAGTAACAAATTCACCATGCTGTCACTCATCATGCAAATCTTTCTTATATATATTCCTTATATATTTTTGAAGCAGCAAATCTTTCTTAAATATTTTTGATGCAGCAAATCTTTCATATATGCTTCTTCTAGATCTAAATCCTCTCTTGCTTTAAAAAAAAAAAAAATCATAGTACATATATTCTTTCCAAATCCATATTCTTTACATAAGCATGCCATAATCTTTTGAATTCATCATATTCGCTTGCATATATTCCTTCCAAATCTAGATTCTTCACATAAGGATGCCATAATCTTTCAGATTTATCATACTGCTTGCTATTCCTTCTTTCCTCTTTACATATATATATATACATATATTTTGAATCTCTTAGCTTTTTGAGTTTCTTAATTTTTTTTTCTTTTAGTGTCTTGTTTAGAAGAAATCAAACATAAGTAGTCATTGGGAGGGACCACGCTTTTCCATAATTTTCCACTATTGGGCTCTGTTTTTACTAGGGCTTCCAAAGTTGTAGCAGTGGCCAAGACAACAGGTGCTCTCTACAGTTTTCCATCTTTTTGCTCTGTTTTGCTGGAGGTTCCACGATTGTAGCAGCGATAAAGACAAGCAAGTGCTTTTCCCTTCTTGTGTATCTTTTTTTTTTTTTATCCTCTTCTTAAACTATCCACCCGATCTCTTTTTCTTTTGTGTATGGTCCCATCCTCCCAAGCATGGGATGTAGAAATTGTTTCAATTTATGAGGCTTGTTAACATGGCAAGGGAAGCTTCAATTATGTATATAGGCTTCCTTTTTTTATTTTTTATTTTTTTTCATTTTAAAAAGATAACCCATGAATGTTCTCATGTATGTATGTATTCCTTTTCCATATGCTGTAATCATGATAGCACTCTATTTCCTTTATAGAAGGGCGTTAATGTATGGCACATCCGCCAACTAATACCGAACATTTATGAAGATGGAGGATACATCTATCGGTGAAATGTCATCTGAGAGTGCCGTTTTTTCTTTTTCTTTTTATTAGTTCAATTTCATGTCGTTTGTTTCTATTCCTTAACGGTTGATATAAGTGTGACCAGCTAAGAAATTGAAGTAAAAATAATAGTGGTTTCTTTGATAATGATGCATGTCTTGCTTGCAACCGAGCTTTCATTTCTTTCCCTTGAACCTATTTTTTAAAGCCTTCCTACTGTATGTGTAGTACACAAGTTGGAAAAGCTTGTTAATTAGGAGAAGAGAAGGGTTTGTAGTTAATGTGGGATCTAAATTTGGCACTCCAAGCATTATCGCCGAATTGATGGGCCTTAATGACCTACCATCTCGACATCCAAGGAAGAATGTCATGGAGGAATATTTTGCTTAGCATCAGATGGGAAGAGGGCTTTTATAAGGTAGGATGTAGATTGCTTAATTGGTGATAAGCTGAAAGGTGTTGATAAATGTTATTATAGGTTAGAGAATTTGAATCCATCTCAGCTTGCTTGTCTTTCCTAGCCTTCTAATAACTATAATGATTCATGCACATGCGTTTGTCTTATATGATTTACTCCTTAGTATGATAACTCAACTTCTCATGTCCATTATCTAGCCAGTTATCTTATTCTTGTTTTATTGCTTTGTTCCATTCATGGCTCCATGCTTGTTATCTATTTGCAACTTAAGAAGTTGATAATAATCAATTTCTTAGAGGACCAATCACTAGAGCATGAGCCAAAGGATTACAAAATCTAGCGATGAGGGTCCTCCTTGAACAACTAGACCTCGATGATGTTGATTTAGTATCTACTTTTGCATTATATAATTGTTGTGCATTCCAATAGGTACATTTATTGGTTTTATAGGATGGCAAATAAAATGCATTAAAGATCAAATTGTGGGACATTCTTGGAATCACATCTAATGGTCCACAACATGTTCAATTGAAGTGAAGAACTAGCTACTTGAAGATCATTTGTACTTGTAGTTTATTACTTTTGGAACCGACCACTTAAGTGGCTTATTTGTAATTTTGTGTTATTTTTACCCTAATTGGAGCAAGTATAAGTACTTGCTAACTAAGGTTTTGCGGGAGCTTTTTAAACATTTTGAAAAGAAACACTTTCTTTGCCGTGAGGGTTACCTTGCTTGCAAATAATCTCTTATCAATTTCACAAGTGAAATTGTGGCTAGATTAACTTGATTAGATTGTGAGTAATATCAATCTTCATCTTGTTGTTTTCAAATTGTATTTAGTGAGTCATATCTAGGTGGAATTTGTTGGTGACTAGTTGTTATCCACGTGAATTAGGGTTCTTCCAATTTAGATTTGAATCATTTTAATTTTAAGTGGAATTCTAGTTCATTGCTATTGATATCCATTGATAATTATACAATTGTGTTGTTCCATATTTCAATTTAGCATCAAGCCTTTTGAAATTCTTGTGAATTAGGAATCTTTGGTGAATTAGTGATCACGCTTATTGTGGATTGTAATTTGTTGTTCATGATATTTGTTGATGTGTTTGCTATTCAATTAGTAAGGCACATCATCATCTTTTTTGGTATCAGAGCAAAGGTTTTGGAGTAGGGTTTGCGTAAACTTCAATCGGAAATTAGGGTTCTTGAATTTTACTTCTTGATTGGAATTGTTGAAGTGGAATTGAAGTAGTTAATTGTGATTTTGTTGTGTTATACTTATTGTTGTTGAAGTGGAAGTGGAGATTTTGTAGTAATGCTTGTGATCCTCATCTTGCCGTGAGAAGAAAGGGAAGTAGGAAGTGTATTTCATTGTGTGTGTTTTGAAATTAGAAGTACATTATTTGTGAAGGAAGAGAAGTGTAATTTCTTGAATGTTGTTTTGGAATTGAGGAGTGTAATTTACATTTCTAGATTTTCTTTTGCATGGAGGATTTGAAAATTATTTGAATTAAAAATAATCATTAAGTTTGAAGAGTTATTGTGTAGTATTGATTGAATACAATTTGAATATTTTGAATTGTTTCTTAACATTTGTGGAGAAGCTTCATTAAGAGTTACATTTGTGTTGTTGTTTCCGTGATTGGAAGAGGGGTGAGGTGTGTGTGTGCTGCATCGTGAGTGAGTATATGTGTGGTGTACTGAGTTTGTGTGGTGAAGGGTGTAACGTGGTGTATTGTTTGTGTTGTGGTGAAGGGTTGCTACACCGTAGTTGTAAGTGTATGTATGTGTCGCGAGTGAAGGGTGTTGTAGTGGTTAAATTTGAATTTCAAAAGCAAACATCAAAGTGTGGAAGTTATTAAGTATTGATGCTTTGAACACTTTGCTTTGTTGGACTCATTAACTTACTATTTGGAGAGGTGTTTATTATTGCTCTACTTATTGTTGCCGTGATTGAAGTGTGGAAGTGTGTGTGAAGTTTAATTGGAGTAGTGTTGTTATTGTTGGCGTAAAAGGGTGATTGTGAATTCTACTACACTTTCCTTTGAATTGTCTTTGTGCAACTCAATTCAACAACCATGTCTAATATTGTTGTAAATGAGGATAATAATCAAGAAGGAGGTGATTTGTATTTATCTGCTAATGTATTGTGCCGAGTCTTGACTTCATTTCCAACCATTGATGATGAGTAAAGAGAAAATTTGTTTCATACTTCTTGTAGGATACAAGGTAATTTATGTATTATTATTATTGATGGTGGTAGTTATACTAATGTTGTGGCTACATCATTAGTATCAAAATTGAAACTTGTAAATACCCACATCCAAAACCTTATAAATTGCATTAGCTAAGTGAGTAGGGGAGTCTCCATATGACCCAGAGGGCTAGGGTACTTTTCAGTATAAGGGATAAATATCATGATGAAATTGCATGTAACATTCTTCCTATGTGTGCATCTCATAAATTGCTTGGTAAGCTTTGGTTGTATGATATAAGGGTTTTACATGATGGCTTCAGAAATACCCATGTATTCTAAAAAGAGGGTAAATGTATCATCTTGAACCTAATGTCACCTTTAAAGGTCCAAGAGGTTCAGAGACAGATCAGTAAACCATTAGAGGTCAAAGTAGTTCCAGTACAAGCCAAGAAATTTGGGAAGAAAAAGATCTTATTGATGGGACAGTCTGAGTTGGAGGAGGCCACAACTTCTTGCCTGGGTCAGTTTTGCCAAATTGACCTGTGTATTGCATGAATCCCGAAGAGGCTAAGGAATTAAAACGTCAAGTGAATGAGCTACTAGAATGGGGTTTGTTAGGGAGAGTCTTAGTCCTTGTGCTGTTCCAACCCTTCTTGTCCTTAAGAAGGATGGTATTTGGAGGATGTGCATTGATAGTCGAGCCATCAACAAAATTACCATCAAATACATGTATCCATTTCCTAGACTTGATGATATGTTAGATGAACTATATGGTGCATAGGTGTTCTCCAAGGTGGGCCTTAAAAAGCGGATATCATCAAATTTGATTAAGAGAAGGAGACGAGTGGAAGACCACTTTTAAAACACACCATGGACTGTACGAATGGATGGTTATGACGTTTGGTTTGAGTAATGCTCTTAGTACATTTATGAGATTAATGAATCATGTAATGAAGAAGTTTCTAGGTAAATTTGTTGTTGTTTATTTTGATGATATTTTGATATACAACAAAAGCCTAGAAAATCATGTGGAGAGCATCTTCAGGCGGTATTTTCAGTCTTGATGGCACAATAGTTATTTGCAAATCTCTAGAAGTGTTCCTTCTATTAAACTGAGGTAACATTTTTGTGATTTATTATATTTGGTTTTAGTGTTAGGGTTCTATTAGAGAATGGCCAACACTAAAATCAGTTGCTAAGGTAAAAAGTTTCCATGGACTAACTTCATTCTGTAGACACTTTGTCCATAATTTCAATAGCATTGTCAGTCCATTAACTGAACTGGCTAAGAAAAATGTCCCTTTCATTTGGGGTGAGAAGGCCCAAAAGAGTTTTGAAGAGGTAAAGGAAAAATTTACTAGTGATCTAGTATTGGCTTTACTTGATTTTGATAAATTTTTTGAATTAGAATGTGATGCTTCTAGAATAGGAATTGGTACTGTATTGATGCAGGATAAGAGGCTTATTGCCTACTTTAGTGAAAAGTTGAGTGGTGTAACTTTGAATTACTCAATATATTATAAGGAATTCTATTCCTTAGTGAGGGCATTGATGACATGACAACATTATCTCCTTCCAAGAGAATTCATTATCTATACAGATCACGAGTTACTAAAACATTTCAAGGGTCAGCAAGATCTATTAAAATGCCAAGTCAAATGGGTGGAGTTTCTAGAGAGTTTTGCATATGTGATTAAGTAACAGAAAGGAAACTAGAATATAGTAGCTGACGCTTTGTTATGCAGGTATGTACTTATCACTTCTCTTCAATCGAAACTGCTTGGTTTTGAATTGCTGAAGGAACAATATATACATGATGCTTATCTAAAAGCAATTATTGAGAAATGTTCTGGGGGAAAGATGTTTGAGGGGCATTACATGATTGATGGATTTTTGTATAAATTTGGAAAGTTATGTATACCTTGTGGGTCTGTAAGGGAATTGTTGGTGAGGGAAGCATATGCTGGATGATTGTCTAGTCATTTTAGTGAGGAGAGCCCTAGCCTTGCTAAAAGAAAATTTTTATTGGAAAGGCATGATAAGGGATGTTCATAGGGTGCTGGAAAGGTGTGGAGTATACAAAAGAGCAAAAGGAAAGAAAGGCGTTCAGGGTAAATATATGCCTTTGCCTATACCTACTAAACCCTGGACTGATATTAGCATGAATTTTGTTTTGGGTCTACCTAGGACTCAAAGAGGAAGAGATTCTATCATGGTGGTTGTTGATAGATTTAGCAAAATGTCCCATTTTGTTCCTTGTCACAAAATAGATGATGCACTTTTTATAGTTAACCTTTTTGTGCAGGAGATTATTAAATTGCATGGTGTTCCACACACTATAGTGTCTGATAGAGACACTAAGTTTCTTAGCTTCTTCTGGAAGACACTATGGAGAAGACTTGGTACTAAACTCATTTATAGTACCTCTTGTCATCCATAGACTGACAGCTAGGCCAAAGTTGTTAATTGTATTCTTCGCACATTACTAAAAGCAACAGTTGGAAAAAATCTTACTGATTGGGACTTGTGTCTTCCTATTGTCGAGTTCGCTTACAATAAGTCTGCTCATAGTTTAACTAGTGAGTTTCCATTTGAAGTTGTGTATGGCTATAATCCTACTCTTCCATTGGATCTTATAGCAGGACCGGCAACAAAGGAAGAGAGCTTAAGTGGAGTTAAGCGGGCCAAGGAGATCTAGAAACTTCATGAGAAGATAGTTGAACGTTTTCAGAAAACATAGGAGTAGCAGAAACTTCAGGGAAACAAGAATAAGAAAACCAGACTTTATAATCCAGGTGACTTAGTCTGGATTAATCTTAGCAAAGACTGGTTTCCTCATAAGAAGTCATAGAAGCTATCACCCAGAGTGCATGGACCTTTCAAAGTTATCAGATGCATCAACAACAACGCATACAGAATAGAGTTGCTAGGAGAATATTGCATCTCAACTACCTTTAATGTTATAGATCTGTCACCATATTTGCCGAATGATATTCATGAAGACCTATCAGATTTGAGGGCAAATCTTCTTGAGGTCCGATGAGATGATAGGAATCAATTTCCTATAGGACCAATCATCAGAGCACGAGCCAAGGGATTACAAAATCTAGTGACGAGGGTCTTCCATGAACAACTAGACCTTGAGGATGTTGATTTAGTATCTACTTTTGCATTATATAATTGTTGTGCATTCCAGTAGGTACATTTATTGGTTTTATAAGATGGAAAATAAAATGCACTAAGGATCAAATTGTGGGACATTCTTGGAATCACATTCAACGATCCATAATATGTTCAATTGAAGTGAAGAACTGGCTACTTGAAGATCATTTGTACTTGTAGTTTGTTACTTTTGGAGTCGACTACTTAAGTGGCTTATTTGTAATTTTGTGTTATTTTTACCCTAATTAGAGCAAGTATAAGTACTTGCTAACTAAGGTTTTGCGGGAGCTTTTTAAACATTTTGAAAAGAAACACTTTCTTTGCTGTGAGGGTTCCCTTGCTTGCAAATAATCTCTTATCAATTTCACAAGTGAAATTGTGGCTAGATCAACTTGATTAGATCGTGAGTAATATCAATCTTCATCTTGTTGTTTTCAAATTGTATTTGGTGAGTCATATCTAGGTGGAATTTGTTGGTGACTAGTTGTTATCCACGTGAATTAGGGTTCTTCCAATTTAGATTTGAATCATTTTAATTTTAAGTGGAATTCTAGTTCATTGCTATTGATATCCATTGATAATTATACAATTGTGTTGTTCCATATTTCAATTTAGCATCAAGCCTTTTGAAATTCTTGTGAATTAGGAATCTTTGGTGAATTAGTGATCACGCCTATTATGGATTGTAATTTGTTGTTCATGCCATTTGTTGATGTGTTTGCTATTCAATTAGTAAGGCATATCAGAAGTTGATTTAATCTCCATCAATGGACATGCTTGATTAGAATGTTATTTTCCTCTTCCAATTTCAAGTGATATAAAGGCTTGGTTTGTTAACAATTTGACATAAGAACAAAGTGTGTTCGAGTTTAAGGACATGAGACACTCTCATTGCAACCTTGATCATAAGTTTTCTTAGAGCGCAAATAGGAACTCTGTTTCTTTTAAGTTTATTCTAATTGTAATAAGCAAATTTACCATGAGAGCAAATAGGAACTTTGTTCCTCTAAGTTTTCTCTAATTGTAATTAGTAACTTTACTAAGTTTGACAAGCGATAGAGACTTTGTCCTTCTTCTTCCTTTGATCATGAGTATGATAGAAACTTCCTTCTTTTTCTTGGTAGAAAGTTCTCCATGGGAGCATTTTTATCCACCTCAAGGTTATATAATATTGTTCCCTTGAAGAAGACTAAGATCCTTCATGCCATTATTACTTCCACTCAATTGTGGGTCCCGCGCAAGAGCTAGATGGAAGTGTAGCTATGACTTAGGATCCTTTATGCCATTACTGCATCTACTTAATCGTGGTTCCCACATGTGAGCATGATGGAAGTGTGATTCTCATGCTCGTTTGAGAATTTGAGGGGAGATATCCCTAAGTTTTAGGTCTAAGCCATAATCAAGAGTAAGTATTCTCATTTTGCGTACTTACACGAATAAATCTTATATTGATAGCTCATGTATTTCTTTTTATCATTATAGGTGATAGAAGTTGGTTTATCAATTCTATTGGAGTAAGAATGTCATAAGGTTGAGTATAGTAGGCCTCCAGTAGAGTGAGCCTTGCATGCAGTAAACCCTAGCAGGTCTCGAGTGTAGTGAGCCTCAATCATGGCATGTGTTGAGAGTAGAAGGACTTGAGCATAATAGGCTTAGTGTGTAGTAGGCCTTAGTAGGTCTCAAGCACAACCAACCTCAAGTAGATCAAGTCTTGAGCATAACAAGCCTCAAGTGGACTGGGGGGTCACTATCAAAGGTGATTTGGTGTTGAACTTTAGGAGCGAAAGAAAAGAGTTGCCTCTATTTGTCACCTAGATTGCACTCTCAAGTAGTCACCCTCCAGGTAGTAGTCTTAGGTAGAGCATGTTAGCTTTGGTGTCAAAGTACATAGCTCTTTTGAAGAAGATTAGGACATCTATATGCTGACTGGGGATTGCATCCCTTGACTGACTATTATTGGTCAAGCATCCTGGAAGCTTTTTAGGTTGACGATGGTGATAGCATTGAAGATCTAAATGACTCAATGAAGCTATTTTGATATCGAGGTACAAGTTGAGGAGTGAGAATGATGCTTATGTTGATGCGTTGCTTCTTTGTGTGCTGCACCTAGAATATCTCTCCTCCCTCAGTTGCTAACATGTTTCATCAAGATGGGGTAGCAACTTTAGATTTCTGATAAAACTTTTCCTCTTACGATTTTGTTATGCAATCCCATCTAATAGTACCATTAGAGGGCCTTTTGGTAGCTTGCATTATTTAAATATGTGTAAGTTATTGTGCGCTTAGGAGGCGATGCCTTCACTCAGTAGCAGCAATGCAAAGACCCACTTAGAGGGGCATCATGAATATGAGACCGCTTAGATTCTTAAGATCTAAGAAGCCTCTAAAGTCATTTCGTGCATTAAAGCAAAGTTCTCTCTTGCTAGCAATGGTTTATAAAAGATTTATTTAGAGAAAATATTCAATTACGCTTAAGCAGCAATAATGACATTCATTGCTTGAAGTTGTGAGCTCTTTTTTACTAGTTAAGGGGGTATTTCCCACTACTTAGCCATTTAGTATGAGGGATTAAAAATACTCAATGACAAAATTTTTATGATTGAGCATAAGTATATTGTTTTCTTACTTAGTTGCAGTAGCTTATGATGCATTTAGGAGACAACACTCTTACCAGTCTATACTATATATGCCTGACTTTCTATCATATGCCTAGGAGTCAAAGCTCATACTAGTCTGCACTATTCATGCTTGACTTTCTATCGTGCACCTTGGAATCAAAGCTCTTACCAATCTACATTGCATATGCTTAACTTTCCATCATGTACTTAAGAGTCAAAGCTTTTACTAGTTTGCACTACATATGTTAAGCTTTACTTTGTGCACCTAGAAGTCAAAGCTCTTACCAGTTAGCATCGACATTTACACTACCCCTTATCTACTTTGTTTCATTAAATCATGAATCTTGTATAAATTATAACATGATGATTCATTGGGGTATGAAAGTAAATTGGTTAAATGCTACTCAAGTTAAGAAGTAGCTTCATGACTAACTTTAAAGGAATGGGCAAGTTTTGCTCATAATTGGAAACATTAGCATGAGAGTCGAATGCAAAGGTTTAGCCTAGACTTAGGTGAGAGAGCCATGATGCCGAGGTATTGCTTAGGTTTAAGGTGTAAGAGCCATGATGCCGAAGCTTTGCTTAGGCTTAAGGCATGGGATCTAAGATGTTAGGGCATTACTTAGGCTTAAAGTGCAAGTATATAAGACTATACTGCAAAGATTAAAAAAAAAAAAAGAAACTTTCATCATTTGCAGCAAAATTTGCTATTTATTTACAAAATAAATGCTAAGCTTTAACCTTGACTTTAGTGCTTAATAAATCATAGATCACTATCAAATGAAGTCTCTCATAGAATATCCTTCTTAAGCCTTGATGATCTATCTTCCTTGGATCTTGTATATTGTCATAAGGAGTACACCCTTCACCCATCTTCGTTAATGAAACTTTCTATTCGCTTATTTCTTTTTTGCCTTTTCTTGCCCCATGAGAGCCTCACATTATCTTCTTTCTCTTGGACTTCTCTTGAGTGTCCTCTCAAGTAGGTAGTGGTGTGTCGGAGGGTTTTGCAATAGCAATCTCTCCCTCTTTGGCGTATTCATTGAAAAATGCGGCTTTAGTGAAGTGTGCCTCATTATGCTTGAATGGATTGTTCGTAGTGGGAATGAAAGTGTCTTTTCCCTTCCAATAGCTCTTAATGCATTGATTCCATGTCGAGGGTATGAGATTGTGATCATGTAACCACTTTCTTCCAACTAGCAGATGGTAGGATACAGATGCATCAATCACGTGGAATCGTGTGGAGCTTTGTATAGGGCCTACTTTAAAGCTCACATTAACATACCCTACTATGTTTGTAGGTGTGTTAGTGAAACTATTCACAACGATATGTTGTCTCACTAGGTGCTAGTTATCTATCCTTGCAACCTTGAGTGTAGACATTAGCATTGAGTTTACAGAAGAGCCATTATCTATGAATCTCCTTTTAACGGGATGCCCATTTAGCATGCTTTCTACATAAAGAGGACGATTGTGATTGGGGTTCTTGGTGTACATGTCCGCGTTAGTAAAGAGAATCACATTCTCATCTGCCTTTGCCATTCTTCGTATAGGCTGTGCTAGATTACACTCCCCATATTATCTCTTAGTGATTTGGGTAAGCGCAGTTGCTGCTGCAAGTCGTGCATCGTTATTAAACCTTAATAAATTAAAAAAATTTCTGAAGTTAGCCATCTTCATTTGGGTAGCAACCTCTGGCATACATATGTCCTCATTATTCCTAGTTATAACCTTTTATACCTCGCTGATTATTTTGTGTAGGAAGTGGATTATTACAAACATCGTTGTTTTTCTATGATAAGTTCCATTATAGACCCTATCATTGAAAATCTTCTTTAAAGTCTAATACTCTTTCATAGGGTGACATATGAATTTGTGATACCTGCAAAACTTAGGATCATTCTTATCATTTTGTGTTGGTAAACGATCCACTCTTAGGAGCTTAATATTCCTGTCTTGTAACCATTGGTCAAACAAAGCATGTACCTTTCCCATTGGGCATGGGAAAGGAGGAACTAATGTAGATCCTTGGTATGTATCATTCTTTGGCTTCTTATTATCTCTAAGGGTCTCAACTTGGGTCGAGCTAGCAGATGTTGCTTGTTTCCTAATCTTTCCATTTTGTCCTTATTGTCTTGGAACAGAGTTAGCTCTTTTTGCAATCTTGACTAATGTAGAAAAGGAACTTAGATTGAGATTTCCTAAGTGGACTACGTACTTAATGAACATCCCTTGGATTCAAACCTTCACTAATCCCTCTCATCACATATGTCTTAGATGTCAAGTGTGCGCTCCTTAAAGTGTTCTATATAATCCATCAAGTCTTCCTTGGGGTACTGCCATATTCTTCCCATGTCCGTGATTGTGACCTATTTCTAGGTGGAGAAGAACTTTTTTAAGAATAGTTTACACATAAACCTCCATGAATCAACTGACCCTGCAAGGAGATTGACATACTAGGTGTATGCCTTTTTGGTCAGTGATTTGGCAAAATTCTTTGAGTTTCAGGTCATCATCTAACCTGTATACTTCTAGGGTCTTGATAAACTTAAGTAAATGTTCTTTAGTGCTCCCTTTCTTGTCATTGAACATGATGAACTTAGGATTAACATAGTCTTTAGGATATGGTTGTTTTAGCAATAATGCTGATGGTAATGGAGTCTTAACTCTAGTACTCCCATAGTCGACTTTGCTTGTATTTCTTTTAAGTATTTGTCCAAGTCCTCCTTAGTTACAAAGGAAGTCCTTGGGGCAAATATCATGGAAGCAGGTGTGAGAGTAGGTTGATGGCTAAATCTACATAAAGCATTGGGAGGTGGAATATTTAGTTAAGTGGTTTGCTCCTGAGGAATGTTCTCGTCATCAATGGGAGGGCTAACGGGAGGAACTGCATGTGATGGAATTGTATGGGCGACGCTTTGCTATGTAGCAATGTTGGTGTTTAGTGGAGCTACACCTTGTTGCACAACAACAATGGCAACCAACCTTGTGACGAGCGGAGTAAGCATGGTCATGAGTTGATTCAGAGCCTTTGTGTTCTCTAGCATAGTTTGCATCATTTGTGCAGGATCTATGGGAGCCTCAGGTTATGAATTGCCTTGACTAGTATTCTGCAGTATTTGAGGTAGGTTCTGCTCCATCAATTGTATGTTAGAATCTTGTTCTTGATAGAAATTGTTAGATGGACCTCTTTTCCTAGTAGGTGCTATTACACTTTTGTCACTTAGCTCTATCCCCAGTGGAATAGCAAAAATGTAGATGGGGGGTTTCGGTAGGAGTGGTCATGTGTGTATCACGTTGGTGTCACATTGTACGTGAATTAAGAGAAATGCAATTCAAAGATGTTACGTGATGGGATGACAAGGGAGATAGTGGTAGGGAGGAGGAACAAACAATCTCAAGTGTCTCGAATACATAAGTGACAGATAAGAGAGCTAAGGGCACCACAAGCATCAACTTGGCAGTTCTTGGGTTATAGAGATCGTTCTTTACCTGATCTTTTGTTTGATATTTGAGAGTAGAGAACTCTTGGTAGAATACCGTTTCTTTGATATTTAGAATTTGGGGAAAAAGGTCTTTTAGTAAGGAGGAATGACTAAATATTTATAGACTTTTAGGCCTGATGACATCTGTAAGATCACTTTAGCAATCAACGGACGGGATGGAGTCTGCTCATTTTAAGGTTATACTAATGAGCTTGTTATAGACCCAAGACCTATAGCTTTCTCATAAGTACATGAGTTTACTTGAGAAAGGCTAGATGTGGATGGACCGGTCCAATGATCCCTGTTCTAAGCCTACCAAGCCAATTTTTGCTAAGTCATCCTAATAATTGAACCAGACTTATTAGGCCTTGTGACACAGCCCAATTGGTCGAGCCAAATAATCAATAGGCTTAGCTCAATATATTTACATAATATTTTTAGCCATCTACAATCGCCATGCTAGAAACAAAGATGGATTATGAAGCAACCTACGACCTATACTTCCACCTGTCCAGGGAGGATTCCTATGCCAATTGATAGTGGTCACAGAGGAGGCATGCTTGTTCTCTACAACCTAACTTTCATGGAAGTTCAAGCCGTTTCTCAAACCCATCAAGATATCCATTTCATGCTGCTGTTAGGCCATTCCTCCCTTCCTTGTTATATAACTATCATATATGCTAGTCAACATTTGCATCAGCGTATCTAGTTATGGGATCAGCTGAGAGATTATGCGAGGCAGGTGCAAAACAAGCTCTAGTTTGTCTTAGGAGACTTCAATGAAATAGTACATCCACATGAAAAATGGGGTAGTCTTAGCTTTAGTAATACTATAATGAGATTGTATAGGGAATGTATGTGGGACTGTGGCATGATGGATTTAGATTACGCTGGGCCACGGTATACTTGGGCAAACTGTTAGAATATTACCTCTCTCGTTCAAACACGCATAGACAGGGCATGGGTTAATTATGCATGGAGAAGCACATACCCGGAAGCTTTAGTAAATCATCTTCAACGATGGCCATCTGATCATTCTGCTATCCTCCTAAGTACACATACGTCCCTTGAGGAGGTCAGAAACAGGCGACCTTTCCGGTTCCAACCAATGTGGCTTAGTCGCCCTTTATTTAAACAGTTTGTCAAAAACATATGGGATCAATCTGCTCACTCTTATGCATAAGCCACGGCACTCTTTCATACTAAAAGCTAAGCAGTGGAACGCTAACGTATTCAGCCGCTTGCACCAGGACGAGCAGAGATTATTGCGCAGGTTACAAGGTATTGAACTAGTTGTGCAGCCTAATAGGTACTTAGTACAGCTAGAAAAAATACTGCACAATCAGCTACACTTAGAGTTACGATGGGAAGAAATATGGAAAAGTAAGGCCTGTGTTCAGTAAATTAAAGATGGAGATTGTAACACAAGGTATTTTCATGCTTTAGTTATTGCTCAAAGGGCAAAGAACCGCATCATAGGGCTGGTAAATGCTGTGGGAGAGTGAATTTTTTATCCTAAACAAGTTCAGTTGCTAGTTAGAAATCATTTCTAAAACCTTTTCACCTCTAAAAAGGACTGGGGACAGTTAATCAATCCAATTCCCCTATCAATACGAGGTGGCTGGACGAGACAGCAGCAACAGATTCTTACAGCTTTCAAGGGATCATCCGAACTTGAGAGAGCTTTAAACAGTATTGGCTATTGGAAGGCGTCAGGTAAAGATGGCATGCATGCTTTATTCTATAAAGAATGCTGGCCAATTGTTGGTCCATCTGTTATAAGCTTTATTCAACAAACAATGATTGTCTTGATCCCAAAAACTATCGGTGTTAACCGCATAGACCAATATCGACTGATTAGCCTCTGCGATACCATATACAAACTCCTTACCAAAATTCTAGTAAGTAGATTAAGGCCCTTTTTAGATAAATTAATATGCCTCATGCAAGGCAGCTTCATTCCAAGGAGAAGCGCCACCTAACACATCATCTTGATGAGAGAAATCTTGCACAGCTTCAGATCTAAAAGAGGTCAACAAGGCCACATGATGGTAAAATTGGATCTTGTAAAAGCTTTTGAATGCTTGGAATGGGATTTTATCTATTGGAGTTTGAGGAGTCTCGAATTTCCCCCGGAATGGGTTCTCATCATGAACTGTGTTACCTCCTCTTCCATCGAGATCCCGTTAAATGGATCTACCCTTGATGCCTTTACTCCCAGTCGGGGTGTTCATCAAGGAGATCCGCCATTGCCGTACCTTTTTATCATAGCCTTAGAGTTCTTAGGCAGGCTGATCAACCAACATGTCCAAGACCGAAGATGGAAGCCCATCCGATTACGGGGTACACAGATCTCTATCACATATAATGTTTGCTGATGACATCATACTATTTGCCAAAGCCTCCCCAGAAGCTGCCCGCGAAATAAAAGATGTACTTGAGACGTTTTCATCCTGGACAGGACTCCAAGTAAACTTTCTTAAATCAAGAATTTTATTTTCTTCCAATGTGCAGGAGCATGTCCGAAGAGAAATCGAGCAGAGACTGTAAATTAAAGAAGCGGGTAGAACAGACAAATATTTTGGTTATCCATTAGGAATTGGAAGTAAACCTCAGACATCAGATTTCCATTTTCTTGTTGAGAAGCAGCGGAAAAATCTTGATGGTTGGAAAGGACGGCTGCTTAGCTTTGCAGGACGAGTGGTTCTGCTCAATTCTTTGCTCACTTCTCCTCCCACTTACTACATGAAAGCTGCTACACTACCCCCCAAGACAATCATCAGTATGGAAAGAATCATCAGAAACTTTTTGTGGCATGATCCTGATGACAAACGTAAGACACATTGGATAAATTGGCAGCAAATCAGAAGGCCCAAAGAAGTAGGTAGATTGGGAGTGAATGATCTTTCACTCAGAAATAAGGCTTGTGCTTTGCACCGAGTACACCAATTTGTGCAAGGAAATGTACTCTGGGCAAAGCTTTGCGCACAACGATATAAGAGGTGGGTGCAAAATGGTCAGACGAATGTCGCAACAACTTCCTCGCCTTTATGGAAGGAGAACGCTACAGAGCATTCCTGGCTGTCAAACCATCAAACCAAAGCCTTAGGTGATGGAACAGCAACCAGCTTTTGGTTTGATAATTGGGGAGGGGAAAACACTGCTCGACAAATCGTCGCAGGTCCAGTACACACTACCTCCCTGCATCTCACAGTACGTGACTGTTGGATATGGGAGAGCGAGTGGGATGACAACAAAATTGGATTTCAAATCTCGTCGTTAATATGAGAAACGTATTGTAAATACCCGAAAAACATATTTTATTAACATTTATTTAATATAAAGTTAAGGGCAAACAAATAATTTTTATAAAAATCCGAGGATAATTTGGTTATTATATAAATGGGGTATATAAACCTCATGTTGACCTAGTGCTCCTTCTTTTCACATTCTCACAATGACCAGAAAGAAAACTCTTTGAAATTAGCAAATCTCATAAGGACCAAACTCAATTCAATTAGGTAAGGGGTTTATTTGTGAGTATAAAATTGAGGATTAAATCAATTGTCATTGCATGATTCAACTAGAGTTTAGATTGAGGAAAAGGGTGGAACGAGTATAGAAGCAAGTGATTAAGGGTTCGATTCACGGAATTTGACAAGTGAGTTTACCAATCCGCTTAATGCATTAGAAATTAAAAATATTAAGAATCAAATAGACTTAGGATCAGAAAATTCAAACTTTGTAACAAATTGAAAAAAAGGAAATAAGGTTCATGAAGAACAATGTGATACACGGTCAAGTGCATGCCTGTGTACTGGCTCGTGCTAAAACTATAATACACAATATATATATAAGTTTGCGAATAATTCTAGGATTTCTTCCATTTGGAATTCATTAAGATTTAACTGGTCAAGTTTTTTACCGATTTTACATTTGTCGGCAGTATGAACAAGTTTCTTACATTTGAAACATCTAAAAATTTTTTTCTTTTTCTTTTTAGAATATTTCTTTTCAAACTTTTCAATGTCAGATTGTTTTTGAAATTTTTTAGAAAATTTCTTCTTCTTCTTAGAAGATTTTTTCTTGGTTTTCCTTTTAGAATCTATGCATTTAGAATTGTCAAAGACAAAGGATGGATCATACTGTTGACAGAATTCTCCAAGGCTTTGCCTTTTCATTTCCTTTTCTTTTCTTAGTTGCTTCTGCAACCGAATTATGTTACACATTTAGGTTCCTATCTTATAAACATATGAAGTTAATTCTCCATAAGACAGGTTGTTGTAAAGAATTTCTCCATTAAATTCTTCACGAATTTTGGTTCTAACTTGTTCACCTATTAGGTTGGGTAAACCAGCTAGAAATTTTTCTTTCCAGAAGGGTTGATTGCAGTCTTCTCTTAGCAACACCCTTTGGAGAAATATGTCTTTGTATTGGCGGAATTCGCCCAAAGACTTACATTTCATATTGGATAGAAGATCTAGATTCTTATCCCTGATGTGGCAAGGATCCCCTATGAAATGTTGACTAATACAAAACATTAATGTATTAACAACATCTTGAATTGGTTTCGTTTGATTCATTAAGTATTTTAACTCCAAATTCATTTCTTTTAACTGAAGTTAAAACGTTCATTCGCTGTTCTTCAGTGAGATAATTATCCCACCATCCTTTTAATTGACTAGTAAAACCAGCAATTAAAAGTACAACAATTTGATAATCAGATATGCCTTGAATACTTCTGTTAGTATTCGCGAACATGATCATCTAATTAAGGACATTTAAAATCATTTGTTCTGAGGCGCCATCTAAGCTCCATTCATAGGTGGTTCCTACAGAGTATTTGTTTTGGTAATTACTTGGTTTTTCCTCGAACATAATATCAGGAGGTGAAGCTCTCTGATAATATAGTTTTTGAGGTTCTTTCCAAGTAATTTTATTGACTTCTAAACCATTAGAATTATCGAGACTTAAGTCATCTGATAAATCATCTGGATTAGAATTATTGTTTGCACTTAAGAAATTAAGTTTTTCTGATGGAGTGTCTTCAATAATTAGATTCCTAAATTTAGGAGTATCTAATTTTAAAGATTCCACCAATTCCATTTTCATTTTTCCTTTTAATGATTTCTTCTTTTCCTGTATTGCTTAAAGAAATTCATTACTAGGATTCATTATTTCGAAAGGTTTGAAAAGCGGTTTCTTTTCAACCTTAACATTTTCATTGTTATTGACTTATGGTTTACTAACTATATCTTCTATTCGGTCTAATTGTTGACCTATTGTGTAAAGATTTTTATTAGTAAAATTGTTTTGGTCAATGATCTTTTTAATACCAGTTCCCTTAGATTCATTTGCCTTCTTAAAGGGAGCTAGTTTAATTTCGGTTTCCCTATGGGAATACCAGATATTGCTAAGTGGCGGATGAGTGGATTTAACCACGTTGCCATCACTTAGTCTCCATTGTACAGTTTTATTAACTGTATTAATCATTTTAGGTTTCAAATAATATTCTTCTAACCAATCGAATAATAAAATCTAAGAACCAATTTCTTCCATGAAATTATAATAATCATTTTTAATTTGTATTTTAAACTTATTAAAAGTTTTAAAATACCATTCTCTTTTCTTCTTATTTTTAGAAGAATTAAAAGCATTATTTAGAAATAACCTATTTGGCTCGAAGGGTTTTTCTAAGACATTTAGCTTAGAATCTCCTAATTCTGAAGCAGTGGGTTCTTCCCATTCCGGGTCATTATGATAAATTGGTTGAGTTAACCCTGACAGTTTGTTAACTAAACCTGACATAGTAGGATTAGTCTTTTTAGGACTAACCTGGACATTTTTTAGTTCATCAATCTTGGACAGATCAACTGACCGTCTTGATGATCCTAAAGACATTGAACTTTTAGGATTCTCAAAAGATCTCCTAGAGAATTGAAGAGTAACCTTACCATTTGGATGTTGAACAACATTAGATTGCTCGGCATCATTAAAAGATTTCTTGGGAATCGGGTTTTCTATTTCCCAATGATCAGGTAGACTGACCTGATCCCATTTGATTATCTTAGGGATATTCACATTAGATCTGGTTAGATCTGTTTGAATCAGAAGCGTTTGACTTTTCTTGTCAATTTTGTACGCTTTTGATCCAAAAGCTGTTTTCATTAGTTTAAAATAGATTCTATAGATGACCACCATGGGCAGTGCACCCGGAATCATTTTATAATTGTGGGTTTTAATTTGAAAGACTAGGGATTTCATTATGGTTTGATCCCTAAGACCTAAGGTAACATTTGGATGACATTCAAACTGGATGGGACCAGTGCTGAGACTGGTTTCAATCATGGATCGATCGTTCATATTCCAATTCTCTAGCATCCCTAAGGACCATTAGGATAAAGGTATCTAATCTTAGTTTCATAAGAGGTTTAGCTCCTACTTGGATTAGACCTATGTGCATGTAATTCCATTCTTGTCCATATCTGTGAATGGAACTACGGTTTAAGATCTCAATTGTTGTCAATCCATCAGAGACAGGTATGTCTCTCTCTTCTGTGGATATGACATAATCATTTTTGCCAAAGATTTTCCATTTGGCCATTTGATAAATTTGGTCATAAGATAACTTAGGAATTTTCCAGTTATTTATGGCTTCATTGAATTCTCTGATTCTAATTTCATCTCTATTGTTAACATCTAAGCCCTCGAGTTCCTCTTCTGGAACCGAGCTAGAGGACAACATAGTTCGACTAAATAAATTCATTTTAAGTTAGAACACCTAAATGTTCTTCTTCATAAGTGATTTCTGTAGAAATACATAGGCTTTTAACACTTGAGGTTCGCCCCTGAAACACTACTCTACCCTTTTCTCAATAGCGGGCTTTACGTGACTTACACGTCAAAACCACGACTACTCAAGCTTATATCACCTTTCCACCAATGGATTCTTTCTGCTGAAAGACACAGATGTCAAAGTTTTCTACAGAGGAATTTAGCGTTCAATTCTTAAAATAAAAATATTCAAACTAAATATATACTCCCCCCTTGGCTCTAATACCAAAATTGAGACAAGACCGGTAGGGGCACTCTCAGAAGAGTGAGCTAGAAGCTAAGGCTAGGGTTTACGACTACCTAGCTTAACTATCTAGGCGATAGCTAGTGTAAAGAGATGAGGAAATTAGCATGGAAACAGGTTTTTCTAAGACATTTAGCTCAGAATCTCCTAATTTTGAAGCAGTGGGTTCTTCCCATTCCGGATCATTATGATAAATTGGTTGAGTTAACCCTAACGGTTTGTTAACTAAACCGGACATAGTAGTATTATCCTAAAGACATTGAACTTCTAGGATTCTCAAAAGATCTCCTAGAGAATTGAAGAGTAACCTTACCATCTGGATGTTGAACAACATTAGATGGCTCGGCATTGTTGAAAGATTTTTGGGGAATAGGGTTTTCTATTTCCCAGTGATCAAGCAGACTGACTTGATCCCATTTGATTATCCTAGGGATATTCACATTAGATCTGGTTAGATCTATTTGAATAAGAAGCGTTTGACCTTTCTTGTCAATTTTGTACGCTTTTAATCCAAAAGCTATTTTCATTAGTTTAAAATAGATTTTGTAGATGACCGCCATGGGCAGTGCACCTGGAATCATTTTATAATTGTGGGTTTTAATTTGAAGGACTAGGGATTTCATTATGGTTTGATCCCTAAGACCTAAGGTAACATTTGGATGACATTCAAACTGGATGGGACCAGTGCTGAGACTGGTTTCAATTGATGCATGGATCGATCGTTCATATTCCAATTCTCTAGCATCCCTAAGGACCATTAGGATAGAGGTATCTAATCCTAGTTTCGTAAGAGGTTTAGCTCCTACTTAGATTAGACCTATGTGCATGTAATTCCATTCTTATCCATATCTGTGAATGGAACTACGGTTTAAGATCTCAATTGTTGTCAATCCATCAGAGACAGGTATGTCTCTCTCTTCTGTGGATATGACATAATCATTTTTGCCAAAGATTTTCCATTTGGCCATTTGATAAATTTGGTCATAAGATAACTTAGGAATTTTCCAGTTATCTATGGCTTCATTGAATTCTCTGATTCTAATTTCATCTCTATTGTTAACATCTAAGCCCTCGAGTTCCTCTTCTGGAACTGAGCTAGAGGACGACATAGTTTGACTAAATAAATTCATTTTAAGTTAGAATACCTAAATGTTCTTCTTCATAAGTGATTTCTACAGAAATACATTAGGCTTTTAGCACTTGAGGTTCGCCCCTGAAACATTGTGCTACCCTTTTCTCAACAGCGGGCTTTACGCGACTTACATGTCAAAACCACTACTACTCAAGCTTATATCACCTTTCCACCAATGGATTTTTTCTACTGAAATACACAGATGTCGAAGTTTTCCACAGAGGAATTCAACGTTCAATTCTTAAAATAAAAATATTCAAACTATATATAAACACACACACATAAATAAATAAATAATAAAATGTTCTGGGCAATTTTGCAATTACGAATAACGAATGGGAGTAGTTTTGTCTTTTCCAATGGGACAATATATATATATATGAGAATGACCTAGGGTTCCTTTTTTTTTTTTTGCACATATTCACAATAGCCACCTAGAGACATAAAAAGAGAGAAAGGGAGAGAGAACCTCTTCAAGAAAACGTAGAGCAATCCGAGGAGGTAGCGTAGCTAAGCAAAAAGGCATGGTTTTTATCATTCATTATGTCCTTTATTAAGAGGAGACTCATTCACGAAATCCATTTGGTGGTTCATAGACATCAAACTTGAGGATAGATTGAATAAGCACGAGAGTGATTGGATTGGGAGTTTCAAGAAAAATTCGGATCAGGTAAGAGATTCTAATTTGTGTTTTTGGGATTTAATTAAGCTTAGGATTAGAAAATTACGAGATTGGACGAATTAAGGATAGAAAAATTAGGGTTCGAATAACATATCAAGGGATACACGACCATCCAATATAGTTGTGTTGCTCTTGTGTTGAATTTACAAAGTATACCGAGAGATACACGACAAATCAACACGGTCGTGTTGCTTATGTGTTAAAATAAGAAGAACATGGCCTTCCAACACGGTCATGTTTCGACCATGTTAAATCTAAAAGTCATACCAAGAGATACACGACTTCCCAACTTGGTCGTGTTTCGACTGTGTTGAATTAAGAGAAACACGACCTCTCAACGTGACTGTGTTCCAATTGTGTTGAAGCCAAATCTCACCGAGAGATACACGACCCTTAATACGGTCGTGTATTAACTCGTGTTGAGCAACACGACCTCCAACATGGCCGTGTTAAGCGATGAACATTATGATTATATATCAAATTATCTTCTTAATTAACCAAGTTCCACACAAACAAAACAATTAGTAAAACCTTAGATAACCTAATAGATTAAGAGGAACTAGGAGGGTTATATTTGTTGGATTAGTACCAAGATCTATGTGTTGATCATATAGATATCGATTTAGCTTAAGTTTGGAACAAGAAGTGCGTAAGGCTAGGATTCTAGGTATGTGTTTACTTTGTTTGTTGTATATGATTGTCAAGAAGTTATATATTGATGTGTATGTAAAATAATGAATTGCTGAGATGTAATGTGAGTACAGTGGTATCATGAAGTAATACCGTATTGCTGGTTGAATGAGCTATGTTGTTTGTGCTTGGCTCGGCCTAAGGGCCTATAGTGGTAGATCCCTAGGAGGCACCTCGATGATCAATATGCCGCGTTGTCCCTAGTGAAGTCGTGTATCGAAATGATTCGAGGTAGATTAGGGATAGACGGGGCCCGCAGTGGCAGTTCCCATTAGGGTTAGATGGCGTCCCTGGAGGCAATTCCTACTAGGACAAATGTTATGTATATCGGGGTTCTCGGAGGCAGTTCCTACTAGGAAAAATGTTATGTATATTGGGGTCATGAGTACCTCCGGCCATGTGTTATAATTCATTGTTGGTATTGTTGTGTGAATGGAATTGTGAATGAGTTGTGGACAAATGTTGCATATATGCATGTGAGATAAATATGGTGTGTCATGTGCATGTAGGTGTGGTACTCACGTACTAAGCTTAAGCTTACCCCCTCTTCCTATATTTCTTTTAGCTGCAGGCGAAAATGATGAATAACTAGAGTATGATGAAAATGGAAACTTGGTGGGACATTACATGGATGAGATGGGAAGAGAACACTATTACTATGAGGAGAAGAGTGATAAGAATTTTAAATTATTGTAAATTGATGTTTTAATGTTAAATTGAAATTATGGAGATAGATTATAGTTTGAGACTTTATGGTTATTAAATAATGAAATATGGAATGACTTATCTGTGAGTCATTAATTTGATTATTGTTATAGTAGTATGATGGATGATATATATATATGAGCAGGTTTGAAGTATGATGGAGTTTTAAAGTCTTAACGTGTTGCTTAGTAGTAGTGACACATGGCGGGTTGTGATGCTCTAGGTTCCGGGGTGTTATAGTTTAAGTGGTATCAGAGCCTTAGGTTTATGATCCTTAGGAGCTTAGGTTGATGTTCCTTGGAAGCTTAAGTTTTGATCGAAAGAAAATAAGTAAGTAATATCGGAGCACTAGGTTTCGATGATCTTTAGAAATTAAGATGTGATCAAATAAAGATTTAGTTGATGACTTCTAGAATTAAGAAATGATCTAAAAGGTGTAGGATTCAATCAATAGAAGTTAAGTTGAAATCTTTAGAAGATCAAATAAATGATCTATAGATCCATAAGAATGAAGAGAGTGGGTAAATTGGGGGATAACTATTATATTGTGTTAATCCTAATATTCTATTCGGATGTATTTTATTGAATATTCTTGTTTAACTACACATATGTGTATGTATATGTTTGAGCTTGAGTATACATAGATATATACTGTTACTAACTCCCCTTATAAATTCTAACTCCGGAATTATTCTGCTATCTCAATTTACATAGAATGCTTTCAAGAAGAAATATTTAGTGGGGTTCAGCTAGTGCTGGACAGGGTGGAGATGCCTCAAAGGATAGGAACCCTCAAAGACCACCTCTGCAGGAAACCCTAAAGCAAGCTAATGTCAGCACTGCTCAACTGCCAAAGACTGTAAATGCTCTAGCAGGAATGTTGGCACAATAACAATAGTAAGCTATGAGACCTGTTAGGCCTGTAGAGGAACTTTGTGGGCTAGACAAATTTGTAAGAGTAGCTAAGGAGTTCCACCCAAAGGTTGATGATCCAATAGAGGCTAAATATTAGATCATGGAGATTGAGAGGACCTTTGAAGCCTTCATGGTCCTAGAAGATAGAAAAGTGAGGTATGCTGCCTATATGCTGAGGGGAGTAGCTATAGATTAGTGGACTAATATGTCCAGATTAACAGGAGCTCCTGACCAATGGTAAAGGTTTAAGGAACTCTTTTATGAGAAGTACTTTCCCAGTAGCATTAGGGACAAAATGGAGGTGGATTATTATAACTGCCAGCAGGGTAGTAAATTTGTTAATGCATATGAAGCAGAGTTAAACCGCTTGAGCAAATTCTTGCCAGAGGTGATGAGAGAAGATGATGCCTCCCAAGCTAGGAGATTCTTGAGGGGATTAGAGCCTACTCTATAACATGAAGTGGGGGCTTTTCACTTGACTACTTATGCGGGAGTAGTTCACAAAGCTAAATATTTGGAGCAGAGCAAAAAGAGAATAGAGGGATGAGTATCTCATAGAATAGGATTAGTTCTAGGAAAAGGCCTATTTCCAACATACCTTATGCAGATAAAGGGAAGAGGCCAGTGGTATATCCAACTAAACCTATGGCTTATGCACTTAGACCTCTTCAAATGAGGCCCACACCTCTAGCATGTTAGGTTACGGTGTGAGATGTCTTAAATGTTTAGGACTGCATGATCTGCAATAGTGCAATTGGCCAAAAGGGGCTTGCTTCTCCTGTGGCAAAATAGGACATACTAGTAGGAACTATACTAAAAGGACCCTCCCTCAGACTTTTTGCTACACTTGTAAGCAGAGGGGACACAAATCATTTGAGTGTGGTGATTAGCACACTTAGACAACTGCACCCCTATAAGCCCCACAACCTATAAGGACTGTGCCTAGAGGACCACTAGGTAGAAATCAGAATGTGGGACCAAGACAGAGGGCACATGGTAGAGTGTTCACATTACAACAGCAACAGCAATAATAGGATGCCCATGATCAAGATACCATAGTAGGTACACTGCTCATAAACTCAAATATTACTTATGTATTGCTTGACACGGGGGCAACACATTCTTGTATATCACTTGTATTTATGAATGTATGTGGATTAAAACCTGTTGTATTGGAGAATGCTATGATTGTAAATACTCCATTTGGAGTAGGGGGAAATTAGATCAAATGTGTAAAGATGTAGAGATTGTAATACATGGCAAGAAAATGCCCAATGAATTGTTTGTATTAGAGATGATAGAGTTTGATTTAATTTTAGGGTTGAATTGGTTGTATAAGTATCATGCCACTATAGATTGTCACAATCTAGTGGTTAAGTTTGACTTTCCTGATGAGGAGCAAATTGTATACAAGTTAAATCCATAGAGGCCTGTGACTCTTCCAACATACAAGCTATAGATTAAAGGAAGATTGTCAGCTTTATCAGTAGAGACATGATCGATTAAAGAAATGAGAACTATGCAAGTAGTGAAGGAGTATATAAAGGTTTTTCCCGAGAACTTGCCAGGTTTACCACCATCTAGAGAGATAGAGTTTTGTATTAATCTTATACTAGGAATGGCACCCATATCCAAAGTACCATACAAAATGGCACCTATTGAACTATTTGAATTGAAGACTCAACCACAAGAGCTTTAAGATAGTGGGTTTATAAGACCAAGTATCTCACTATAGGGTGCTCCAGTACTATTTGTCAAGAAGAAAGATGAGAGTATGAGGCTGTGTATAGATTATAGGGAACTAAACTGAGTCATAATCAATAACAAATACCCTCTCCCTAGGATTGGGGATCTATTTGATCAATTACAAGGTGCTCAAGTCTTCTCCAAAATTGACTTGAGATCAGGGTACCATCAATTAAGAATTAAGGAGGAAGACATATAGAAAACTGCTTTCAAGACTCGGTATGGGCACTACGAGTTTCGGGTGATGCCTTTGGTTTGACAAATGCTTCAACAGCCTTTATGGACCTCATGAATAGAGTGCATAGAGACTGGTTAGATTAGTTTATAGTGGTTTTTATAGATGATATCCTCATCTATTCTAAAAGTAGAGAAGAACATGAAACACATCTTGGAACCATACTGGAAAGACTTAGGGAAGAAAAACTTTATGCAAAATTCAGTAAGTGCGAATTTTGGTTGGAACAGGCATCCTTCTTAAGACATGTGGTGAATAAGAATGGAATATCAGTAGACCTTGAGAAGTTAAAGGCAGTGAGTGATTGGCTAAGACTAAGAACTATAACTGAAGTAAGGAGTTTTCTAGGATTAATTGGGTACTACAAGCGCTTCGTAGAAGGATTCTCTCAGTTAGCAACTTCATTGACTTAATTGAAAAAGAAAAAGGCTAAGTTTGTATGGAGTGAGGAATGTGAGAGTAGCTTCACAGCATTGAAAAATAAATTGATGATCGCTCCAGTGTTGGCTCTATTGAAAATAGGAGAAGAATTTGAAGTATTTAGTGATGCATTAAATCAAGGTTTGGGGTGTGTGCTTATGCAAAATGGGAAAGTCATTATCTATTCTCCCCGCCAGCTAAAACAATATGAGAAGAATTACCCCATCCATGATTTGGAATTAGTTGCTATGATTTTGGCACTGAAATTGTGGAGACATTATCTTTATGGGGAGAAGTGTAAAATCTTCACAAACCATAAAAGTTTGAAGTATTTGTTTTCTTAGAAGGAGTTGAATATGAGGAAAAGAAGGTAGCTAGAACTGATAAATGATTATGATGTAGAAATTCATTATCACCTTGAAAAAGCAAATGTGGTTACATATGCTTTAAATAGGAAGAAACACATAAATATTGCAGGATTAATTACGTCTCACAAGAAGATAGTAGAAGAGATGGATAAGCTGAAATTGGAAGTAGTGACACGAGAAGTGGGAAATAGGTTAGCTATACTTAGTATCCAACTTAATCTCCTATATCAGATTAAGACTACACAAATGGAAGATCTTGAATTTCAGAAGATAAGGAATAAAGTAAAATAGGAGGAAGCTACATAATTTGTATTGAACACCAAAGGAGTAGTTAAGTATGGTGATAAATGGTGTGTTCCAAATAACACAAAATTAAAGAGGAAGATTATGAAGGAAGCCCATTATTCAGGGTATACAGTATACCTAAGAAGCACCAAGATGTACAAGGATCTCAAGAACACTTACTGGTGGAAAAATATGAACTGGGAGATAGCCAAATATGTGTCTAGTTGTCTCACCTATCAACAAATAAGGATTAAACACCAAAGACCAACTGGTGAGTTATAACCTCTTCTTGTGCCTGAATGGAAGTGGGAACATATAACTATGCATTTTGTCATAGCACTCCCAAAAACAAGGGAGAAATATGGTGCAATTTGGGTGATAGTAGATAGATTAACCAAGTTCGCACATTTCTTGCCAATTAGAGTAGACTACAGACTAGAAAAGTTTGTGCCAATGTATATTAAGGAGATTGTCAGGTTACACGAGATCCCATATACGATTACATCTGACAGGGATACTCGTTTTGTGAGTAAGTTCTGGAAAAGTCTACATCAAGCTTTGGGAACCATACTCCAGTTTAGTACAACATTTCATCCTCAGATAGATAGGCAATTTGAAAGAACTACTCAAATTCTGGAAGATTTACTAAGAGCTTGTACATTGGATCAAGGGAGGTAACTGGAGTGATCATTTTCCTTCAGTAGAATTTGCTTATAACAAAAGTTACTAGGCTACTATGTAGATATCTCCTTATGCAGCATTATATGGAAGGAAGTATAGATTTCCCTTACACTGGGATGAAGTGGGAGAAAGACGAGTATTGGGGCTAGAGATAGTACAAGAAATAGTAGACATGGTTAAAGTCATAAGGCAACGAATCCTATCAGCCCAGAGTCACTAGAAAAGTTATGCAGACAAGTGGTGATGACCTCTAGAGTTTCAAGTGGGAGATAAAGTCTTATTGAAGATATCTCCAACTAAAGGGGTAATCAGGTTTAGACTATGGGGTAAGTTGAATCTAAGATATGTGGGTCCATTTGAAATTCTAGAGAAAATCGGACCAGTTGCGTATAGGTTGGCACTACCGCCAAGTCTGGTTAGAGTACATGATGTGTTTCATGTGTCGATGTTAAAAAAGTTTGTACCAAACCCAAATCAAGTGATGGCCTTGGATCCTTTGAAAGTACATCAAGACTTGTCCTCTATAGAAAGACTTGTGAGGATAGTGGATACTAAGGAACAAGTTCTAAGAAGAAGGAGTATTCCTTATGTCAAAGTGCAATGGATAAATCAAATAGAGCGAGAGGCGACATGGGAATTAGAAGAAGAAATGATGAGAAAGCATCCAGAACTTTTCCCACTTCTATTTAACTTTCGAGGACAAAAGTTTTAATAAGGGGGAGGGAATGTAATACATGATATATATATATATATATATATAAATACACATATAAATAAATAAATAATAAAAAGCTCTAGGCAATTTCGCAATTGCGAATAAAGGACGGGGGTAGTTTTGTCTTTCCTAATGAGACAATATATATATGAAAATGACCTAGGGTTCCTTTCTTTTTTACACATGTTCACAATAGCCGCCTAAAGACACAAAAAGAGAGAAAGGGAGAGAGAATCTCTTCAAGAAAACATAGAGAAATCCAAGGAGGTAGCGTAGTTAAGCAAAAAGGCATGGTTTTTATCATTCAATATGTATTTTATTAAGAGGAGACTCATTCATGAAATCCATTTGGTGGTTCGTAGGCATCAAACTCGAGGACAGATTGAATAAGCACGAGAGTGATTGGATTAGGAGTTTCAAGAGAAATTCAGATCAAGTAAGAGATTCTAATTTGTGTTTTTAGGATTTAATTAAGCTTAGGATTAGAAAATTAGGAGATTAGACGAATTAAGGATGGAAAAATTGGGGCTCGAAGAACATACTGAGGGATACATGACCATCTAACACAGTTGTGTTGCTCTGGTGTTGAATTTACGAAGTGTACAGAGAGATACATGACAAATCAATACGGTCGTGTTGCCTTCATGTTAAAATAAGAAGAACACGGCCTTCTAACATGGTTGTGTTTTGACCATGTTAAATCCAAAAGTCATACTAAGAGATATACGACCTCCCAACACAATCGTGTTTCGACCATGCTGAATTAAGAGAAACACGACCTCTCAACATGACTGTGTTCCAATCGTATTAAAGCTAAATCTCACCGAGAGATACACAACCCTTAACATGGTCGTGTACTAGCTTGTGTTGAGCAACACGACCTCCAATATGGCTGTGTTAAGTGATGAACATTATGATTATATATCAAATTATCTTCTTAATTAACCAAGTTCCACATAAATAAAACAATTAATAAAACCTTAGATGACCTAATAGATCAAGAGGAATTAGGAGGGTTATATTTTGTTGGATTAGTACTAAGATCTATGTGTTGATCATACAGATATCAATTTAGCTGAAGCTTGGCATAAGAAGTGCATAATGCTAGGATTCCAGGTATATGTTTACTTTATTTGTTGTATGTGATTGTTAGGAAGTTATATATTGATGTGTATGTGAACTAATGAATTGCTGAGATGTAATGTGAGTAAAGTGGTATCATGAAGTAATATTGTATTGTTGGTAGAATGAGATATGTTGTTTGTGCTTGGCTCTACTTAGGGGCTCGTAGTGGCAGATCCCTAGGGGGCACCTTGATGATCGGTATGCCGTGTTGTCCCTAGTGGAGTCATGTATAGAAATGATCTGAGGTAGATTAGGGATAGATGGGGCCCGTAGTGGCAGTTTCCATTAAGGTTAGACAGGGCACGCAAAGGCAATTCCCACTAGGACAAATGTTGTGTGTACTGGGGCCATGAGTACCCCCATGTGTTATAATTCATTGTTCATATTGTTGTGTGAATGGAATTTTGAATGAGTTGTGGACAAATGTTGCATATATGCATGTGAGATAAATGTGGTGTGTCATGCGCATGTGGGTGTGGTACTTACGTATTAAGCTTGGGCTTACCCCCCTTCCTATATTTTTTTTAGTTGCAAGCGAAAATGATGAACAACTAAAATATGATGAAAACGAAAACTTAGTGGGACATTACATGGATGAGATGGGAAGAGAACACTATTACTATGTAGAGGAAGAGTGACAAGAATTTTGAATTATTGTAAATTGATGTTTTAACGTTAAATTGGAATTATGGAGATAGATTGTAGTTTGAAACTTTGTGGTTATTAAATAATGAAATATGGAATGACTTATCTGTGAGTCATTCATTTGATTATTGTTATAGTAATATGATGGATGATATATATATTTGTGAGCAGGTTTGAAGTATGATAGAGTTTTAGAGCCTTAGCGTGCTACTTAGTGGTAGTAACACATGGTGGGTTGTGATGTTCTAGGTTTTGGGGCGTTACAAAAACACACATTGTGTACATAGAGATACACAACCACTCTACATGACTGTATATTTAGACGTATCAAAGATGCAAAAAAAAAAAAAAAAAAACACTACCACTATATATGACCGTATATCCAATCGTGTCAAAGTACACAACCAAAAACATGACCGTATACTTAAAGATATTTCACCATTTGATTTAATTTCTAATTAAACAAACTTTCATGCAACTTAGACATCTAGTAAAACCTTAGAAAATCCAATAGATTAAGAGAAGAAATCATATAGCGATTAAGTGAAAATAATTAAGAAACATAGCTTATTCTTATATTAGTACTATGAAGAGATCACTAGTGTTTTGATATATTATAGACTAGCTTTATGTCTAGGAATAGACGTGCTTAAGACTAAGACTCTAGGTACGTGTAACTTTGTTTGTTTCTTATGCTTGTTAAGTTAATATCAAATTAGATTAAGTTAGATGACTAGTTTAAGTAGTTAAGTGCTTATTGTAATGTGCTTAACTTGGCTTAGGAGCCTGTAGTGGCAGATCCCTAGGGGGTATCCCAATGGTTCTTGTATGATGTTGTCTCTAGAGAAATTATGCTTAGAAATGATCTAGGTTAGTTAAGGTTTAAGGTTTAAGGTTTAAGGACTCATGAGTATTGGAACCCATAGTGGTAGTTCTTAACACTAGGTTAAGGATTAAGCATTTAAGTGTGTTTGACGGGATCATGAGTATTCCATTGTTGTTATGTAAACTTAAGTAAAACATGAACTTGTTGATTGGTGTTTAAGATTTGCACATATATATGTGATTTAAGTTCTTGCTTGTTCATGAGTATATGTTAGTTGTTATACGTACTAGGCATTAGCTCACCCTTCGGGAATTATTATTATTTTTTAAATATAAGCATAGAGGGAAACGTTACCGATGAAGAGGACCTAGGAGTGAATGTATAGGGGATAGAGGATGAAAATTTGTATTATTATTATGGTAAGTAAGTGGAGATAGGAAATTAAGTTCTCTAGTTGTAATAATGATTATTTTCTTTAGAAGATAATAGATTAGTGAATTCTAGAAGTTAAATTGTTTTAGATTTTGACTATGAATAAACTATTAAGATTTATTTCAAAAGTTTAAAGAAGAATGGATTGGGATGTACTTGTAATATGTTGGAAGTATGAAAAATTATTGAATTGATGAATATCAGGTATTACAGGTTACGGGCTTAAATGGTATTAGAGTAGAGATAAGAGCCATAACATGCATTTGCTTGATAATGACATGTGGTGAGCCATAGCAGCCTAGGGTTTTGGGGTATTATAGCTTAGATGGTATTAGAGCTTAGGTTAATGATCCTTATGAGCATAGGTTGATGATCTTTAAGAGCATAGGTTGATGGTTTTTAAGAGCTTAGGTTTGATGATCCTTAGAAAATAGGTTGATGATCCTTAAGAGCATAGGTTGATGATCTTTAAGAGCATAGGTTAATGATTTTTAAGAGCTTAGGTTTGATGATCCTTAGAAACTAGGTGATGATCAATAGGTATAGGTTTCAAACAGTAGAAAGTAAGATATGATTATTAGAGGAGTTAAACATTTGATTTGTAGGATGGTGAGATATAAAGAGAGTGGGTGAAGTTATGGGATGATTATTTTATTCAATAATTTATTTTACCGTATTATTATTTTATTTGCACTCGTCTTAATTGCTAAGTTATTTATCTATGATTATGCAATTATGTAGGGGTATATATATACATCTATATATATCGACACTTAATACCACTAGCATTTAAACTGGTACTAACTTTTAAGTTTATTTGGTTATTTCTTCTCAAACAGAATGTCTCCCAAAAGAATCACTAGATCAAGCTCAGGAAGGGGTGCTGAACATGGCAAACCAAATGAGGAGAACATTCGGGGTCAGCATCTACAAGGGGGATAGGGTTAGATGGTAGAATTGACTACCCAACTATTGTAGACTGTGAAAAACTTAGTGGGGTTATTGACGTAGCAACATCAAGTCTACTGTAGACACCGTATTTTTGCCCCCGTCTAGATTTTAAAAAAATGAATAAATAAATAATAAAATAATAGAAAATAATAACAACAATAAAATGCGTGACTTACAATAATAAAAATAAATAACACATAATAAAGACAATAATTAAAAAAATACATAATAAAGAAAATAATAACAAAAAAAAGAAGAAGAAAAGAGGAAAAAAAGAAAAATGGAAAAAAATTAAAATGATGAAAAAATAATAAATAAAAAATTTAATAAAAATTGTGAACATTTTCAATAAAAGTAATGAAATATGGGACTCTAAATTAAGTTCGAGAACCTCAAAATCAATAAAAAAAACAAGATTGTTAGCTTATATATATAATTTAAGCGTAATAATAAACCAATAATTGGGATTGCTTCAGCTAGTTCGAGTGTTTGCTTGGTGCGTGTGGGGGAATGTCAGGTCGCATGTTTGAATCCTGTCCAAGGCACTTTATGCTGCCGTTTTCATTTTTTTCCTCGGATTGCTATGTGTCGGCCTTTGATTGGTCGAACTTGATCACGTGCTTAGCACGTGATCATCTTCAACCTCCAGCCAATGACCGCAAGAAGGAGATAAAGATGAATCTGGCCATTCCAAGCTCAATTTTTAGCATAAATCCACCGTTACTCAACTAATAAATTGATAAATATCACATTAAAAACAAAGATTAACATTAATCTTTAACTAAAAAGAAAAAAAAATCAAAGCAAAAATGAAGTATATCCCCACTTAGATTTGGCATAATCCAAGGTCCCCCAAGCTCATCCATGGACTCCTATAAATAGATCAAGGTGCCACAACTCGAAAAGGCTGGAAAAAATCACAAAAAATACCCACATATGTTTCGGCCAAGAAAATTCTCTCTTTAGGACTCCAATTGCCACCTTCTTTTTAGGATAGCTCCACTTACATATGACCTTGAACCACCATTTAGGCATTAGAAGACTCCTTAGGTCACGTAGAAGAGAAAAAACCTTATCTTTTGATCTAATTTTGCTTGGATCGACAACCACCACTCTCAGCCACCTCCCAAACCACCGCCTAGGCTAGCTTTTAAGCAAAAAAATAACACTACCAATCAATTCCTCACCCTTAAAAAACTAGGAAAGCACCCATTAATCACCCCTAACGACTGTCAAATTGCCACTAACGAGGAGCTCTGCCATTGCAACCCGTGACTCGCGATCCGACCCATGATCTAACCTATGACCCAACCCGTAACCCACGGTTCGACCTACGTTATCCAGCAATTCGGTTGGTTTTTCTCTTTTTTATTATTTTAGTTCATTTTTTAGGATTATCTTCAATTAAAAATAGAAAAATAATAATAATAATGACAATAAAATATAGTACCCATTAGGTTGTCGTGGTGTATACCATTGCCCAATGGTGAATAAAAATAATAATAAAAAAATAAAAATCTTTAATAAAATAAAATTAAAAAAAATCTTTAGCAAATAAACAAAAATCTAAAACAATAAAAAATATAAAAATAAAAATATAGAAAAATTAAATTAAATAGACAAAAATCTTAGTATAAATAAAATCTTAGGAGTAAGTGAAAATGATAAAAATACATTAAAAAATAATAAATATTTTTTTTAGTTTGAGGTTTTTAGTTAAGTAAATGGAATAAGAATAAATAATAAAGTAATAAATTTTTTTTTATTAAAATACAGAATTTTAGGGTTTTATCACTCAGAGCTTTTTTCTAAATAAAAAATTTAATATGACGTTTTTTCCCCAACTTAGTTTATTTTAGATTTTTCAAAAACAATTGTCTAATAATCTAGGCCATTTAGGTATTTTCTTAATAAAAATTAATATGATTATATAACGTGAACTCGATGCTTTTTATTAAATAAAATTAACCAATTAATTAAATTTTTTATAAAAGAAAAGCTAAGTACGGACAGTTTGATCATAGCTAGTAGATATGTAGGCACCTCCGGGACAACCATAATAAAATAAAAACTTTAGGTTAGGAAAAATAATCATAATAAAATAAAACTTTAACTTAGGAAAAACAATCATAATAAAATAAAAAACTTTAGTTTTAGAAAGATTAAATAAAATATTAAAAAAGATAAATAAAATAAAAACTTTAGAAAAATCAAATAAATAAAAACTTTAGGTTATTAACAATAAAAGCCTTAGAAAAATTATTATAATAAACTTTAGAATTTTGGTTTCCTTTTAACATAAATTCCAAATCTTATAAAAATATGAAAACATAAAAATAATAATAATAAATGGCATATTATGATAGTAGATAAATAACATAATAATAAAAAATATAAAGCCCTTTTAGTAAATATTCTTGAAAATTTTACATGGTAACCATTTAGATTTTAATAAGTTAGCCCTTGAATCCAGTATCTTTGGTTTATATTTTTCTAAAATACTTTTTAGAAAAATTTGCAAAATAGTAGCAAGTTAAGGTTAATCCACCAAATTAACTTTAACTTTATTTTCCAACATTGGTTGGTGGTGACTCCTTTTAAAAAAAATCAATTTTTCTTAATTTAGTCGAGTAATCTATGTTAAATAGGTAGGATTTAATATAGATTAAAGTTAAGGGAAATGATAAAAAACACGTCTTGATAGGATGGCGACTCCATTAAGGACCCATTTCAAAAGTGGGCTAACCACGTAGCAATTTTCTCCAATATGACTAAAAGGCCTTTAATTTCTTGTATATGTCTTTCTTATTTTATTTGTCAAGTATATTTGTAAATAGTAATACTAACCAGGTTTTGAGTGATCTAGAAAGAAAAAAAAAAGGGAAAGAGGAAAGGGGGCCTAATAGGCCGTTGTGAAAGTTTTTTTTTACGCATGTCTAGATATGGCCAGACCTGGGCCATTTAGAAAATTAGGATGGAACGCCATTATGTACCTGTCAAGTTGTAGTGGTGTATACCATCGCTTAACAACGGTTAGGTGATTCCACTTTAGGCTTCGATGTAACCACTAGTTACAGATTCGAAGGACCTTTAGAACTTACCTTCATTCCCGTGTGTGCGCTTTTTATTTATTTTCTCTATTTATCCTTATTTTATGATTCGTTTGGTTTTTTTTTTTTTTTTGTAATTTGTAGTAAAATGGAGAACCGAACCAAAGGCCAATCAAAGTATATCAACAAGATCCACATGGATCAATATGCTTATCCCACATAAATCTTGCATAGGTGGTTTGATACATTCAGTCAAGAACATCAAAGTTATATTATGTAGAAGATTGACTCGGTGATGTCTCTAATGAAGGTACAACTTAAGTGGGATCTAATCAGAGCTATGGCCCATTTTTGGGATCTTGAGTCATCATCGTTCGATTTTTGGCCTTATAAGTTAGCACCCACCTTAGAGGAGTATACTCAATTACTTAGAGCTCCTGCTATGGAAAATGGAATAGTGACCCTAAACTTAGAAGCCTAGCCAGTGAACATGTTCTATCACTTGTTAGGGGTCAGGAAAAGTGAACTTGCTGAAATATTGACTGAATGCAAAGACAAGTGTATCCGGTTTTCCACATTGGGTAGTTGCTATACGTACTCATCAGCATATCTCGATAGGTGAGACATTTTCTGTGAAGGATATGATGATTGGCAAAGGAACTGCATAATGCATTCATATTAGCAATATTTGCAACCATCCTTTTCCCATAAGGGCGATCTAACTTCCATTTCAGGGTGGTTGAGTTAGTCTCCCAGTTTCTAACAAGTAAGACTTATGTCCCAACAATATTGGCAGAACAAATCCAGTCCTCGAATTTTGTGAAGTGACAAGGTCATGACTTGTTTAAGGGAGGGCCTACCTTATTAATAGTATGTTTTGTGAGTCACATCAAGGCATTTAGAGTAGATTTGATGTGGGGATCCTTAACTTCACAAATAGACATAGTGGATAACTTTGCTACGTAGGTTAAGTTACCCAATGATACATCCACTCAGCAATGGTGCAAGCTGCTTAAGATGATCGAGTTGGGAGACATTGCATGGATGGCTAGGTGGAATCATTGCATTAAGGCCATACTTGAATGTGAGGAGTATCCAAGTGTACCTTTAATTGGTATTATGGGCTATACTGGTTACTTCCTAGCTCAAGTTGTAGACAATTTGGCCACTTGCAAGACATTACCTACATAGGGTCATTAAAACTGGTAACCCTCAGCTATCAAGATGCTAACATACCACCAGCAACTAGGATCGCCCACCTTAGTGGTATCAAAGAATTGTGGGAATGTAGGGAGGTGAAGAAAATAGTAGACCTGGGTGAACTCGAAGGGAGGATCAGGGCCCATAAGGCTACTCAGGAGTTCATATGTGATTTTATGAAAAACACTGGTCAACGCAACATGAGTCTCCCAATGTCTTTAAGCATGAGCAAGAATTGCAGAATCTAATACTATAAGACGAGGGGTACAGAGTCACCACACGAGCAAAGGTAGAAGTCTTATACTAGAAATGAAAGAAGGTTGTAGATTATTGGAAAAAGAAGTATGGACAATCCCAAAAGGTCATCTAGTACTTAAGGGACCAGTTAAAGGAAAAAGATGAATGGATCTGACAACTTATAGGGGAAGCTAAAGTAGTTCTACCAAGCTAGTATAGGAGAAAAAAAAAATAGTTCGACCAAGCTAGTATAGGAGACAAAAAAAAAGTAGTAGTGGTAGTAAAGAGGAGTTTACTAGTTTACTTTCTTTTTAAGATAGGGTTTTAGGTCATGTATTCATTTGAACATTAATACGAGATTGCAGTTTTACGAGCTAAGATCTGTGCCATATTACTATTCAATTGTGATCTGTCATCGTACTTATTCATCATTATGCAAAATAATAACAAAGAGAAAAAAAAGAAGAAAAAGAGAGGGGTGTATATAACAATAAAAAACCCGAGTAAGGAAATGAAATATTTGATTTAAACAAATCTAACAAATTTGGGTTATGTTACAGATCTCAAAGATAGCTCCTAAGTAGGTAAGTCTTCTTAAAAGCTCGATTATCATACGCTCAAGAGCTAGAATGGCTAAAAACACCAGTAATGGCAACCTCGATAAGAGAATTACAGCTCTCGAACAAACTATGCTACGACTAATTGAGCAGATGTAAACTTTAACGTACGCCATTAACCAAATCCATACTGACAAAGTAGTATAACCAGATCAAATCGAACCTTAGCAAACTTTCAATTCAAATGCTAGGGATGAATTAAGGAATGATGGTAGTGAAAGTTTAAGGAGGGAGTGTGAGGAAAAATAGTGGGATATGGAAAAGAAGCTACTCTAAAAGTTCCTTGAGAAGATGAGAGCCTTTGAGGGAATTGATGAATTTGAGTAGACTGATCTAGTTAATCTACCCGTTTATGAAATTGAGGAGTTCCTCGATAAGTTTAAGATCTTGAATTTTGAAAAGTATGATGGTATAAGTTGCCTAAAACTCCATGCTAGACTCTATATTAGAAATATGGCTAAATATACTAGGTATGAGAGGCTAATGCTGTAGACCTTTCAGGATAGTTTAACTGGACTAGCTCTAGTGTGGTATACTCAGTTGAACCTAAATGAGATAAACACGTGGGATAAATTAGCAAGGTTTTTTTTTTTTTTTTTTAATAACCAGTACAAGTTTAATGTTGAATTAGCTCCATCCATTTGGGATTTGAATAGCATGAGGTAGAAGAGCAACGAGTCTTTTAGGGAATATGCACAATGGTGGAGGAGAGTGGCTGCTAGGATAACTATTGCCGTACTAGAGAAGGCTTTGACTTACATGTTCGTCAATACTTTAGGCAAGCCTTACTACCATCATTTAGTGGGGCATGCTGCTGTAAGTTTTGCCGAAATAATAAAGGCTAGATGTCGCATCAAGAATGCAATCTCCTCTGGAAGGCTCCCTATTCAGGACTAGCTAACTTAAATCGAAATGTGACTTATGATGAATGATTACTTAATTTTTTAGATGCTTACCTGATCATTATAGATAATAACCAAACAACCGAACCCTCGTGATAATCTAATCCTTCTCCACTTATCTTTGCCTTGACTAGAGAAGAAAATCTTGATACATTTCTTCTTGCGGGTTTAGTTCTTATGATTGTGGTATTATCCTAAGAACATACTAGACCTATTGTTCGAGAAAAGTGGGATCATAGAAAAATTCATTGGGTTTTATCATTTTATCATTGTTTATTATTTATTATTTCCATGTATGTGCGATGAGGCGATGGGTAATATAGGAAAACGATATAAGAGTTTGTTTGATAGTGATTGGTTAGGGTAATTGACCATTTGGGGACATCAAGTTTGCTTGTAGAGAAATGAAAATCAAACCATGAAGTTGTAATGATTGTTGGCGTTTATGAATTTTGGAAAAATTTTATTATTCTTACATAGGGATAGTACATCTTAATTGCATTTGCATTTGTGGGGTCCCTCAACTTTGGACCATCCATTTAGGCTAATATTAAGGCCCCTCCTGATAACACCTTTTTTACAACATATGGACCCTCATAGTTTGGAGTAAACTTACCTCTTAAATCTTGTGCATTCGGGAGAACCTTTTTTAGTACTAAGTCACCTTCCTTAAAATGTTGGGGCCGTATTCTCTTGTTGAATGCTCAGGCTATCCTTTGTTGGTAGCATTGACCTTGGCATAATGCTATGAGTCTTTTTTTGTCGATTAAGTTTAGTTGATTGATCCTTTTCTTTACCTAATCAGTTTCATCTAACTGTGTCTCTGATAAAACCTTGAAGGATGGTATTTCGACCTCAACTGGCAATATTTCCTTGGTACAATATACCAAAGAATATGGAGTAACTCCAGTAGACATTCGAATTGAAGTTCTGTAGGCCATGAGGGCGAACGGTAACATCTCGTGCTAGTCTTTATAGGTGATGGTCATTTTCTCAACAATTCTCTTGATATTCTTATTGGCTGCTTCTACTGCCCCATTCATTTGAGATTACTATGGAGTTGAGTTTCTATGATTTATCTTAAATTAATCAATTTGTTGTTGAGGTTGGTGCCATTATCGGTGATGATTGATTCAGGGACTCTATATCGAGCTATTATGTCCCTCTTCATGAATCGGACTATTACTCCTTTGGTGACACTGGTGTATGATGAGGCTTCAACCCACTTGATGAAATAATCAATAGCTGGTAACCTATACACCAGTTAAGCTCGATTAATGGGATTGCTTGAAAGTTTCTGCACATTAGAATAACCTTACTATAGTAGCTCCACCTGGCAATCTATAGAATATCCTCAGCATTGAAACCCTTGAGTACCTTCACCCAACTGTAGCTGGAAAGATTGTCTGGCAGCTTTATCCTTTCTGCACATGGATCTATGAGGTCTACTTGTTAGGCCAATGATTTCCTAACCATGTTTAGCTTAAAACGCTTAAGATGGCTCACAAACCAGATTAGAATGAGGTTGATGTTTGATCGAAGAATTCCATGACCCTTCTTTTTTTACGAAATTTAGATTTCGAATTTGCTCAACTAGTAAGGCCGGGATGTAAGATTTCCCTTCCAAGAATTGGAACACCAATTCTGTAACTCTGTAATGAATGTGAAAGATCCCGGTAGGAAAATGATAGTTGTGAATGCTGTTAAGATGAAAGCTTAAACCTGTTTTTGTCTATAACTCTTGGGATCCCCACATAAGATATCTTTCTTGCTTCCATCATCGCATCGAGCCATAAGCCAAGCTTCTAATTCATCCATTCGAAGGCAATACCATTGCTATTTTCTAATGCTCAGTTGATCACTACTCTACGAATTCCCAGAAGTTTGCTGAAGATACTTGTTGGTCCAGCCTCTAAATCTGGCACATACACCCCATTGGAAAGTGGAGGGGCCTGGAGAAGTTGAGTATATTCTTCTATGGTTGGTGTGATCTCGTGTGGCCTAATAAAGAAAGTCACGGGCTCAATTTCCTAGAAGTGTCATATAGCTTGAATTAAAGGTAGGTTGACATCCATTTTCATCAGTGAAAGATTGGGCCTTATTTTGCTATGGATGAAGGTTTGCTCTTCAGGGTTGTATAAGGTGAACCAATGGTCCAGTACCACTTTATATAAATATATATATGTGTTTTTTTTAAAGAAAAACTCACACCTTAAATTAAGAAAATTTTAAAAGAAACGCAAAAGAGAAATTCTAAACCTGATTTTATTAATAGCAAAAGAAAACAAATTCCTAAAACATATGTCCTTTATTATTTAATTATTTTTATTATTTGTATTTATATTTTTTATTATTATTGACTATTATTATTATTATTATTTATTTATTAAAAACTAATAATAATATAATAAATAAATAATAAAAAAATAAAAAAATGATGAAATTCAACTAACTTAGACGTGGGTCATGGTTTGGGTCGAATCGGGTCGGTCGAGTCACGGTGGTTGGAGCTCTTTGTCGGCGACATTTTGACAGTTATTAACAGCGGTTGATGGGTGGTCTTCTAGGTTCTCAAGTATGAGGAATTGATTGGTGATGTCGGTTTTTGTCGAAAACGACCCTAAATGGTGGTTCGAATGGCTACCGATGGTGGAAATCTAGAGAGAGAGGGAACTCTAGCGGCATTTCTTTTTCGTTTTTTTCTTCCCCCCCCTTTTTTTTCTTTTCCTTCGGATTTCCTCCGCTTTCTACTTACGAGATCGAGTCTTATTTATAGACCCACAAAACCGAGCTTGATAAGCTCGAATCTTCCTCGCCGTTGAGACCCATCTCCATCCCTTTTTTTTTTTTAGATTTGAGTTAATCCGTTGTTTTTAGTTAAGATCTGTACTGATTTGATGATGTTTATCCTCTCTTAGCTAAAGATTTGTTAGATTTGTGTTAAAAATTGAATTTGAAACGGCCGGATTTCGTCTTTCTCTCTCTTCATTATTCTTGGCCGAAGGTTGAAGACGAGCACACGCAAAGTGCATGCTTTCGCTTCGTCCAATCAGCTACTGCCACGTGGCAGCTTGGATAAAAAAAAAAAACAAAATGGTACAAAGTGCCCTTCCCAGGTTTTGAACTAGCGACTGAAGGCTCCCCCCTTGCGTGCACCAGGCAACCTTGCAGACCAGCTAGGTTGGACCAATTCTCGTTTTTTAATGCACGCATATTATATATTAACTTATCAATTTTGCTGATTTTTTTGTTATTTTGAAATTTATAAATTTAATTTAGAAATCCAAGTGTTTTTTATTATTATTACTATCCTTATTATTATTTTCTATTATTTTTATTTTTTTATTTTTTCTTTTATATCTATATAATATGAAAAATAATTATAATAATAATAAAATAAAATAAATGAGGGCAAAAATGGGGTGTTTACACTAACAATATAGTAAAATATGAAACTTGTATCTTAAGACTTAAGATGGTGTTAGAAAGGGGCATTCAAGAATTGGAAGTATATGGAGACTCATCTTTAATTATTCTCTAAATCTTAAGAGAATACAAGACCAAAGACAGCAAATTAATTTCATACCACCAGCATCTTAGTGAATTGGTGGAAAGGTTCGAAAAAATTTCTTTCACATATGTGCCTAGAACCTAAAATCAATTCGCTGATGCTCTAGTGATGTTGGCATCTAGGATCTGAATCTTAGGCGGTATAGAGATTCAGCCCATAAAGATCAAAATTGAGGAGAAACCAGCTTTTTGCCTGGCGGTGGAAGAAAGCCCTAGTACCACGATATCAAAGAATTCCTTCAAAATGGCACTTATCCAGAGGAGGCGGATAAGAAAGACCGAAAAGCATTAAGGAAGTTAGCAGCGCATTTTTTACTTAGCGGTCTTGCGCTATACAAGAAATTCTTTGATACTACCCTATTAAGGTGTGTCGATGAGGAGGAAGTGGATACCTTGATGTAGGAAGTACATGAGGGAGTCTATGGACTGAACATGAACATATGTTAACCTGCAAAATCATGAGGATGGGTTACTTCTGGATGACAATGGAAACAAATTATATTAAACATGTGAGGCATTGCCACTTAAGCCAATTTTATGCTAATAAAATCAATGGTCCACCTTAAGAATTACATGTATTATCAGCCCCATAGCCATTCTGATACGAACCACGCCAACCCGTGACGAAACCCAATACAATACGTTCGGAAATTCGTTGCCTAAGATGCCCAAACACCTAAAGTGGAAACCGCGACCCGTTGTATATAAGCGAGACAAGAACCTTGGTATAAAAATGAAGACGCCACAATCGGGATGGAAGACCGATTGATAAGTCGGGATGAACGCCACGGAAATCAATCCAATAAGTTCGATTTAGTTCTTGAAGAACCAAGAGAGGTGCCTCTCAAAAGTGTTTAATGTTTAAAGATGTAAATTCTATGTCTGTATTCTAACCCTAGGAGCTTATATTAGGGTTTACAATGCGTAACATTAAAGCCCAAAACGACATAACTTAGATAAGTTACGTAAAAACACGAAAACAGAACAAGAAAGCCGGCGGTGTAAACATGAAGGCCGGCGGCCTTGAGCCGGCCTTGAAGAGATACATGGCCGTGTACTTCTAGACGTGTATCTTTCTGTGGATTTTCTTGACTCCATATACGGCCGTGCCTTTTAGCCGTGTGTCTGGCCGTGTATAATTCTGTGCAATCTTGAGATTCCTACACGGCCGTGCCTTGAAAATGCACGCCTTCTTCATCCCGTGTCCGGTGTGACTTGTACAAAAGCAAGGGTCTTCCCATGGTTGTTCCAATCCATTCCAACTTCATGATTGCTCCAATCCTTTCCGGCTTCATGGACAACCTTTATCAACCCATTAAGTGCTTCCTCGAATTGTTTCGCTCGATTTCTTGTGATCGGTCCAGGCGGCACTTCAAGAGGATCCACATTTCTTTTTCCGGCTTGGCTCTCATCATGGATCTCATCATTCCCCTCCTCTTGAAAAGGATTTGTCCTCAAATCATTGCTTGCATCAAATGGACTCAGATCAGTAACATTAAACGTGACACTTACTGGAGACTCACTTGGGAAATCTTTCTTGTATGCATTATCATTGATTCTCTCAAGCATCGGAAATGGACTGTCTCCCCGAGGGTTCAACTTGGATCTCCTTTGCAATGGAAACCTCTCCTTGCGAAAATGCACCCAAACCCAATCTCCAAGATGAAAAATCTTGGGTCTCCTGCCCTTGTTCACCCTTGAAGCGACCCTAGCATTTTGTTTTTCAATCTTACTCTTTACCTATGCATGTAGCTTTCTCACGAAATCTGCCTTCGAATCAGTATCAAAACTCACAGACTTGTTAAGTGGCAATGGCAATAAATAAACAGGAACCAATGGGTTAAAACCATACACAATCTCAAATGGTGAACAATGAGTAGTGCTATATAAAGCCCTGTTATATGCAAACTCCACAAATGGTAGACAATCCTTCCAAGTCCTAATGTTCTTCTCTATGATTGCCCCTAACAATTGAATTAAAGTCCTATTAACCACGTCAATTTGCCCATCAATTTGTGGGTGACAGATAGTTGAAAACATCCATTTAGTTCCCAACTTTTCCCATAATACTCTCCAAAAATGACTCAAGAATTTCTCATCTCGATCACTAACAATGCTTCTAGGTATACCATGCGGACGCATTACCTTTCTAAAGAACAAATCAACAATGTGTATAGCATTATCAGTTTTATGACAAGGAATGAAATGAATCGTTTTAAAAATCCTATCCACAACCACAAAATTAGAATCTCGACCATGCCTAGGCCTAGATAATCCTAACACAAAATCTATGGAAATGTTTATCCATAGCTCACGAGGAATGACACTATACTCATATAACCAATATAAGAAGTCATCTAAACAAGGAATGGGATGACGATACTTTACCGTAAGGTTGTTGATGGCGCGGCAATCAACACACATTCTCCATGTCCCATCCTTCTTAGGCACCAAAATCACAGGCACTGCACATGGACTCATGCCTTCTCTCACGTATCCCTTCTCCATTAACTCATCTACTTGCCTTTGGAGTTCCTTCGGAAAGACATTTTCAAAATCCTGCACAATAGACACAACCACACTGGGCAAAGAGTTAGATAGTTCGTTAGTATTAAGACATGTTTCCTTAAAAACCAGCAACAACATAGGTTGCTTCATCACTAACGCTCTCCTCACTACACTCGCTCTTGCTACACAACTCTCCTTTTGCAAGGCTGCCCTCTCCTTTTCACTCACCACCAAAGTTGATCCCCCTTCAACTTGGCCTCTCACACTCTTTCCAGCCTTCCTCTCTTTTTCCTTTTGATCTTGACTTTTATATTCCTTTTCTTTCTCATTGTCTTTTGCTCTCTCACTCTCCCTCTGCTTTTCACTCACCTTATGTTTTGCAAAAGACTGTTGTAGCTACAACTGGTCCTCATACACTTGTTTGGGTGTTAACGGTTCAAGATTAAAGCTTTTCCCTTGGTGAACAAGCGTATACTTGTTAGAAAAGCCATCATGAACAAACTTCCTATCAAATTGCCATGGCCTCCCCAACAACACATGACATGCTTGCATTGGCACTACATCACATAACACCTCATCCTCATACCTACCAATGCGAAACCCAATCAATGCTTGCTTACTCACCTTAATCTCACCACTATCATTCAACCACTGCAATTTATATGGACTAGGGTGTCTAACAGTTTTGAGCCCCAGCCTCTCAACAATAAAGTTACTCACTACATTGGTGTAACTCCCTCTATCAATGATCAAACTACAAATGTGATCTCCTAGATAACATCTAGTATGAAATATATTCTCTCTTTGCACCTCCTCTTCTTCCTTCACCTACACATTTAACGCTCGCTTCACTACTGCCACTAGCCTTCCCATTGCAGGCTCCTCATCAGCACTAGCATCCTCTAATGGAGGCATATCATCTTTTTCACTACCCCCCTCAGTCTCGAACTCTCCATCATCACGCAAAATCATCACACGCCTATTTGGATATTGACTAGCAATATGGCCTCTACCTTGGCATTTAAAGCATCTAATGTCACGATTTCTAGAAGTAGAAGAATCAGGGTTACCTTGATTACCAGGAGTAGAACCCGCTTGCCTCAGCTCCCCTTTTGGTTTGGTGGGTAAAGGCTTTTCTTCTTTCTTCCATTGGTTGGTCTTCCAAGTGGATGAACCATTACCCTGTGGAAACCGTGCATTACTACTACCTTTCCTCTTGTGCTGGTTCTCAACCTTTAGAGCCATGTGAACCATATCCTCCAATTCTACATAATGCTGCAATTCAACCACATTTTGGATTTCTCTATTCAACCCAGCAAGAAACCTAGCCATTGTAGCCTCTCTATCCTCCTCTACATTCGCCCTAATCATAGTGACTTCCATCTCCTTGAAATACTCATCTACACTTCGGCTTCCCTGCCTCAGAGTTTGCAACTTGTTGTGCAATTCATGATAGTAATACGCAGGCACAAACCGCTTCTCCACCACTCTTTTCATCTCTTCCCAAGACTCAATAGGCGGCTCGCCACTCCTTCTCCTATTCAACATTAGTTGATCCCACCACACTATAACATAATCCGAAAACTCAATGGCAGCAAGTTTTACTTTCTTTCTCCCACTATAGTTGTGACAATCAAACACCATCTCTACCTTTTTCTCCCACTCTAAGTACGCCTCGGGATCATTCTTCCCTTGGAAAGGAGGAATCTTCATCTTTATGCTACTTAATTGATCATCCTCTCTATTCCTATCTCCTCTATCTTCCCAATCCCTAGTTCCTCTATTCCGACCACTATATCCTCTATAACTCCCGACAGAAGGCTCATCAAAGTCATCATCCGACATTTCATCTCCACCCCTTGGTACTCTCCTAGAACGACTCTCCCTCTTACGCCCTTGGAATACGTTTGTGGATTGCTCTAGTCTTTGCTCTACCGTCTCATCATTTCTCCCCTCAATGCCTCAATTACTAACCTAGCATCAAACCTTCCCCTCTCACTTTCAGGAGAATGTTGTCTCGACATAGTTCCTGCAGAAAAGATTAGTACTAACACAAATATATATGATTAAACCTCACGATACACTCCCTTACGTGTTTCGCTCAAATGATGATATCACACAGTCACTCGTGTATTCTCACAAACAACGATGATATCAACTCGCTAATTTCCTCGTCTCAATTCTCTTGGAACTAACCCAAACTACACCAATTTCCTTCCGTAGAATTCAAAACAACTTTAGGGTTCATAAATTTTCCTCTATTTTTCTATCCATTTTTTTTTTTGTCTTGGTTGTTGCTCTTGATCACGTTTTTCTTTTCTCTTCTTTTTTTTTTGTCGTGATTTTTACTCCTTTTTTTTTGTAACAATTGCCTAGTCGATATTACACTATCAAAAGAAAATCAATACTACGAAATTGAATATGATAATTGATATGAACGATTGGAGTTAGGGTTTTAATATTACCTTCCTCAAACTGAACTGATGTTTTGACAAACCTAAGCTCTGATACCAAACTAATACGAACCACGCCAACCCGTGACGAAACCCAATACCAATACGTTTGGAAATTCGTTGCCTAAGACGCCCAAACACCTAAAGTGGAAACTGCGACTCGTTGTCTATAAACAAGACAAGAACCTTGGTATAAAAATGAAGACGCCACAATCGGGATGGAAGACCAATTGATAAGTCGGGATGAACGCCACGGAAATCAATCCGATAAGTTCGATTTAGTTTTTGAAGAACCAAGAGAGGTGCCTCTCAAAAGTGTTTAATGTTCAAAGATGTAAATTCTATGTCTGTATTCTAACCCTAGGAGCTTATATTAGGGTTTACAATGCGTAACATTAAAGCCCAAAACAACATAACTTAGATAAGTTGTGTAAAAACACGAAAACAGAACAAGAAAGCCGGCGGTGTAAACATGAAGGCCAGCGGCGTTGGAATGAAGGCCGGTGGCCTTGAGCCGGCCTTGAAGAGATACACGGCTGTGTACTTCTAGACGTGTATCTTTCTGTAGATTTGCTTGACTTCATACACGGCCGTGCCTTTTAGCCGTGTGTCTGGCCGTGTATGATTCAGTGCAATCTTGAGATTCCTACACGGCCGTGCTTTGAAAATACACGCCTTCTTCATCCCGTGTCCGGTGTGACTTGTACAAAAGCAAGGGTCTTCCCATGGTTGTTCCAATCCGTTCCAACTTTATGATTGCTCCAATCCTTTCCGGCTTCATGGACAACCTTTATCAACCCGTTAAGTGCTTCCTCGAATCGTTTCGCTCGATTTCTTGTGATCGGTCCAGGCGGCACTTCAAGAGGATCCACATTTCTTCTTCCGGCTTGGCTCTCATCATAGATGTCATCACATTCTGTATGTGGGCATTGATATGATTGGTCCAATAACTCTAAAAGCTTCAAATGAACACAGGTTCATTTTGGTAGCCATTGACTATTTTACCAAATGGGTTGAAGCATCTTCATATGCTAGTGTGACTGAAGGAGTGGTTGTCAGGTTCTTAAAAAGGGACATAATTTCTAGATATGGGGCACCTGAATCTATTATTACTAATCAAGGAACCAATATAAACAATAAATTAGTCACAAAGACATGCCAACAATTTGGAATCAATCACAGAAATTCAACTTTGTATGGTCCTCAAATGAATGGAGCGGTTGAGGCTAATAATAAAAATATAAAAAGAACTACTGAAAAAATGGCAATTACTTACACCGATTGGCATGAAATGTTATTGTTCACTCTCATGGCATACATAACCTCAATAAGAACTTCAACTAGAGCCACTCCTTACTCATTGGTATATGGAATTGAGGTTGTGTTACCTATAGAAGTGTAGATCCCATCCTTTAGGGTACTTGCTGAAACACAGCTCGATGAAGCAGAATGGGTAAAGAAAAGGGTAGATCAGCTGAATCTAATCGATGAAAAGAGACTTACGACACTGTATCATGGTCAGTGCTACTAGTAGAGGATGGCTAAAGAGTTTAATAAGAAAGTATGACCGAGAAGCTTCAAGGAGGGAGATTTAGTATTGAAGAAGGTGTTGCTAAATGCACAGGATCCTAGAGGAAAATTCACTCTAAATTATGATGGACCCTATGTTGTGAAAAAGGTCCTAATAAGGGGGGCATTAGTGCTAGTTGATATGGATGGCCTAAACTTAAGAGGCCCTGTTAACGTAGATGCGGTGAAGTTATATTACCCATGAATAATTAATGAAATCTTCCAATGAGAGCGTCAACAATACATCTCTTTATGACGTAATTTTCATTATTTATGAGCAAAGTTGATATCCTCAATAGTTGTTGATGTTGGATTAGTCATTGACCAACCCTTGCCTATGCACTTCACTTGATAAGTTCCTTGTTCTCAAATTCCTTACACTACAATATGAAAAATAAACCAGGCTAACACCCATAAAAAAAATGGTTAAATGCATCATTATCACTTAATCATTTTCTAAGGCAATTTTATTATTGGAAAAAGGACTAACACAATTTCAATAGTCAGCATACCTCGAAGGTTTAATTTCGCCACATAAATAGAAGATATAACCACAAAGATTGGTTATGGAAATTTATGGCTTAGTGAGTGAGTGATTATTGAGTGATAAGTAAGAAGTTATCATCGAGACAAAATCGATGAGATCGGTAAGATCCATTCTTTGGTAAGTAATTTTTACTGAATATCATGTTTCAACATACTTTTGAAACCTCAAAAGGTTGATATAAAGAGCATTTATTAATTAAGTCTAGCCTTATTAATAGCTAGCAAGCCTTTTAAGTCCATTCTCGTTAGTAGGTAGCAAAAACTTTAAGCTTAGTTTCATTAGTAGCTAGCAATACAATCAAGTCCATTCTTGTTAGTAAATGGCCTCACATTGAAGTTCATTCTCATCAGTAGATGGCAAACTCTTTAAGTCTAGTCTCGTTAGTAGCGAGCAACACATTCAAGATCATCTTCGTTAGTAGGTAGCAAACCTTAAAGTCCATTCTCGTTAGAAGATGGCATCACATTTAAGTCCATTCTTGTCAATAGAAAGCAAACCTTTAAGCCTAGTCTTGTTAGTAACTAGCATCACGGTTAAGACCATCGATGAATGTGTTAACATACAATGAAATGATGTTGCATTTAATTCAAGTCCTCAAATGCACTTGGGAAATTATTGGGATAAGTCAAGGCAACCACAATTTGAGAAATTGCATCATAATTAGTATAGAGACTTATTTTAAGTCTCTTATAAGTGACTTACACCAATAAAATTCTTGCAAATTTTGTCTTTAATTCATTAAAACCATGATTACAAAGTTATTTTCAAATAAAACCCTATTTCTTTAATTCCTTATTGAATGAGATGAAAGCCTACTAAACTTTTGTAAAATGGAAAGCAACAACTCCTGTTCCTATGCATCACATGTATGCATGAACTTAACACATTTATACATACACTCGATTTTATCCTTTGATTTCACTGACTTCTAGGAATCCACAATCATGGATTTTAGAATATTATAGCAATAATGCCAAAGAAGAGAACTAGGTGTTCTTACTTTGATTCTCCTTTAACTTCAAAGCTCTTGAAAAACCCTAACCTTTAACGCCTATAGAAGAAATGAAAGGGAGAGAATCCATATGTTTCTATTTCTGTATGAAGTATTGATGTGAGACAAGTATACCTATGAAATTTAGTAATATAGTGTATAAAAATACGGATATCATCCAACAGAGATTACAAATACTAATATTAACCTATACTCTATTATCTAACCAATAAATTATGGAATTAAATTGAAGTAAAAACTATAATGAAATACTAACTAAAGAACTAAGATTTTTTGAAAAGACAGAAAAGCAAATCAACTTAGAATTAACTTCAAATTGGCAAAACTCGTATCTAGACTTTACTTCCCCTAGGTATTATTATGTAACAGTAACAAAATGCATTCAATTCCTTCTTTCAATTCATTAACTAAGGAAATTCCTAATTTAGTCTAACAACTTTCTCAAACTTGTTAAACCCTAATATTAAAATTACCTATTTGAATCTCTGCATAATAGCATTATAAAAAGATTACATTAAAAACAACAAATTGCCTTAAGTAAAGCAATTAATTTTAGAAAAACTATGTAACTTATCTTTAAGATTACATCAATCCTTTTTACACATGTAAGATCTAATTATATATTAGTTTCTCAATCTTGATATACAATATCAAATAGATGGATTAATACACTAGCAATATTAAACCAATCAAAATTAAAACACATGCATAAATTAATAGACATAAGAATTCATCAAATATTGTAAGAAAATCTTAAGACACATAATAAACCTAGGTTCCACAAACCTAGATACTAAGGAAACTAAGCGTTAAACATGTTGGGAAGTGAATTCATCAATGAGGTAATGACATGCATCATTAAGGAAATCAATAGAAACAAGTAAAAACCCTAAATTCTTGAAGTTAAACGAAGTAGCCCTCTTTTTCTCTCAAAACCCTAAAACAAATAACACAAATATGGTCTCTAGAACTTCTATATAAAATCCTCCTCTTTTTAATAATGTGTATCATAAACTATATGTTTTAGGGTCAATACGCTATCCAACATGGTCGTGTTTTGGGTCATGTCTACTTTATAACTCAAATTCATGTAAAAATTGACATTCTGATAGAAACGACCTTAGATACGGTCGTGTCTAATTCCCATGTATCTTTCTATGACTCTTCAACCACAACATGACTAACAACATGATTGTGCCAATGTCTCATGCAACTTTCTATGACATTTCAGTGCAACATGATTTCTTCAACATGGTTATGTCTATGTGTCTAGCATAAACTCTTCATCACTTCTTCTATTTTGCTCCAATTTGAGTGAAATTAGATTCATTTTGTTTCTTTTTAATTGCATTTTCCATCAAAGCCCTAAATCTGCATGTTACTTAATTAAAGTTCATATTCTTCCAAAACATCCCAAAATCAAGACAAAACATGCTAAATTTCACTGTATATATATATATAATTGAGCACTTATCAAACTTCTCCATACTTAAACATTTGCTCATCCTTAAGTAAATAAATCAAATTAAGCAAAAGGACAAAAAACCCTTGATCAAATTACTATTCTTTAAGAAATCAATCAAAATAATCCTTATTTAACCCTATAATAGCATAAGAGAGAAACTCTGAACTAACTTGCAATGCAAAAGAAAATTAACTCTAACTCTTATATTGTTTCACTTAATCAATTGTTTTGAACATATGAGAGATTGGAACCTGAATAATCATTTCCTAAATCAAGAAAAAGTCATAAACACCTTACTAACTTTGCTAAAATGTAAACTCCTTCTTTGATTTTACTAAACATTATAATTTAAGATAAATATATCCACTTATCCCTTAATCATTTCTCTCTCTTTTTTTTCCCAAGTAACTTCATTGATCAATAAGTCCTAGACCAGACAATCTTAGGCTATAAAGTTCTAGGATACCCTTTTAAACCATCAATTACCTTTATTTAATAAAGTTTATGACTTAATAGTTTCATCAGTTAGTAAGTCCTAAATCAGACAATCTTTGGTTACTAGATTTTAAAATATCCCTTCGAACCATCCACTATTAGAGTTTATGACTTATGTTTAGCTTTTACATGGACTTTTCTCTTGACCTTTTTAGCAAGCATTCAAACAATAATCCCCAAGTTCCTCACTTAAGCTAACAAGTGTTATTCCACACAAAGAAAGCACCCCATAAGTTTAATTACTTGAGTTAATGAGGCCCACAGTTAAACTTTATTCAATGTATTTATTCAATTTATTTATTTTATTTTCAACTCTATTAATTTTTCTAGAAATTTTCAAAGGATAAGTAGTACTATTTATCAAGGATCATAGTGTTCTAAAAGTACTAAAAAGGAAAAGGTATAATCAAAGTAAGATTAAAAGAAGTTCATGACTAATCCTTAACTAGTGATATTATTCAAATCTCTTAGTCTCTAAGTTCAAAACTTTGATCAAATGTTCTAAATTATCCAAAGGGTTATTTTTTCTTTTCAAAATTGCAAGTTAACTTTGTGATTTCCAAGTTAAATAAGTAAAATTTTGATTTCTTAAATAAGTACCCATTTATAACCCCCTTCCCTCCACTTAGAATCATACATTGTCCTCAATGTATGCAAATAGCAAAATAGCAACAAGAAAAACATCATAACGAAAATGGAACGAAATAATCATGAAAGAAAAACATTGAGGAAGGTATTGTGGGGAAGGATTGATACTCCCCTAATTATGGTCTTTAGTTCCATTGCACAAGAAGCTTAGCACATAGAATAATCAAACCTTAACACTTGGAACATTGGAAAACTACACAAAATATAAAATTAGGAGAAACAGAGATCTTAAGTAGCAATGAGTAAATCAAAATAGAAAAGAAAGCAAATAAGCAAAGTTTAGGTGAGTTAATCAGCCAAGTCTTAGTAGTACATTATAGAAGAAAGAAAACAGCAAAAAAAAACAAAAAAACAAAAAAATCAATTGCTAAAGTCATCGTTCTCCTCCTCCTTAGCCTCTTCTTCACAAGCTTCTTCCTCTTTTTCTTCTTCTTCACTCCCGTCCTCCTCGGTATCTAAATTCATAATCTCAATGCCAGCACTCTCTTCCTCACCCTCTTTGTTGACATTTCTTCTCCCTCCTCCTTGACCTCCACCTCTTCATCACTCGCGTCATCGTAATGACCTAGAACTTGCTCATTAGGGTCTATATCAACTAGAAAATCAATATCAAAATTTTCAACTACATTACGAGCAAACCTTTCCAGTCAATTCAGTCTCCTAAAGACCCATGCGGGGTCTGTGTAATACCAGCATTGCAAGTCTAAGGTTTTGTCTCAAATTTGTGGATTATTGTATCCACTTTCCTTGCAACCCTCTCGTAAGGAGTGTTAGGATCCTGACGAGGTAGAGTTGACTGATGTGCTCCTTCAGCTTGTTGGTCTTCTTCCACAAGAAGGAGATGCATCAATCCAAAAGGAGTGAGTTTGACTGAAGCCACTTCCTTGAGATGTGTAATAGGAGGTGGGTTATGCAGTGTTCCCATTGCCCTAGCCAAGATGGTGATATATGGTCCACAATAGATATAGCCAACCTTGGAGTCACTAGATTGTCATTTAATGAAGAAGGTGAGAAGAATAGCTAAGTTCATAGGGTATCTCTCCAAGATACTATACAAATAAAGTAGGTCATGAGTTGAAAATACCCCTATACTTTTTCCCTTGCCATTGATTGTGTGTGACAAAAGCCAATGCAGAACTCTATAAACGGGGTTGTAAAGGTAGGATGCTTTTCAGGCCTTGGGATCATACTTATGTTGATTGCTAATCGATCTCCAATATAGCCAAGTAGGCATTTCCCTCGATAGTTGATAGGGTAAAGTGGCAAACTCCTCAAAAGTGACATAATCTTCATCATTCAAACCTAAATTTATACCGAACTCTACCATAGATATCTTATATAATTGACCTTGAATAATAAAATTTAAGTAATTCATGATGCCCCATGACATTCCATCATGATCCAAGTTATAAGTGGTGAGGAATTCCAATGTAAGTTCTTGGTATATAGGGGCTTGAAATGGGAAGAGGTGTTCCCACACTTCCCTATCTATCAATCCTCTAATTTCCCCCTCCATACCCAGCCATTGTATCTCTTTACCTTAGTTTCTTCAGTAAATTTGACCATAGGGTGGTCAGGAGGTGATGGTAAAGCCAATGGATTAGTGGGAGGAGAAGGTCTGACCAAGGATAAGGATGCACCGGAGTATCCTTTTTAACAAACTTGTTATTTAGCCCAACTCTGTTTAGGTGACATTATTTGAAAAACATAACAAAATCTACTTCAATCACACCTTAAACCACCACTGAGTAACAAATGAGGGTGTAATTACGTTACAAGCCCAATGCTTAGTGCCCTATGTCTCTTATATATATATATACACACACATATATATCTGCCTATGAACTACTTTATTAGTCAAGAACAATGTAGAATAAAATGCTATGATTAATCACCACAATTTTTTTCAGACAATCAGAAGCCGAAACATAAACACCACTTGATAAGGGATAGATACGGTCATGTCTATCTGATGTCTACTCATTGAATGCAACACGTAATTTCATCTATTCAAACCTATTCACACAATGATATTATACATTTTTTAGGTGTACCACAACATCTAATCTACAATTATTCCTAATTTCTAAAGGAAAAATGAAAATGGTGCACAAAACCTAACCCTAAGGCAATATATCTGTGAAACCTTCATGAGAACAACAAGCAAAAGGGAAATGTGAGTGGGGAGAACTTGATACATACCTTGAAGTCAACCAAAATTGAAATGAAGATGGAATGCGCAAAATCAAACGAAAGGAATCATGCACTACATATCGTGTGTTTAGTCTTATGTTTGTAGGAAAGGGTTATGTGTGTGTAAAGTGTGATGATAGAGTTGTGTCAAAACCCTTTTATATAAAGGCTAACACACTCAATTGACATAGGCATGTTATGCTCGTGTTTGTGCCTAGACATTAAGGATGCCTCATTAAAGTACAACATGGTTCCAACACAACTGTGCCTAAAGGTCGTGTACCTTTTTGTGAGAATAGGCATTCTATAGATACTTTAACATGACCATGGCACGCTCTTTTCAAATGGTCGTGTACCTTTTTGTGAAATGTTTAAATCTTAGGATGTGTAAGCATGATTGTAACATGGTTGTGTCTAGTGGTCATGTACCTTTTTGTGAGAATTTTCCTTTGAAACGACATTAGATACAACCTAAACATGACCATGTCTAAGAGTTTTGTATCTTTTTGTATGATAAAAAAAAAATTGAATTGATTTTGGCATGACCTTGACATGCTCATGTCAACTGGTCATGTGACATCCAAAGAATGGTATAGAATTGACACAACCCTTTAACACAATCGTGTTACCAATCGTGTCAAACATGCAGATTTGATAACTTGATTGAAAAATTAAAAATTAAAAAATAATTAAAATAACTAAGGAACAATTAAAAAAATTAGAAAATTAAAGTTTATAAAATACAATTAAGCTAAAGAAACTTATTGGAAATTTTGACTTTAGGTTGCCTCCCAAAAAGCGCTTTTGTTTAATGTCGTTGGCTCGATAAATTTTTCTTACCTATGCAACAAGTAATTAGGTATGATGAAGTTCTTCCCTATCATTTGAGACAAATTCCTTTCTTATGAAGTATAGTTTTGATTGTTAAGCATTAAACTTAAATGTATCTGTCTCCAAATGTGTGATTTCAACTATCCCATAAGGTAAGATATGAGTAAACGTAAAGGGGCCAGACCATTGTGATTTTGGTTCTCCTGGAAACAACCATAACCATGAGTTTTATAACAAAACATGATCATCTTCATTAAATTGTCTCCCTTGCCTAATCCTCTAGTCATGGAATTTTTTAGCTCTCTCCTTATAAATTTTAGAATTTTCATAGGCCATGGCATGCCATTCATCAAGCTCATTTAGCTATAGTTTCCTCTAAGTACTTGCACACTTCAAATCCAGATTAGCTAATTTAGCAGCCCAAAAAGCCTTATATTCAATTTCTACTGGGTAAGTGATAAGATTTTCAAAGGACGAGCCTATAAGGAGTTGTTCCAATTGGTGTCTTATAATTTGTCCTATATGCCTATAGAGTATCATCCAACTTATCGAACCGATCCTTCTTATGGTATTTAACAATGTTTTCTAGAATCCTCTTAAAATCCCAATTGGTGACTTCTACTTAATCGCTTGTTTGTGGATGATACAGGGTAGCTAGTCTATGGATAAAGCCATAACGTTTGAAAACTTTTTCTAACTACACATCACAAAAATGTGTTCCCTTATCACCAGTGATTACTCTAAATGCACCAAATTGGGAAAATAGTATTTTGAGGAATCTCTTCACTACCCTGACATCATTTGTTGTCAAAGCTTAAGCCTCGACCGATTTTTAAAAATAATCAATGACTATAAAAATATACTTATTTCCATTAGAGTTTGGAAGTGAGCCCATAAAATCTATACTCCAAACATTAAATACTTCACATATTAGGATAAGGCTTTGAGGCAATTCATTCCTTTAGGAGCTATTCCTTGTACGTTGACAACAATCACAAAATCCAATGTACTCATAGGCTTCTTTGAAGAGCGTAGGCTAATAGAATCCTGCTTCAAGGACTTTAGAAGTTATCTTATTTACACTGTGATGGCCTCCCCTAGGATCAAAATGGTAGTGGCTTAGAGTCTGCCATCCCTCCTCATAGGATACACATCTGCGTATGACTTGATCTACACAAACTCTAAATAAAAAGGGATCTTCCTAGAAGAAATGCCTTACATCAGCAAAAAATTTCTTCTTTTGTTGATGTGAAAGTTCCTTAGGAAGAATATTAGCCACAAGATAATTGCAAACCATAGAGTTTCCTATTCCCTTACCTGGTGATGTCATGTTCGTCTAATGCCTCTAAGTTAGGATTTTCTAATCTTAATAGATGGTTTGCAGCTAGATTCTTGGCTCCCTTTTTATTCCTTATTTCTAAGTTGAACTCTTGCAAAAGTAAAATCCATTTAATAAGCCATGGCTTTGCATTGGTTTTGGTTAATAAATACCTTAAAGCATAATGGTCAATATAGACAATGACTTTAGATAAAATTAAGTATAAGCAGAATTTATCAAATGCAAAAACTACCTCCAAAATTTCCTTTTCAATGGCTATATAATTCTTCTGTGAATCTATGAGAGTCTTGTCAGCATAATAAATTGGTTAAAAATGCTTGTCCTTTTGTTGCCCCAAGATTACTCCCACTGCGAAATCACTTGCATCACACATTAACTCAAATGCTAAGTTCCAATTGAGTGCGACCATAATGAGAGCCTTTGTGAGTTTGTCTTTTAATAGCTTAAAAACATCCATGCAATCCTGTGAAAAGTTAAAAGACACATCTTTCTCCAATATCTTGGTTAAAGGCTTAGCTAATTTAAAAAAAAAATCTTTCATAAATCTTCTATAGAATCCTGCATGTCCTAAAAAGCTCTTTATTGACTTAAACAAAGTTAGGGGTGGGAGTTTCGCAATAGTGTCAATTTTGGCACTATCCACCTCAATCCCCCTTTGTGAGATTTTGTGCTCCATGACAATTCCTTCTTGTACCATAAAATAGCACTTCTCCTAATTCAACACCAAGTGAATTTCTTTACACTTGCATAGCACTCTCTCTAGATTAGTCAAACAAATGTTAAAAGAATTACCAAAAAAAATGAAAAATCATCCATAAAAACCTCCATTATGTCCTCTATACAGTCTTCAAAGATGGCCATCATATACCGTCGAAACATTACTGGTGCATTGCAAAGTCGGAAGGGCATTCACCTATAGGTAAAGATGCTCTACAAACATGTGAATGCTGTTTTTCTTGATCTTTTGATGCAATTGGTATTTGAAAGTATCGAGATAAACCATCTAGAAAACAATAGTACATGTGCCTTATTAGAAACTATAACATTTGATCAATGAAGGGTAATGGGAAATGATCCTTTCGTGTAGTATCATTAAATCTCCTATAATTGATACACAACCTCTAACTCGTGATAATGTACATTAGAATTAGTTCATTCTTATCATTTGGAACTACTATCACCCCTCCTTTCTTGGGTACCACCTGCACTAGACCCACCCACGAGCTGCCAAAAATGGGATAGATCATACCTGCATCTAATAGCTTTATCACTTCAGCTTTGACCACCTCCTTTATGTTAGGATTTAGCCTTCTTTAAGGTTGCACCATTGGTTTGTAGCTTTCTTCCACCAATATTTTGTGGGTGTAAAATGAAGGACTAATTCCCTTTATATCTAAGATTTTCCATACAATAGCCTTCTTGTGGTTCTTAAGCACTCCCTAAAACTTCTCTTTCTAATCCATGCTCAAGTTGGAAGTAATGATTATCGACAATTTAGAATCCTTTTCTAAAAAAGCATATTCTAAGTAATTAGGAAGTTGTTTCAATTCCACTATTGGTGGGCCTTTATTGGAAGGTCTTAACCTTGGTTCCTTTTGCTTGTTGATTTGTTCAAACCCCTTTTTTTCCTCAATGGAATTGTTGGTTGTTAATTGAGCCACAATTTCAACACACTTAGGGTTTTGTAGCTCCCCTGTTCCTTTTTTCAAACAGCATTCTAAAGGGTCCCTTGATAATATTTCTTGTACACAATCAATAACAAAATTTCAATAGCATCCAAACAATAACAAGTATCATCATGATCTATAGTCTTTTTCATAGCTTTAGGGATTTTAAAAATTATTTCTTCATCTCCTACCCTTAATATGAAACTACCATCGCCAACATCTATTATAGCCTTAAGTATAGCAAAAAATGGTCTACCTAAAACAAGAGGCACCTTTATGTCCTCATCCATGTTAAGTATAATAAAATCCACTGAAAATATAAACTTTCTTATCCTCTATAATTCCTCTAGTGTATGTAATAGATCTATTAGCTAATTGTAAACTCATACGTATGGGTTTTGACTCTCCTAGCCCTAATTTCAAAATAAAAGTATAAGGCAACAAATTGATACTTGCTCCTAAATTAGCTAGGGTTTTATCATTTGCTAAGTTACCAAGTATACAAGGAATAGTAAAACTCCCTAGATTTTGCAGAATTGCCGAATACTCCTCACTCAATGTAACTATTGATAGCTTCTCTAACTCCCCCTTTTAGACAATAGATCCTTCAAGAAATTTGTGTATTTAGGTATCTATAATAAAGCATCGATAAGAGGTAAGTTAATATGTAATTGTTTAAACAAGTCAATGAACTTACCAAATTGCTCATCAAAGTAGTCTTTCTTTAAATACTAAGGGTGTAGAATGGGTGGTCTGTATTTTGTACTTTTGATGGTTTCCCACTTTCTTTTTCTTTATTTTCCTCTTCATTCCTTGTCAACCCCTTTTTCCCATAGGCTGGTTTCAGTGTTTCTCGGCAATGTCCCTCGTTGTCTCTCCAGCATCATCTTCGTGAGGTGTCTCGCTTGATTTTCGAAGTTGTTGATAGAAGCTTCTTGATTCCTTAGGGAAGTTTCAATGTTTTGCAAACGAGCTTTGTTAGTTTGAATATATTTAGTAAAAAGCTCTTCCAAACCTAATTTTTTTTCTTATGGTAGAGATCTCTAAAATCTTGGAGGTGGTAGGTTCATCCGATGTTGATTTTTATTTTGATTACTCCAAGAGAAATTCGGATGATTTATCCATCCTAGGTTATAAGTGTTACTATAGGGGTTGTTCTATGGCTTAGAGGGTTTTCCCAAGTAATCGGCCTGTTCCCATTGATTTACAACATCAACTTCTCTCGAGCTACACTTTAGACTTACAGACAGTGTATCTAGCTTCCTACTGATGGCATCAACCTTATTGGCTAAGTTCATCACTGAATCTACTTCATAAATGCCTACTACTCTACTCTTTACCCTAGCACCTACCCATTGAGAACTGTTCATGGCCATGTCCTCAATTAAAGACTAAACCTCTTTAGGTGATGTCGTATTCAATGTTCCCCTTGTAACAACATTTATCATTTGCTTAGTCAATAGATTCAAACCACTGTAGAAAGTTTGAATTTGTATCCAAAGTGGTAAGGCATGATGTGGGCATCTCCTCAATAATTCCTTATATCTCTCCTAAGTGTCATACAAAGTCTCAACCTCAAGTTGAGCATAGGATGATATGTCTTTTCGAAGTTTAGCAGTCTTAGTAGGTAGAAAGTATTTTTCTAGAAACTTCTAAGCCATATCATCCCAAGTCATGATAGATCCCCTTAGGAGTGAATTCAATCACTGTTTTGCCCAACCTCTCAATGAAAAAGGGAAAAGCCACAATTTTATTACGTCATCTAAAGCTCCATTTATCTTAAAAGTTTCACAAATCTCTAGGAAATTAAAAATGTGAGCACTAGGGTCATCATCCTGTAACCCATCAAATCAGACCAATTGCCGCACCATTTGAATTATATGGGGTTGAATTTAAAAGTTATTAGCAGCAACAAGTGGCCTTACGATACTAGAGTCGACACCAACTAAAGAAGGTCTAAAGCAGTCGGACATAGTTCACTATTGGTTTTGATTTTTGTCTCCCATGATTTCAACTCTTACAACTCCTCTTTCATCTTAATTCTCAAAGGAGATCCTTGATTCAGTTCCTCTATTGTTTACCCCACTATCTTTCATAACCACCTTGTTATCCTTTCAATTTTTGAATCAAATATCAATACATTTGGTGGATTATTTCCAGTCATGCACTACAAAAAGCAAAGAAAAGAAAAGAAATGAAAATAAAGCAAGAACAAGAAAAATTGGTTAAATTAATAAAGTGATTAGTGTTCTTAATATCAAAATTCCTAGCAATGACACCAAAAACTTCATGTAAGGCAAGTGGACCTATCAAATTTTGTAATACAGTATATAAAAATAAATATATCGTCCCACAAAGATTACAAATACTATTACTAATCTACATTCTGTTATCTAACCAATAAATTACGAAATTGGATTGAATTAAAAACTATAATGAAATACTAACTAAAGAACTAAGATTTTGTGAAAAGATAGAAAAGCAAATCAAATTAGGATTAACTTCAAGTTAGCAAAACTCGAATCTAGACTTTGCTTCCCCTAAGTATTATTATGTGATAGTAACAAAATGCATTCAATTCCTTCTTACAATTCATTAATTAGGAGGATTTCTAGATCTAACAACTTTCTCAAACTTGTTAAACCCTAATCTTAAAATTACCTATTTCAATCTCTTCACAATAATATAATAAAAAGATTGCATTAAGAATAACAAATTCCCTTAACTAAAGCAATTAATTTAAAAAAAAAAAACCATATAACTTATCTCTAAGATTACATTAATCCTTTTCACATAGGTAAGATCTAATTATATATCAAATTTTCCAATCTTGATATATAATATCAAATAGACGGATTAATACACTAGCAATATTAAACCAACCAAAATAAAGAACACGTGCATAAAGTAATAAACGTAAGAATTCATTGAATATTACAAGAAAATCTCAAGTTACATAATAAACCTAGGTTCCATAAATCTAAATACTAAAGAAATTAAGCACTAAACATGTTAGGAATTGAATTCATCAATGATGTAATGACATGCATCATCAAGGAAATCAATAAAATTAAGTAAAAATCCTAAATTCTTGAAGTTAAAAGAAGCAGCCCTCTTTTTCTCTCAAAACCCTAGAACAAATAACAAAAATACGATCTCCGGAACTTTTGTATAAAATCCTCCCCTTTTTATATAATGCATATGAGAAACTGTGTGTTTTGAGGTCAATTCGTTATCCAATACGATCATGTTTCAAGTCGTGTCTACTTTGTAACTAAAATTCATGTAAAAATTGACGTTCTAGTAGACATGACCTTAGACATAGTTGTGTTTAACTCCCATATATCTTTCTATGACTCTTCAACTGCAATAGGGCCAACAAATCGATGTCAATGTCTCGTGTAACTTTCTGTGACATTTCAGTGCAAAATGATTTCTTCAACATGGTTATGTCTATGCCATGTTTGACTTCAACTCTTTACAACTTCTTTTATTTGGCTCCAAATTGAGTGAAATTGGATTCATTTTCTTCCTTTTTAATTGCATTTTCCATTAAAGCCTTAAAATCCACATATTACTCAATTAAAGTTCATATTCTTCCAAAATATGCCAAAATCAAGGGAAAACATGTTAAATTTCACTTAATATATCTATCTAATTGAGCTCTTATTAAGTATGAACAAGAAGGAAAAGTAATATAGTCATTATATATATATAGATATATATATATATAATGAAAAAGAGTATATTTACTATTCTACTCATGTCTTGTTTTATTTTTAAGATAATTTAGATCTATACATAATTACTAACATGGATAATTACAAATATATCTCCTAAATTTTTAAAATCTGACTTTAACTCTTGTTAACTTTTAAAAATATAATAATAACCCCCTAAGTTGTTGTCTAGAACCCCAAATCCATTGCTAAAAGGGCTAAAAGAGAGATTGTTTTAAGGTTTAGTAATTGTTTGAAGGTATATGAATATTTTTAAAACTTATAGAGAGATGAAGTTATACTTTAATAACACATTTGGTTTGTGGAATGGAATAAGGTAGAAATAGAATTGCAATTCTTAAGAAATTAAATAGCAAAGAAATACTTATTTTTTTATAGTTTATTTAAGATCTCATGAATAGATATAGAAATATGTTAAATTTTTTTTAAAAAAAAATCAAAGAATAGTATTCCCTATCAATATCTAATAGTTAATAGTTTAAAGGTTATATTTACAATTTATACTTTTAATAATAAATAGACTTTCTAAATATGATTAAATCGGATGATATTGGATTGAAACATTAATTAATCTTTCATTCTATATCTTCAAGTCCATTTGAAATGTCTGGGCAGCATAAACCATTACCTCTTTATTGTAAGGATTACTAGTCTAAAATTTTTATAAGAAATTAGAAATTAAAGTTCAATTTACAGCATTGTTAGTTGGACAATCTCCTAACGCTTTCTAAGAATGAGAACTTGTCGAGAAATTTTGAAGAATATTTTATATTTATATGAAACTGTCGATGCACTTTTTTTTTTTTTTCATTTTAAATATTCTATGAGACTTGTTTCCGGACAGAGAACGATGTAATTTTTGTATATTGATTTCATATTTCTTTGGTTAAACTTTTATTAATATTATTTGCCTCAAGTTAAGGACAAAATTTGGATCCATCCTGGCCGTAGGAGTTTGCTAGAGCAACTCCGTCGAATTCAATAATCAAAGAAAAATATTACATTCGAAGCAAAAACATCAAATGCACATCTTTTTTTTTTTTTTTAATTTAGCTGTAAATAAGTTATAAGGCTTTAATTATATTTTCTAGGAAAACCTAATTTATTGCTATCCTCTTTCGTTTGGTGCAGATGACAAGCCAAGGCAACGAACTGGCAAGATATCAGTAAAGAAATTATCATTAAAAAAAGGGTATCATGTGTTACCGTAATATAGAAGGATTCTAAACATATGGAATTCTTTTTTTATAGAAATGAATATCCACATAATTTTATTACATTTTTCTTAGTGTATGGATTGCCTTGATGCATAAAAAATGTTAATAGTCAAAATGACGACGTCGTTACCCTCACCGCATATAACCAATGTGATGTCTTCTTTTTCTCCCTTGGATCATCAATTTGATAATTTTACCTCATTGACTATGGCCTGGGACATGTCATAAGATGGGAACCGAATCCTTACTTGACGTTAGTAATCATACAATGGTGCCAAAAACCACCGTTAAAGTCGGCCAAAACTCAATCAAATTGGGGAGAATGTACAGAAATGACCTAAACTTTGGATATATGTTTTTGTAATGATTTTTTTTTAACACATAAAATATTGGGTAAACACTTAAATAAGAAGAAAAAAAAAAAAAGAAAAGAAAAGAAGAAGGAATCATATATGAGTTCTGTTTCATATCTAACTTGGTTTTATATGTAGTCAAAACATGTAGCTAGCATCAAAGACTTGCTCTATCACATCAGGGTAAGAATTGCATAGTCTAAAGGTTATTATGATGGGCTAAGCTTATTTAACATGATGCATTTTAGAGTTAGTGAAGTCGTTACTCGTTAGTAGGAGCAGAAGAATGCTATTTCGAAGGACGATTAATATATATAATGTTGAAAAAAAGTGTTAAAATGCTCTTCTTCTTTTTTTATGCATATTGATACTGCATTGCATATATATCAGATTGTAGCTATGCATGCTCAAGGAGATCCAGGAAAGCGTCAAGAAAGAACGTGTGTCTTAGAGCATGCAGGACTTGTTGCGCGAGACGCCATTGCGTTCCTCCTGGTACTTACGGCAACAAGAGCGCTTGCCCATGTTATGCCAACCTCAAAACTCATGGGCACATGCCTAAATGCCCTTAGGTATTTCACTTATGCACCCTACCCTCTATCAATTAAACTTTTCTTCTTCGAGTGTTTTATTATTATTTATTTTAATCATTATTATTTGAGATAATATCTAATTAATGTCTTGTACAATAAGAGCTTTCTCTGATGAATTAAATCAGAAGCTAGACATGCACATTTTTTCTTCTTTGTGCTTTTATTCTGAGGACATCGGATGGAATTCATTTATTCAGACCGATTTTTCTCCACCTCCTGAACAAATTATATTATCAATGGCTGAAACTTTTTCTTTCTTCTTCTTTTTTTTTTCTTTTTGTTTTGATGCTTTTAATACGCACGAAGATGATTAAATAAAAATTTGATAGAAGACAGTTTTTTCTCATCAGGAAAAAAAAAATGCAATGACTAGGGAAAGTGCCGTCACAATCATATTTGTCTTTTGATGATGATTTGATAAGAGAACTACTGGTATCAGGACTAGCCTTTAAGACATATAATCACACTTTAATCTTCATTCTTTTTTCCATTATTCATCAACATCTAAACATTGTAAGTGAGTTTTTAAATCTGTTTAATAAATTGATAAAGATCCCTTTTTTAAGATTTTAAAAACTTTGGGAACTTAATATGACCTCTTTAACATGGGATATTGCCCCCTAAGTTGGACTAAGAGGTATGACCTCTTTCGTGGAGATAAACCGTTGATGAGGACTCTTGGGGGGGATGATAATTTACTTTTCGAGAAAGTTTTAATTTGATTTGTCTAAACATGCATAAATTTAAACACGTTAAATATAGTGGACACATTTTTCTTACTAAGTAGATTGCCAATAATATGGTATTTATGTATGAACACATTACGGATTAGTGTGGAGCGTGATTGTGACTTGTGAATTACGTGTTGAGATTGCAATTTCTATGAGTTTGTCGAACAACAATGTTAATGGAGGAATCGGGAATGAGACTAATAGTCAGGTAAGGAGTTTAACGCCAACCTTAAGTTGTAACCTTGTAGGTTGGATCCATCTAACATGGTTTAGTCGATAAGGACCATATCTCCAAGCATTGGTGATGGGGCTTGACAGAAGATAGTTTTTTCTCATTAGGAAAAAAAAATGCAATGACTAGGGAAAGTGCCGTCGCAAACGAAAGACTTATGCGTTGGCCCCTACCATAAAAATATTATATTTGTCTTTTGATGACGATTTGATAAGAGAACTACTAGTGTCCGAACTAGCCTTTAAGACATATAATCAAACTTTAATCTTCATTCTTTTTCCATTATTCATCAACATCTAAACATTATAAGTGAGTTTTTAAATCTGATAAGAAATCTAACCAACATTTACTTGCAAAATACTAATTTAACCATATCTATTGGGCACTAGAGGTAGATTATACAGTATAAGAAATCAACATGCACAAGCCTAAGACACCTATATCATCTGTGAAAAGTAGGAAATTAATAGCATTTAGTTCTATTTTTTATGTAAACAAGGTAAAAAAAAAAAAAAGACTAGACATTTGATCATAACCTAACATAACATGGAAGTTTAGTGAAATAACTACTAGAAATCACTTCTTTATGATGTGATTTCTTTAAAAACAAGAGGGCATATGATTTTCATGAGTGTTTCTTTTTACCTTCTTAAGTTACGGTTGCAAAGTGTCATGAAGACTTTTTGCATCTTACACCAAAAGAAATCTAGATAAGTAGTTATGTAAGGAACTAGCATTAGAGATATTAGTTTGCAATAGACATTACCTTTAATGCTTTGAATGGTTTCATGACAACTAAAATCAACCTTATTCCTCCTATGGATGGCATGGAACATAGCAAGGAATTGAAGCTTTCAATGCTTTGTGTTGATAAGAAAGTGTGATGGAAAATGATAGAAAATGGAAAGGAGTTTGAAAAGGTGGGTGAAGGGTGGAGGAAAAGATGGGGGAGTGTGTTTGCTTCTTGTAAGAGTGAAAAGTGATTGTGATTAGATAGGGGTAGATTTTGAGAGTTAATTGAGTGTAAGGTTAGGTTTGCATGCATGGGAAATGGAAATGGGAAGATAACCATGGCCCTTAATTGGGTGGATGAGATAAGGAAGGGAATAATCACATCGAAAGGGAATTTTGTTAAAAATTTAAGAAAAACAAAATAAAGTGGCAGATTTGGGAGGGCTTACACATGATCTAGAGGGAAATTTAGGGGGAAATAATGGCTTCTAGAAGCTTAGTTAGCTAGTCCATATTAACTTGTTCATATAACTAACATATAGTATGCATATTGTAAGGCTATTATGATATTACTTAATTATTTAGTCTTTCATATGGTAAGAGTAACATTTTACTAAAGGGGAGAACTATACTTTTAGTCCTCAATGTTTGCTTACTTTTCTACTTAAATCTTTAATATATATTTTTTTTCTTCTATTTGAAACCTTAACATTTTCAAAATGCTACAAAAATTGGACTTCTATTAAGTATGTTAAATTCTCTATCCATCTTGAATATGTATTAACTATCAATTAGCTTTAGACTAGTTAGTCAAGATGACTGTGGTATATATAAAATTTTTTAGCCCCTTTTTTGACTCATTATTATTATTTTTGTATTTTTATTATTTTTTATTACATTATATTATTATATATATTTACTATTATTTTTTATTATATTACATAAACAAATATATTTAATATTATCATTTTATTAATTAACCATTGTGAATCAATTTAAAGTTAATACATATCACGGATGGATGACAACTTAATAAGTTGATAAAGATCCCTTTTTTAAGATTTTAAAAATTTTGGGAACTTAATATGACCTCTTTAACATGGGATGTTGCCCCCTAAGTTGGACTAAGAGGTATGACCTCTTCGGTAGAGATGAACTGTTGATGAGGACTCTTGGGGGGATGATAATTGACTTTTCGAGAAAGTTTTAATTTGATTTGTCTAAACATACATAAATTTAAACATGTTAAATATAGTAGACACATTTTGCTTACTAAGTAGATTGCCAGTAATATGGTAGTTATGTATGAACACATTGGAAGCATCCATTTATATTGGTTGACATATGGTGAGACCATGTTACTCATTGTTGCTTCAATAGAATGACACTTCGATTCTTGCTTACCTTGATATCTATAGTCATCTATAAATATGCAAGGTAGAAAGAGAGAGAGAGAAACACCTTTACAATCTCTTTCAAAAGAATTCTTCCACATTCTCTTTTGACATTCCACAAAACTCTCGCTTTCATTCTTATTTTCTTTATATGCTTTCCAAATTTCTATATTTCTTCTTAAATTGAAGGTATGTATGAGATTGCTTTAAGTTCTTATACCCTTATGGATTAGAGGTTAGCATTGGTAGCATAAGATCCTGAGAAAGCTATTCCCCCTTTCCTCCCTCTCCCCGCAAAAGCAGCAACAATGGTGGTTGAAGAAGATGCTCAGTTTACAAGCGTAGTGGTAGCAGCTAAGGTAAACAGGATGTTGGGGATACAAGAACTTCCAATATATGTTTACCTCGATGATGGTGATGATGTGAAGCCTTTAGCACCACTATATGATAATGTCGCGGTAGGTAGCGATGAACCTAACAATGTGGCAAGCAAGTTTTTAAATGTCATTGTCGAGAGTGTATTCTTATACCACAAACCAATAGCCAAAGGTTGGAAAATCATGAAGCTTGCATAGCTCAACCGAGTTGCTTTAGTAGAAAGGGGGTTCTTTATTTACTATAAACACTTTGAGTTCGACCTCTAACTTTCCTTCACTTAGTCCTAGAAGGCCTTCTTCAACTATCATAAAATTAACCTGTGCTAACTCGTTCCCAGCTCTTATTGGATCTTGGTGGTGTTCAAAGTTCTGTACATAGACCACTAAATAAGATAAACCCCTCAATTATTCGGATTCTTCTACATTATCAAGAGAAATAGGTTGGCCAGCTGGTACCACCTGATATGCTAACCAAATGTAGAAACTATTTAAAGGACTTTCCTCATCAATCTATGGTTGGAAAGATATATTTGTGAAAATTAGGTCAAACGACGAGCTCAACTTTTGGATGGGTTGGATCGAACTAATTAAAATTAGGCTGATATAGCTACTTGACAATGATAAGTGGGTAACTAATTTCTTACTAAGGTAACTTGATGAGGCATGTTGGTTTTACAACACCGAGCACATAATAGATATGTAGTTTAAATTCAACCTAATCCTAGAAGAAAGGGGTGAAACTATTCCTTTAAGGGAGAGAGAAGAAAAGGAGGAAGAAGAAGAAGGGTAAGAAGAGGTCACTAAAGGTATTCACTGTTCCTTAGTTACCATGCTGAAATGGACCAGCTTGGAGGGGACTACTCATCTATTAGATTCTAGGGAAGGAGGCTCTTAATGGCTCATGCTCAATACAAAGTATTATTTTCATAACTTCTTCTTCTTCTTCTTTATTGTGCAAGTTTTTAATCATTCGTACTTGTCTTTTTATAGACATTCAATCGAAGAAAGCTAATTTGGCTCAACTCTACATCTAAAGCAAGGCAGTGGCTAAGAGCAAGAAGGATGGTGTAGCCCCTCAAGCCCAAAAAGAGGTCAAAGGAAGATGGTGGGAATCAAATCATGACCATTACAACTTTGTTCGATGCGAGAAACAAATCACAAGAGCCGAAGGTGGACACCTTTATGTCGGCCTTAAAGCTGGTAGTGTAGAGGATAAGCCGACCACCAAGGCCAACGACTTTGCCTCTAAGGCCGGTCATCAAGGCCGACGGTGTTGAGCACTAAGGTTGGCAACCTTCCCTCCTAAGCTAGCGACCTATGTAGTTAAACCAGTTGATTTTATGGCTTTTCGCATTTTGTTTTCCTTTCCTATGAATATGTTGTAATGTAAGGATTTGGGGACTTTTGAACATTTGAGAATTATATAGTGAAGTTTGTTCTTCATTTTACTCTTATCAATCTATTGGATTGTGGTAAGTGATGGTATTGGATTGTTGTGCGTCATATCAACAAATTTATACTAGGACTACTTTCTTGCTGGTGCGTCATATTCGATAAGGGTTTAGGGTTTATTTTATTTTATTGATCATTATTTGATTATTAGATTCGATTACTGTGGATTTGTCGCTTAGAAACTAGAATTTATTTAATTGTATAATCGTTTGTTTTGCATCATCTTTTGGTATCAGAGCTCAAATTGAGATAAGGGATTGTGAGTATTGAAATTCCTTTAACAAATTAGGGTTTTGAGATTGTGAGTTTGTGTTGTGTTAGATTGTTATCGAATTGAGGTTGTACGTGGATTGTCAAATTGGGTTATGTTGTTGATGTACAATTAAATTGGGCTCATTCTTGGAATCCCTATCCAATTGAAAATTAGGGTTTTCTTCCGTAATTATTGTTGTAGGTTATGTGATTCTGTTGTCGTGGATCGTGGATTCTATTGCTGGATTGATTAATAGAATTAGGGTTAGTTGTCGTTGTTGTTGTTTATGTATTTTGGTTGTATTGTCATTGTGCTGGGTTTTTAAGCTGAAGATTGAATGGAGGTTGTAATTGGTATTGTGCTAATTGGGGATTAGTGCAAAGCATGATTGTGACTTGTGAATTATGTGCTGAGATTGCAATTTCTATGAGTATGTCGAACAACAATGTTAATTGAGGAATTGGGAATGAGACTAATAGCTAAGTTGGAGGAGGCGTTCAAGGTCATTGTGCTGCAGGTGGAAGAAGAACTTTGGAAGAATGATTGCAGTATTTAACCACTATGGTTGCTAACCTAGCCACTAGGGTTGATTAGATGACCTCACCCCAACAGCCAGTGGCAAATCCACAAGCACCCCTACCTAAAGTAGCCTTTAATGCTATGGGTAGAGAAGGAGCTTTAGGAGCAAAAAAGGACAACAGGTTGAAAGAGAGTATCATGCTTACAGGGAGGAAAGGGATGATAACTTTGGGGATGAACTTTATCTTAACCTTGAGTTCGGACCGCCTAAGGGTCTGGAATATGTAAAATTGCAGTACCTTCATTTGCTAAAAGGGGGTCTGCAGACCTTGACTGGGAGGATAAGGTAGGACTCTTTAAGTGCTATGAGATCAATGATCATATGCGAGTTCATCTAGTAGTAGTTGAGTTTGTAGGTTATGCCGCCTTATGATGGAAGAACCATGTGGCCAATAGGAGGAGAGATGGTGATGCTGAGATTTGTACTTGGCAGGTGATGAAATGGGTGTTGAGGAAGAGATTTGCTCCAGAGCATTACAAGCATGAACTATTCATGCATCTCCAGACCTTGAGACAAGGATGTAAAACTATGGATGAATATGTCCAAAAATTTGAGGCACTCATGATTCGTTGTGGAACCATTGAACATCTTGAGTAGACTATGGCACGATTTGTGTCAAGGCTGAAATATGAAATTGCCTATATAATGGAACTGTAGCGGTATGACACACTTGATGAAGCCATCCAGTTAGCTTTAAAAGTTGAGAGACAGAGGTGCTCTAATCCGTACAAAGCATCAAGTAACAAGTATGAATCCACTACTCAGCTACATGGGTTAGATAGTTAATAGGTTGAAGAAGGGGGAATTGATAAAGTTGTGGAATCAAATGCAATTGTTATTGATAGGGAGAGGGAAATTTCTAAAAAAGGGAAAGCGGTTGTTGGGGCTAATAAAAGAAAAATAGTGCTAGGGTCATCAAGTGGGAAGACTCGTCAAACTCAATGCTTTAAATGTATGCGCTTTGGACACATGGCTACTTAATGTCCCAATAATAGGGTAATGACTGCTATGGAGGTGGAAAGTAAAGATGGCAAGGAAGAGATACTTGAGCTAACAGATTTATCAGTAATGCTAAAGGAATATTATGAGGATCCAGATGCTAAGGTAAATGAGGATAAGGGCAATAATCAATATCTGGCTATTAATGCGTTACATAAGGTAATGACTACATCTTCAGATATTGAGGGCGTGCAGAAGGAAAACCTATTCCATACTCCCTGCAAGGTCCAAGGTAATCTTTGTACTCTTCTTATTGATGGTGGTAGTTGCACCAATGTCATAGCTACTGCATTAGTCAATAGATTGTAACTAGTCACTACACCTCATCTTAGGCCCTATGAATTACACTGGTTAAGTAAACGAGACAGTCTACATGTCACTCAAAAGGCTAAGGTTCCAATCAGCATAGGAAAAAAGTACCAGGATGAAGTTGATTGCGATGTTCTCCCTCTATGTGCATCATATATATTACTGGGTAGGCCTTGGTTATTTGATAGGAGAGTGCTACATAATGAGTTTAGAAACACCTATGTGTTTTAGAAGGATGGTAAACGGGTTGTTTTAAGCCTTATGTCACCAACTGAGGTGCACGAAACCTAGGAGCAGATCAATAAAGCCACTAACATGAAGTTCGTATAAGTAAAGAGGAAGGAACTAGGAGACGACCTGAATAGAGTGAATTAATTACAGGAAATTTCAGAAGTGTTCAGGGCAGCCATGACTTCAGGTCAACAAACATTTGTAGACCAAAATTTTTAGTCCAGAGGATTCTCAGAAATTCGCATCTAAAACAAAGGAACCATCAAATTTCTTGACAAATCCTCCACAAGTTTGAGGAGATGATGGGAATCAAATCATAACCATTACAACTTTGTTTGACGTGAGAATCAAATCACAAGAGTCGAGAGAAGACACCTTGCTTACCTTTTGGACCGACCTCAAAGCCAGCTGTGTCGATGATTGTAATCACACAAATTAAAAATCCTTTTTACCTTAACTCTTCCTTATAATCAATTAGGTAAGCGTACCTATCGAGTTCAGTAGTATAAAGTTCAAGCACGGATATTGTTCCCTCAAGAATCTGCTAGTACTAATACTAACTATGAACCCACTATCCAACCGCACAATTTTGAGTGAATTCGATTAAATTAAATCACTTAACAAAGAAATGTAACACTTAAACTAAACACATAATTAAAATTTAGTAAATTCAATAATCAAAGACATACCCTACCCTCACTACTCCTCTAATTATCATATGACTTCATCATCAAAGTTTCAAATAACAAATGAGAATTATCTCTGGACTGCGGAGTATCTACTACAAAATCAATGTTCCTCTCAGAATCATTAATTCCTAACTCCAATTACATTAACAAAGATTCCTCTTTCATTAACGTTATTAGAATTGCATTAACACCTTTGGACCCTCAATTAGGTTAGAATATATCAATTCAACCTAATACGGAAAACTCATGCTCTCTATCTCTAGATTGCATACAAGTCTCTTTATCCATATATGATCTATTCTAATAAGAGATTTTCCAATCAACTTAGAAGAAATAAATGTAATTTCAATGCTGGTTGAACATTAAATCACAAAACATGATAAACAATATGAATAAATTTAGATAAAATTAACCATTCATGAATTGCACAATCAATCCAATGTCATATGATGATTAGGGTTTCATAAGGTTTAGGTATGAAATAAACTAGCAACACATGGTTTTCAAAATTAAAATCAATGGAATAAAAAGACCCGTGTGAATAAAACCCTCCAAAGATAAGAGTCAAATTATTGTTGATGATGTTTCGCCTCCTCGTACGGATCCAATTCATGACATCTTCTTTCTTTCCTTTCTTTTTGATTTCTTGATTTCGTTCTTCTCCTACGAACGTTGGTTCTTGACGTCTTCTTTTGGCTTTGGAATATGACTCCTCTTCTTAATCAGAATTATACCCCTCTTCTAGACACAGAATGTTGCCCCTCTTTTCTAGAATGAAGCCAAAAGAAAAAAGGTTTTTTTTTTTTTAAATAAAACAAGGCATCTATTTATAGTTCTGCAAAAACAGGGTTCAACATAAGCATTAGCACGACTGTGCTCGAGGCCGTGCTGACCTTGAAATACGTTATTTTTACTGCCCAGTTCAGCACGACCTCCAAAACAGCCATGCTTAGGGCAGGGCTGAAAAGAATTAGCTACTGATCATTTTTTTTTCATCCAGCACTGGTGTCTGCATGGGTTGTGCTAAACTAAAAATCAATTTTCTTCATTTTTCACCAAATTTCACCTCGCCTTTACTCATATCATCCTTAAAACTTTCTTTTGTCTCCATTGATGCTTGGAATTAAAATTTAATCATATAAGTGCCCTTTTCTTTACAAATCACATGAAATCCATATAAAATTATAACTAATAAGCGCTAGAATTAAAGGTTTTCTGACACTTATCAAGTAGCATAGAGGATAAGCCGGCCACAAAGCCCAACGGCTTTGCTTCTAAGGCTGACGGTGTTGCCTCCAAGGCCGACGGCGTTGAATACCAAGGTCAATGACCTTCCCTCCTAAGCCAACGGCCTTCATAATTCCAATGCTAGCGGCCTATGTAGTTAAACTGGTTGATTTTGTGGCTTTTCACAGTTTTCTTTCCTTTTCCCATTAATATGTCGCAATGTAAGGATTTAGGGACTTTTGAAAATTTGAGAATTATATAGTAAAGTTTGTTCTTCATTTTACTCTTATTAATCCGTTAGATTGTGGCGAGTGACGGTATTAGATTATTCTATGTCATATCAACAAATCCATACTAAGACTACTCTCTTGTTGTTGTGTCATATCCATTAAGGGTTTAGGGTTTATTTTATGTTATTAATCATTATTTGATTGTTAGATTCGATTACTGTGGATTGTCGCCTAGAAATTGGAATTTATTTGATTATATAATCGTTTGTGTCACATCAGAAGATGATTGTGGTGTAGGTTGGAAGGGCAAGGGGACCACTATTTAACCCAACTAGTACGTCCTATTAGACAAGGACATTGTTGAAGACCCCTTTGTGAACCTAAGCCAAAAGTGGAGAGTGGAGGCTAGATCAAGCTAAATCTTATTGATAGCTTAGCTTGTTCAAGGGGTTTAAAAGCATCTCCTTAACTAAATTCATCACGTAGCAATTCTTTAAGTCCAAGCATATTAACACAATGGCTAATTTACATCCCCAATTGGAGTGTTCGCACTAGAGAGAAAGTGATAAGAAATCTAGAGTTATGCCAATAGATCATGTCTAAAACTATCCTTTCATTGGATGGAGTTGAAATCGAGGCCTCAGGACATGTCGTGACTTACAAAAATGTGGACTCATTGTTGTAGATGAGGATATATGAGGTTTGTCTTCCACACTTCTTCACAACACATTTACTTCTTTAACTCTATCTTAAAATGTTTATCTTGCCATCAAACTAATACTCTTATAGCAATGCTATCTAATGTATTTAAGAAGGAACAAAGGGAGATATGAGCTCTTCATTCCGAGTAAGAAGAACTTTGGGTGAAGAAGTAGTAGTTCTTTAACTAAACTGTAAGTCTCTTGCAAAGGGCATAAGATGTTAAGAACACAGAAGCATAAGCAAATAAAAAGGTGGTCACGTTGGAAGAGCTTGTGAAGTAGAGTAACGCTCAAGTTGATGAGCTTAGTTGTTAGATGAAGGCTACCATAAGCAAGAATGCCCTCCTTTAAGATAAATTATCAAAGACTCGAATGGAGAAGGAAGGGCTCGAGAAGAAGACTATTGATCTTTCTCACCAACTTTCTGAGGCCTAAGGCAAGCTAACAGTCTTGAGACCCTTGGTGAGCTCCTTTGAGGATAGGGAGAAAGAGTACAAGGGGAACGTCACTAGGCTTGAAGATGATTTGAGGCGTCATCAAGCTTAGATTGAAGAGTTTGAGTAGGAGGTTAACAACCTTAAGCAAAAGGTGCATAACAAGATTATGAACAACAATGAATGGGTCTAACTACAAAGAGAGATCTATAATGATGGCTTTGAAGCTACAAAACAAGCCACCTAAAGTGATACCCTAACCTTAATGTCAAAGGTCTCGAGGAAAATGACAACCTTCTAAAAGAATCAAAAGCCCCTCCTAGAGTCATGGATGATATGTTTGAAGTGGAGATAGACCTAGAGGATGCCCCTACCAACAAGGTTCCCCCTCTTCTAAGCTCTAACCCCTTAGAAGATCCTACTCTTCTAACTAAAGAAGCGCCTTCTAAGCTACCCAAAGTGGACCAAATAGACTAAGTGGCTGAAGCTTCTTTAAATCTTCCTCCCTCTAACCAACAATGATGTTTTTCTTTAAGATAGTTTATGATGTACTTATGATTTCTATAACTTTGTAAGTTGGTATGCCAACCTTAAGTTGTAACCTTCATAAGTTGGATCCATCTAACATGGTTTAGTCGATAAGGACCATATCTCCAAGCATTGGTGATAGGGCTTGTCAATGCTTTTGTCTAGAAGATACTTGATGAGAACTTTCTGGTCCAAGCTAAAGAGACTAGTTAAGGCTAATCTGGATAAAATGTTTTCCTTAAAGTTCTCAGCTCATTATATTTTGGTGATACTCTAAGCCAGAAACTCTGTTCTAAGTGCTTATATAACCTTAAGGTATTTAATCATACCTTTGTCCTTGACATAATACTTTCCTATGACCTATTAAACTACTAATTGTGAGTTTGAAAAGACTCCCAATTTTTCCATGCCGACCTCCTTTGCTAATCACATTCCTATAATGAGAGCTTCATATTCAAATTCATTGTTGCTAGCAGGGAATCAGAATTTAAGGGCGTAAGGCACTTTTGTCCCATGTGGTTCTCTTAACACTAGTCATGCTCTACTCTCCCTACCCCCACCCCCTCACTCTAAGTGGGTGATCTATTTACATGGAAAGTCTAAATTGGTGTATCCTTAGTGATAGGTGCTTTTCTCACACTACATACTCTACCACAAAATCAACTAGGACTTTTACTTTAATGGCCTCCCTTAGTTGATACTGGGCACCATATACACTTAACTCTAAAGTATACTTGACCACTCTTCCCAACGCATGAGGTTTGTGTAATATCTAGTGTGTTGGTTAGTTAGTTAAGATGACCACTTGATGAGCTTCAAAATAGGGTCAAAGCTTTCATGTAGAGATCACCACTACAAATGCAAACTTCTCTACCTTGGAATACCTAATTTCTAGTCCCTGGAGGATGTGACTTACATAGTGTACTAGTTTGTGCTATCTTCCTTTAGCTTAGACTATCATTGAGGAAAGAGGTCGGTCACTTATTGATAGGTATAAGTACAGTTCTTCTCTAAGAACCAGCTTAGACAACACTTGTGAAGTTGTTAGGAATGTCTTCAGGTTATCAAATGTTGCCTAACACTATTAGGTCCATTGAAAGTTTAAAAAGTTCTTCAAAATTTTGAAAAACTCCTCGCATCTATCGGTTGACTTAAACATGAACCTACTAAGCGTAGCAATACATTTGACGAAGCATTACACATCTTTGATAGATCTAAAGGGTTGCATGTCTAGAATGGCATGGATCTTTTTTAGATTGACCACAATGCTATGGACAATGACCATATACCCAAGAAACTTCCCCAAGGTTACCCTAAATATACACTTCTGGGGGTTAAGCTTCATAATATATTCTTTTATAGTATCAAACATTTCTTAGAGGTCTTCAAGATGATCATTGGGCTACTTTCTTTTGACAATCATATTGTCTACATAATTTCCATGTTTCGCCTAATCTAAGATTTGAACATCGTTGTTAACTTTCAAATATGCTATAAAGGGGATCATCCTAAAATTGTTCTAGCTTAGTCACCGCAATATAATGCTATAAGGTGACCAGCAATCTACCAATAGGAAATTCATTAGCTATTCAGTGACAATTTCCTCGTTGTTGAGCTCCATAGGGTGGGAAATAATGCTTGCATCTTAGATAAGCTGGTTATTGAAACTATAGAGATCTTAATTATATAGCTTCAACTTGGCCTTTAATTTAGGCTTCATCTTGTGGCAAGTGGCTTTAAAGATGATGTTTGCTAAACTTTTGGTGCTAATGAGTGTTTTCTAAACATAAAAACTAGCTATCCAAGCTATTATGACTAGTACATCATCATGTAGGGTTTGAACCCCTTTCAAATCCTGGTCGAAGAAGGAAATGGAGTTGTCAATTCTAGGCTGCTTGTTGTGTAAGTTCATAACCTATTGATAATCAAGGTTTAGATTAAAGGAATCCTTCACTAGCATTTTGCTAGCCAAGAAGTGTTGGTAAAATTGTTTGTTGAGGTCTTTGAAACTTAAAAAGGAGTTCAACTTCAAATGGTTGTATCAATTCAGAGTTGACTTCTTCAAAGTGCTCAAAAAAGCTTTATTCGTAATGGCATCATTGCAGCCTAAAAGTATCATTTGCGACATGAAGTAGTTGAGGTGATCTCTCAGGTCAATAGTTCCATCGTAGAACTTTAACATTAGAATGTGAATGTATAAGGGAAACACCTCATCTTAGATCTCTTGAGTGAATGGAGATTAGATAAATGGGTACTAATCCCAAGGATTAGACTTCTTTAAGTCACAAAAGTTGGAAATCTTTTGATCATATCTTCTAGCTCACCTACACCTACATCATGTTGGGAGCAATGGGAATGCACTTCTGAAGGTTGTGGCTGAGGTAGAGGAAATGCTATGTAGCTATGGGATGCAATTGAGAGAGGTTATAGAAGGGGTGTAGGTGGTGCAGCATTTTCTGCAGCCATTGCTTATGGTGGTGGCAATGGAGAATGGATTAAGGCATGATCGTTATCATGCTCAATTGATTGGACATGCTATGAATGGTGCTACTATTGCTATTGTAGTTGATCCACCTATACACCTAGCTATGCATTTTTACTATGGAGGTTGGCAAGCATTTGTTTAAGGTAGGCTAACCTATCCTCCTTACCTTGCTACCTATGTAGCTATTGAATAGATGAATTGGAGTCATGTTATGTTTGGATAGGTAAGTTTTCAATGGCTTTTGCTATTGCCAGCCATGATCATGGTTAATTAAAAAAGATGTAGATGATGTGTGGGTATTATGAGGGATGATTGTGACCTACAATGAGTAAGAAAGAAATGAGCTTATGGGGTGCTACGATTGTTTAGCATAACCACTTTGATGATCAAATTAGATTATGTAGGTATAGAAAGAAAGCTTTATGTGAGATGAAGAGCTATGGTTTTAGATCCCTTCACCTCTAGATGGACCTTTATATTTATAAAGAGAGATGACAGATGGTTAGAGGTTGATAACATGGGGCATATCTCATGAAACACTTTCAAAGTATTTGGGTAATGGAAGAGTAGGCAGTTATAATTGCTAATGGCCTACCTCAAGCCTTAGCTAGAGCTAACTAAGTCAAGAGGTTAACTAGGGAGAAAGGTTGACTTGCTGTATGGGCCAATGGTTTCACTTACGGTCTTGAGTTGTGTTCGAGCTAGGCTTGAGCTCAAATCCAAAATGATCTATCAACACTTCTAACATGAGAGAATGTGGGTTTGCAACTCTCTATTCCCATCTCTTGTTATCATCTAGTAGTAGTAAAAAAATACATGTACAAAAGAGGAAACAAAAACGTATGATAAAAGTAATATTTTAGATAAAGAAAGGTACACATTTAGTTCAACATTCACCTATTATTCTATGAGTGGCTAACCTTTTTTTTAAGAAAAATTTAACTCATGAATGTTTACTAACTTTTATAAAAGAGGACTTTTGTTAAGCTTGTTGAAAATTGAGCTATCCATCCTTGACACTTGTTAACTTCTAATTAGTATGCATTAATTAATTTAATAAAACAATATCATTAAATAAATTTTATTAAAAATTACAAAAGAAAAGCACATTAGCAAAAAATTTAAAAACCTCTATGAGGACTTAGCTAGCCATCTAAGGCTAGTGGGTGATTGATTAACACCTAGTTAGAGTAGGGGTGTCACATGAGCCCCTAAGTGGTGATCACCTACCCACTTAACCTTGGAGCTGTTGAAAATGGTCACAATGCATGGTTGGTTACAAACCTTCAATGGTGGTGAGTGGCACCAAAAAAAAAAAGAAAAAAAAATCAATACAACACCTACCAAGTTGTAATTAGATCATGATTACACCCTAACTAACATTTTATTCCACTTCTTTTCCCCTTTATGTATAATGGTGGCAAGTGATCATCTACAACACCAATTTGGCCTTGGCTAGTGAAGTCCTAATAGCTGTTTTCTATCGTCTACCATTTCCCTTTTTTGTTCATTATCATTTTTTCTTATAATATTTAGTCTTTTTTTTCATCAAATTAAGTATTTATAAACCAAATAAAAGTTTACCCATCACTAAATGAAATTCTTAATGAACATGACAAAAAGTTCTCTCCATGAAAATAAAAATATATTAAGTACTCAAATAAAAAAACAAAGCTTAAAATCAAATAGAAAAGTATATCAACATTGAACACTTCATTTTTTTCTTTATAACACTTTTCCCTTTTGAAAAATATCTTAATATAATAACATTGAATAGAAATTAGAAATAAAGAGATGTAAAAGATAAAAAGTCTCCCTTGCTATAGTTTAGAGAGTAAAACGGGCTTAAAACTAAATTAACAAATTGACATTATATTTTGAGGGGTTAAAATATACATAAAAAGGAGGGAAGGGGGGATCATGCGCTCGACCAACCTAATATTAACAACCTCAATATTACTTTACAACTAATTAAAGCTCCATATTATACAAAGATTTTTAATTGAATAGATATATATATAAAAGATTACTATAATATAACAATAATATACATTTATAAATTACTTTTAAATGGTTGCGAATACTATTATTTAATTATCTAAATATATATTACTATTTGTAATTTTCTATGACTATTTGATTGTCATTCCATATTTCATCAAAATAATATGTAAATAAAAGAATGAACCATTATATATTAAGAATTGCATCATTATTTGTTGGGCAATGCAAAGATTGTAACCCTAAAACTAACCAAAAGTCATTACCAAATAGTACCATTAAAAAAAAAAAAGGTAACAAGGAAAAAAAGAAAAGAAAAGAAAAAAGGCAATATCAAAGGGATAAGATGATGAAAATGATATAGAATATATATATTATAATAGATTTTTGCAAAGATGGGTATAGATGACTAAAACTTAAATGAGGTAGTTGAAATAAACTAATGTAAGATATATTATTTCTAGCATCTTTATCACATATTAAATTGCCATTGTTTTTCTTTTTCTTTTCCTTTCTTTTTTTTCGTATTGTTTATTTCTCCTAGAATGTTTCCAAACATCAGTTTATACTTGTTTTTTATCCATCAAAAACTTGCTCAGAACAGCAGAGCAGGGCGCCCAATGTCCATGATATGAATTAGTTTCAAACATACATTCATGCAGAAAATCCATCCACCATCAACATAAGAACCATGAAGGTTAATAATATAGACAAATCCAAAAGCTTAATAACCAAAAAAAAAAAAAGACACACACAGACACAGACACAGTAGATGATTGCATCCATCGATCTATTGGGCTGCCAGCCAGCCACCATATCATACATTAGCATTAGCAGCTAAATGAAGAACGATCTCTGCAAAAAGACAAACAATTAAGAAAAACTATTAAAACGAAGGGAGAGATTTCCACACAAAACCCCCCGTCCTTTCTCAAAACAACAGCCAGACTTTTGCAAATTTTCTTTAATTACCTTGACAGAATGTACGAGATTGAGTCCAGTTCCAACTGCCTAACAGAGCTGTTGGCAGCTGCAGTATGACAATTTGGTGTCTTAATACCATAGTTTCAAGAGAATCTAACAGCAAAAAACATCCAGCATTATTTAAAAAATAAATAAATACATAAATATACCTACCTAAAAAGCAGAAGGAATCAAGGAGAGGAACTCCAGGTCTTCATGAAAAAGTTGTAAATTCTTGGACTTCATGAGGAACTCAATTGCTTTCTCCTCAAATTCTACAAGGAACCCCAATCTTATAAGCTCAGAAAGTGCACCTACTGAATCCTCACTCTCCCAAAGCACCCCTTGGGCTATCACTTCAGCAAAATGCGTAGCATATTGCATCATATTCGTCTTTCCACTTGCTTGTATGATGAGCTTTGAACCTTCCTTATCCCAGCGTACCATCTGGCTTGCTCTCCCATGAACTCTCTCTCCCGAAGACAAGGTCAGGTAGTAGTTTATGGTGACGGGTTCATTGGCCTCATAGACTCTGAGTTTAAGAAGACGATCAACAGCTTCCTGCCTCTTTCCAACTTCCATGTTAATCGAGGGGTCCGCTAGAAAGCCAAGGACAAGCCTAGCTAGTCCTCTTCCAATCAATAAATCACCACGATCAACCCTTCCACACAACGCGTCACTTCCTAAGGATGCCTCTTCCTTCCGAACAGGCTCAGAAATCTTTCGAACCCCAATTTTCTCGTAGATCCCTAGCAACTTAACACGAGGAACTTGAGGCATACTTACCTGAGGTAGCCACGCAAATAAAGATTGAGGAGAAGACTTTACAAAAAGATCTTTTAGGAGGAGGTCATCAGCAATATACACATCACGCTTATTTGATAACATTACTTCCTTTTTGTTTGATTCAACGGGCAACATTATCAAGCTCGCGGACAGAGCTTTCTCCACATGAGGACTCCAATGTCTTGTTACATGCCCCCAGAAGGCGTGACACTCATCTTGCGACAATGTACATCTTGACTTTTCCCATTCCTTCCAAAGTCTGCAGTAGTCACCAGTTGAAGGATTTGATCTGACTCCAAAAGCCCTAGAGAAGAAGCTCAGTAGCTCCTCCTCGTAGAATTTATCCAAGACGTTCAGCCGCAAGCCAAACAAACCATCCTTATCACTTAGGACGCATTCTTCAGGGCTCACCCACTGTCCATCTTTGCTCCCACAGGGGATCCAAATTTTGCATGCTGTTTCCTTCTCTGGCTTCCAGTTGTACAACATCAAGAAATTGTAAATCCGAACAATAGTACTAGAATCAGAGTGAGACCCCATGTTGCTGGCTATACGTGAGCAAACTTCTTCAGAACTTGATTTGACTCCTATTTCTTTAAGCTCTTCCTCATAGGAAGTAATGCTTGCCCCATAGAATCCAGAATCAATAAACGGCCCATCCGTCTGCTTTATATATGAAGACCATTCTGAGCAATATGGACAGCATTCAGCTGAGCAATATAGACAGCATTCAGCAGGAGTCAAATAACCAGCGTGAGTCCTCAACCATTTTTGAGAAATTTTTCTAAAGAATGCTTCTGGTAGTTTGTTTTGTTGCAGATAAGTGCGGATGCATTCAAGCAAAGAAATCACATTCTCAGATGTCACACTGGAGAGATTCTGAGGAAAATAAACACTACCAATTACAAGACTGACACCATCTTCGAGCTTAACAACTACTCCAATACTTTTTAGCTCTTCCTGGTATTCGTAAATTTCCTTCCCATAATAGCTGTCATCAATGAAAGGAAGAAGAGTTACTTGAGAAATAGAAGGCCACTCAGGACCAAAGAGGATGCACTCCTTTGGAGATCTATAATCACAGAGCCGAGTTCGCAGCCACTTAACCTCCTGAATATATTGCCTCAGTTCTGAAAGATTCCCGCTGATCGTGCTTTCATTTGATTGGCTTAATAATCTATAACAATTTAGAAATGAAATGGCATGTTCTTTTGTAATGTCATATGATGTTGCCATCTGCTTGAAAGTATCACAAAACAGACGCATCCCTAGATTGAAGTCCACAATAACGCCTATTTTCTTCAGTTCCTCTTTGTAGCGAAAGATAATGCTGCCGTAGAAATTAACATCAATCAATGGAAACTGGTTGAAGACCTTTAGAAGACTAGCCCATTCTCTATCAGGCAAGAAGCACTCAGCAGGAGACTTGTACCCGGTGGTTGTCTTCATGCATTTTGTGATCTTCAGAGAGTTTAAGATCTTTTCAGATTGAGGAATACCCATCAAATCCAGCATTAGGAGGAATGCACCAGAAGTCCGTGTATTCTGGCAGTGAGGTGCTTTTAAATTGTGAACAATGAACTCGAAATTTTTATAATAGCTAACGATCACACCAAGTAACTCGAGTTCAACCTTGAAATCAACAACTTCCTCACCATAGTAATTAACATCGATGAAGGGAATTTCACTTATCTGCGATGCAGCTCTCCACTCTTCGCTAAACAAAACAGACTCGACAGGGGACCTATACCCATGGCTTGTCATCATCCATCTTATACCTTTAACAGTGTTGATGAAATTTTCTGGAGATAGATACCGATCTCTCAAAAGTCTTATGAAATGAAGTATTGAAAGTGCATTGATCTTTGTTAGAGAATGGGAAGTCGCCAGAGACATGAGACTCTTTCCTAAGTATTCACATGCCTTTTGATAGTTAGATATGGCTCCAAGCATTTTCAGTTCTGGCTTATAATCCAAGATCTCATTGCCATAAAAGCTCAGATCAATCAATGGGATATCAACAGCCACCAATCTGTCCTGAAATATATTTCCCCATGATTCGGCAGGGAAGAATGACTGGGACGGAGGCTTGTAACTGGTACTGTCATTCATTGTAACTCTGAGCCAGCTACCTTCCTTTAAGCATGCCCAGAATTCATCAGGAAACCTAGTTTTGTTGGATCTGAAATTACTGATCCAGCTCAACAGCAAGAACGCATTTTTCTTAGTGAGAGGTCCAGAAACGGAAGGGATAGCTGCATCGGGTGGATATATATTTGGAACATCAGATGCTCCAACAAATTCTTTGAGGAAGTTGATGAGTTTATTCTCAGGTGTATATTGACCAGCAAAATATCTTCCTCGTAAATAATCTTCAGCTAGCTCAACATAACCATGATTTCTCCATGGATTTGAACCTATCAGTTCTACCCATTTGCTTCCTTTTCCAGGTACTAGAACCCCTCGTCTACTTCTTGTGACCAATCTATTGTTATCCACCAGTGGCATGGAAGTACACAATTTTTTAATGCAATCCACTGTTAAATACTTCTTCAGGAAAGAGTGATACAAGAAGTGAACATAGGCAATGACAAGCTCCTGATTGCTCCTGAGACAATCAAGTAGAAGAGCTGCATAATCATAAACATCCATGATGTGAATCTTCACTTCACTTATGAGCCACTCTGACAAGCGGTCCTTACCATGACTGGACAAAATAGCGTCTTGTGTTCTCTCTGGTATAAAGAAATGATTCGAAGCCCGCTTGAATATACTACTCCAGTCAGTCAGCCAAGTAATATGATTAGAATGCTTCGACAGGCAGATGGCCACCTCTCTACTACTGCCAGCTGATTTGTTGATACAGCATAATGTGGCATTACCATCAAAATCTACATATTTCACTAATGGGATACTCTTAATGTTGGTACCAACAAAGAATTTGGAGGCCCAGTTGTCAGCAATGAACAGAAGGAGCTTAGCATAGATATCATCTGATACTCCTAGTACAAGATTAGAACCCTGGATGAAAGCTACATACCAATTATTATCTACTGGCTTCACCTCCAAAAAGTTTAGCACTTCATCATAGTCAGTTGTATCAAAAGAAGAGCACAAAATGAACTTTCCATAGGAGGATAGATTATGCAAGCTCACCCTTTGCTGTCTTGCCGTCCTCAAAATGCTCCAGAAAGCAGGCATTAACCATCCAACATCACGCGGTTTATGGAAGAACTTCTGATCTGTGCATTGCTCACTTGGAATTATATCTTCTTCCATTAATTTTTTTCTTATTAAGTCTCTCACAGTGTTCAGCATTGGATAACTAGTGCTATTTACTGGCAGGAACCTGAAGGTTGGAGGCAAGCAAAATACTGGAGCATCTATGCTATATTTTACCAAAGAGGTAAAAGCATTTACGAAAGCGGATGGTACACAGTAAAGAATACCCTGGTTCCATTTGTCATCCATAAGGATTGTTTCTCTAGAAGATGCAAGGACAAAATCTGCCTGAATTATAAAAGGGAAGTTGGTCACCATTTCAGTTGGAAGATAAGCATAAACTCCTGGCCCTGGAGTGTTTACTCCTCTTTGAAGACGCTCACAAGTCGGAAATGCCAATGTGATACGCCAGTATTCAACATCCGCTCTCCTTTCCACTATGTTCTCCGATAGAACGGGAAACTTCTGTTTCCACATATAGTAACTGCAATTAGTAGAGGACTCTTCAGAATTCCCTTCTGCAGAAAGGTGCAGGGTATATGACTCGGCATGGATGTTCTTTCTCATATAATGATCCGTAACACTTGATATAGATACTGTGCTCACTGTATTTAGTGCAGGATCTTTATTGTCCACTCTTACTGATAGCTTCTTGATCTTAGAGAGGAAAAGTAAAGTTTCAGGATGTATGTTTGAAAGTTCTTGCTTCACTGCTTCAACCTTATCAGACTTCAGAGGTAAAACAATGGTTGTGGTTGGAAGTCCAGGGCTGCCATGATGAGACCCGTATATTCTGTTTATATCAGCAATAGTGGGGTTCTCATCAACCCATTCAGGAACTATGTACCCCAGATGGCAAAGCGGACAAGGATCTTCATTGAAGCGTATCTGATATCCATTGCTGAAAATATGGGGTTGACTACTAACCAAGAACACACTCTTGAACCCAATGCCTGCATATTTCAATAGAGATGAATAAGCATCTTATATAAGATGAATTTAAAAGGAATGTAAGGCATTGGCAATACTAAATTACCACGCAGCCATCATGCAGATTATTGAAGAATTGTGCCGATCTACAGAAATAGGAAAGTCAAAAGAAGTTTCGAAAGATCTGTGAATATTTTAAATGCAACATTTTGCGTCAATTTGCTGAACCATTGGCTCTCTAGTTCTCCAGTTCTTTTGTGCTAGCACCAGTTGATATCTCCAGTTCCTGTGTTTTTATATATCATTCTTCCTTCATTTTCCTAGAATAGGATAGGACACTCAACTGAAACAATCGAAGCACCCAGCAGAGATCACATTGGACAATTAATTTACCTTAGAAAACAGACAGGATAATCAAGTTTCGGGACTTTTTGGTATAAACGGGCAACACAAAAAGCAAATATGAGACTTCTCACTCTCACTATGGCTATCTATTCTATCCTAAGCAAATTTAACCTTTTTTGGATTTTCAACAATAATATCTACTTCAGTTGACCAAATATTTCATTATACTCGATTTCTTTATAACGACATGCTTCAAACTGGATGATTTCTTTAGAGAGATTCCGAATGAAGGAAGTGGGAGTAAAATTTGTTTTCTTGTGCTGTATGTAGATGATATTTTGCTTGCAACCAATAATAAGGGTTTGCTATATGAGGTAAAACAATTCCTCTTGAAGAACTTTGATTTGAAGGATATGGGTGAGACATCTTATGTCATTGGCATTAAGATCCATGAGGAAAGATCTCAAAGCATTTTAGGTTTCTCTCAAGAGACCTATATAAATAAAGTTTTAGAGAAATTTCGAATGAATGATTGTTCACCAAGTATAGCACCATTATGAAGGGTGATAGATTAAGCTTAAGCCAATGCCCCAAAAATAAGCTTGAGCGGTAACAAATAAAAAAATCCCATATACGTCAACCATTGGAAGCCTAATGTATGCTCAAGTTTGTACTAAACTTGACATTGCATTTGCTGCTAGGATGTTAGCGAGATATTAGAGTAACCTAGGTATCGACCACTAGAGAGCTGCAAAGAAAGTAGTGAGATACCTTCAAGAAACAAAGGATTACATGCCCATGTATAAATGGACTGACAATCTGGAGCTTATTGGATATTCTAACGCGAACTTTGCTTGCTATGTTTATTCACACAAATCAACATTTGATTACATTTTCATGTTTACCAGTAGAGCCATGTCTTAGAGGAGTGCAAAGCAAACCTTAACTGCTATTTCCACCATGAAGGCCGAGTTTGTATCTTGTTTTGAGGCTACCTTACATGGTGTATGGTTGAAGAGTTTAATGTCTAGGCTTAACATTATTGATTCTATTTCTAGGCTATCGAGATTATACTGTAATAACTCAACTGTTGTGTTTATGGCTAAGAACAATAAAAGCAGTAGTCGAAGCAAGCATATCAATATTAAGTACTTAGCCATAAGAAAACGTGTTAAGGAAAAGAAAGTGATCATTGAACACATTAGCACTAAGTTAATAATAGCCGATCCCTTAACTAAAGGCATGCCACCAAAGAATTTTAAAGATCATGTAGTGAGACTGAGTCTTGGTTCTATGATGTAATCTTTCATTGTACCTACATTTAATGTTTCAATGAAACTCTTATTTAGTTTATGTTTCTTGTTTGGTTTTGTGTACACATTATTTGCTATTCATTTGTTTTAACAAATGTCATTAAGTTTTGGACCTAGAATAAATATATGGTTTATTTTTAAGTTTAAGAGCCAGTATAAACTTGACATATTATAATACATGAAAGATAATACTCGTTATGAGATGACCTATCTCCATGATCCATATATTTTGTTTCTTGTTATGTTTAATGTTAGGATCAATGGACCAAGTGGGAAAATGTTGGAATTTCCCATTCGGTTACACTCTTAGTATATTATGTTGTTTTATTGGGAAATTTGTTCTAAATGTGGTCTATTTTTCAAGTATAAGTTAACCCAAGGAAATCTTGCGTCCATGCTTTGATCATGTCGATTGAACTTTGTGATGGGCAAAAATCTATAAAGGGATGTGATCTTTTGGTTTTTGGATCCCTAAACCTATTCACTCATTTAGAAATACACCATCGATATTGAGAGAGTTAGGATTTAAAAGCACCAAGTCGAAACCAAAAGGAAAAATCTAGTACGTTTGTTTTACAATGGTTGGAGGTATATGACACAATTCATTCTTGCTTCCACTTTTGTTTTTTCTATGTTCATTGGGTTTGCTGAACATAATGAGATACATATATATACGTTCTAGCGGATATGATGTACGTGATAAAAGAAGTTAACATGACCATAGAAGAAGAAATTTTATGAATGAAATATTGTTAGAGTTTGAGAATTTTTTTGGGTAATTTAAGGAGTGGTTTGTAATTTCCTTTTTTTTCAATTGTTATAGTAGTTAAAAGAAGTGATAATCCATGTTTCAAGGAATTTGTACATGTGATAGATTAGATGTTTTAGTCGACCAAACAGTATCGGTTTTTTTGTAAATATAAAACATCAGATTACGGTTGAAATGTTATTGAAGAAAGTTAAAAAAAAATATTACATCAGAAAAGTCTCTCCGTTCACCCTTTTTTTTGGCTGCTATGTTCTACTTCTATTCTACATATTGAACATCTAAATTACGACAAATATATAAAAGCTTTACATATGACGATGACGATGACGATGATGACGTTGATGATGATGATGTTTCATAACTCATAAAAGTTTGATCAGTTTTTGAATCATAAAATGCAAGTGGCAGGTAGTACGTACCTTTCTCTCCAATATAACCATGCTTCCTAAGCCCTTTCTTGGTGGATCTTCCGACACTAGAAATGGATTCGATGTTCTTGCGTGAAAAGCCTTTCTCGTTGTTGAATATCAACAGCGTTGTGGGGGCACCCGTGGCAGTCATGTCCTGAGACGTGAAGACGAACTCAAGAGATGGTTTCACGTCCTCAGGATACTCATTATCTTCAGCATTTTGAATGAGTTCCATGAGGAAGTGGACATCCTTAGCGTAAAGTTCAGCCGAGAGATTTTTAACAGCTTGGTGGAGATCCTCAGTCAACGGATTCACTCTCTCTGTTCCAATGGAGAACTTGGTTTTTCTAATTTCTTCAATATGTTGTCGTGGCGTTGCCATGTTGAGTGTTGATGTTCCTTCAGTCTACTTCTTCTCACTTCAGTGTAACTATTATTTCCACTAAGAGTCTCTGAGGACGGCAATAACTAAAACAGTAGCAGTGCTTCCTTCTTGAAGAAGGTCAAGAGACAAGTCTTTGTACGGGAAATAATGGAGGGCCGCTTTTTTGTTGTAAAAAGATAAGGGTGTTGCTTCTTGAAGAAGGTTGAACAAGCGACAAGACTTTGTAATGGAAAAGCAAAAATCACTTGGAAAAAAAATAAATAAAATAAAATAAAAAATTAAATGTATTACATAGGAGAATACTTTTAAATATTATGATTTTTTTTTAAATTTATAAATATTATATCTATAATAATTATTCTAAAAATAGGTTTCGAAAATATAAACGTAATTTGCAACTTCTTCTTTTTTTTCTAAAATTTGCTAAACTAAAGACATATACTGGGTCTGTATTTTCAATATAATTATACTGAAGGCGCATATGCCATCTACGCCCTACGCCTTTAGTGTAACTTTTTTTTTTTTATACTTCAACACATAGAAATATAGCAATTTAATCCTTATAAAAAATATCAAATGGCAATACATTTGGTCCTAGCTATAGTACATTTACATCAGTCTTTTAATGATATATTATGAGATCCGTAATTTTGAACAAGTAAAAAGTTACGATCTTTTAAAGTTGAAAAAAAAAATGAAATTGATGCAATTTGCTTTTCCAAATTTAACGGGTCATAACTTTTTGTTCGTTTAGAGTTACGGAACTCATAATATATAAAAAAAGATTGATTTGAGTATACTATAACTAAAATCAAATTGTGTTGTTGTTTGGTATTTTCATAAGAGTCAAATTACTATATTTCTACATGCTAAAGTGTAAAAAAAAAAAAAAAAGTTACATTGAAGGCGCGGATCTCATTCGCACCTTTAGGCAAATTTCTTGAATTTATGAATAACATCCGCAGCTTTAGTACAAATTGTACTTGCAAATTTTGGAAAAAAAAGAAGTCTCGTCCACATCTTTGAAACCTATTTTTAAAATAATTTTTACAAGTACTATATTTTGAAAAAAAATTAAAAATTAATAATATTTAAGAGTGTTCCCCTTACATGATAAGCATACACCTGTGTAACTTATCAATCATGTTTAAGTACCACAAGTGTAGTGGATAGCTTTTTTAGAAGACTTTGGTCATCACTTATAACTACTATCAAATATATAATTGGAGAAATCTACTAAAATAATATTTTTTAAAAAAATAGTCATGAAATAGGATGTTTGGAAAACTTATTTCCAAAATAAGTGGCAAAAGCACAAACTTAGAATTCACCTTTAGTTAAGGCATAATTTCTCCCAACTAAAGGCGCATATCCAAACACCTTCAGTACATTTTGGAAAAAAAAATTAATAAATTTTAAATCAATTTTTTTAATTTTAAATTTTATGAATTTTTTTTTGTTATTCTTATGTAAAATTTTAATTTTTTCTAAAACAAAAAAAAATAATTTGGAAAAAATTAACATTGAAGATAATTTTTTTGAAAAATCACGTAAAGAAAATCATAAATAAATTTTGTGAAAAGAATTATAAAAAAATAGAAACAATTGTCACTAAAAATGTAAAAGTGTACATATTAAAATAGAAAAAAATAATTTATTAATAAATGTTAATAAAATTAAAAATTTCAAAGTGTAATTTATATGGATCGCAAATGTTGATGAAAGATTTACATGTCAAATAAGATAAAATAATATTCTATCCCCTATTATTCTTTCTTTTACTAAACTCTCATGCAAGTCACAAAAATGCGTTTGTGTTCTCTCTAACTAGCCTTAAATCAAGAGTAGGAGAAGCTTGTGATTCCTATGTTAGATGGTATTAAGAGGCATTGTTAAAGTCACGAGGAGGAATTGGACTTTAATTTGTAGCAGGTTGTGAAGATTCACTTTGATACATTGTTTGTTTATTGATTCGTCTCTTCTGTAGAGTTGGTGGTGTAAGGAGAAGACTACTAATAGAATGATGATGTGGTGTGACATATGTCTTAGGCATTGAAGCCGAGTTGTTGTCCATCTCATCAACATCTAGTGGGAGCTATTAAGCCTATACTATATGTTCTTTTGCTTAAGCTCGGCTTCAAGGTTATTTTTGGCTCACGGTCCTAAGGCATGTAGGAATCAGCTATTACTATTGCCAAATATTAGCAAGTTGCACCTCTACCTCAATCTCCACACCTTGATCTTGGTGAACCTATGGGTACAACATCACCCAACTTGTGCCATCCCTGCCCCCATGATCAATTAAAGCAATAATTATAGCATGATTTGAGGATAAGTGGATATGCTGTAATATATCAGCCTATATGTTACAACAGACCACAAATTAAATTAATATCGAATATGCAATGCATCATCCAACTAGTGTTGATGTTATATTTACCAAATGTCCAGGGACTACTCTTGTACATCTAATATATCGATAGTTGATAAATCTATACCACCTTATGTATCTTAGTTGCACCCCACATGGGCCCTATATCTGAACCAACTAAGACAGAAACTCGTCCTATAAGGCTATGTATGGCATATGTTGTATCGACTAATGGGTGTCAACCTTCATATGCAAGTCAATCTGATGAAGCTTCGACTGTATGTTAATATTTTATGGAATATATTAGTACCCTCTAAACTATCTAGCAACAAAATTTGGGAAATGTCTATGCGGAAACATATGAGCGGCACCTGAGTAGCCTAAATATGTCTACCTACTTTAAAGAAGGGTAGTAGGATGTGAATCAGATTTCCTACATATGGCTTCCACTCGACCTAAAGGATAGTAAGTAAATTTAGATATAATGATGCATATGATGAAATGGAAACTGAAAAAAGTTTGAAAAAAATACCTACTTAGCATTCTACCTGTTGAGAGCATCTTAATAAGTAATAACAACATAGGTTGGGTGATACCTTAAGTCTAGGCTCGTCCTCCATCATGTAGCTAAGAGAGCTCCAGCCTCTATAACAAGTATGTGGCAGCTAATCGGTGATATATGGGTGAATCTGTCCCATGCCTACACATGAAGGAGTATTGCTGCTCCTCCCATCTCATGAGTTAATGAGGCTAATGCAACACAAAGCTAGTGATACAACTAAGCCAAACATGCAGACCCTTAACTATATGTGCCTACCACATCAAAGTGCTCCAACAATGTCAAAAACATGGTATGTATGAGAGCACTAGATTTATTGACAAAAATAAATATGCTAAGTAGCAGCAAGATTTACACCTACGTATGACGTACAACTTGCTCAACATCGACGTGTTGTGGCAAGACCCAATATATATCCTAAAGCCACATCATACTATTGCAGGCCCCTTATTGCTTGACCCTAGTGTGGTCCCAAGCAATCTTTGACATGTGGTAATCTAATCTAAGAAACTACTTCCTGCCACTGCCTGACCATTGACTAGAAAGTCTAACTAGACCTCAACATCCTGTAGAATAATAGTGAACTCCCTAATCGACATGTGAAATGTATGCATCTTTGGCCTCCACCTCTCAATTAGGGTAGTGATTCCATGCTAATCTAGTTGTATAAAGAGTAAGAGACTTACACGTTTGAAACTTGTTAACTGTAGATATGGCTCCATCCGCGGACCTACTAGGATAATGGTCATCGCGCTAAAGTGACAACTCGCAACGTCAAACAATAAGCCATGATTGATCCTAAAAGTAAATAAGTGAAATGTTATAGCATTGGCAATGAAACATAAAATGATCAATTTCCCAAGTTGCATGTATTTTACCTCTCTATCCCAAACTACTTGTGAATGATGTTCTTCTTATTGTATCAAAACGGATCGATCAAATGGTCCAAGCTTCATCTAATCTACACAATGAAAACAAAAATGTTAGATAAATAATCAGCTAATCTACAAAAACAGCTAATATTAGTTGTTTAACCTTGACAAAGAGAGGAAGAGAGCTTGCGAGAGCAAAAATAAAAATCAATGTGTGCTGTTTCTGCATTTGTTATTATATTGACACACTATAATATTGATGACTCTATAAAAATAGGTTTGCAAGATGCTTTTATAGGTTTGCATACATACTTTTATTTTTTAGGTTTGTAAGTTGTAGGTTTGTAAAGTACATGTGGCGAATTATTGAACGGTGGATGCATGATGAAATTATCGGACAGTGAGATCAATTGCCTGCACCTAGTACAATTTGTACTCAAAGCATGGACCATGTGTGTGCTTTCAATCCAATTGAAAGCGGGAACCATGGTTGGGCAAATTCTAGCTCAACTGAAGACACGTTCTTAGTTCACGCTTTCACCATCTATTTTTGTAATAACTTTTTTAGGTGCCTTATTTTGTGATTATTTTTCAAAAATCACATTATTTTAGTGGATTTCCCTATATAATGGTTATTAGTTTTTTTTTTTTCACTGATTGAGAAGGGGATTCAAATCTAACTCAATCAATCTGGAAATTAACATTCATAATACTATATTGTAAGAGTCTTTAATTTATTGATATTTATTCACCATTCATATATTAGCATAATATTTATTACAATGAATATAAAAAATAAAAAATATATGTATGAAAGAAAAGTTACAAGTAATATGACGGGTGTTTTTTCTTTTAATACATACATAGCCTATATCATATTATCAAATATTAGTGTTGATTTGTGGATATATATCGCTTGTTATAGGTCTAAATTTTAATTTAATAAAATAATTATTTCTTATTTTCGTGGTTTTGAAAAAATAAAAAAAAATTATTAGGAAAAAAAACAAAAGAAATTGAATTTCATGTACTTGATTTTTGCATGACTTTTTCCATGTTTGATATTTGCACGTATCTAAAATAATAAATAAATAAATAAAATTTTGCATGTTCAGTAATCGGATTATATCTTGCCAAAAAGGAAAAAAAAAGTAATTGGATTACACGATTTTTTTTCTTAATTGCATAAGTTTTTATGAATTTTGATATTTTACATGTCTTGGCTTTTCCAATATTTGCATGTCTTGATTTTTGCGTGGTTTTGTTAACAATCGCATGCTTGAAAAAAAAATAATTGGACGTTTCCTTGTTTTGCATTTGTTGTCATGTTTTATATGAATTTGTGGTTTATTGTATGATCACGTGTTTAAAGTTTCATAAACAAAAATTCAATTTTCTCAAAATTAGGTTTTTTCAGAATTGGGGTTAAAAAAAAAAGATTTTTCATAAAAATTAGGTTTCTTTTTAGGATTTCTATAAATTAATACTTTTGATAAAATGAGGGGTTTTTGTAATCTTTACAAAAAAGGATCAAAAAATTGAAAAATTTTCAACAACCTTAAAAAAATTCTTTAAAGAACAATGCGTTTAAAAGAATTTTTGAAAAAAAAAAAACTATTATGATCTAATCTCAAATTGTGAGTACCATACATATTCTAGAGTGGCCCAAAAAAAAAAAAGATAAATAAAAACCCTTTTCCTTTCTATGTGTATTTTGATTTCATTTTTTAAGTGTAAGATGTCTTTGGGTAAATTATACATGTAATATTCCAAAATCTCAAAAAATTATTTTAAATTAAAAGGAAATAACCGGACGTAAAAGCACTTTCAGACAAGATTTATAAGTAAGACATTTTTGCGAAGTCAATTTCTCAAAGACTTTGGATAGGTTGATAATAAAAATTTTACATATTTTAAGAGATTGACTTTAAGAAAACCACAACAGAAAAAAAAATTTAAAACTTTAAAAATAAGTTACATAATATAAATCAATAAATGTATATTTGATATAATGTGAATTAATATTTAATCGATATTTTGTATCTTCGTATGTCTTTGATCATTTTTGTATTAGTGATGACTATTTATACAAAGAAATGTTATTTTCTAAGAAGCATATAATAGTTCGTAGGTATACATATACAAGCCGTATATATAAGTTAATAATTACTTTATTTATGAATTGATATATAATATTTATATTTAAGGACACATATATAAATGTATCTTTCATATCATTTATAATTATATTTTGTATTTGATACTAACTTCTTTTCGAATCATTTCGTAAAATTATAAAATATAATATTGTTTTAGATATTGTCTTATGTATGAGCTCTAGTATCATATGTTTTGGTATAGTCGTCAATATTACAACTTTTTAGAAGTTTACGTATGATCTATTTAGAATATATATTTTTTATTTGTATTTTATCTATGTATAATTTGTATTTAATCAGTATCTAATATGTGAAATTATTTTTGTAATTATTTTTTCCATTTGTTTCAAAAAAAAAAAAACAAATGAGCCACATAAGCCCTATATAGCTAACTATAACTTCATATTTAGATTTACAACTTTTCCAAAAGCTTACATGTCCAATTATATATTAATAAATATAATAAGTGTGATTAATATATATATATATATATATATAGTAATTCACACATGAAATGTTTTTTTTTTGTACAATCTAGAATTCATTTTGAATTTGGCCTTTCCACTACTTTTAGGAAATTTAGGTGAATATACATCTAATATAAATGTATAATATTAAATATGATACATATGTGTAACTCCTCAGAACTTGTAGCGAATACAACCTGCCATGTGCCCTCATTAAGTGAAGACACGCAATGGCTTAGCATCTACTAAAACTTCACACATGTAGAAAACCAACTTGACATCATTAATGAAATCTTCACATATATCAATGAGTGGCTTCATAAAGTGCCACACGATCTCTACACATGACAATGAAACTATAAGGGGCAAACTGTTCACACCAAATTTAAACTAAAGTTTATCTCCTACAAACAATCACAGTAGAAGCATCTTCAAACTCAAGTACAATCGAAGTCTTAGGTGTAACACAACTAAACAAAATATTCTAATGATTATCCTTTTTCTAGCTTGCTAGTCACTCCTCATAGTATATTCCACATCATCTCCCAAGTCTTGATTTGGGTTTACTAACATTTCGTTATACCTAACTATTTCATTAGAAGAATATGCAGTTGAAAAAGAGTCCCATAAAGGGTGGGCTAAAGCTCAGTATAGTGTATATCAACAACCACACATGCATGCCATGCTAAAGTACAAACACAAACATGATGCAAACAGGATATTCAAGCACCATATTCAAGCACCAAATGGTTATCTTTCATTTCAGTCATCTAAGAAATACATTTCTAAGTAATATAAGAATCTATATATATACAGCTATACTTATAACATGTACATACATATACGATAATGAGTACTCCTTAATATCCATGAGCCCTATATATATATATGCTCCCCGCTATCTATAAGTCCATGATTTCAAACATTCTAAACTTACCTGGATCATCTCAGTATATGATTCCACTAGAAACAATGACACATACTGATTATCGAGGTGCTAACCCACGATCACCAACATTCTCATTTCCTTAAACCTAGCCAAGCACAATCACACAATTAATCAGTTTCAATTATAATTTAAGTTGGTTTACATTTCTAACCTAACACACACAATCAACAAACATAGTATATAAGTACCTGATAAGTAAGGAATAATCTCTTCACGACTCTAAAATCTCTTAAACCTCAAACCTATGCAAATCAATAGACATATAAGCTTGGGGATTCTATAACAACATTAATATACTTTTAGGCATTTGAATAGGTTAGGAGAAGTTAGGAATTGAAATTAGATAGCAAAACTCATCTTTAGAAAACATAGGTTCAACATGTCCAAGTACATAGGCGTGTTCTTGTCCGTATACTACGTGTGTTATTGAAGCGGAGGGACACGAGCAAATACATGGCTATGTCTCTTGCTTGTATACTTTACTGTTCAATTTGTAATTTCTAGCACAGTTGTGTAATTCTTCTAAGTGGTCGTAACTTGAAGTACATGGGTATAGCACGACTGTGTTATCGCCGTGTACTTTAGGAATTTCCCAATTTTTATGAAAACAAAAAATTTTCTTAAAACTCTCAAGTCTCTTAATCATGATTATTCTCCAATCCTTTCTACATTCGCAAATCTTGTATTCCCATACTTAAGTTAAACAACATTACTCTTAATTTCATTCTAATTACACAAAATTTAGAGGACTTACTCAAATTGTCATCCTATGAACAATCTCCCAAATTCTTGTTATTGTGGATGCCGAATTGTTCTAATACGGTTTGCATTGTTCCAACAATTAAAGTTTTTTACACTAGTCATTCGAATGTAACTTCGTTGGATCACCTAGTATAGTAATCGCCTTCTTCTCTTAGGGTTTTTCCTCACCTTCGAAATTCTATAATGCATAATATGGGGAAAAAGGTCAAAAGGACACATGTTGGTCTATTTATACTTTCCCAATCAAATGACCAATAAATCCATTGATTTATATATTTAAGGTATAAATAGTCATTTGTGCACTATAGAATTTAAATTGGGTATTGGGACCACAAAGTCATTTGCGGTACCTTATATATCTTTAAGGTATTGGTACCAATAGTCATTTATGGTCTCAATAATCCCCTTACACAAATCCATTGATTTATATATTTAAGGTACCACTAGTTAAAAACATAAACAAGTATATTAATTGAACTTTTTAGCAAACCACATCCCTTTCTTCAACTCATCACCAACTCTCAAATCATCCAAAGATATAACATTCTCCCCAAATGTTATATAGCCATCACTACCATCCCTCCTATTACGAAATGGAATAGGATGCTCAAATGATGGTGCTATGGGATCAACCATGAGAGAGCTAAGCACAACAGTGTTAAAGGAGGCAATTTCTAGGGACACTGGAGGTAAATGATCGTTGGATGTGTTGAACTCAATGTTTGTCCAAGGACTACTAGTTACATCCTCCTCATTTACTACTTCTTCTTCTAAATTAGCACATGTATCATAGTGAACCTCTTTTATCTCCTTCCTAAGAGCATCTCCAATAGGTAAAGCAATATCAATATCTTCTGTATAAGTTTGAGGGAAATCATCATTTTGATCAAATGTAGCCACGATATCCATGCATTCTTGATCCTTTTGGAGAGGGTAAGCATGATAATCTCATTAAGTGCAATTACCCATTGAGTCAAGATAAAACTACCTTGCAATTTAATAAACAACTCCTAAATGAATAATCGATCCGCTTCTTGAGCAAATTCAATAAGAGCCTCTACATCATCATCATTAGTGATTGGAAACAAAAAATATTGTGGTCTGACATAACCTAAGTTAAAAACTATAGGTTACTTGTGAAACACCTTCACTTAATGGGAGGTAGGATCAATTTTAACGGTTACACATATCTTATTCAACAATTTTGTACACCCTCACATGCATCCTTACTTTAATTCTCTTAAGAGACCTCCTATCATAATTGATGGAGATACAGGAGACACGAGCTGATACACGGCTTGTTACACGGTCGTGTAACGAGTGAAGAGAACTCCCAGAAAGACACACGGCATCTACACACGGCCTGAGGCACGACCGTGTATTCAATCAGGAAATCCCACAGAAGCATACACGACTTCTACACACGGCCTGAAGCACGACCGTGTATTCGATCAGGATATCCCACAGAAGCATACACGGCCTCCATACATGGCTAGGGACATGGCTGTGTGTACGGTCAGGAATGTTCACAGAATCATACACGACTGGGAGGCACGGCCATGTACACGATAGATAATAGACGTATATAGTAATATTTATTTCCACGTATATGTGCTATTTCCTTTTCTGTGTATTTTTATAGGGTAGTATATATACCGATGTTAGGTTATTTTTAGGGAACGTATTATTATCCTTGGAAATACACTTTGAGAGAGAGAATTTCTCCGTTTATCGGTTGTGCGCAACCAAAGTTTACATCAAAGATCTATTCTTTGTTGTTTGTGAAACCAATCTTTATTCGGATTTGTTTCATTATGCTTTCCGAGCTGCGCTAGTTGGTATCAGAGCAAGGCTATTTCCTGTGGAGATGTCAACTCATCAAGGTGATGACAGAGGTCGTGTTCTTGACGGTGTTCAAGATGCGAGGTTACAAGGGAACCATCAATGGGTTCCAAGGGCAGAGTTCGACGCAATGCATCAGAAGGTCGGGCGTATGGAACGGCGCCTTGATGAACTGATCGAGCGTTTCGACGCCTTAGTGGTAGACCCCAATAAGGTTGGAGGTGTTGGTAGGAATCCGCCATGTGTAGTAGAGGAATTCGGGGGACGTATAATCCGACCTATCGTTGAGAACATGTGGGAACGTGTAGGGGATGAGGACTCCAACGAGGAGAGTGATGATACGTATGGGAGCAGACCACAGCAAGGGCATGGTGGTAGAGGTGGTGGTTATCGGATGGCTTACCATGGGAACCATCATAGAGATGGCGACTATCAGAGGAACTGTGGAGGTTATGATCAGGGAGACGGAGGAGACTACCGCTTGAAGGTCGACATTCCATGGTTTGATGGCAGCCTTAATATCGAAGGCTTCCTCGATTGGATTGCGGAAGTTGATCGGTTCTTCAACTATATGGAGATTCCCAAAGACCATCGAGTAAGGTTGGTGGCATGCAGGTTGAAGAGTGGTGCCTCAGCATGGTGGGAGAGGCTATAGAGTAGGAGGCAAAGGGAAGGAAAACACCCGGTGAGATCATGGTATCACATGAAGTAGTTGCTGCAACATGATTTCCTCCCGTCGAACTATGAGCAGATATTATTCCAACAATATCAGCGGTGCCACCACGGATAACATTCAGTGCATGAGTATACGGCGGAGTTCATGAGGTTAGCTGAGCGGAATGACTTGAGGGAAAGTAAAGGCCAGCAAGTAGCAAGGTATGTAGAAGGACTGAAGCTCCAAATTAAAGACAAAATTGGGGTTACGATGGTGAGGACTCTAGTAAAGGCAAAGAATTTGGCTCTCCGAGCGGAACTAGTGTTGAAGGAACAGGAGAGTAGATATGGAGGAGGAAGGAAGGGATATGTCGGTGAAGCTGTGGGTAGTGGAAGTAAGTCGGGATTTGAGAAGGGAAGAATTGCTGCATACAAGCCTACGGAGGACAATGCCAAGAGAGAAGATAAAAGTGAGGGAAAGAAGCCGGTAGAACATAAGGGCACCCGGAGGCAGAGTAATCCCTACGCCAAACCCATTTTAGGAAAATGTTTCCGATGCAATCAACCAGGTCATCGGTCGAACGAATGCCCTACGAGGAGAAGCATAAACATCCTTGATAGGGAGGATGATGAAGAGGTTTGCTGTGAGCCTGATGGAGAGGGAAAGTATTATGAGGAAGAGGAAGAAGTAGCAGAACCAATTTATGTGATTTGGCGCATGATGCTAACCCCGAAGCAAGAAGAGATCACACAGTGACACCAGTTATTTCGCACACGGTGTACTATCAAGGGGAAGTTATTTGAGCTAATAGTAGACAGCGGTAGTTGTGAAAACATCATAGGAAGGGAGGTTGTGAAACAGCTACAGCTGCCTATCGAGAAGCACCCGAATTCGTACACCATTGGTTAGATTAAAGCGGTTGAAAAGATTGAAGTCAATGAGAGATGCAGGGTACCTTTCTCAATAGAGAAGTACCGCGATGAAGCATTCTGTGTTATTGTAGACATGGATGCTTGTCACATCTTGTTCGGGAGGCCATGGAAATTTGATGTGGACGAGCAGCATGCGGGCAAAGAGAATGTATATAGATTGGAGAAGGAGGGTGTGAGGTACAACTTGTTACCATTGAAAAGGGAAGGACGCACGAAGGGGAAGAAGGTTGAAAGTCATTCGTTCCTAACTGTCACTCAATCAGAGAAGGAAGTGATGGAAGACTTGAGGGAGTCGTGGGTGGTATGTGCCCTTATAGTAAAGGATGTGGCAGTAGGAGAGGAGGAGGTTGATGGGGAAGTACCAGAGGTAGTAAAGAGTCTACTGGAGGAGTTAAGGACGTGGTTCCAAACGATCTACCTGAGGGGTTACCGCCTCTGAGAGACATTCAACACCAGATAGACTTGGTGCCTAGAGCAAGTCTCCCAAACCTCCCACATTATAGGATGAGTCCTAAGGAGACCGAAGTTCTACAGGAGAAGGTTAAAGAGCTTTTGGACAAAGGGTTTATCCGGGACAGTTTGAGTCCATGTGCGGTTCCAGCCTTGTTAACTCCCAAGAAAGATGGGAGCTGGAGGATGTGTGCTGATAGTAGAGCTATCAATAAGATTACCATATGGTATAAATTCCCTATCCCGCGTATTGAAGATATGTTAGATCGGTTGAGTGGCGCTACCATTTTCTCCAAAATAGATCTGCGGAGTGGGTACCACCAGATTCGGATCCGTCCCGAAGATGAATGGACGACGGCATTCAAGACCAAGGAGGGCCTGTATGAGTGGCTAGTGATGCCATTTGGTCTTAGTAATGCGCCGAGCACCTTCATGAGAATAATGAACCAGGTATTAAAACCCTTCAATGGTTGTTTCATTGTTGTGTACTTCAATGATATTTTGGTATTCAGTAAGTCTGAAGAAGAATATTTTGAGCATTTGAAATGCGTGTTATCTGTACAAAAAGAGAACAAACTGTTCGCTAATCTTAAGAAGTGCACATTCATGTCAAGGCGACTATTGTTCCTTGGGTTTGTAGTCAATAGTGAAGGGGTAATGGTGGATGACGAAAAGGTGAAAGCGATTAGAGAATGGCCTGTTCCGAGAACCGTTACTGAGCTGAGAAGCTTTCTCAGCCTAGCTAGTTTCTACAGAAGATTCATTAAGCACTTTAGTACAGTCACTGCCCCCTTGACTGAGTGTTTGAAGAAGGGTAAGTTCCAATGGGCCGAAGAAGCTGAAACGAGCTTCATGAACTTGAAGCAACGATTGTGTGGTGCTCCTATATTAGCATTACCAGATTGTGAGAAGTTATTCAAGGTGGATTGCGACGCCAGTGGGGTTGGAGTTGGTGCGATACTATCACAGGAAGGAAGACCAATCGCCTTTTATAGTGAAAAATTGTGTGAAGCAAAGAGAACTTGGTCTACATATGACAAGGAATTCTACGCCGTGGTGAGGGCCCTTAAAGTATGGGAGCACTATTTGATTGGGAAGGAGTTCATCTTATACTCGGACTGCGGGGCTCTTAAACACTTGAGTGGTCAAACCTGGATTAGTAAGGATATGCACGCCAGGTGGATTGAGTTCTTACAAAGGTTTCCTTTCAGACTAATGCACAAGTCGGGTGTGCAAAACAAGGTCGTGGATGCCCTGAGTAGAAGAGCAGATGTCTTACTTACTTTAAGTGCAGACATTGTCGGTTTTGAGAAACTAAAGGAGCTATACGAAGGTGATAGCGACTTTAAGGACAATTGGACTAAGTATGCCAACAGAGAACCTTGTGATGACTATCATATCCATGAGGGATACTTAATGAAAGGAAATCAGCTGTGCATTCCTGAATCTTCCTTATGGGAAAAGCTTATCTGAGATCTGCACGGTGGTGAATTGGCGAGACATATGGGCAGAGATAAGACCCTAGCCGTAGTTACTGAAAGATATTTTTGGCCTCGGCTAAGGAAGGATGTGTATCGAATTGTGGAAAGGTGCTACATTTGCCAGGTGTCGAAAGGGTGATCCCAAAACATTGGCCTATATACTCCTCTTCCCGTGCCGGCAAACATTTGGGAGGACTTGTCAATGGACTTTATACTTGGTTTGCCTTGTACCCAACGAGGTGCTGACTCTGTGTTTGTTGTAGTTGACAGGTTTTCCAAGATGACTCATTTTATTCCCTGCAGAAAGACCGCTGATGCACGGGCTATTGCACGACTGTTCTTTAAGGAAGTGGTACGGTTACATGGGGTCCCAAAGTCCATTACTTCCGACAGAGATAGAAAATTCCTTAGTCACTTTTGGAAGACTCTCTAGTATATGTTTGATTCGTCTTTAAATCACAGTAGCACCGCTCATCCCCAAACCGATGGTCAAACAGAGGTAACTAACAGAACCCTCAGAAACCTCATCAGAAGTATTTGCCGTGAGAAGCCATGGCAGTGGGATCAGGCACTGGCTTAGGCTGAATTTGCTTACAATAGTTCCGTCCACCGAACTATTGGGAGGTCATCGTTCTCAGTGGTATATACCAAAATGCCACAACATACGCTGGACTTGATCAAATTACCCAAGGACATGGTGGGTGATGTGGCTGCTAAACATATGGTGGGAAAATACCAAACCACTGCCGAGGAGGTTAGACGAAAGATAGAGGAAGTCAATACCCGATACAAAGGGGTTGCAGATAAGCATAGACGGAAGAAAGTCTTTGCTGTGGGCGATCAGGTAATGGTTTACCTCCAAAGAGAGCGTTTCCCTGTAGGTAGATATGGGAAACTTCAACCCAAAAAGTATGGACCTTATGAAGTTGTGCACAAGATAAACGACAATGCCTACGTTGTGCAACTTCCGGAGGATATGAACATTTCTTATACTTTTAATGTTGCGGATTTATTACTTTTTCACCCCGATGACACGCCGTTATATCCTGATGAGAACTCGAGGTCGAGTTCTCCATTGGTGGGAGAAAATGATGGAGATACAGGAGACACGGGCTGATACACGACTTGTTACACGGCCATGTAACGAGTGAAGGGAACTCCTAGAAAGACACACAGCATCTACACACGGCCTGAGGCACGACCATGTATTCAATTAGGAAATCCCATATAAGCATACACGGCATCTACACATGGCCGTGTATTCGATCAAGATATCCCATAGAAGCATACACGACCTCCATACATGACTAAGGGACACGGCCGTGTGTACGGTCAGGAATGTTTACAGAATCATACACGGCTGGGAAGCACGGTCGTGTACACGACAGATAATAGACGTATATAGTAATATTTATTTCCACGTGTACATGTATATTTCCTTTTTTGTGTATTTTTATAAGGTAGTATATATACCGATGTTAGGTTATTTTTAGGGAACGTATTATTATCCTTGGAAATACACTTTGAGAGAGAGAATTTCTCCGTTTATCGGTTGTGCGCAACCAGAGTTTGCATCAAAGATCTATTCTTTGTTGTTTGTGAAACCAATCCTTATTCAGATTTGTTTCGTTACGCTTTCCGCGCTGCGTCAATAATATATTCTATCTTCACTATGTATGATATTCCCATGGGTGAATATTGCAAGTATCACAAAATCCTCCATTTCCATCACTAGTTGATAGCAATACCAAACAACATGTAAGTGAACACTAACTTCATATGACATGGACATACTCTCCCTCTTTTTTATACTAAACAATATCACATGGACTTCTAAGTCTTTAGTCTAAACTTAATAACACCTGTTGAGTCTAATTTTTTATTTTATTTTTCCTAATTTGATTCATATTAAATTCTATACCCATATAATATGAATCATTTATTTAAATTAGGAAAAAACCTAGTTTTTTCTTCATTTATTTAGAAAATTGGAGTTACCACCCAACCAAAGTTGGAAAAAATTGTTAAGTTTGGATTAATCGAGAGGATTAATCCTAAATTAGCCACTAGTCAATAAATTATTTATTTAAAAAAAAATACTAGAGTTTTCGGATTCAAGAACTAACCTATTATATATATCGTGAAGGACAAGGGGGCAGGCTGTTCACGGTTTAAGGGGAAAAGACTAAGGACAATCCTTGTTTTTATAGTATAATTTAAGTTCATTGAGATTTTCTGCTTGGATTATGTTATCCTTCTTCCGGATTTTCCTGGTACCTTTTTTTCCGTCTTTTGGAGGATATATTAACATTTAACAGGATAGGCAGCTCGAGAGTTTGTTACGTGGCTGTTTTCATTTCGTTGTTATTATTTATTTACTGCAACTAAGTCCTTCTAAGAGGAAATGGGTTTAGAAGGGACGGCATGGAGTATGCTATGGTGGAAGCAAAAAGGAAATGGACTTTAAATTAGTGCTCGTTACATTACTCGGGAGTAAGGCCACCTCAAGTGTTATTATTATGATTATTATTATTAATAAATTTTATAGGCATATATATATATATATATATATATATATATATATATATTAGAGTTGAGAAAAAACCCGATCAAATCACAAATCGGATGGAATCAAATCGAACCAAATTATAAATAGGTTTGAATCGTTTTTTTAAGTTAAAAAAAATTACAAATCAAACCGAACCATATTTTTTAGAGTTAATGACTAAAAATAGGGATTTCATACTACTTATTCAATCTCTCTTCTTATTTGGTTTTTATCAATTATCTTACTACTTTTTTATTTTGTATTTTTTATTAACTGATATAAAAATCATAATTATCTTAAAAAATATAATAAAATCTATTTAAACATATTAAATGGGTATTAAAGATGATGAATAATATAAGTGAAATTATAATAAATTAAATATTTTTTATGTCAAGTACAATTTTTCATGACTTATTAACTAGCATATAAAAAAAATTAATAACACGTGTGAAAACAGTTCAACTACAAACTAAACTAGAACAAATTGGGTTTTTAGGTGCAAGAAATTACAAACCAAATGAACTGTACTAAACAAAACCACACCTACTCCTAATATTTATTGTTTTTTTAATTATTTTATATACATTTTATGTATATATAATTTAAGATGAGGATTTACAAAATTAGTTTTTAATTTTAGAGTAAAAGCTTCACTGAACTTGATATGTCTTTAAAAATATATATTTTATTAACGATTTAGGGCTCATTTGGTTCATCTTATTTTTATTTGTTTAGTGTCTATTTTATATCTATTCGAATATGAGTGGTTGACTGGAATAAGATGAGATTTAGATAGAAAAAAAATACAATTATATATATATCCTTATTAGAAAAACTAAATCCCTAAATTTTGCTTTTAAATATAAATGAATCAGACACAGATCAAACAGTTTACCCAAACACTAATTTTTAAATAGATATAGATTGGATGCATATTAGATATAGATAAAAAAAATAGACAATCCAAATAGACCCTTAACCTAGTTCCACAAACCAGTTAGTTTCTTTATTTACTATGTTGGCCCGCTTAGATAGAGAAGGAAAGGGAAAATAAAGGAAAGGGGATTAGGCGGGTGACGGTGCAATAGAGATTAGGACAAATATTATACTTCATATTTTTACGACTCTTTGGTATTGTTACGAAAACAGAGGTTATTCTTTTTCAAATATTTCCTAATGTCTAGGTGTTGATTTATGATTTCACGTAGGTTTTAAGAATTTGGATTTATAATTTAGGGTATATAAAATTAGCTTCTTAATTTATAGTTAAGGATTTTATTGAATATTATATGTGTCTTGCAAAATCCTATCAATGATTTTATCTTATTTCTAAAAATTGAAAGTGTTATGTTTCTAAGATAATATTTATATTAAGTAAATTTACATAGAATTCCTTATCTATAATTTTCACTAGAGTTTTAAGGGTTATAAATTATTCCTTGGATTTTTGAGAGAGTTTGATTCTTCTTTTAAATTTATTTATTTGATTGTTTTGTAATATTTAGATTTCAAAATTTTTATTCTCCTTAATATTCCCATGTGAATATTCCACCTAAAGTTCATAATCCTAAATGCTTGTTTGATATTCTTGTTTTACTTCTACCATCTGTTAGATATTCACTAATCCATTCTTTGGTAGGATTCAATTATTCAATACATACTCCTTTCCATAATGCTTTATTAAGCCTAACTTATAAATTGTATCTATACTTGGCTTGTATTTACTAGATTGCTATTTTTAGTTATTTATCAATTCATTGAATAATTTATTTATTCTTGAAAAATTGCATCCTTAGCCAAAATTCTCCATACATTTAATTGAGACCTTGTCAATATTTCATGTAATGTTCTTAGACAAATGTACACTTCAACTCTGAAATTATTCTTTTACTCATCTAAGATTATAAATAAGAAAGTTTGATATTAATAGAGTCATCATGTCTTGTAAACTATCATCTCCATTAACTTTTTATATAAGATGAGTCCGTAGGTTATATTGTTATGGAATATCATTTCCTATTTTATTATTTCCTTTCAATTTAAAATTCTCATTATACTACCATTTATGAAGTTGATATCGGACACCAAAGGTTTTATAGCCTTACGTTGTCAAATGTTTATCGAGTTGGATTTCGAATCTTCAATTTTAATATTAAACATTGACCATTGCTATTGTTGTTTTTGTCGTTCATAATTGTTATTACCATGATTATTATCATTTTTATTGGTACTAAAGAAATACAAAGTTTAATTTATAGCATTGTATATATCCATGTTCAATTTTGAATATCGTTTGCTAGGTTATCCTAATAATTTAAAAGACCTAAGACTGTCATTTTATATAAGGGAATATATTTATTTATTTATTTGTATGTCCTTTTTTATTCTTGGAGAAAATTTCGAACGTTATTTATTATTACTATTTTTTTTATTGGTTAGCAAATTTAGTTTGGATTGCATTATTATTTCTTTATGTTTACTAAGAACCCATTGAAAGACGATGAACACATTTCTTTTTTTTTTTTTTTTTGATGTATAGGAGTCACTAATTTAAATGACTTGGTCTATATACCAATTAAATTATTGCATTCACATTGGTCATTGCTTCTCATACACTACAATGAATTCTTACTTATTAAGTAATAATATTGAAAAATATAATAATTAGATATTTAAAATTAAACTCCCTCTTTATGAGATAAATTATTTAAATAAGCAATGTTGAGTTTCTTTGAAAATTTTAAACATTTATATTTGTGGTTAAAATAGATATGATAATATGTAAGCAAATATCAATGGCTTATTATCATTAAATATTTTATATTTTCTTACCATATTATAATTACATAAGCCGATATAATTTATTAATGTTTTATGTAAAAGATAAGTTCTAGATCTAAATTTTAAGCATGGTTACCATTGACAATACTATATAATTTCTCAAAGATACTTATTAGAGTTATCTGGGGTTCAGAACCCTTACTATAGGTAATGGGATTGGAGTGGTGTAATCTATTTATGGTAAAGATAATAAATGATCATTAAATAGCAATTCATTAGTTATTCAATATTTTGAGTGATAATGATTCATTTGGAATAGCTATTCAGTGTCTAAAATTGCAGTGAACACATAATAGCAACTTTATATAGAATAGAGGGGGAAGGGAATAGCTATTCTCTCATGTGACCATGTAGTACGTAATTTTTCCTCTTCCTTTATTTTCTCTCTCAGAAACTTGCAACTTAGCCCAACTTTAATTCTTCATATCTCCTTCAACCACACTATAATCTTCTCTCTCTCAAAAACCAACAACTTATCCTAACCAAGGTTATCAAAATCGCAATTTTACATAGAATCGTTAGGGGGTCCATGGAATCAAACTGTAGAAATGGAATATAGAAACGTAAGTTTTTACAAAATTTATAAATTAACTCTCAAATATTAAAAATTTACTTACAGTAGTCATTAAAAAATATAATGGATAATATAAATTAAAAAATTCAGCATATATTTTGGTTATAAATCATAATAAAAGTCATAATATAGATATTAAGCATAAGTTGCACAATATAGATAATCAACCACAAGTCCTAATAAAAGTTATGAATTCATAAATCATATTACAAAACAAGAATTAAAATAAATTATCACAATTTCCACCATCTCTCTCATCCATATCATCATCATCATCTGCATCTTCATATCTTTTTCTTTATCAATGTCAACATCATCATGAGGTGTACTGCTACCAATGATTTCCATATCTTCTAATTCCAAATCTTTTGAAGTTCTCATTTGCATTTCAGCTTCAACATTATCAATATCATAAATGTCTAAATCATTTGGGATTGGGGACTTACTTACAAGACTCTCCAAATCGACATAAGCACCAATTTCCTCCTCCTCCACATCATCTTTTTCTTCATCCCATGCACTTAGAAGGATATGCAAAACACCCCCATTCTCATCTAATGAGTGAAACACATTTTCTTCTTCAACTATCCATTCATCATCAGATAAAAGATCTTTAACAGTGAAAGTAGAAGTGTCAGCAATGCATCTTTCTTTCATATTTCTTAATTTCAAGTTATGCATTACAAAGACTAAATCATTTATCTTTTGTTGATGCAGCCTATTCCTCTTTTTGGTATGGACGTGAAAATGAAAAAGGTTATACATAACTTTATAAGATTCATAATCTTAATAAGTAATAATATATAAAATTGAATGAAAGAACTATTTGTATCCTACCATTTCAAATGCACTCCAATTCCACTCACAACCTGAAGAATTACAAGTCAAACTTAAAACACGAATAGCAAACTTTTGTAGTTCTGGGCATTCATCTCCATATGAATCATACCATTTAGCTGGAGTCTTTTTTTTTTTTTTTTTTTTGCTAACCTTGCAACTTCAATGCTAAATAGTCCATTAGCATCCTTAAATCTTTCAAGTTGTATATCAATCTTACACCTTTCTGTTGGATTAGAAACCATATACTCTATACAATCATATAATCTAATCTTAACATCGGCATTAACTTTAAAATCATCACTATAATGATAATGGGGATTCAAATAATAAGTTGCAGCATGTAATGGTCTATGAAGTTGAAGCTCCCATCTCTTGTTAATAATCTTGAAGATAGGTTCATAACTACATTAAATAAATATGATTTCAATTTAGAAAAGAAACTTTAAAATTAACACTAAAGAACAAATATATATATCTATATATATAGCTAATAAGTTGTAATATTACCTTTTCTTCACATTGTTGAAATTTGCTTTAATTTTCTCCTTGGAACGATCCATTTCTAGATAAATGAAACCCATAGTTGGTTATTCATTAAAATCCACTAATCTAAGCACTTTAATAAAGAGAAATACAGCTTTAAGGCAAACAATAACATTCTTCCAAAACCTACTATTCAAAACCACTTGTTGAATCTGCTTTCCATCACTTGTGGTCAAATACTTACATGTTTTCCAGTAACTTAAAGTGAACATCATCATCAATGCACTTTTCAACTCATTAAGGCAACCTAATGTCAAATACGAAGTGGCAAAACGAGTTACACCAGGTCTAATCAAGTCCTTCCCTTTAGTGTATCTTCTCAAAATTGAGATAAATATAGTCTTAGAATAAATATATGTAGTAATTCGCCTTCCTTTTACAATTGTCCCTTGATGGTCTTCAAATTCTTCTCGAAGTCTTCCAAGATCAAATCAATGCAATGTGCAGCACAAAGTGTCCAATATAAGCATTTTCTCTTCTCCATCAATTTTTCTCCTGCTGTTTTATAATTTGCAGCATTACCCGTGATAACTTATACAGCATTTTCCTCTCCAACCTTCTCCACAATATCATCTAACATTGCAAAAACTTTGTCAGTTGTCTTGGATACATTAGAAGCATCTATAGATGATAAGAAGACCATTTCTTTAGGGGTATTAACCAAGAAATTGGATATGGAACGCCTCTTTCTATTAGTCCATGCATCAGACATAATAGAGCAACCTGTTTTTTTTTTTTTTTTTGCATTTAGCTTTGTAGTCGTCAAGTAATTCCATTGTTCGAACTACTTCTTTCTTCAAAAAAGTCACCCTTAGCTCATGATAAGAAGGAGGTTTAAGCCCACAACCATATCGACCAACCGCTTAAAGCATCTTGACAAACTTTGGATTTTTGACACAATTAAATGGAATTGCACTAGTATAGAAAAAACAAGCAATTTGTTGGTTACATTCTTCTCTCAAATCTTTCTTCATGAATTGGTTAATTGTACCTTGATTTGCCTATGTTCCACTTTGACCAATTTTTTTTTTTTTTTTTTAGAATGAAGTCCATGAAATTCCTTTCTTTTTTCTTTATCGATGTTTACTTCACCTCATCATCAGCATCATCAAAATCTTCAATGCCATGAATTTTCTTTCTCTTCATTTCTGATATTTTTGCCGCTCTTAGCAACATTGTTAACATTTCATTTTTTACATCATCTGAGACTCTGGTACATGGCTCTACATCTTTATGCGTACACCCCAAGTGATTCTTGAATCTGTAAACACCTCCACTAAGAACTTTGTTACAATACTTACATTTGACCCTTTTTCCCCCTTATTGTCTACATCAATTCCATGCTCCTCCCAACCTACATTAGATCTACTTCTAAGTGAATTCTTCCTTCTGGAGCTCTCTCTAGATGATTTAGAAGATGAAATTTTAACTCAGCCAATACTTAAAATCCTATAAGAAAAAAAAAAAGGAGTAAAGAGAGCTATGGTAGAAAGTATAAACTAGAAAATACTATTACATATTTACAAATTACATGTATAAAGTAAATAGCTCGTGCTCATGTAACAAGTAATTACTAATTAGAACTAGAAGCGATAGCAAGAAAAATACCTATAAAGCTTCTCTTTAAATCATAATCAAGAACTATGAAAAGAAAGGAAAGCAAAACATAAGGGGTAACAAGCTTTACATTCCATAAAGCTAGAAAAATGAGTAAGCTAGAAATGAATTGATGGGGAGATGGAAATATGGAATAAAATGGGAAACATTTTCGGAGAATGGAGGCAATTTAATTAATTTATTGAAAAAGAAAGAAAAATGAAAAACTGAAACCAGCAAAAACCACTAACTTTGATGTTTTCTCAAATTTATGTATGCAAGAAGCAACTTCATAATCGAATGGAATAGTGAGCCCTCGATTCAATTGCTCACTCTATTAAGAAGTTAGTCTTCTAATGTTATGAACATTGATCATCTAGTTTATGAATCAGTTTGAATATCCCTTTTCATTATAATAATTGAAAATAAACAAATGCCTACAACATATCTAAAGAGACACATAAACCAAGTAACCAAATGATTATAGCAAGCATTTCAATTCACCTCTAGTAGATCAAGATCATTGACAATTATCCAAGAAAGCTTTAGATAATCATCGAAACTCTCAACATGTATTGCATAAGCAACCAACATTATGATAAACTCCTTACCCTTACAAGAAATATGTCTTAACAAAGTGAGATCTAATGGGCTTATATCAATAGAGAATAACGAATCATCTAAAAAAGTATAGAAAAAAAGGAAGTGTTTGAAATGGGATAGCTCCTCCCAATTCTAATTCCCTTTAGAGCTCTATCACTTGATATTGTCATCATCCTTTTTTTTCTTTTCATCTATACAAAATCATAGACATGTTTCCATTCTTCAAGCACAAGATATTGTTACAAGTTACAACAATTGAATTCCAAGGAAGATGCTTGTGAGGAATTGAATTCCTGTTACAACAATAGGATATTATAGGCCCATGCTTGTGAGGAATTGAATTCCTGTTACAACAATAGGATATTATAGGCCCATGCTTGTGAGGAATTAAAGAGAAACATAATAGTGTTACTTCAAATGCAAAATGTGGAACACATAATATTCATGAGAGTGAGATTGTTATCCTTATTGCAATGGAATGTAAGCCTTAAAAAGATAACTATTTAGTTTATATGGAACTAGTTGGGTGCAACTTATATTGCAATTAAGTTGTTCTTTGATAGCCACGGTAAGATTTTTCATTCGTGTTTTTAGTAAAGCTCCACTATCCTCAACTCTTGATTTCAAGAGTTCTTATTTAACGAAGCACAAATTGTTCTTATTTAATGAATAAAGCTCCACTGTCTTGAACTTCTAATTTTTAACCCGTGCTCTTAATTATGGGTCTAAGCTTCTGACATAATTCTTAGAAGGTTGAGCATATTTTTTTTCTAAAGCTTAATCATAACTCTTCATATGGGCATAATGCATAAGTATAACTACATAAGCATAACCACACTAAAATTAGGATGTCTGTAATTTCTTTGGCTTCAGTTTCAATCAATACACAAACGACAAACCACAAACGCATATAACATACTGCAATCTGCATACATGATACACTACAGTAGAAGTATTGCTAGTCATATAACTCATACCTAATAAAACCCGCGTCTATCAAGAAGGATCTCTACCCATTGGCACGTTACAAGAAGGATCACTACTCGCTATTTCGAATTTCGATCAATACACAAACGTAACAAAAAGGAAAAGGATCACTGGCTTGCTGCTCATCCTTGCCTACGACTTACTCGGTATTAATACTGTTGATCATCTTCGTCTGCACTGTTAGTGTCACTCTCAGCTCACCTCTCCTGTCTCCTCTTTTGTTTTAATTTTTGTCTTCTCTAATCTCTTGAATGTATCATAAGGAGTGAAGGTCGTAACTTAGAATTTTCCAGAGCAGTTGAGTTGGGCTAAGCTTTCTATTAATTAGGTAGCTAATTGGACATTTGGACTTGGACCGGAATGCTGAAAATTACTTAGCTGTGCAATATATGGTGGAATAGGTAGAAACGTTTAAAGGCGCAATTTTGACGATTTTACTATTCAAAATTGCAATTCTAATATGATTTTAGTTCTCCCCGATTTTGTATGAGAGTTAACTAGAAATACCTTCCCAAACTCGTGAAATCATATAATCGTACGAGTTAACTCGCAAGTTTGACAACCTTGATCCTAACTTTAATTCTTCATATCTCCTTTAGTTCTCAACCAAATTAAAATCTATTAAATTCCTTGCAATGTTGGCTTCACAACCACACTACAATCCACAATTGAATCTTCAATATTAGTTTAGGGCATGTAAGAAATATTAACATTAATCTTTTTTAAAAGTTTATTTTTTTCTACTCTATTATTGCTTTAAAAATCCATTTCTCCATTGATAATTGCAGTGCTTTAATTTCCTTTGTATTGCTTCTATCATTTTCAGGTTCCATAACATTGAATCTTGGTAAAAAACAAACTAAGAGTACCCAAAACTTTAAATTGCAATTTGAAGGTTATTGCGTTGAACTTCTAAAGGTGGTTAGATCACCTACAAGAGAGAAAGAGGTTAGGCTATGGTGGGTGTCAGAGGTTTCTTCGACATTGCTACTTCAATGGTTAAGTCAGTACAAGCGGTTAGTAATGTGTGTTAAGAGAATGAAGAGTTCCAAAGATCTTTACCCAGTAGTCTCCAATCCCTATTTATAGAGATTAGACACAATCTTCACATGGAAAGTGCATTAATGCATGAAATCCTCTTTAGATATTGTGAAGAGTGTATCTTTATCCAACTCCTTTCCTTATTTGTATCTCACTTTCATATTTATCCATTTAAGGATATGCTCAGCCAAACCAAGTTGGAGATTAGGAAATGTAGATTGAATTTAGGTAGTCATATGCTAAAGCAGTTTAGAATAGGTTTGCTAAGGCATGTAGAGCTTAGATGAAGGTCTAAGTGAGCTAAAATGAGCCTTAGGATTCCATGCTCAAAAAGCTCTATTAACACTTCTCCCTCCACTCTCTTTAGTGATGGGTCAATAAGAAGAGTTGACAACTACATGGACGCATGAGATTTTGGAGGCGAGCTAGAGCACTTCAAAGATCATTCCATGTTAGGAGTCACGAGCTTTGTGTTGCCATTTCTGACCTCTTAATGAATAGAGTTGAAACATCTCTAAGTGGCTAAGTAGGCAAGCAACCCAAGCTAGGTCTCCTTATGCTAAATATTATAAAGGACATGTGGTATGCTGAGGCTGACCAAGCAACTAGCTCATAGATGGTAACAATTAGGAAGTAGAGCCAGGAATGAGGGTTTAATGGGCCAGCTTACCTTAACCTACGTTAGCCTACATCAAAAGTAGACCGAAAAAGGAGGCCCAACTAGCAAACCCGCAATGATTTCTTTTTTTTAGAAAATTATATATTTTCAAAACAATAATGTATTTTTAGAGAACAAAACAACCCCAAACCATAATCAAGCGAATGTAGCAATTACCACCAAGTGTGTTGTGAGACGAAAGTTGTGAGTTGTCTTGTTGTGTGTTAGATTGTCAATAATAGAGTGTGAGTTGTGAGTGACTATGATGTAAATGTGAGTACTAAGTACTGAGTAGTCAATTTACTCTCTCTCTCTCTCTCTTGTTTTTTTAATAATTATGCAGGCCAACTAGCCCTATGTCAAGTTGACCCACATTAGCCTCCGAGTTAAGTAAGGTAGGTTAAAAAGCCCATAACTTATACGGGCTAGAATTTCTAGCCCAACCAATAATTGTTTGCTCATTAAATGGGTTGGCTCACCCCACATTCCTAACTCTATTAGGAAGTATATCAAACATTAATAAAATTTAATGTACTAACCTAACATGAAGGGTTATGGAGCTTCAAAGATTGGCTTTATGGAGAGTTCCGATTAGTTGGCATAGAATACAAGGGGTCATTAATCCTTTGAGCAAACATTAATTCAATTTGTCTTTTGGCATGTAAATACATGTGCATTTAATGCATTGTATAGTTTTTGATACCTTATCGAACAATAAATAAATGAGAAAATGCATGAAAATTTGATCTACACCATTGGTTTGAATTATAGGCTACGTTTCATAATCAGGTTGAAGGACATCTCATCGTATTCTTTCAATGGCTATCGCTTCACTCTCTATACCCATTTTTCCTTCAACCTTCCTTTGAATCTATGCTTAACTCCAAATCAAACCAAATCAAGTAGGTATGACTTCATTTTCATCCTTGCAAACCTAATCTAACGAAGAGAGTAGAGGCATTCCCTCCTAAGCGATGATAGAAGAAGTTCTCCAATGCAATTCCAGCATGGCTAAGGAATTTAGTGGAAGTTTAGATAGGGAGATTGACTTGGCGGTAACCATTGAGTAGAATCTTAAGGTTATGTATGTCAATGAAGGTAAGGAATGCCCACCCAAGGTTGTCAAACTTATGATTTTACCTAAAATCGTTAGAGGTTTTGTAGAATCAGAATGTAAAACCAAATTATAAAAGCATGAGCTTTTATGATCTATGTAAATTAGTAAAAAACTGTAAATAAGTTTATAGAAATTATGAAAAACTTAAAATATATACTTCAAATAAAGAATTTTAATATAAATTTTGGTTATAATATAAGTTATAATATAAATAGTTAATTATAAATCATTATGCTAATGCATAAAACTGAAAAATATGTATACGTATCAATAGAAATTATACTACAATATCAATTATCATGATAAAAAAAGTTCAATTAAAAACAAAGTATTAATTATCAACTATCTAAAATTGTCAAAACTGCTACAATCTCACCCAACTATAATCATAACTAACTTTATCATTATCGTTATGGTTAATGTTGTTATTATACTACTATCAATAATATCAATATTTTCTTGTTTCAAATCTTTTGAAGTATTTATTTGTATTTAGTCTTCAATAGCATCATTATCATGAATCTCTAAAACATCTTAATTTCACCTCGTATTGGCTATAGCTCTCTAAATTTATAAGTGCATTGATTTCCTTTATAATACTGCTTTATTTTTTTCCTTATCCCTATAAGTTGAAATGATATCCACCTAATCATCATTTTATAAATTAAATATATTCTTTCTCAACTACTCATTTATCATTAATGAAAGGTCTTCAATAGAGGACCTAGTAATGAAATCAATTTAAATTACAAAAAGAAAAGAAAATATAGTGTCATTTCACTTATAATTTGATGAGTTTGCTTTAAATTATAAAAAATTAGTTTTTTTTTCTTATTTTTGATAGCCTATTAGACTTAAATCAAATAGAATCGCATAGAATCATATAGAATCATATGAAATGGTATAGAACTAGTAGAATCGTAAACTCGTAGAATTGTACACCTAAATTCACGATTCTAGCACAAGTTTATACTAAAATGATTTTATATATGATTTAACTCAGAAATACCTCATAAAAATGTAAACTCATAAAATCGTACAAATAGATCACAATTTTAACAACTATACGCCTACCAGCATAGCTGCTATACTCATCAATTGAGGAAGGGAATACTCCTAATGGAGTTTATAGTACCATGTCATTCGAGGAGCTTGTAGAAGCCTCGACCTTATGGATGGAAGATAAAAAAAAACCATGAATTGACAACCATGTTACTTTGACAGCCGATTGTCAGTTCTATCTATATCTTAAGTATATGGAGTTTGGGTTATAAGCTTCATTTATGGAGTTCTAGAGGATTTATTTAACTACCATTGTGTATCCTCAATGCAGCTCGTCTCAAATGTTTGAAAGTTGCTTATTTCATTTGAAGCTCTTTGTGAGCATTTCATGTTGCAAGCTATTCCTCAACTCCTAGACTACTTTCATAGGTTAAGAGATCAAATGACGACTAGTAAAACCTAATTAGTAGACTTGAGAGAAAGATGTTGGTTAAGTTCGAGTCTTCCATAAATGAGTGGAAGAACAAGTTTCTGGTAGTGCTATATGAGTCCAGTTTAGACTTCTAGATAAAGTGGACCAAGTTGATTCTTACTTCCTGGTGATAGGACTACTATAGATTAGATAATGGTCAAGCTTAGAAAGAGATCGATTGGCTCATGGAATGCCATTAAGGTAGTTGATGAGCACCTATATGATCGGAAGCTCACTAACAATGTAGCATTAGAAGGGGAGCGAGCTATGCCTTCAACCTTAGCCATGCTAAAGTGAGTTGCAATGAAGAATCATGTTCAACTAAGCCTTTCGAGAGAATGAGTCTTCCTGCAAATTCTCTACTCAACATAATACTCTCTTCTTTTTTTTCAAGTTATTAATGTCTTGTATTCTTATAAATATGCAACTCTAGGAGAGCACTCTGGTCGAGATACTCACAAGGAGGAGGGTAGCTTAAGCAGCCAAGAAAGGTAAGAAAGCACCCCCAAGCATAATAGAGCCATGAAGGGGTCCCTCTTCAAAGCCTTGAGAAGTCCCTATTATGATTAAAGATGAGGTAAGACAAGGTCCACCCTCTCATCTTACTGATAACCTAGCAACTAGGGAAAAAAAGGGGGGGAAGGGTAGAGAAGGGGCAACCCAATTATATAAGAAGAGGCCCCACACTGAAGCATTTAGGGATAGGCCTCCAACTAAATAAAATGTGGTGGTTCACCTTGATGTAGAATCAGACACTACAAAGCAAATAGTTCACTGTTGAGGCATAGGACCAACATTCTCTAGAGGGGTAAGAGGAGCAAGCCTCATCTACGATCGAGCAGCCTTCACCTCCCCAAAGTGGTCACATCTTTCGATCATAGTAGGAGGTATACAGATCTAATGTGAGATTCGAGGACACGAGGCAAAGCAGGGAGCTTCTAAGGGGTTGCATGTTGTTAAAGGACGCTACCATCCTAGATAGGAGCCTACATGGCATGTCCAAGGATAGGCTTGAAGGGATGCTTTTTTCAAAGCTTCATGATGCAAGTATCTATTAAGCTTATTTTCTCTATTGTTCTTATGTAATACCTTTTTCAATAGCTAACCAATAAGTGTTGAAAGAATTTTGTGTGAATTTATCAAGAAAAAGATACTTAAGTACTTAATATTTGATTTCAGGGTTTAAATAGTACAATTTAAAGATTTAAAGAAGATTCAAGTGAAAATGAGGTGAAATCTGGAAAAAAAGGTGATTTTCACATGTACACAACCTTCATCATGACTATGCTGATGCAAGTGTTGGAGAGCAAAGAGTGAGAATGCACCGTGAAATTATGCCCTGGTTGCTACACAAGTGGTGTAGAGAGTAGTGCTGGGGTAGGAAATCTGCTTAGAGAAGAAACTACAGGAATTCTAGAGTGCACAACCCCTAGCACGGCCGTGTAGGAGGCCATGCAAATCCCCAAACGCTAGAATTTTACTTTTTTCTAAAGTACATAACCCCGAGCATGGGCATGCACTAGGTCGTGCATGTTACCCTGTTTCTTATACTATAAATACTCATTGTATTACAAAAATAAGGGATCCAAATTTATTTTTTCTCACAACTACTCTAAAAACCTTAAGAAAGCAAAATTACAAATCTAGTAGGAGAAATAGCTAGAGCATCATCAGAAATCACAAAACACCTATGAGAGTTTATTCTTTTCATCGTTAATTCTTATTACTTCTCTAGATTTCTCGTGATTACTGTAAATTCCAAAGAGGAGTAAATTTATATACCCTGCATCTTGTGAAATTTTAAACCATGTAATTAAATTACTTATTGATTAATGAAAATTTTATACCTTTATATCCATTCATGTGTTTTAACTACTATGTAATTAATTTATGCACGAATTTATTCATGTATGATTCTTGTTAGATAGAGAGAGATCTTATCTAATAGGATAGATCTTCATGAATAGAAAGATTATATGTTTTACCTAAAGGTAGAAAGACTTTTATTTTTTGCACAAAGATTTAATATTTATTTGTGAATTATGAGCTTAATGAAATCTTATAGGGTGATAGTAAAGGAGAGGTCTCCCTTATTCCACATAAGGTTATTAATCAATTAACTCGATTAAGTAATTAGTTTAATTGAGAATTCTTGCAGTGCAAAGCATAACATAAATTTGTTAATCAATATCTTATTATAAGAAAGCTAAGGTTTATAGTAGATTAAGATAAAGGGTATGTCTTTGTGATTGAATTCATTTATTACAACGATTATAATTAATCTTAGGGCTATTAGATTAGTTAATTAGTGATTTAATTTATTAAATCTCATGTTAAGATTTAGAGCAAAAAAAAATGATAATACTAGTACTTTTTTTTTTTAGATCCTTGAGGACGACACCTCGTTGCAATACTACATTAGATAGGTGCACTTGCTTAGTTAGATCGTTAGATTCCTTTAGGTTAATAAATTTATAATTTGATAAGATTGAATAAATGACCCATCACTAACCAAAATGTTTCTTGTTGTAGTTTTCATCCCATTTAGTTAAAACCTTCAAATTATTGGGTGTAGAGCTTAAGTAGGTAGGGGAACTAAAGTCTAAACACGAGCTCCACATCTCAAAGCATTAAAGGCTATATGGTAGGTATCCTATACTTTCTAAAAACATTTGTGTCTTCTCATAGAAAGTAAAGGAAGTAGAAGCTAAGGCTAAAAGAGCTCAAAAAGAGTCTTAGCGTTTTGTAGCAGAACTTCAAGAACTCAAAATATGAGCTAAAGCTGAGCTAGGGATGCTAAAGTCTTGAGTGGAGTTGGAAGTGAGAACGAATGCCAAGATCTCTTTGAAGGTTAGTGAAGCCAAGCAATCTAACCGAATTATTACCAAAGAAAATAGGAAACTAGTTGGCCAGCTCAAAGATGCTCAGGCAAGGCCTTTAGGAGGAAATCCAACAACTCTGTCTCAAGGCTAAACAAGACAAGGTCCATCTGCTAAACTTGGAGGCTCACATAACTAACTAGGTTAATCACTTTAATGTGGAAAGAAGTATTTAATAAGATAATGGAGAGCAATGAGTGGCTTGATCTCTAGGACCATAAGTGTACCGAAGGTATATAGGCAACTAGGTTGGAGATTTTAAAGGTGAACTTAGATTACAACCTTAGTTATCTCTCCTTCTACGACAAACCATTAGAGCTTATGGAGGGTGGCAAAGGAAAGGCCGACAATGGTGGTGATAGGGATGATAAGGGTATGCCTAAGGATGTTCCTCAAGAGCCATGCCCTAAGGATGAATAGGAACAAGACCAAGGCTAAGCCCCAAGTCCATATTACTTAGGTATGCTACCCTTCCTCCTCTACCTAGCTCAACTCCCCCATAAGATCCTCTACCACCTTTTAAGCCAAACCCTGCTAAAAAGACTATCATGGCTAAAGTAGATGAAATCATTGAAGCTTTGATTATTCCTTCCCTAGAGAGTTAAGAGAGATTTTTTACTTTTTCTTCATAGATTATATTTTTTCCAATTTAATATGCTAACTTTCAAATTGTAACCTTTGATAGGCCTTGTTATTTACTTGTAAAGATGTTAATATCTACTATTGATAATCTTTTATTGCTATGTTCTTTTAGATTACTCTGTTTGCTTATGTGCTTCACTTTTCATGGCTATTTGCATTTGACTTCTCTTACTCTAATTTGCATGCTATATTGTTATCAATGATGAATTGTGCTTTGAGGGGATCCTCAAACGTTTAGACTTAAGTCCTATAAAAAAGTTTCTAGTGAATGATTTAAATGGACCTTGAGAGGTTAGGTGCTTTAATTGTTCTATAATAGTTCAAAAGCCAAAAAGTTCGTTCACCTCATATAGGTTTGAGACAGATAGTCATTAAGAGCTTGTTTGCTTGTATATACGAAAGCATAAACTTGATGTGTTTTAAAGTCCATTGACCTTAACAAGGTCAGGACTAAGCACGATTAAGAGTCCATTCACCTCACATAGATTTCGACTTGATAAGTATAAGGAGTCCTTTCACCTCGAATAAACTAGGACTTAATAAGTGTAAGGAGTTCGTTCACCTCAAATAAGCTAAGACTCCATCAATTCAACTGAACATAAGTAAATAAATATATAAGTAATTGTAATAAAACTTTGTAAAATGTGAGAATGCCATTCATTATTCAACATTTTAGTTTACAAATAATTAAGCATTGATCTAGTCAAAATATGGCCTAAGGTTGTTAGAATTCTAAGTCTTGACAATAGCTTGACCATCCAACCTCTCAAGTCTATATGCTCCATTGCCTAAGTCCTCAATAACCCTTACTATACCTTCCTAGTCCAGCTTAAGCATTCATTGATCTTCACGAGATCTAGTGGCTTCTATTTCTTTTACAAACTTGGTCGCTTAGTAGAAAGACCTTATTTCTAACCTTCTTAGTGTAGTTGTAAGCAACTCGATGCTGATATGCTACTACTCGAATCTGAATGGTGTTCTGAATCTCTTCTATTGTGTTAAGGTTAGCTTGTAGCTTGATCAAGTTGACTAAAAATTTCATACTTTGAGTTCTAATGTTAAGGAGTTCCAATTTGACTAGGTGGACAACTTCTAAGCCAAAGTCAAGTTTAAATGGTGTTTCCCCCATGGAGGCCTTATATGTGGTTCAGTACCCTATAGGATGGTCAAAAGTGCATCTGCCTATTTACCTTTAGCCTGGTCTACTCTCTTTTTGAGGTTGTTGAGTACTATCTTATTCATGGCCTCGACTTGCCCATTTAACTGAGGATGTGCTATCAAGGTGTAGTGAAATTTGATGTGATGGTTGTTGTAGAACTTTCTAAATTTTTTATTATAAAATTATGTCTTTTTGTCTATTATTAGTATGTATGGAACTCTATATCTATTGAGGATATTATTGAGGATGAAGGCTTCAATGTTTCTCTCAGTGATCTTAGCTACAACCTTAGCTTCTACTTACTTAGTGAAATAGTTGATAGTGATAATAATAAATTTCTACTAACCTAAAGCTCATGGGAAAGGTCCTAAGATGTCTAAATCCCATTAGGAAAAAGGTTAAGGGTTAGTGAGTGAGTGTAAATGGTTTCTTGGGGCATGCTTTATTGGTACATGCTTTAGGTATTGGACACACTTTCATAGAAATTGCATTGAATCTTCCCACATAGTAAATCAATAGTAACCAAATTTGAGCACCTTAATGTACAGAGCTTAACTTTTGATATGGTTGCTACATACTCTCATGTGTAGCTTCTTTAACAACCTTTAGCATTCTTCAAGCTAAACACATCTAAGGAGTGGTGTGCTTAAGCCCTTTTGTAGAAGAGGTCTTCAATGATATTATAATTTACAGTTTTGTACATGAGCTTCCTAACCTCCTTCCTGTCTTGTGGGAGAGTGCCATTCTTCAAATAGTTGATGATCGAATTCATCAAGCATGGCTTAGTTAGCATAGGATATATCTCCATGACTTGAGTTTATTTTTATTAATACTCTTATTTAGAAGGTACTCAATGAAAACTTTCTTCTTCGATTTGTCCAAATCATAAATGCTTATGGATGCAAGCTTTGATAGCTTATTAGCCTTAGAAATCTCAACTCAAGGCACCTTAATGATGTTACAAGAGGGAAACTCCAAGTTAAGATTTTGTATGACCTAGATGTAGTTGGTCACCGCTTCATCTTTACTATGTATTCTCCTTTCACTTACTAGATGAATATATTTCTAGTTTCTTAGCACCTATTTCATTTGCCAATTTAAGACTCACAATAAAGGCTTCATACTCTACTTCATTATTGCTTGCTAGGAATCTAAATTTGAATGTGTACAACTCCTCTACCCCATTTAGTCCATGCAGCATGAGACCATCTCCACTCTTCCCCCCGAGGGGATGAGTTATCTATATGGAGACTCTACAATGGTTTATCGTTGTTGTATGACATTTCATCATCCACCATGTACTTCACTATAAAGTTTACATGGACTTGGGCTTTTATCACTTCTTTTGGTTGGTATTGTAGCCTAAAAGCAATGAGATCTAAAGCATACTTCATCATCTAACTTGATGTGTTTGGCTTATGTAATATGTTTCGTAGTGGTTGATCAATTGGGACTATCACTTAGTGAGCTTCAAAGTATGGTCATAGTCTTTTGGCCAAAATCACTACTATAAGGGAAAACTTTTCCATCTTTGTGTACCTCACCTCAGGTCTTTAGAGGACATGGTTAACATAATAAACTAGTTTATGCTCTTTGCCTTCAACTTGTAGTAGTACCGGAGAGAGAGCTCGGTCACTAACTGAGAGGTATAAAAATAGGTCTTCCACTAGAACCAGCTTTAAGAGTATGGGTAGACTTGTCAAGAACTGCTTCAACTTGTCAAAGGCAATCTAACACTACTTGGTCCATAGAAAATTAGCTAGGTTCTTTAAGATTTTGAAAAACTCGAAATGTTTGTCTCTACTCTTAGACATAGATATTTTTAATGTGGTGATGCTTCTTCTAAGCTACTACACCACTATTGATTTAAGAGGTTGCATTTTAAGGATTGCTTGTATCTTTTTGAAGTTCACCTTGATGCCACATTGGTTGACCATATATCCGAGGAACTTGCATAAGGCTGCCTTAAAGATGCATTTTTGAGGTTAAGTTTCAAATTATATTGCCTCGAGGTATCAAATGTTTCCTACAAGTCTTAGAGATGGTCTTTGGGCTGTATGCTTTTGATGATCATATCATTAACATATACTTTGATATTTCATCCAATCTATCACTTGAATATTTTTGTCACCAACCTCTTATATGTAACTCCAATATCTTTTAAGCTGAAAGGCATGACTTTGTAATAGTACGTACCAAAGTTGGTGATAAAAGAAGTATTTACTTCATCCTTTAGCTTTATTTTAATTTAGTTGCACCTAAAAAATGCATCTATAAAGTTAGGCAAAGCATGACTAAAGGTAGAATTGACTAGTTAGTTGATTCGAGAGAAGGGAAAGCAATCCTTTGAGCATGCCTTGTTGAGGTTAATGTAGTCAATACACATTTGCCATTCCCGTTGGATTTCTTAACTAGCACATGATTGGCTAGCTAGGTCGGGTAACATTCTTGCTTTATAAATCCTATTTTGAATAGCTTTTACACCTCTTCCTTGATAGTTGCCTGCCATTTTAGAGCGAAGTGTCTTTTTTTTGCTATCAACATTAAGGCGATGCATCATCACTTTAGCAGAGATGCTTGGCATGTTTGATGGGGACCAAGCAAATACATCATTGTTGAACTTGAGGAAGTTGATAAGCTATTATTTGAGCTCAGCAGGTATTTACATTCCTATCGCGTGGTTAGCCCAATGCTGTTACCAAGTTGGATTTCTTCTATCTCCTCGACCAGTTCTCCCTTAAATCCTAGCTTCTCCTCAAGTCTAGTGTCTACATTAAAGACCTCGTCCCATTCTAAAGCCTTCAAATATAATGTGTGCACTAACCCTTGATCTCCTCATCACACACCTACTCCATTAAGCACTAGGAATTTTGGCTTTAGATGCGGCATTAAGGAGATCATTTTAAAGGTGTTCTAACTTGATGACCCAAAAATTACATTGTAGGGCAACCAAAAGTCCACTAAAAATTCTATATTTTGTTAGGTCACAATATCATTATGCCCCAGCTCCATAAGGAGAGTGACAATGTCCACAACCTACATGGGTTAGTTATTGAACCCATATAAGTCATGATTGCAAGGTTTCATCTTCGTTTTGAGCTTAGGCTGCATTTGGTTGTACGCATGTTTAAAGATAATGTTCACTAAGCTATTTGTGTTGACTAGGATCTTCTTGACTTCAAATTTAGCGATCCTTACACTAATCACCAAGGCATCACCATAGGGGGTTTACACCCCCTCAAGGTTTTCATTCAAGAAGGACATGGACATCTCTACTCTTAGTCTTTTACCATACAGGCTCATCACTTGTCAACTGGTTGCAGCATTAACCAAGCTCAAAGTACTCAATTAACCTCTCATTTAAGGACCTCCAATAATGATGTTAATCAAATTGTTGGGGGCTCGGTTAGCACAATTATTGTTGTTGTTTTCCGACTCATTGCGACCTTGCTCTTCCCACCATCCTTGAGCAAGTTGTTTAATGAAATGTTAGGGTCAGCATGCACCCACACTAGATAAGATCTTCAAGAGAGTTTTTGAGCTAGTAGCACTCATCATTATTGTGACCCCTACCTTTATGGAAGTTGCAATATTTGTCGTTCTTCCTATTTAGATTACCCCTTAATCTTATTGGTTTAGGCAAAATACGCATGTTGCAAACTTCCATGAAAACATTCCCCACTAACCAGTTTAGTGGGTTATATGTTATGAAACTTAGGATGGTTCACTTTCTATCTCTTGCACCATTGTCTTAAGATAACCCCTCACCTTATTTGGGCCTAAGTAATCTTTGATATAACCCCTTATTGTCTTTTTTCTTGTCTAGCCTATTTTAGTTGAACTGCCTCCTTACAAAGATGAAATCCTCCTACTAGATGTACTTTCTAGCCTTCTCCCTAAGTTCATGCATTAAGGGTGAAACCCTTATCAAAGTTGGGAATTTTCAACATCACAACATTGAATAGAGAAAGATTGTCACTAATCAACTAATCATGACCCTATTTAATTAAGTTCAGGATGGATAAGCCCTTTACATGGAGTTTGCTAGCTAATAAATGTTGTTGTAACTAATTGGCCAACTAGTCAAAATAGGAGATGGAGTTAGGTGGTAGGTTATTGTACCACATCTAAGCAACCTTACATAGAGTACTCGAAAAAGCTTTGCAAGCTAGGGGAGGCAAACATTTAGAGGTAGGACCTCCTCTTAGATTGCTTATGTGAATGGAGTTCTATTGATGGAGAATTAAGTGGAGGGATTAACCCTCTTACTCTCCTTTAAATTAGAGACTCATTTGATGTAATCATTAATTTGGTCGATATCCTTCTCATTGACATGTTTGTTAGCTGTGGTACGAGCATCAAATGACTTGGGTCTGTTATTCTAAACTAGATTGCCATTGTAGCTGTATGATTTAGTTGGCTAGATTAGGTAGGAGCAAGGTCTTCCCTGCGATGCTATAAGAAAAATTAGGTCGACAAGAGTATGGTTGCAGTGTTCCACAAAGCTAGACTGTTGATGTGCTTATTGAGTATGTGCCACTAATGGTGGCAATAGAAGATTGCTTCATGGTGGTTTTAGAGAATGGGTTAATACATTCTCTAGTTGTGAAATATTGTTAAGCTGCTCCAATTCTACCACATAGGCTTAGAGCCTTGCATCATCGTTATAAATAGCTTTGTTTTAGGTTGCCAGCATTTTGTAAAGATTCTCCAAATCAAGGAAATGCTGGAGATCTATTTACCGTAGGTTGCTACTTATGTTTTGGGTGAATTATTAAGACGTCATAGCCTGGACCATTTGGTCTATTATTAGGGCCTCCATGGTTTCCTTGAATTTGGTTGTTTTTTATTTAGGTTCCATTCAGTAAGATCATGAAGATAGTGCCAAATGTTATGCTAAACTTCTAAAGGTAGTTGGACACTTGCAAGAGAGAAAGAAGTTAAGCTATGATAGATGTTGAAGGTTGCTCTAGTGTGGCTACTTTGATGCTTAAGTCAGCACAAGTAGTTGGTAATGTGTGTTAAGAGAGTGAAGAGTTCTAAAGATCCTATCCAATAGTTTATAATACCTATTTATAAGGATTAAAGACAATCTTTACATGGAAAGTGCGTTAATACTTGAGATCCTCTTTGAATATTGTGGAGGGTATATCTTTGAGCATCTCCTTTCCTTATCTGTATCATACCTTTGTACTTATCCATTTAAGAATATGCTCAACCGAACCAACTTGAAGGTCAAGACATGTTGATCAAATCTAGGTAGTCCTGTGTTGAAGTGGTTTAGACTAAGTCAGCTTAAGCATGTAGAGCTCAAATGAAGGTCTAAGTGGGCAAAATGGACCCTAGGGATCCATGCCCAAAAAGATGTATCAACAAAAGTATAAGGTTAAACCCTTTTAAACTTAAAATTTCACTTATACAATAGGTTAAGGTATGGGATTTCGATTAGATAAAGTTACTAATAGATACTTCTATTACTTTTAGGTAATTTCTTTGATATGCTACATCAAACTAAGAACTACTTTGATTAAATTCAATTACATGAATGTGAGTAGGAAATTTGATGAGTTATTACACATTAGTTGTTTACTCGATGAATTTGGTACACTATGATGCTATTGAATATTATGAAAGCTTGTTTATGCTTGAAATAGAGATTGTGTACAATAATTTAGAAGGAATGAAATGCAATACGCAACAAAAGTTGACAGGAACCTCGTTCGATGTTAAGCTGCCATTTCTAGGACTGGTTGGTCAATTAAATTTCTACCATCTGGCCAATGGATTTTTTTTTATCTCCCCCTTTCTTTTGTTTTTCCTTCCCATATACAATTTACATCCATCACCATTATTAGATAGCAATCATACCATAAATCTACTAAATGAATAAACTATGTCCTTTATTAATGAGAAATCCAAGCCCTAACATACATTCACTATAACATTGCATATAATATAGTTGTGTAACCCATCAACATGTGAACTCAAGCATTAATACCATATATGTTACATAGCCATGATAAGTTAATGGAATTGTTCAATTCATGATAAATGAGAACGATATGATTTTCTATATAAGGTAAATTATCCATTTGAATGAATTGTGATTCAAATGTGTGATTGATTTATTAAATTGATCTATTAGTCATGACTCCTCCTATGTGTATTAGCTTAATGGGAAATATGGATTGGTGCATATTATTGGTTAGTCTCTAAAATTAAACTAAACTATCAATATATAGCTACATTAAAATACAATATGTATGGCACAAAGTCTTCTATTGGTTTTGAAGGTCAACACTACTGCACGGTAGTATGAGAGAATTTGCTCTAGGGCATAGGGATTGTTGCATGGATGACAAAGCTAGGTGTTTCCACTTTACCATTTTAGGTTTTTGAGCTTCTTCCAAGAAGTTATTCCAAGAGAAAATCTCATTTGATCTATTAGAATATTTATGCATTTGGTGAGTTTTGTTTGAATGATTTTGAGCACTAATGGTAGTGACTAAATCCCCAACCCAAGGTTGGGGAGACTTATACCCTGAACTTTATGCTAGTTATCGAAAGACTGCATGTGATATTTGCATTGCATACGGTTGCGCATGCATAACATATGATTAATGACCATTAAGTCGTGGTGTGTGCTCATCCCTTAACAAATTGTTTTTTTGGTAATACCATAGGAGCTTGGGATGCAATATGACTCGGTGTGAATAAGAACAACCCAATTCAAGACGGATAATGTAAAAAATGTCATAATAGATTATCTAATTATAGAATTTAGTTTCCTATTATGAAGATCTCAAATAGAAATATATTTCTATGAAACCTAGGATTATTTTTAGTTACTACTCATTTTAATGCTTGGTAGGGCATTCTAATTGTTTGAGATTTTAGTAAACTATAGAATATTAGATTCTATAATTGTTTTCATATTATTTAATTATACGTAATATGATTAAATGTAATGATTAAATATTTATGTAGAGTTTTCCAACCTTTAACTCGCAAAGCAGTTATCATGAAACTACTGCACACATGATATGATAGCTTTTAGTCAATTAATTTATGCTCTTATAGGGTCCTTACAAAACAGACATACCTTAAAACTTTTGAAATAACACGAAGCCCCTACTGTTTTAAAATTCAACACTTAGACCCCCTAAAATAACTATGGACCCACTTTATTTATGTGTTAAGTTATATGTGGAATGTTTTGCTAATGTAGACAATCAAATTACTATATTTAATTGATGTTAAAAAAATATTAAAATATTCAAAAAAATAAAAAGACATGAAAATTGATGTAAAATTAAAAAAAATGAAAATTTGAATAAAATTAAAAAGGGAAGTGGGTGGCAATAGTTCCATAGTTTTTCCCCTTTTTTCTTTTTTCTTTTTTTTATTTATCCAATTTCCCCCTTTTTATTTCAATTTCTAGCATATATATGTATATATATATATATGTATGTATACATTAATTTTCTAAAATTTTTAGTAGTTCTTTAACATTTGCCAATCAAATACAATCATTTAATTCTTTGTGTTAGAAGGAAAATCCACACAAGAAACCAATTCATAAACAAAGTGGACCCCCATTGTTATTTCATGGGATTCAAGTGTTAAATTTTGAAAAAGTAGGAATTCCATGCAATTTTAAAAATTTTTAAGGAGTGTCCGAATAATTTATCTAATATCATTTTATTTCAATTAATCAATTTTTTTTCTTCTAGGGGAAAGAAAAACTCCCTTTTATTGGAAAGTTCTTACTTATTAACCTTTTAGTGTTTTTAATAAACGGTTTGTTGACCCTAAATTCTTTGCTTTCTATTTTCATTTGATTAATGGCTAGATTATGGTCATTTCATCTATTTGATCCTATCATTTTTTGTTTTCCATCTTTAGTAGTTAATGACTCTATAAAACAAATTCTCAAAGGTTTAAAAAATAATAATAATTTTACAAAATATCTACTATGTGTTTTGTATTAAATGGGTTAGGTTTAATATAACCTAAAATTAAGATAAAAGTGAAAATGATTGTGCTCAATAGCAACCATGTATATATAGTTCATGAACAACAACCAATATTAAAAGTGGGTGGACTGAGGTTTAAGTAACTTGGCCAAAACAATTCAATTTTGTCTATCTAAGAGTGCCAAAATTGTGTTGTATCTTATGATAACCATGTGAATGAAGTCTTCATAGATTATGAGAAAGAATATTAAGTTAACATTAACTAGAAACTTTACTCATTAGTCATCTATTGACTTTGTTATTAGCTACTTTTGACTTCCAGCTTTACAAATGGTATCAGAGGTAAGCCTCCAATAGTAGATGGATGATTCTAGGTTGTTAGATAATTTTAAAATTTTGATGCTATTGATTTCTCTCTCTTTATCAACCTTATAATATGTTGCTTTGACAATATTTAGGAAAATTATCTTTTATGAAGATTTGAAAAATTAAAATATCTAAATTAAAGTAAATACATTTAAAATTGGTTGTTGTTTTCTAAATTTTTTTTAATTAATGAAAAAAAATAAATTTTTATTCATAAGTTTATTTAAATCTAATTTCAAAATTATAGCTAATTATTTAGTGTGTTACTTAACGATCATGATGCAGGTATTAGTTTATGACACTTTTTTTTCTTTTTTCTTTTTTTTATGAACATTAATTATGTGTCTATCTGATATTTAATTATGGGATGTAAGACATGGATCATTTATGCACCACAGTGACAAAGAATGATGATTAATTTATGTAAAATTCAAACTTAGACATGCTATTTGCTTCTATTAAGTAGATAAAGAATATATACAAACGTTGTCATTAATTTAGCTTATTATGTATATTTTTTTCTTTTACTTTTAATTTTACATAGATGTGAAAGTAGGTCTATTACACCGATGGAATACATATGGCTTATTCAAAATATTTCAAAGAGGACATAAGTTTCCTTAAATATTTCATCAGGCAGTATCGCGCTTTAAATGTATCTTTAAACTTCATGATACTACTGCATTCCATCAGACTTACTCGTTGCTTTCTTATTTGATAGGTATTGTGTCTAGAAGCTCAAAAACATACATGGCCTGATATACAGCCAGAAGGCATGGCCGTGTGTTGTGTCAGGTAGCTCCTAGAAACATACACGGCCTAATTTTGACGTTGTTGAGTGCTGTTGAAGCCTCGTCCTCACCCTATACTCCTTCCATTTCCCTTTGGTCGATCACCCCACCATTTAGGATAACCGAAGAGAGCAAAGCAATTATCTACTTCATGTCCTATATGTTTGTAGTGGGTACAATACAACCTACTTTTGTTTCTTGTTTCTCCTTTTCCTCTTATTGCAAACGCCATGACATCTTACCTCTCCTCTTTAGTTTGGGTTATGGTCCTAACCTTTTCCTCAACAATTAGCATGGAATATACCCGATTAACATTAGGAAGTGGATCTTAGGCTAAGATATTACTCCTCACTATGCCGTAGATATTTCCGTCCAACCCCATGAGCAGAGCATGAACTCGTTCTTCCTCTCTTTTCTTTTCAAATTCTGCTGCGAGATTGCACGTAAACATACCGCACTTACATGACGGAATCTGATCATAGTTTGCTAGTTCATCCCATATTTGCTTCAGTTTTCCAAAGTAATTCACCAAAGTCATCCCCCTTTGTTTGCATTATGCCAATTCACTTCGCAGTTGTTGAATGCGTAGACCATTAGCTATTGAAAACCTGTTCCTAATGTCGTTCCATAAATGTTCAGCTATTTCTTCGTGAGAGATAGTAGACCGAAGTGAGGATTTGATTGTATTACGAATCCATGATATTAAAAGAGAATTAATCATCTACCCATCTTCAAGATTAGATGAATTATCATTAGGTTTTTTTATTGTATCATCAAGAAAACCATATTTTTTTCGAGCTCGTAGAGCCATTCTCACAGACCGTGCCCATTCATCATAGTTTTCTCCTCTCAACTATACTTGAGTGATCACCAATCCTGGATTATCTAATGAGGTATTATCGTAAGGAGAGATCGTTTTTCTTTGAGGAAGGATTTCTTCCTTGATCTCACTTGTTTGTGATCTAACCATTGTTTTATGTCTACAATGGCTCTGATACCATAAAAAAATTAACCAACCATGAATCAAGAAGACTCTTTTCTCTCCTCTATCTTTTTCCATAACTCATGTCCAAATATATATACAGCAGGGGGATATCTTTTCTATATCTTTTCCAAGCAACTAAATCTTACAAACTAGGAAAACAAAACCAAATCCTACAAACTAGGAAAACAAATCTTCCTCTACCGAAAAATAAAATACAAGATATACATGTCATATTTACAAAATAAATCATAGAACAAATATCTCAATATTTACAGCCGTGTAACACGGCCGTGCCTTCTAGTCGTGTATCAGGCCATGTATGTTTCTAGGAGCTACCTGACACAACATACGGTCGTACCTTTTAGTCGTGTATGTTTCTGGGAGCTACCTGACACAATACATGGCCATGCCTTCTGGCCATGTATCAGGCCGTGTATGTTTCTAAGCTTCCAAACACAATAATAGGTGTAAAAGTGGCAGATAGTGGAGTAAATAAGGTAGAATGGACTTATCTGATGACGAAAAGAAGAAGTCGCCTGCTGGTTTCATCGCATGCTTCATCGGTACTTGCCTTAATGCAACATGGAAGTTAACATTGATCGTTGTAGTGATCGACAGTGAAGGCTACCATAACTCTAAGCACGTTGGTTGGAGAGGTAACAATTCCTTCCTCAAGCTTGCCATCTGGATGTATCGCTACATAACAGAAGTCACTCTAAGAACTTTACCAATGAAGGGGTGACTCCTTTTCAATCGAACCTTACATCTTTGAATCTGATTCTAGAAGGAGCAATCGACCCTACTTATAAGTAACCAAATAGAAGAAATCACCCTAAGCCCTTTGCCGAGGAGTTGATGATTAAGACCCAAAAGGTGCAACCACCTTGAAGAGGTAATGGTAAGAAGCTCAAGGGTGCAGCCACCTCGAGTACCTATCAGAGAAGCGAGAATTTCCTATGCTAGTGTCCTTCTCTTGAAGAGGCAATGGTAAGAAACTAAAAGGTACAACCACTTTAAGTCCCTATCAGGGAAGCAAAAATTTCTTATGCCCATGTCCTCTCTCTCCCAGTTGCTGACATATCATAACAAGACATAGCAGCAACTCTTAGTGTAATGGTGATACAAGAGGATGCATACTGTGGAGGGAGAGTGTAAAATTTGCCCATTTGTTAGCAGGTTAAGCCTTTCCATTTTTTGACAAATCTAAAGTCCTTTTATCCTTGAGGATGTTGCAGCGCTTTGTAAAGGCTTATAGCTTCAACCTCAATACAACATGCCACTTATCCCATTTAAGCTTAAAAGTTGCTTCACGATGATCTTCAAAAGGGTAAGCAAGCTTTGCTCTGACTTTAAATGCATTGCACACTTAAAAGTAGCAACAGTGAAGGTAACTAAGGAGGAGCCACTGGGTTAAAGGGCTTTATGGTTGGGATTCCAAGGTGTTGCTTGAGCTTAAGGCATGAAGTTTAAAATCTAGGGCATTACTTGAGCTTGTAACTATGATATTAAGGCCTTGTGTGAGCTTTAAGGAGTGGAAGCCATGATGATGTTGTAGCCATGATGCCAAGGTGTTACTTAGGCTTAAGGCATTGTAATAGTGATGCCATGGTTTCACCTAGGCTTAAGGTGTTGTAGCCATGATCCTTGAGCATTGTTTGGACTTAAGGCATGGAAGTTACAATACCCTAGTTAGGCTTAAGGTAAATAGGAGCCAAGATGCCAAGTTATTGCTGACAGTTAGCTCACACAAGATGTTAAGGCATTGTGTAGCACGTGTGATGCAAGGATATGATTCCTTAATGAAGGGTAGGGTGATGTAAGAAAGGCAAGGCATCATGTGCAACAAGGGGATGCACATGGCAAAGCAAGGTGCACAACAAGGGTAGGCATTACATAAAGAAAGCATCATTCATGGCATTCATCATGTGAGGTTAGTACACTAATGACTCAATTTGTGATTGTTTCAAATATATAACCAAGTCTTTCCTTATGATAAAGGGAGTTCTTAGAGAAAACATCTATGCATTCAACTAGGAGGATGGGATGAGATTAAGGCATCTAGTAGTGCTCAATAGGCTTGATATTCATCTCTTGCTTCTGAGAAGTAGTGTCAGATGTGCTAATCATCCTTTTCTTTGGTGTTGCCATTGTAGCATTGTCAACTTTCTCTATCCCTAGTGGAGTCGCCAAAATGTAGATTTAAGCTTATGTGTGATATTGTTACATAGATTTCCACACAAGTCTCATGCTAAAAATAATCTTATAGAAGTGATGTGTGAATGATACTTCAAGAGGGGACTTAGAAGGAAGTGGCTATAAGGAGGAACAAATAGTCTCAATGTCTCAAATACACTTGTGATAGGTAAAGAAACTATTGAGTATCAACCTCGTTATTCTTGATCGAGTATTGACTCGTTCTTCATTTGGACTTCGCTTTAATCTTTGAGAGTAGAGAGGTTCACATGATTGCATTGTTTCTCAAATCTCTAAAGTTTTTAAAATCCCTCAAATGAGGAGACATAGTTAAGTATTTATAGACTCTTTGACCAAATAAAATCTGTTAAATCATAATGATGATTACAAGTGAGATTGAACTTACTCATTCAGAGTTATCTTGATGAGTCTACAATTAGCCCAAAGCTAATAGCCTACCTTATTATGTATAAGCTTACTTAAGAAAGGTTCAAAATGGACAAACTAGTCCAACAATCCCTATTTCAAACCCACTAAAACAAATCTCTCTAAGTTATCACAATTATAGATAAGAGTCCTTAGGCTTTATCACTTAGCGCAAAGAGTCAATCCCAAATAAATAATGTGCTTAGCTTAAAACAAATTCAACCTCTACAAAGACTAGCATGAAATTTCAATCTTTTACTTAAAGTGAAGAAACACAATGGGATCATGGAAATAGTAGTTGCATTAGGATAGACAAAAAAGACAAAAAGAAAAGAAAAAAAAGAAAGAAATGCAATGAAGCCTAGACAATAAAAAAAAGTATTATGATTTATAAAATGATTATTCCTTGCTAACATGTTCTTTAATACTTAAATAAGACAAAAAAAACCCCCTCAAAAGGAAAGTCTCCGAAGTTAGTCAACATTATTTGCACAATTAAAATGAGCCAACCATGAGATCTCATATCATATGTACTCCTTAAAATGTCATTGATCCACATATTTTTTTCTTTGAATCACATCAATAAAGAGTCAAATATCAAATAAAGATGGAAACATTACATTTTTAATTGCTTTCTAGATGAAATGTCTTAATTATTTACAATAATAATTATGGAAGGAAAAATACTCATTTGAGATGGCTAATGAAATGATAGTGGGATGATTAGTGCTTATTTTGAATAACCATAAGAATAAGTACATCTTTTAACTAAATTCCAAAAAAAAAAAAAAAGTCCTTTGATAAAATCCTTCTTAGTTTGAATTAATATATTTAAAAATAGTATTGGAGGATATACTATAAGGATAAAGGTGATGGAGTCTAAAACTCTCCATATTCTCTTAATGATATTGGTATAGTCTATAGATAAGGACAATGTAGAAAATGGTTCTTAAACTTTGCATGAATATTCAATTTTCTACTTAAACTTTCATTTTGTCAAATGTGATTCTCCCTTTTGTTCATTGATTTTGTTTTGTTCATTTTCTAAGTTTTTTTTTTTCTACCTTAATTATTATATGATAAGTTGGCTTAAAATTTTTTTGTTGTAATTAATTATCATTGATTTAGATTTTCTTTTTTTTTTTAGAAATTTTCTTTCTTTCTTTCTTTCTTTCTTTCTTGCTACATTTGGTACCTGATTGTCACATAAGCATCCTGCGTGGCTTTTTTGTTTTTAATTTCACGCAATCTAGTTGCTTGAAGATGTTAAAGGGTAGTCTCTATTTGTCTTCATTTAACAAATGGCCAAAGAAGATGGCGAAGCTCACTTCAATCACTTCCATAGCAATTCTTATTCCTATGAAATAAAAATGGCAAAAAAAGAGGAATCTACTTAAATAGGTCCCTTTTGAAAAATTAAACTTAAAAGGGGGCACTTGAGAAACGTATTCCTAAAATAAGAAGTGAAGGTACATGTCAAGAATGCACCTTTAGTCGCAAGCCCTCTAGTAGCTAAAATGCAATCGTACTAAGTTTTAAAATACAATCATACACCTCAATACATCATCTCTCTACCAAGCTCAACAACAAAAGCTAAAATACTTGAATTCCAAACCTGAGCTTTATACTATATTATGAAGCAAGTACCCAATATTGAATAGAAGAATAACTAAAAACTTAAAGAGCTTATATATACATGAGTTTCAAATGTTGATGAAAAAATTACATATTAAATTATATACAATACTATATTATCCTCTCTAGTTCCTTCTCCTACTAAATGTAGTGTAAGCCACAATAGTGTGGAGGTGTGCTCTCTAGCCGATCTAGAATCTCAAGTAGTAGAAGCTTGTGACTCATGTGTTAGATGGTATTGTGAAGCATCACTAAAGTTACGAGAAGGCATTAGACTCCACTTTGTAGCAAGCTATAAAGTATTACCCTCTTCCATTATTTGCTTACTATGGTACTCTTGGGCAAAATAGGTGGCATAGGGAAAGGACCATTGATCGAGTGGCAATGTGGTGTGACATAAGTGTTGGGCAATAAAACCGATCTATTAATCATCTCATCTATTGGAATTGTTCAACCTGTAGTGCATCTTCCTGCTACTGAACCTAACTATAAGGTTGTCTAAGATTTCTAGTCCTACAATGTATAAGAGGCAACTATTGCTGTTGCAGAATGTGAACATGCTCCTCTTCTACCTCTTTCTATAAAGCGTACTCCTAGTGAGTTTACAAGTATAGTGTCAACCTATCATGATCTTGTAAAAATTGAAGACCATGATCAACTAAGGCAATAGCTATAGCATGATCAAAAGATAAGCGAATATGTTTGATAGTATAAATCTGCACGAAGAAAATACCATAACATGAGTTAGTATCAACTTTGCAATGCATTACCCAATTAGTGTAGATACTTTACTTACCAGATGTCCAAAAACAACTTCTATACGACCTATATACCGATGGTTGATAAGTCTAAACCATCTAATGTGCCCCTGCTTAACCTCAAGAGAACCCTATATATGAATCAATTGATTTAGCTACTTATCCTATAGGACAATGTAAGGTAAATGTTATGTTAGTTAATCTATCTCCACCTTCTTACATAAGTCAGTCTAATGGAGCTCAAGCTGTATGTTAACATTTTGGGGGATTTGCTGGAACCCCTAAACTATTAAGTACCATGGTTTGGAAAAATGCCACTCCACTATGTGAAAATATATGAGAAGCACTCAAATAGTCCAAATGTGTCTCTTTACTTTGTAGAAAGTGAGTAGGATATTAATCAAATTCCCTGCATAGGACTCCCACTTGACCTAATGGTAGTAAGTAAAAGATAGACGTAATGATATATATAATTAAATGAAAAACTAAAAAATGTTGAAGAAACACCTAAGCAGCAATCTGCCTATTAAGAGCATTTTGATAAGCGGCAACAACATGAATCATGTGACACCTTATGTTTCGATTTGTCCTCCATTGAGTGGCCAAAAGCAAAAGAACATCTATGAAAAGACCATAGTAGCTCATAGGTGCTATGTATGAGAATCTATCTCATGCCCAAACCTAAAGGAAGATTACTGCCCCTCCCATCTCATGTGCTAATGAGGTGACTACAAGACACAACTACCGATACAACCAAGCTATATGAGCAAACTCCCAACTATATGTGCCTGCAACATTGAAGTGCTTCAATAAATGTAAAAACATACTATGGACAAAGGAGCTCAACTCATCTGCAAAGATAAATCCTCCCATTAGTTGTAAGATGCACCTATATGGTGTGTAACCTACTCAACATCTGCATCTACTGGTAAGATCCAAAACCTATCTCGAATCCACATCAAACTAATACAGTAGCCCCTATTGCCCGAACTTAGTCTTGTCCCAAGCAATCTCTCACATGTGGCAATCCAATCAAGAGAACTACTCCAAGTGACTACTTGACCATCAATTGAGAGACTTAATTGTATCTCTACATCTTGGAGAGTAATGGTAACCTTTTGGAGGCCAAGTGAAATGGATAAGTCTCTAGCTTCCATCTCTTAATGAGGGGAATGATCATGTGCCAATTAAGTTGTATCAAAAGGGAAGCAGCTTAACCCTATAAAACCTACCAACTTGAGATATGGCTCTATGTATATAACTAGCAGTATCCTCTAACTCATCACACTAAAGTGATAACTCACGACACCAAGCAATAAGCTAAGATTGGTCTGGATAATAAACAAGTTAAACAAATTAGCACCAAAAAAAAAAAAAAAGATAAGTAAAGTCATCCATTTGAAAAATAGCGTATGTATCTCTCCATCTTAAATGACCTGTGAATGATGTGTGCCATGCTAAATAAAAATGAATCAATAAAAAAGTCCAAGCTTCATCTAATTTGTACAACAAAACACTAAAACAAGTTAACAATATACAACAGATGGATCAACAATATAAATGTGTAAAACTAAGCTAATGGAATATTTATTTATGTGTTCAATAATCTATCAATTACCATTCTCATTTTTATATAGACACGTTATTCTACTATGTTCTTTTTAAGTATATAATTGTCGGGCTTATACGCTCAGTAAAATGGGTTGCAACAACATACATCATCTATAGGGCTTCATTTTCATATATATATATATATATGTGTGTGTGTGTGTGTGTGTGTGTGTGAGAATTAAAAGGAAATAAACCCGATTGCAAGCTCTAAGAGAGCAACTGGCCTACTACACATATTGTTGACATGTGAAAGGCCCATCAAATTGATCCTCCTCCTTTTATTTGCATTTCGATGGAGTCAGCATCAGTTTATTTTTAAGAACATACAGGAGCATCATTTTGACGAGTAACAAACAAACACGAGTCTCAATGGTCATGTATAAAATCCTCCTCTTTTTAATAATGTGTATCTAGAACTTCTATATAAAATCCTCCTCTTTTTAATAATGTGTATAAGAAACTATACATTTTAAGGTCAACACGCTATCCAACATGGTCGTGTTTTGAGTCATGTCTACTTCATAACTCAAATTCATGTAAAAATTAACGTTCTGGTAGACACGACCTTAGATACGATCGTGTCTAATTCTCATGTATCTTTCTGTAACTCTTCAACCACAACACGACCAACAACACAATCGTGTCAATGTCTCATGTAACTTTCTATGACATTTTAATGCAACATGGTTATATATGTGTCATATCTAGCATCAACTCTTCATAACTTCTTCAATTTTGCTCCAAATTAAGTGAAATTGGATTTGTTTTCTTTCTCTTTAATTGCATTTTCCATCAAAGCCTTAAAATCTACATATCACTCCATTAAAGTTCATATTCTTTTGAAACATGCCAAAATCGAGAGAAAACATGCTAAATTTCACTTAATATACATACATACATACATACATACATACATACATACATACATACATACATACATACATACATACATACATACATACATACATACATACATACATACATAATTAAGCACTTATCAAACTTTCCCACACTTAAACATTTACTTGTCCTTAAGTAAATAAATCAAATTAAGCAAAAGGACAAAAAACCCTTAATCAAATTACTATTATTCAAGAAATCAATCAAATAATCCTTATTTAACCCTATAATAGCATAAGAGAGAAACTCTGAACTAACTTGCAATGCAAAAGAAAATTAACTCTAACTTTTATATTGTTTCACTTAATCAATTGTCTTGAACATATGAGAGACTGAAGCTTGAATAATCATTTCCTAAATCAATAAAAAGTCATAAACACCTTACTAACTTTGCTAAAATGTATACTCCTTCTTTGATTTTACTAAACATTATAATTTAAGATAAATATATCCACTTATCCCTTAATCATTCTTTTTTTTTTTCTAGGTAGCTTCATCGGCCAATAAGTCCTAAACCAGAAAATCTTAGGCTATAAAGTTTTAAGATACCCCTTCAAATCATCCATTACCTTTATTTAATAATGTTTATGACTTAGTAGTTTTATCAGTTAGTAAGTTCCAAATAAGACGATCTTAGGTTACTAGGTTTTAAAATATCCCTTCGAACCATCTACTACTAGAGTTTATGACTTACATTTAGCTTTTATATATACTTTTCTCTTAACCTTTTTAACAAGATTTCAACCAATAATCCCTGAGTTCTTCACTCAAGCCAGCAAGTGTTATTCCACATAAAGAAAGCACCCCACTAGTTTGATTACTTGAGTTAATGAGGCCCATAGCTAAACATTATTCAATTTATTTATTTTATTTTTAACTCTATTAATTTTTCTAGAAATTTTTGAAGGATAAGTCGTACTATTTATCAAGGATTATAGTGTTCTAAAAGTGCTAAAAAGGAAAAAGTATAATCAAAGTAAAATCAAAAGAAGTTCATGACTAATCCCTAACTAGTGATATTATTCAAATCTTTAAGTCTCCAAGTTCAAAACTTTGATCAAATGTTTTAAATTATCCAAAGAGTTATTTTTTTCTTTTCAAAATTGCAAGTTAACTTTGTGATTTCCAAGTTAAATAAGTAAAATTTTGATTTCTTAAATAAGTACCCATTTATAACTCTCTTCCCTATACTTAGAATCATACATTGTCCTTAATGTACGCAAAAAGCAAAATAGCAACAAGAAAAACATCAAAATGAAAATGAAACAAAATAATCATGAAAGAAAAGCATTGAGGAAGGTATTGTGGAGAAGGATTGATACTTCCCCAATTATGGTCTTTGGTTCCATTGCACAAGAAGCTTAGCACATAGAACAATCAACCCTTAACACTTGGAACATTGGAAAGCTACACAAAATATAAAATTAGGAGAAACAGAGATCCTAAGTAGCGATGAGTAAATCAAAATAGAAAAGAAAAGCAAGTAAGCAAAGTCTAGGTGAGTTAATTAGCCAAGTCTTAGTAGTACATTATATAAGAAAGAAAACAGCAAAAAAAAAAATCAATTGCCAAAGTCATCGTCCTCCTCCTCAACCTCTTCTTCATAAGCTTCTTCCTTTTTGTCTTCTTCTTCACTCTCATCCTCTTCAATATCCAAATTCATAATCTCGATGCCAGCACTCTCTTCCTCACCCTCTCTGCTGACATTTTCTTCTCCCTTCTCCTTGACCTCCACCTCTTCATCACCCGCGTCATTGCAATGACCTAAAACTTGCTCGTTAGGGTTTGTATCAACTAGAAAATCAATATTAAATTTTTCAGCTACATTACGAGCAAACCTGTCCCATCGATTCAATGTCCTAAAGACCCATGTGAGGTTTGTGTAATACGACATTGCAAGTCCAAGGTTTTCTCAAGGTTGTGGATTAATGTATCCACTTTGCTTTCAACCCTCTCCTACAAAGTGTTGGGATCTTGACGAGCTAGAGCTGACTAATGTGCTCCTTCAACTTATTGGTTTTCTTCCACAAGAAGGAGATGCAACAATTCGAAAGAAGTGAGTTTGATTGTAGCCACTTCCTTGAGATGTGTAATAGGAGGTACGTTGTGCAGTGTTCCTATTGCCCGGGCCAAGATGGTGATATAAGGTCTACAGTAGATATAGCCAACCCTGGAGTCACTAGATTGTCATTTAATGAAGAACGTGAGAAGAATAGCTAAGTTCATGGGGTATCTCTCCAAGATGCTATACAAATAAAGTAGGTCATGAGATAAAACTACCCTATACTTTTTCCCCTATCGCTGATTGTGTGCGACAAAAGCTAATGTAGAACTCTATGAACGGGGTTGTAAAGGTAGTGCTCCATGTCTCTCATATATATATACACACACACATATATATGCCTATGAACTACTTTATTAGTTAAGAACAATATAGAATGAAATGCTATGATTAATCACCACATATTTTTTTTTAGACAATCAAAAGCTGAAACATAAACATGGTTTGATGAGGGATAGACACTATCATGTCTATCCTGTGTCTACTCACCGAATGCAACATGTAATTTCATCTATTCAAACATGTTCACACGATGATATTATACATTTTTCTAGTGTACCACAACATTTAATCTACAATTATTCCTAATTTCTAAAGGAAAAATGAAAATGGTGCACAAATCCTAACCTTAAGGCAATATATATGTGAAACCTTCATGAGAACAAGCAAGAGGGAAATGCAAGTGGGGAGAACTTGATACATACCTTGAAGTCAACCAGAATTAAAATGAAGATGGAATGTGCAAAATCAAACGAGAGGAACCATGCAATACATATCGTGTGTTTGGTCTCATGTTTATAGGAAAGGGTTGTCTGTGTGTAAAGTGTGATGATAGAGTCATGTCAAAACCCTTTTATATAAGGGTTGACACACTCAAATGACACAAGCATGTTGCACTTATGTCTATGCCTAGACATTAAGGATGCCTCATTAAAGTACAACATGGTTCCAACACAACCGTGTCTAAAGGTCATGTACCTTTCAGTGAGAATAGGCATTCTATAGATTCTTTAACATGACCATGGCACACTCTTGTCAAATGGCCATGTACCTTTTTGTGAAATGTTTAAATCTTAGGATGTGCAAGCACAATTGTAACATGGTTGTGTCTAGTGGTCATGTACCTTTATGTGAGAATTTTCCTTTGAAACGACATTAGATATGACCTAAACATGACCATGTCTAAGAGTCTTATATCTTTCTATATGATAAAAAAAAAAAAAATGAATTGATTTTGGCATGACCTTGACATGCTCATGTCAACTGGTCATGTGGCATCTGAAGAATGGCCTAGAATTGACACAAACATGTTACCAGTCATGTTAAATATGCAAATTTGACGACTTGATTGAAAAATTAAAAATTAAAAATAATTAAAATAATTAAGGAACAATTAAAAAATTATAAAATTAAAGTTAATAAAATATAATTAAGCTAAAGAAACTTACTGGAAATTTTGACTTTAGGTTACCTCCCAAAAAGCACTTTTGTTTAACATTGTTAGCTCGATAAATTTTTCTTACCTATGCACTAGGTAATTAAGTGTGATGAAGGTTCTCCCTATCATTTAAGACAAATTATTTTCTTATGAAGTATAACTTTAATCATTAAGCATTAACCTTAAACGTATCTTTCTCCGGATGTGTGATTTCAACTATCCTATAAGATAAGATACAAGTAAATGTGAAGGGGCTAGACCATTGTGATTTCAATTCTCCTGGAAACAATCATAAACATAAGTTTTACAACAAAACATGATCATCTTCATTAAATTTTCTCCCCTACCTAATCCTTTAGTCATGGTACTTTTTAGCTCTCTCCTTATAAAGTTTAGAATTTTCATAAGCTATGGCATGCCATTCATCAAGCTCATTCAGCTATAGTTTCCTTTAAGTACTTGCACACTCCAAATCTAGATTAGCTAATTTAGTAGCTTAGAAAGCCTTATATTCAATTTCTACAGGTAAGTGATAAGATTTTCTATAGACAAGCCTATAGGAAGTTGTTCCAATTGGTGTCTTATAAGTTGTCCTATATGCCCATAGAGTATTGTCCAACTTATTGAACCAATCCTTCCTATAGTATTCAATAATTTTTTTCTAAAATCCTTGTAAAATCCCAATTGGTGACTTCTACTTGATCGCTTGTTTGTTGATGATACAAGGTAGCAGGTCTATGGGTAAAGCCATAACATTTGAAAAATTTTTCTAACTACATGTTACAAAAATGTGTTCCCCTATAACTAGTGATTGCTCTGAGTGCACTAAATCAGGAAGATGGTGTTTTGAGGAATCTCTTCACTACCCTAACATCATTTGTTGTCAAAGCTTGAGCCTCGACCAATTTTGAAACATAATTAATGGCTATTAAAATATACTTATTTCCATTGGAGTTTAGAAGTGAGCCCATAAAATCTATACTCCAAACAATAAATACTTCACATAATAGGATAAGGCTTTAAGGCAATTCATTCCTTTAAGAGCTATTCCCTGTATGTTGACAACGATCACAAAATCCAATGTACTCGTGGACTTCTATGAAGAGCACAAGCTAATAGAATCCTGCTTTAAGGACTTTATAAGCTATCTTATTTGCACTATGATGGCCTCCCCTTGGATCAAAATGGAAGTGGCTTAGAGTTTGCCATTGTTCCTCATAGGATACACATCTGCGTAAGACTTGATCTACATAAACTCTAAATAAAAAGGGATCTTCCCAGAAGAAACACTTTACATTAACAAAGAATTTCTTCTTTTGTTCATGTGAAAGTTCCTTAGCAAGAATATTAGCCACCAGATATTTGCAATATTTGCAAACCATAGAGTTTCTCATTCCCTTACCTGGTTTATTGCGTAGAGTCGTTCCTTAGGGAACTCATCATTGATGTCATGTTCATCTAATGCCTATGAGTTAGGATTTTCTAATCTTGATAGATAGTCTGCAGTTAGATTCCCGACTCCCTTTTTATTCCTTATTTCTAAGTCAAACTCTTGCAAAAGTAAAATCCATCTAATAAGCCATGGCTTTGCATTTGTTTTAGTCAGTAAATACCTTAAAGCAGAATGGTCAATATAGACAATGACTTTAGATAAAATTAAGTATGAGTGGAAATTATCAAATGCAAGAACTAGTGCCAAAATTTCTTTTTCTATGTTTATATAATTCTCCTAAGCATTTGTGAGAGTCTTGTTAGCATAATAAATTGGTTAAAAATGCTTGTCCTTACATTGCCCTAAGACTACTCCGACTGTAAAATCACTTGCATCACACATTAACTCAAATGGTAAGTTCCAATTAAGTGTGACCATAATGCAGTACAGGAATTTCAATGTTAGACAACGTTTAATAAACATTTCTAAATATTAAATAAACGTTGCAAAAAAGATTTAGCTACATTTATTAACCATTGCTAATTAACATTGATAAAGGTCCGTCGCAAAAAATATTCGCCACGTTTATTTCGTAAACGTCGCTAAAGGTGGAAATGTAGCTAAATGTGTTCCATTAGGCGACATTTAAACGTTGCTAAAAATTGGTTACACGCGACATTTAAATATTGTAAAATGACAATTAAAAATTTAAAGGCAAAAAAAAAAGTGCATTAAATCAGTATTACAGGCAACATTTAAACGTGGTAAAAGACTACCATTAGCAACGTTTAAACATTGCTAATAGAAATAGGATCCGCGACGTTTAAACATGGTAGTAGCATAATTAAATAACTATTGGATACAAAGAGCGCGGCAAATGAGTAATATTGGTGATGTTTAAACATAGTAAAAGACTACTATTAGCAACGTTTAGATGCGACTGATAGTTATGATAGACGACATTTAAACGTAGTAAAAGACTACCATTGGCAACATTTAAACGTAATTGAAAGTTATGATAGGCAACGTTTAAATGTAGTTAAACCACAATTTTGCCATATTAGCAACATCTAAATGTAGTAATATGGCAGTAGACATTGATTTCAACCTGTATTCACAATCTTCATATCAACCAAAATGCACCTATTTAGTTATACACAATTATATTTACCCTACAAACAAATCCACATAAGATGAAAAAACATCAAACTTCAATAGGTTCAACCTTAAACATTACATGAACTCTTCTAATATCATATTTCTCGCATCAGTCCTCATCCTCATCTTCACTACTTTGATCATCTTCGCTATCACATTTTTCTTCACTACTTGATGTATCATCACTAGTAGATGTACTTGGTGAATGAACAAGGTCTTCTGCATTTTTTGTTCTTGTCACAAAATATATAACCTTCAAACAAGACAAGCATACAATTATATCTTTTTTAAAAAAAAAAAATTAACACACAAAGAGAGTGAAGGACAATATACTATCACATTTTTATGATTATTTACCTGAAGTACTTGGAAAATTCCCAGCAAGCCATGCCACTACTTGAGAAAGCTCAGATAGCTATAAGACATTCATAAAGTACTCACATATTCATCCTTAACATGCAAGCAAAACATCAATATTGTATAATATTGGCCCAAAGGAATTATAACCATGTCGATGCTTCAATATTCTAGAATATTGTCCCTTAACACCTACATGACAACACATATTACACAAGTAATGACAACATTACTCCCTACATCATCTAAACCCACAACATTCCTACTCTATACATAAAAGCAATATGCATGCATTTACCTTGTAACACATATACCTTTAACTCAAAAGTGTAAGTTTAAACTAACCTCTTAAGCTTGGGCGATATGTAGATCCCTTTCTTCTTGAAGCATTGACAACAGTTGTTGATGTTGATCATTGAACTTTCCTTCCAGTTGTTCACGTTTATGTTTTTCCTCTTCAAGCTTTCTCTGTGTCTCTTACAACACTGCTTCCACCTTTTCCATATAAATTCGTGAATGTGTACCTTTCCCAATGGCCGATGGTACGTATCCTCTACTAGGATGATAGCCAATTCATGCATTTGCACCCATAAATTCATCAACTATCTCCTCTACAGTCTTAGGATTGTCTAAGGATTGAGATTCTTCATACATCTTGACCATATCCTCCTAGAGTAATGATGACAACAATATACAATGCAAACATAATAGAAATGTATATAGAAACATAAACCATAGTTGAAGTGCTTATTTGTAAATTAACCCATCAACTTACATAATCCTGCCCAACTTGTTGGGAAATCCAACCACCACCACCATTAGACCTTGGCTCACTATATCGAGTGACCTTAAAGAACTCAACTGCATCTAGTGGTTCATGATTCCTCTCAATCTAATTGCACAATATACATAAAGCTAAGGATTCCATCAATTTAAGTATTATAAAATGAAATACTCACATATTCATTCCTCTTGCTCTCAAATGATCTAGATCCCGACATGTGTAAATATTTTACTTTCCTACGTGCAGCCTTCCCACCCATTGCTCTAGTCTTTTATTTATCAAGACATCATGAAGTTAATGACATCATTTAGTTAAAACCTTAAGAAAACATGACTAAATTATTATTGCCTTTGCAGGTGGATCTCCTTATTGCAAAATCTCCTTCTCTTCTGCAATCTCTCTCCTACATTCATCCGTCTTCTGTTTCCAATCATCATCACTTAATCCCTTAGGTCGGATTGCATCACCAATATTTATCCATGAACTTTTAGTTTTACTTCAATGATTTCTATGGATATTTCCCATCTATCGATTTGCAGCACAAAAATTTTTAGGATTTTTTGTGATGTCATCAATATTTAGACGATTCTACAAAAAGAAAAATAGGCTAAGGATGCAATATACATGTTAGAAACACCATGTAACGGGTTATGATAAGAAGGAAAATGATAGTTTGACATTCACTTTTTATTGAGAAAATAATTGAAATAGAGACAATCCAAACTAGTTGTTGCTTTCACCTGTACTCTTTCCCAAGCATGTTGTTTTTGTAATAAATCAAATTTTCTCCAATCCTCAATACAGAGTGGTAGGAAATTCTAACAAGGCTTCCCTATTTCCGATGCCATCTTGGCTGATTGGTCTAGTTTTAACGGACGACCATCACATGTCATGAATTGAATGACCATTTTACTCATTCATCTTCTATTTTCTCTTTCTAATACTTATCCCAGATATGCACTCCCCTTGCCTAAATATGACACTGAGCTCACCGCTAGTGCAAATATTTGAAAAACAAGTCTATCATAATGGAGGCAAACATAATAGAAACTACAATCTCTAGTTGAATGTACGCAGTTACTTTGATTACTTGAGGATTGAGTAGGGTTAAAGGGAATGCCACTGACCTCTATGGACACATCAACTACATTATTAGCAAAAGCATCATTTTGTGTTAGTGCATTTGGTATGGCATGTTCCTCAAATGAATTTGTAGGCTCCCTTTCTTAATTTATGGAGGCATTTGTCATAGCATTATCGTGAACCTCCCCATCACTATTGTGTGAATCTGACTCTTCTCTAATTGCATGTTGAGTGTCTCGACTAACCTTTCCTCCCCTTCTTTGGGTCTTCCTTCATCGCCCTACCATTAGAGTTCTATAAAATAAAGTAAAAGCATGTATGATAATGAATATGTGAATAAAATCAAAACATTACAAATTTTATGCAAAAGAAAAATAAGTAACATTCATTTATGCAATCATTGTCAGTCATATCAAATCTTGGTTTGTTAACTTACTTCCTAGGCAAAGAGGTGAAGCAAGGGCATGGTGAAATCTTCATATGTCAAAAGAAGTTTGTAAAAGAAATTTCATATGGAAGAGTGTAAAGGCATCAACACACCTATGAATCAAAAGGAGAAGTTCAATAAAGAAGATAAAGCTGAAAAAGTCGATGAAGAACTATATAAGAGTTTGATTGGTTGTTTGATGTATCTTATAACCATAAGACCAAACATCATGATTGTAGTAAGCTTGTTGTCAAGATTTATGAATTGTGCTAGTGAAGTGCACTTTGTAGTTGCCAAATGTGTCTTAAGATATGTCAAGAGTACAACAGATTATGGCATTTAGTATTCTTTCTATTGTGATTTCTAGCTCTTAGGCTTTTCTAACAACAATTGGGTAAGTTTTATTTAGGACATGAGAAGCACAATTGGTTTTTGTTTCAATTTTGGCTCAAGTGTTTTTTGATGGAGTTAAAAAAAAAACAATAAGTCATTGCTTAAAACACAACCAAAGTAGAGTTTATTATAGCCAATGCTATGGTTAATCAAGCAATTTGGATAAAAAAATTACTCGCAAAATTGCCCATGAACTAGATCGAGCGAAGAGAAATTTTTGTAGACAATTAAGCTATTGTTGCAATTTCTAAGGATGTTGTTTTTCATGGGAAAACAAAGCATTTTGACATCAAGCTGTATCATTTGATAGAAAAGCAAAAAGCGGGTGAGATCAAGCTAATATACTACAAAACTAAGGTGCAAATTGCAGATTTGCTGACCAAAGCTCTTCTAAAAACAAGATTTGAGGATTTAAGAGACAAGCTAAATATTTGTAAATATTAAGGTAAAGAGGAGATTCTTGGAATGTACTCACATGCCTTAGCATTTTTAGAAACAATCTTTAGGAGTGTTGTGTTTGTTGCTTAATTTTAGAAATTCTGTTTTATAGGTTGCACATGTTTAGGAGTGGTTTTTGTGTAGTGGTCTATGTTTAGAAATCATGTGAACGTGGCATATGTTTCCTTTTATATTCTATTCTTCATGGTATGAAAGCAGCGTTTTGCTTTTTCCATCTATTATGCTCCTTCGACTAAAACACAATATATAATAAAATACACACCCTTAAGGCATTTGAATGAAGCAATCCCTTTGTCTTGAATGTTACGACCTGCCTAAGCCCGTTCTATTAGGACATTTTAAAAATGTCTCCCTATAGCCAAGACCAAATGCTACTATCTTGATTTTTTTAGTTGGCTCCCTATTCCATAAGCCTACTTCATCAAACTCCTTGACGAGGTATTGGAACAAAGCCTCTAAAGCTTATAACTTTTGTTTGTTAATTATATCATTTATTTATAAGTTCCTCCTTAATGTAATAAAGGGTCTACTAATGTAATTTAAATAATATTAGCCATTTTTAATGAAGACCCTTGAGAGTATTCACTCTTAATCTTACTCTTATAAATCACTAGTTTTGGTAAATACTAGTTTGTGTGTAATATCAAATTGAGATTGCTTTAGTTCTACTCTTTTGGGGCTTGATGTTTGTAAAAGTTGTCCATTTCAACTATGTTAGCCCATCATAGCCATAAGTTGTCCAAATCTTAAGAAATAAAAGGAGATTCCTAGTCAACCTATGGTTCACACTTTTTTGCACCTACCCATCTTAACTATAAGCCATCTAGATCATAAGAGTAATCACTTGCAAAAGAATCTATATAGAGGTAGGCAACCATGTCTAAGTAAAGGGGTTAGAGATAAGTTATCCTATATAAGACAACAAAACAAGGTCTTCAATTAATTACTAAGTATAATTTTTTAAGCACATGATGTTGACATGTTGTTATTTAGTTAAAAACGAGACTAAAGATAACTTTCACCTAGGTTTTGAGGAGTTGGATTCATTAACGAACATGAACGGCACCAAACCTAAGAATGTACAATAGAGACACTATAATGATCCTAAAGGTGGCTTAGTAGTATTACTCTTAAGTCGTCATATCACGTATGTACCCGTAATATAAGAACTACTTTACAAGTCAAAGATTGTAAGACTCTAGTTGAATATTCATTCCTCATATAAACTAATAATACATATAGTTGATCAATATGAAAATAGTTATGAGAACCGATATATCATAGTTCACCAGAATCACAAAGAATCAATATTCTCTATTGAATCATAAAATAAAGTAGTTAAAACTTTGAAATATAAAAGTTTAAATGAGCTTTAAAAAGATAAAGATTTTGGGATAAAAGAAAATACAAATCTTGACATTTTATCCCTCAATTGAAGGTTAGTTTAAATATACTCTAAGTCTACACTTATCCCTAAAGACTTCAGTCTAGAACATTTGTCACTCTAACCTTAATCCATTCTTCGCTTTAAAATAACCTACAATAAAAACTATTGGAGGGTAAGCAAAACCATGGTTCAGTGAGTTTGTCTTTCACTGCTAATGTTCAAATAAGGTTATCAAGTATTAGTTAGCACATCATGCAATCTATCTACATTCAAAACGAATGCAAATGTGATGAATGCAAACAACACATCTATGGGAACTTTGAATTATGGAAGTTGTAGATTTATGTCGTCTACATGCTGATTGTCTTTCATACTTAATCACATGGAGTACCTCATCTTATTTGTATGAGGTTGTCTATAGGCTCAGTCTTGCTAGATAAATTCAACAATTAACCTCAGTTGAGAAAAGAGTGCCACAAAGGCTATTTTAAGTGATCTTAACTTTGAGGCATACACCATTAATTAATTTTCAATAATGCTACATAGGCCTTAATTAAGGGATGATTTAATAGCTTTGCCTCAATGAAAGTAATTTTTATATGAGCACGTACTAAGGTTTCACAAAGGGTGACTTTTGATAACACACACTAAATTTTAAAAAAAGGTGGCATTTAAAAGCATACACTAGGGTTTTAAATAAAATCTTTATGAAAGCATTTCAAAGATGTTTAAAAAATATTTAGCAAAGTTTGAACACTTTATGCTCATTTTTATGTACCTACTAAGTCATAAACATGTGATAGATGTATCCAATTATTGTGGTTAAACCTTTAAATTTTACCAATAAATATGGTGATCACATAAACGATAGCATGCAAGGTAAATAGTCATTCAATTAAACAATTAATTGCAACCAATAAAACAACATGTAGTCATCAAATAGTGGACATATAGTAGATCATTAAAACTTTCTCACCTATGTATTATTGCACACTTGAGATGGTCCTTGGAAATTCTTTGAATTGACAATTGAGTTACCTAAAGAGATAATAAGATTTATATAAGTATATAGAGTAGGTAAGTTTTTTTAATAAGTTGATCATCTACCTTAGTTTGCTTAAATCTTAGGTATGGCCCAAATTTCGAATTAACAATGTTTGTTTGTTTTACTTTGAATAATTAGTTGTTATGAAGCTCAAATAGCCTACTTTTATTTAAGATATTCAAATCTTAAATTTTAAATTGGTAGGTTAGTCTTCTTCCTTTTTTTAATCAATTTTGATGCATATGGTGTAGTAAGGTCTCTTTTTTTTTTTTTAAGTATAGTTAGTTTCTCTATTTTTCGGCATCTATACCAATATGAAGAAAATATTTCCAAGTTATGTTATATTTACTCTAGTAGACATCTACCAACTTTTGACTAGTAAAATTTCAGTTAGTTCTTTAACTATAAAGTAATATTTTAAGAATGGTAAATGTAGCCTTATTATTTATTTTCTTTATAATCAATACTTTTCAATTCACTATACTATGTTTGTGATATATTTTGTATAAAGGGAATATTATTGACTTTGTCTTCATTTTTATGTTCACAGATACCTTTTAGTCATCCTACTATAGTTAGCCCATTTTTTTTTCTAGAATATCATAAATTCTCCTTCCATTTGAATCATAAGGTTATCATCACAACATGATTTTCGTAACTTTCTTGATATTATATCATAAATCCTATTAATATTTGTAATGTCAATATATTGTAAATGTGGAGCAAGGCTACTATTATTAATACACATATATATGTATGTATGTAATGCCTAAGAACCCAAGATATATATAGCTTGCCACATGTCTTTGTCAAATGATGATAAACAAAGGTTTAGAAATTAACTAATTTTCCTCAAACACCTATAATAATTGCAAAGATACACTAACAGATTTATCCAAATATATATACATAAGTGGCTCACAAAAGTCTCACTCTACAACTCCACATAATAAGGATACATCACAATTGGATTCATCTAGCTCCTAAGGATACGAAAATACTAACACAACTACTAAAAGGACAATGTACTAAATATAATAACTGTCATTCAAACTTCATGACAAGATGCATTGAACCAAAACTAACATATATACTAGTCATTGTATATCTCCCATGTCACTTGGTCATCATAATACTAGTAGTACTTGACGTCATCTATTGAATTGTGATACAAATCCCCACTTGTCTTATCATACACAACATTCTCATATTGCAATTCAAAAAGTTTTTTATGAGGGGTAAGCTATCGCCCAATATCTCATTATACACAACATTCTCATGTTGCAATTGAAAAGGTTTTCTATGAGGAGTGAGCTATTACCCAATATATATAACACAATCATATGCGTATGTTAAACAAATCATAGACTTATACATATATACATAATATGTAGTTCACATTAACCATTTAATTATCTTATCACATACAATATAATCTAGGTGTTTAAAGACTTGGGGTATTAACACAAGACCCAGATTACACACACATATAATATATTCATATATGATGTCGGATGCTACCCAATATTTATAAGTAACCTAAATCTACTCAGATCATTTTGATACACAACTCCACTTGGGACAATGTCACGCACCAGTCATCGAAATACTATCCCAAGATCACTAGTACTTGCAATCCCTCGAGCTTAACCATGCACAAGCCATAAACCTTTACATGCCAGATATAATTTAAGTCAATTTTGTTTCTAACCTAATAAGTATAGTATACATGTACCTGATATGGGCCTAACCAACAATTCTTAAACATCCTTGACTTACAATCTAGATACAATAACAAAAATACAAGTATTTTAGTTTCCTACATATGACTGACCCCAAGCTCTAACAAAGAACCTAAAGATACATTCAATCATCTATTTTCATTAACTCTTAGCTCACTATCTGACTCCCACTTAATCTTTGGATGAGTCTTCATTAAAATCATTGAACTCCCTAAAAACGCTTTTGAGGAAAAAGTTGATCAAAAGATATTGTTTGTCATTGATATCTAATTTAATTGAAAAGGTATAGTTAAACTAGTTAAAAGATAGCCAAAAATGATATTCAAATTCTTTCAAATGATAACGACTCAATTTAAATTGAAATATTTGAATACAATTTGAAAAGGTCTTTACTCATTATTATATTTAAGTGTAAAAATTATTAAAAGGGTTAAAATATAGTTGGATGTATAAATTATGTGTAAATATGGTTAAAAGAATCATTAAGATAGTTAAAATGCTCTTAGAAAGGAGCTTTTAGAGGAAAATTTATCCTAATAAAACGAATTAGGACATTTTACAAATAATCAAGACTTTCTTTTTATTTCAAAAAAAAAAAAGCTTTAACCTTTTTTTAAAGGTCCAAACCTTTTATGTAGAAATGCTTTTTTTGTACATTTTATACTAAAAAACACTAAAAAGCTCTAGACTCTTTATAAAGAGTTCAAACCTTTCTCCAGAATTGTAGATTTTGCAATTGAGAAAAATTGCATAGAAATTCTCAAACTTCAACCAAATTAATCTAACATAACTTCTGCACATTTCAAACATCAAATTGTTTAAACTTCAATCAATGCACCTCTTTTCAATCCACAAGTTCTCCATTTCCACAAGTTACTCAAAAACAAATCCTATAAAGTCAAAGAAGATTCTTTTTTTTTTTTATGGGATCAAACTCAAAATTATTATAAAGAAATATTATGAATAGCAAGAAACTTACTTTAGATCTTGAAAACAAGCACACTACAATTTCTGGACCTTTAAACTCTAAGCCACAAACCACATAACCTCCATTCTTGATTGTTTCTTATGCTTTTTGTCCGATTATGCACACTTTAATGATTTTTTCTTCTATCAAACGTCCACATTACATAATTACACACTCAGATTGATGCCATTAACACCAATTAACAAACTTTCACACCTACCATGATTAACTTGCCCAAAACCGCAACTTCACTACTAACCTTATTCCAAGGCTTGAGAATTCTCTAAATCCTAATCCCAAACTAGTATTAGATACCTTTACAACATACTCAAATTTAAAGAAAGTGGAAGGAAATCCCATTTACCAATGATTTCTTATGTGGTTTGTGAAAGAATAGGAGAAACTACTAAGGGAAGGGAGAAATGTAAAATGGGAGAAAATATGATTTTTGAAAGGATTAGGGTAGTTAGGATTTTGGGTAAGAGAAAAATTATAGATTTGCCCTTCCTTTTATAGTAAGTACCTAAGAAGTTAGATGTTATATTTATTAATAATATCAAATATTACAATCTTATGAATGTAAATTATTATTTAAGGTTTTATAGCTATGCTACATGTAATCTAGTAACAATAGGTTAATATAATGATATTATTAATCATTAACCTTTTTGTACTTCAACTAAAATTTAAATATTGTAAGAAACAACTTATCCTCCTCTTTTGTTTCAAAAGTAATATGCCTTTGTCCATGATCTTTAAGCTAACTACATACTGAATAGCACACCTACACTTGTAGAGAAGAAAGAAACCAATTCAAATAGCTCCACATTTTCAAGTAAGTGTCCATCTAATTAGGATTCCATAACATCTTTGACAAATGGTTGTTTTAACAACCCTAAAGGGGAACTAGAAGACGACATAAAATGATGAGAAATTTTGGGATTGTGTGTAAAATGGGGGATACTAGTGAAAACTACATCTAATCATATGGAATTAATTAATTTAGTTTGAAATTAGAATGAGTATGAAGATGAAGGTATATAGAATAAATTGACTGAGTGTAATTCCAAAGCTAGAATTTGTGGAAAGATTGAGGTACTCTTAGAAACTTAGAAATTTAGTAGTAAGTTTAGATTGGTTAAATAAATATTAAACAAAACCATGCTTAAGGCTATGTAATTAATAATTTAAGGGAAAGTGGATTTCTTCAAATCCTTCTTTTAGCCTATGTCATGGAAGCCTACATGTAGGGAGTGATGTGTAGAAGTGTGAAGGCATAGATTGGTTCTAGGATTAAAGGAATGTGCATGCCATCCACTTATCATACACAATAACTCATATTCCATCCTTTTTTCATAAGTGAGCAAGGAAACATACTCTCAACTAACAACAAGTGAACCGATTCTTGCTTTTTATTCTTAATTTTATACATGTATTGTTTAGAGAATTCTTGAACTTATGAGTTATCATACACTTTGATTTAACATTTTAAATATGTCACCAACTAGGGAGCTCTCTATAGCTTTTATTCTCTTATCCATTCATTAACTTCGAAATTATTGTCTAAATGTAGTTGCTTAAGTGTTTATGAATAGTGAGATTTAGCACTATAGTTGCTTAAATATTGATCCCTCTACTATATCATATGTGGAAGAAATTAGGGAATTTCTAATTGGAAAATTCAAATGCTAATCTTAAATTGGATTGATTCTAATTAATAGAATTATATACAATCTTAAGTTGGCAAGTTTTGTCTATGTTGCTATTAGTGCATGTTGTGTTTCTAGAGTTTTTGACATAGTAGTGACTATGGCACCTAAATGGTGATGTGGTGGAGGTCAAAGGTTGCTTTTGTGTGTAAAAGTAGCATGAAGTTGTAAATAATATGGTACTAAAATTTTATGCTTTGAAAAATCGGTGGTTAATGGCTATATGTCAGTGTAGTTGAAGTTAAATTTTTAAATGCTATTTGTTCTACATTATATAACCTTATGTAATGCAATATAATGTAATGTTTAAAATGTTAAATTTATATAATTAGTAATTCAACAGGTTATAATGGCTAGAATGCTTATTTTATGTTATTGGATGGATCCTTACTTATGATCATTTTGTAGACATTGAATATTTTTCAAAAACGTTTTTTAACTTCATGCTCCCCTTCCTAGAGAATACAATAAAAAATGTATGAGTAAATGTGTTTTCATAGCATTAGGCTATATACTAATGTGTTTTCATAGCATTAGGCTATATACTAATGTGTTTACCATTACTAATGTGTATTCAAAAGTTATTGGTAGTTATATACTACCTATCCAAACATGTGGCATACCGATGAATCTTTTTTTCTTCTTTCTTTTTATGGGGAAGTTGATTAGGTAAAAAAAGTAATGTGAAGTTGCATTTTCCATAGAAAACGCGTTCTCTAAACTTTGCCTTCTTGTTTCACAAATGTATGATATAATTATATTTCTTTTATGACTCCATAGATATAAACAAGGTTTATATGCACTTTATTTCTCTTAGTATTCATCATTTCTTTGAACATTATTTGCCTACACTCCCTTTCTTTGTCTCTGATCTCTTTCTATGCTCATAATCACCACTTCTCTCTATTTTTCATTCCCTTAAACAAATCCGCTAGATTTTGGACTCCATAACACTTAGACATATCAAAGGTATAATATTTAAACTATGTGCCTCATTGTTCTATTAGCAATTTTCCATCATTCTATTTCTAAGTATACACTTATAGTTAAAAAGTTAGTTATCTTTCTACTTATCCTATTAAGCTTTCTTTTTTTATTATGCTAATGTTATGATTATTATATATATATATATATATATATATATATTATATATATATATATATATCAAATACACCCCCTTTTTTGAACTCTACGTTCGTTTAAACATCTCTAACACATAAAACTTAAACTTTTATCCTTACTTATTAATTTATTTCCATTTTATCATTAACAACTTTTTGTTATCATAATTTTAAGGTACGCATTTTTACAATTAGAAAACCAATTAGTACTTTATTGTATGGTAATATTTGAGCATCTTACTTACATCACAACTTTTCTTTTTTAATATAGCAATAACATAATTATCATGGTATGATCTTACAAGTATATATACATAATTGATCAAGACTTCAATATAGGTGTTCTAGTAGTGTTGTAAAGATAATATATCTTCTAGTTGCATACATATCTAATATATACCTTTCACTACCTTATTGATAAAAAAAAAAAAGAAAAACTTTTATCAATCAAATTTTAATATTAGGCTTGTCCATTTATAGTATATATATCCATGCATCTTAGGAAATTCAAATATGTAATAAACTTTTTTTGTATAAATATAAAGAGTGGCAGGATCGTAAATGTACATGTAGGACAAGGGGTAAAAGTATCTTTTCCTAATCAAATTAAAAAAGCAAAATAACCTAGGGTTTCTCATTTTTCACACTTGGACAACTTACAGCCGTATAGAGAGATATAAGACAAAAGAACTCTACAAGAAAACCTAAGGCGACTAAAGAGGAATCAAGCAGCTAATTGAATAGGTAAGGATCGTAATTAGTTAAACAAGGGCCTATTCTAATCATGAAGACCCCAATCATGAAATGGTTTTGTTTATGTACAGGGATTTAATTAAAGAACCGATTTAAAGGCGAATTGAACAAGCATAAAAGTTGTTAAATTTAGAGTTTCAAGCGTAATTTGAACCAACTAAGGAATTCTAATTCATATTTTTTGGTCTACTTAAGCTTAGAATTAAAAAATGAGGAGATTAGATGAATTAATGTAGAAAAATTAAGGTTCAAAAAACTAATCGAGAGATACATAACCATCCAACACGGTCCCGTTGCCCCCGTGTTCAAATGAGAAGAACATGACCTCCCAATACAGTTATGTTTCAACTATGTTGAATTCAAAAGTTATACAGAGCGATACGTAGCCTTTCAATACGGTTATGTTTCGATCGTGTTGAATCAAGAGAAACATGACCTCCCAACACAGTCGTGTTCCAACCTTGTTAAAGCTAAATCTCACCGAGAGATACACGACCCTTAACACAGTCATGTACTAGCCTGTGTTGGGCAACACGACTTCCAACATGGTTGTGTTAAGTGATGGACATTATCAATATATATCAAATTACCTTCTTATTTAACCAAATTCCACATCATCGAGACAATTAGTATGACCTTAGATAACCTAATAGATTAAGAGGAATTAGGAGAGTTATATTATGTTAGATTAGTACTAAGATTGATGTCTAGATGATCATACCGATATCAACTTAGATTAAGTATGGGACAAGAAGTGCTTAAGGCTAAGATTCCAGATACGTGTTTACTTTATTTGTTGTATGTGATTGCTAGAAAGCTATTTAATGAGTTATATGTGAAATAATGAAATGCTAAGATGTTATATGAATTAAGTGATATCATGAAGTAATACAGTGTTATTTTGTGAATTAAATATGTTGCTTGTGCTTAGCTCAACCTAGGGGGCCATAATGACAAATCCTCAAGGGGTACCTTGATGATCGGTATGTCGCGTTGTCCCTGGTGGAGCCATATATTGAAATGATCTGAGGTAGATTAGGGTTAGATTGGCCCCATAGTGGCAGTTCCCTTTAGGGTTAGACAAGGCCCATAGTGGCAGTTCCCACTAAGACAAATGTTGTATGTATCGGGGTCATGAGTATCCTTACGTGTTATAATTCATTTTACCATTGATTTGCAAGTTGAATAGTGAATATGTTATGGAAAAATGTTGCATATATGCATGTGATATTATTGTGGTATGTCATGCGCATGTGGGTGTAGTACTCACGTACTGAGCTTATGCTCACCTCCCTTCCTATATATATATATATATTTAACTACAAGAAAAAATGACGAATAACTAGAGTATGATGAGAATGGGAACTTGATAAGACATTACTTAGATAAGATGGGAAGAGAACACTATTATTATGTGGAGGAAGAGTGACAGGAATTCTCAATATTTGTAATTTAATGTTTTATTTGTTAAATTGAAGTATTGGAGATAAATTATAACTTGAGATTTGATTATTATTAAATAATGAAATTTAGAATGATTCATCTGTGAGTCATTCGTTTAATTATAGTTATAGAAGTATGATAGATAATGTATACAATTAGGTTTTGAAATATTATGCAGTTTTAGAGCCTTAGTGCTTGGTAATAGTAACACATGTTGTGCTGTGATGCTCTAAGTTTTAGGGCATTACATCTTAAGTGGTATCGGAGCTTAGGTTGATGATCTCTAGATGCTTAGGTTTTGATCAAAAGAATATAAGCAAGTAGTATTAGAACATTAAGCTTTGATGATTTTTAGAATTTAAGATGTGATTAAATAGAGATTTAGTTTATGACTTTAAGAATTAAGTAATGATCTAAAAGGTGTAGGATTCGATCAATAGAAGTTAAGTTGAAATCTTTAGAAGACTAAGTAAATGATCTACAGATCCATAAGAATGAAGAGAGTGGAAAAATTAAGGGATAACTATTATGTTATGTTAATCTAAATATTCTTTGAGATTTTATTTTGTTGAATATTCATGTTTAATTACGTATAGGTATGTACATATGTTTAAGCTTGAGTATACATAGATGTGTACTGTCACTAACTCCCCTTATAAATTCTAAATTCAGAATCATTTTGCTATCTTAATTTACACATAATGCCTCCAAGAAGAAATATCATGCACGGTTCATTTAGTGCTGAACAAAGTAGGGATGCCGCAGAGGATAAGAACCCTCAAAGACCACCTCAGCAAGAAACCTCATAGCAGACTAATGTCACAGCTGCTCAACTGCTAAAGACTATAAATGCTCTAGTGGAAATGTTGGCACAACAATAACAATAGGCTGTGAGACCTATCAGGCCTATAGAGGAATCTTGTGGACTAGACAAATTTGTAAGATTGGCTAAGGAGCCCCACCTAAAGGTTGATGATCTAATAGAGGTTGAATATTGGATCACTGAGATTGAAAGGACCTTTGAAGCCTTCATGGTCTCTAAAGATAGAAAAGTGAGATATCCTACTTATATGTTGAAGGGAGCAACTGCAGATTGGTGGACCGGTATATCCAAATTAATAGGAGCTCCTAACCAATGGTAGACGTTTAAGGAACTTTTTTGTGAAAAGTACTTCCCCAACAGCATCAAGGATAAAATGGAAGTGGATTATTATAACTGCCAGTAAGGTAGTGGATTTGTAGAGGCATATGAAGCAGAGTTAAACAGATTAAGAAAATTCTTGCTAGAGGTGATGAGAGGAGATGATGCCTCCTAAGCTAAAAGATTCTTGAGGGGATTAAAGCCTACCTTACAACATAAAGTGGGGGCTTTTTAGTTGACTACTTATGAAAAAGTAGTTGACAAAGAAAAAAACTTAGAGCAGAGCAAAAAGAGAATAAGGGAACAACTATCCCGCATATCATGATCAATTTTAGGAAAAAGGCTTGTTTCCAACATACCTTATGTAGATAAAGGGAAGAGGTTAGCTGCATATCCAGCCAAACCTATGGCTTATGAGCTTTAGACCTCTTCAAACAAGGCCTACACCTCTAGCACTGCTTCCCCCACCACAGGCAAATCAAGGTGTGAGATGTCTTAAATGTTTAAGACCGCATGATCTGCAATAGTGTAATTGGCCGGAAGGGGCATGCTTCTCCTATAGGAAAATAGGATATACCGGTAGGAACTATACTAATAGGACTCTCCCTTAGACCTTCTGCTATACCTATAAGCAGAGAGGGCATAGATCATTCAAGTGTGGTTCTCAACACACTTAGGCAACTGCACCTCTACAAGCCCAATAACCTATAAGGACTACACCCAAAGGACCATTAAGTAGAAATTAAAATGGGGGACCAAGATAGAGGGCACTTGGTAAGGTGTTTACATTATAATAGCAGCAGTAATAGGATGCCCATGATCAAGATACCATAGTAGGTACATTGCTCATAAACTCAAATACTACCTATGCATTATTTGACATGGGTGCAACCTATTCCTGCATATCACCCATGTCTATGAATGTATGTGGATTAAAATCAATCCTATTAGAGAATGCTATGATTGTAAATACTCCTTTTGAAGTATGAGGAAAATTAGATCGAATATATAAAGATGTAGAGATTGTAATATATGGCAAGAAAATGTCAGCTGAATTGTTTATATTAAAAATGATAGAGTTTGATCTAATTTTAGGAGTGAACTAGTTGTATAAGTACAATGCCACTATAGATTGTCACAATTTAGTGGTTATGTTTAATTTTCTTGATGAGGAGCAAATTGTATACAAATTAGATCTATAGAGCCTTGCGACTTTTCCAACATATGAGTTATGGAGTAAAGGAAGATTGTTAGCCTTATCAGTAGAGACAAGACAGGTTAAGGAATTGAGACCTATGCATGTAGTGAATAAGTACATAGATGTTTTTCTTGAGAATTTGTCAGGTTTACTAGTAGCTAGAGAGATAAAGTTTTGTATTGACATTGTATTGGGAACAGCACCTATATTTAAAGCACCATACTGAATGGCACCTACTGAACTATTTGAACTTAAGACTCAACTTTAAGAGCTTCATGATAGTGAGTTTATTAGACCAAGTGTCTCATCATGGGGTGCTCCGGTGCTATTTGTTAAGAAGAAGGATGGGAGTATGAGGCTGTGTATAGATTATATGGAGCTAAACTAAGTCACTATCAAGAACAAATACCCTCTCCTTATGATTGATGACCTATTTGATCAATTATAAGGAGCTCAAGTCTTCTCCAAAATTGACTTGAGATTAGGGTACCACCAATTAAGAATTAAGGAGGAAGACATACAAAAGACTGCTTTTAGGACTCGGTATGGGAATTATGAGTTTTGGGTTATGCCTTTTGGTTTGACAAATGCTCTAACAACCTTCATGGACCTCATGAGCAGAGTGCTCGGAGACTGGTTAGATCAGTTTGTAGTGGTTTTTATAGATGAAATCCTCATCTATTCCAAAAGTAGAGAAGAATGTGAAGCACATCTCAAAACCATACTAGAAAGACTCAGGGAAGAAAAGCTTTATGCAAAATTCAGTAAGTGCGAATTTTGGTTGGAATAGGTATCTTTCTTAAGATATGTGGTGAATAAGAATGGAATACTGATAGATCTAAAGAAGGTAAAGGTAGTAAGTGACCGGCTAAGACCAAGAACTGTAATAGAAGTAAGGAGTTTTCTAGGATTAGTTAGGTACTACAGACGCTTTGTAGAAGGATTCTCTCGATTAGCAACTCCTATGACTCAATTGATAAAGAAAAAGGCTAAGTTCGTATGGAGTGATGAATGTGAGAGTAGCTTTATGAAATTGAAGAATAAATTAATGATAGCTCCAATGTTGGCCCCACTGAAGACAGGAGAAGAATTTTAAGTATTCAGTGATACATCAAATCAGGTTTAGGGTATGTGCTTTTGCAAAATGGGAGAGTCATTACATATGTCTCCCGCCAGCTAAAACAATATAAGAAAAATTACCCTACTCATGACCTGGAATTAGCTGTTGTGATCTTAGCACCAAAATTGTGGGAACACTATCTTTATGGGGAGAAGTATAAAATCTTCACCGATTATAAAAGTTTAAAGTATCTGTTTACCTAAAAGGAATTGAATATGGGGTAAAGAAGGTGGCTACTGATAAATGATTAAAATGTGGAAATTCATTATTATCTTGGAAAAGCAAATGTGGTTATAGATGCTTTAAGTAAGAAGGAACATATAAATATTTTAAGATTAATCACATCCTAGAATAAGATATTAGAAGATATGGATAAGCTGCAACTAGAAGTGGTGACACAGGAAGTGGAAAATAGGTTAGCTACACTTAACATCCAACCAAATCTTATAGATAAAATTAAAACTGCACAAATGGAAGATCTTGAAATCAAGAAGATAAGGAACAAATTAGAACAAGGTGAAGCCACATAATTTGTGTTAAACATTGAAGGGGTAGTCAAGTATAGTAACAGATGATGTGTTTCAAATTACATAGAATTAAAGAAGAAAATTATGAAGGAAGCCCATTACTCAAGATATATAGTACACTCAGGAAGCACTAAGATGTACAAAGATCTCAAGAACATTTACTAGTGGAAAAAATATGAAACGGGAGATAGTCGAATATGTGTCTAGGTGTCTCACTTGTCAAAAAATAAAGATTGAACATCAAAGCCCAACCGGTGAGTTACAACCTCTTCCTGTACTTGAATGGAAATGGGAACATGTAACTATGGATTTCGTCATAGCACTTCCGAGAATAAGGTAGAAATATGATGCAATTTGGTTTATAGTATTAACTAAGTCTACATATTTCTTACCAATTAAGGTGGACTACAAACTAGAAACACTTGCTCAATTGTATATTATAGAGATTATCATAATACACGAGATACTAACTACAATTACATCTGATAAGGATACTCAGTTTATGAGTAAATTTTGGAAAAGTCTACATCAAACTCGGGGAACCAAACTCCAGTTTAGACTAACATTCCATCCTTAGACAGATGGGTAATTTGAAAGAACTATTCAAATTTTGGAAGATTTACTACGAGCTTATACATTGGATTAAAGGGGTAACTGGAGTGATCATTTATCTTTAGTAGAATTTGCTTATAATAACAGTTACTGGGCTACTATACAGATGACTCCTTATGAAGCATTATATGGTAGAAAGTGTAGATCTCTCTTACATTTGGATGAAGTGAGAGAAAGACGAGTATTAGGGCTCGAGATAGTATAGTAGACAAGGTTAAAATCATGAGGCAACAAATTCCGTCAGCTTAGAGTCGCTACAAAAGTTATGTAGACAAAAAACGACTGATGAGATCCATGATGAGATCCATGATGAGAGCCAAGCCAGAAGAAGGAATGTGGATCCTCTTGAAGTGCCACCTGGACCGATCACAAGAAATCGGGCAAAACGATTCAAGGAAGCACTTAATGAGTTGATAAAAGATGTCAATGAAGCCGAAAAGGATTAGAGCAATCATGAAGTTAGAAAGGATTGGAACAACCATGGGAAGACCCTTACTCTTGTACAAGTCATACGGGATACGGGGTGAAGAGGGCGTGTCTTTACAAGGCACGGCCGTATAGGAATCTCAAGGTTACACAAAATCATACACGGTCATATACACGGCTAAAAGGCACGACCGTGTATGGTGTCAAGAATTTCCATAGAAAGATACACGACTAGAAGTACACAGTTGTGTATGTTGCCAGAATTTCCACAGAAAAGTACACAGCCAAAGTACACGGCCAAGTACACGACTGTGTATCTCCCCGACGTCGGCTTTTATGTCTTGTTTTGTTATTTTACGCACTTATTGAAGTGACATCATTTTGGACCTTTATTTTCACGAATTGTAACCCTAATATAAAGCTCCTAGGGTTAGAGAATAGAAGATATACAACATTGAAACTTTGAAAACACTTTTGAGAGAATTCTTCTCTTGGTTCTTTAAAGAACTAACCTAGAACTTATTGGATTTTATTTCTGTTGTGTTCATCCCGACTTATCAATCGGTATTTCATCTCGATTGTGGTGTCTTCATATTATACCAAGGTTCTTGTCTCGCTTATAGACAATGGGTTGCAGTTTCCACTTGAGGGTGTTTGGCATCTTAGGTAACGAATTCTGAACGTATTGGTATTGGGTTTCGTCACACGTTGGCATGGTTTGTATCAGTTAGGAATCCGATCAAACCGATCTCGCATCAGTTTGGTATCAGAGCTTAAGTTTGTTAAACATCAGTTCGGTTTGAGGAAGGTAACATCAAAACCCTAACTCCAATCGTTCATATCAATTGTTAGCATTCAATTTCATAGTATTAATTGTCTATTGAAAGTATAATATCTATTATTCAATTTTGTAAAAAAAAAAAAAAGGAAGAATCACGACACAAAAAAAAAGAAAAACGTGATCAAGAGCAACAACAAAGACAAAAAAAAAATCGGAAAGAAAAAGAGGAAATTTACGAACCCTAGAGTTATTTTGAATTCTACGGAAATGAATTAGTGTAGTTTAGGTTAGTTCCAAGAGAATTGAGAAGAGGAATTGGCAAGTTGATATCATCATTGTTTGTGAGAATACACGAGTGACTGTGTGATACCATCATTTGAGCGAAACACGTAAGGGAGTATATCGTGAGGTTTAATCATATATATATTTGTGTTAGTACTAATCTTTTCTATAGGAACTATGTCGAGGCAACATGCTCCTAAAGGTGAGAGGGGAAGGTTTGATGCTAGGTTAGTGATTAAGGCGTTGAGGGGTGAGATGAAGAGAATGTTTCAGGAGGGAATGGAACAAATTCATGAGACGGTAGAGCAAAGACTAGAGCAATCTACAAACCTCTTCCAAGGGTGTAAGAGGGAGAGTCGTTCTAAGAGAGTACAAAGGGGTGGAGATGAAATGTCAGATGATGACTTTGATGAGCCATTTTTCGGGAGTTATAGAGGTTATAGTGGTCGAAATAGAGGAACTAGAGATTGGGAAGATAGAGGAGATAGGCATAGAGAGGATGACCAATTGAGTAGCATAAAGATGAAGATTCCTCCTTTCCAAGGGAAGAATGATCCTAAGGCGTACTTAGAGTGGGAGAAGAAGGTGGAGATGGTGTTTGATTGTCATAACTATAGTGGGAGAAAGAAAGTGAAATTTGCTGCCATTGAATTTTTGGATTATGCTATAGTGTGGTGGGATCAATTAATGATGAATAGAATAAGGAATGGCGAACCACCTATTGAGTCATGGGAAGAGATGAAAAGGGTGATGAAGAAGCGGTTTGTTCCTGCGTATTACTATCGTGAATTGCACAACAAATTGCAAACTCTTAGGCAGGGAAGCCGAAGTGTGGATGAGTATTTCAAGGAGATGGAAGTTACTATGATTAGGGCGAATGTAGAGGAGGACAGAGAGGCTACCATGGCTTGGTTTGTTGCTGGGTTGAATAGAGAAATTCAAAATGTTGTTGAATTGCAACATTATGTAGAATTGGAGGATATAGTTCATATGGCTATAAAGGTTGAGAACCAGCACAGTTGGTGTAAACACCCCATTTTTGCCCTAAGAGTCAATAATTTTCAATAATAATCAATTTTCAATTTTTCCTAATTTTTCCTAATTTAGCATAAAATAATAAAAATGTTCAAAAAATAAAAATAAATAGGAAAACACTTCAATTTTGAAAAATGATTTCAGAAATAGCAATAATGAATAATAAAAAAAAATTACAAATTTTTGAAATTTCAAAAAATACAAAAAATAGAAAAATCGAATTGCATATATGCAATTTGCGAAAATAGAAAAATCAGGAAAGTGGGCTAGCTCAGCTGGTCCGGACCATGGCTAGGTGCGCGCGCAGGGGGGCAAGGTCGCAGGTTCGAATCGCGGAGGACGCAGTTTCCGTGTTTTGCAATTTTTTCGACTTATCCAGGACACGTGGCAGAATCTGATTGGCTGGAAGAAACGCACGCGCCTGGCGCGTGATCGTCTCCTACCTCGAGCCCGAGATCGCCGGCGAGGAAAAAATTCGTATTCCGGCCGTTTTGATCCGATTTTTTGCACAAATCCAACAGATCTTCAACAGAAATAAGATAAACACTATCTAATTGGAATCAAATCACAACAAATCATTGGATGGGCACGAATCGGAATTGGTTTTTCAACCGAAAATCCGATCAGCTTCAATCGGAGGAAATCCGAGCTTATCCAGCTCGATTTCAAGCGTCTATAAATAGAGGAGGAGGTGAAGAAGCCAGAGGACAGATCAGAATTGCGAGAGAGAGAGAAAAGAGTGTAAATCGGAGGAAACCCAAAGTCGCGACCGCCGATCGAAGTTGAGCCGCCGCAAGGAGACGTTCTGGGAGTAAACCGCCACCACCATCGGATTCAGCACCCTCAAGAAGCTAGGATTCGACACTTCACCCGCCGCAAACGACCGCCGGAACGCCGTGAACGAGCCAACCCCGCCGCCGTGTCCGACCGATCCGACCCGACCCGATTCGACCCGTCCAACCCGACCCGCGCACCGACCCGGATCTAGGTAAGTCGGATTTTCCATATTTGTTTTTATTTATTTATTTATTTTGTTTTGTTTATTTATAAAAAATTTGTTATTATTTGTTTTTTTTGTTTTTGTTATTTGTTTAGTTTAGTTATTTGTTTGTTTCCATTTCAATAAATAGGAAAAATGTAGAAATTATATTTTTTAGAATTTAATAATAAAATAAAATAATAGAAAAAAAATAATATAAAAAAGTAATAAAATGAAGAAAAACAATAAAAATATTAGGAAAATAATAATAAAATTTTAGATTTCAAAATAGGATAGAAAGTAAACTTAGGATGAAATTTTCAACAAAAATAAAAAATTATAAAAATCATAAAAAACTCATAAAAATCATAAAAATCACAAAAATCATAAAAATTAATAAAAAATTCAAAAATTACGAAGAAAAAGTTTTGGCACTTAGAAAAATCATTTTCGTCAAATAAATCAAAATTGATGTTTTTCTTAAAAATCATTTTCAAAAATAAAATTCAAAGTTTAGGCTTAGAAATTTTTAGAAAAATCCCAAAAATGGTAAGAACATAAACCAAAAGAGTTTGCAAAATTAAAATTCATCAACAAATCTAAAGGTTTTCAAAAAAGCGAACTACGACTTGTTTGATCCTGAGTAGCAGGTACGTAGGCACCCATTCGGGTCAACCCCAAAAATAAATGAAAAATCTTTTTTCTTGAATAAATTCAAAAACATAATAAAAGTAACAAAAACCCAATGAAACACATTTCTAGATATGAACAATTTTGAGAGATTAGGTGGTAACCGTATAGGTTTTAATAGGTTAGCCTCTGGACTTAGAAACTCTGGTTTTCCCTTTTTCTCTTCTCACAAAAATGAGAAGAGGAAATAACGACGACTAATAGTCCAAATTAAGACTAATCCGCTCCTTTAGTCTTAACTCACTTTTCCCAACAACAGTTGGGTGGCGACTCCAAAAATCAAACGAAATTCCTAATTCAAGTCGAGGATCTAGATTAGATGAGCATAGGGTCTAGTATAGATCAGATTAGGAATGGGAATTCAAAAATTAGACTCGACAGGTGGAAAAGTAATAGTAATGCATGGTTTCAACAGGGTACGGGTGCATCCACCTGGAAAACTAACCAATGGAAGAAGGAAGAAAAGCCTTTACCCACCAAACCAAAAGGAGAGTTGAGGCAAGCGGGTTCTACTCTGGGTAACCAAGTTAACCTTGATTCTTATACTTCTAGAAATCATGACATTAGATGTTTTAAATGCCAAGGTAAAGGCCATATTGCTAGTCAATGTCCGAATAGGCGTGTTATGATTCTACGTGATGATGGTAAGTATAAGACTGAGGGGGATAGTGAAGAAGATGATATGCCTTCATTAGAGGACGCCAGTGATGATGAGGAGCCTGCAATAGGAAAGTTAGTGGCAGTAGTGAAGTGAGCTTTGAATGTGCAGGTGAAGGAAAAAGAGGAGGTGCAAAGGGAGAATGATAGGAATCAGACTTTTCTAGGACCTATCACTAGGGCCCGAGCTAAGGGTCTCCAGAATCTAGTTATGAGGGTTTTGCTAGAGAAACCTAACCTTGAGAAGTCTAATTCACTTTCTACATCTTTTCACTATAATTTTGATGCATTTCAGCAGGTTCATTTGTCAGTCTTACAGGATGCAAAAACACCCTTATTACTGAGTGAATCAAGGTTGTCAACTGAACCTGATTCAAAAGCTTCTTGAAGACCGGCATCATGAAGGACCATTTCTTTATATATTTACTCTTTTATGAACTATTTTGGTTGTAATTTGGTTTTGGGACACTTTTATTTCTTTGTAACTTTCATTTAGGGTTAACCATCTTAAAAGTGGCAAACTTGTAATTTTGAGCACTTTTTAATCCTAGAAGTAGCAAGTATAAATACTTGCTTAAGAGAGGGTTTGAGGGGCTAATCATTTTTGCAGATTAAACACCTCCTTTCACGTGAGAATTAGGGTTCATACCTTGGTTCCAAACTCTTATCAATTTCAATACCAAGAGTTGAAATTGTGGCGAGTGCAACATCTTGAAATTGTGAGTTATATCAATTTTATTTTATTGTGATTTCTTTTCTTCTCTAGTGTGTCATATCTAGAGTTGAATTGGGATAGTTCTTGGTCAGAATTACTTGTTGTTAATCATGAATTCTTGTGATTATTTGAAGGAATTATCAAATTGATCCGATTCATCTCTGAGGATTTCCTTGATAATGTGTTCTTCATTATTGGAAAAGGGATTGTTTTGTTATGGTTTTCTTTTATCAATTTGAAGATTCAATTGCGTGGATTACATGAAATTAGAGTGTTGTTAGAAGGAATTTTCATTGTGGTATTCTAATTATTTCATTGGTAGTTTGAATTTCATCATTTCATCATTAGGATTCATTTGAAAAGTGCCATTTTTGGATTCGATTTTGCCTTAACTTGAGATAGTTATTCTTAAGTCTTTTGGATGTGCTTTTAAGAGTGTTTAGGCACATCATCTTTGTGGTATCAGAGCTATATCATATTTGGATTTAAGATTTAAACACATCATAATTGAAGAATTGGTTATAAACATTGGAAATTGACGCCATTGTTCATGAGATTAAGACTTGTTTGATTGACATTGTTTGATTGTCTTTCAAATTGGTTTTTCATGTGCTTAATCTTGGTTTTAGGCACATCATCTTTTTCGTATCAGAGCTCTTGTTGAGAGAAGAGAATTGGTTGTATGCAATTTCGTGGAAGTGATCATCAAATAGGGTTGATTAAGTGAAAACCAAAATTGTGTTGTTGTTGTTATTTGATATTGCGAAATTACTTTGGATTGGGATTTGATTTTCTGATTGTTGGAGTTGATTTGGGAAGGTTATTATATCACTTTGTGGACACTAATTCACGTGGAAGAGCAGAAGTACAAAGTGAAGTTACTTTAGCAAATTTTTTTGAAATTGTGAAACTTACCAATTGTTGCCGTGAAGTAGCTTGTGGCGTGAGGAGTTGTGAAGTTTGTTGTTTGATTTCCATTATGTAAATTCTGAATTGGTGGAGTACAATTTGTAGATTACATTAAGTTTGATTAGTAAGGAATTATTTGAATTCAAACACATGCAATTAAGTTATGGGAGTTAATGATTGCTATTTGAATTTGAATTCATTACTTACCAATTGAAGAAGGCTTGCAATAAGTGAATTTGTTTGAATTTCAAATTGAAGTTGCTACCTATAGTGGGATTCAGAATTCATTTTGGGAAGGCAACTTATTAATCTCTTGTCTTCATTATTTGCCGTGGAAGTTGAAGACTACTTGTATTCATTATTCACCTTGTTGTTGCCGTGGAAGTATTACATCTTAATTGTAGTTGTTGTTTGTGTGTTGCCATAGAGTGAACTTGTGGAAATTAAAATTGTTGCACCGTGATCTTAAAAGGAGTGGGGAATATTGTTCACGTGTTGATTGAGTTAAATTTCACAATGTCTAGTGAAATGCTTCAATATGCTAATGTATTGTGACGCTCATTAAGTACACTTGCTAGTAAGGAGGAAGAACAAAGGGAAAATTTGTTCCACACTTCTTATAGGATACAAGGAAATTTGTCTGTCCTAATAATAGATGGTGGTAGTTGTACTAATGTAGTAGTTGCATCGTTGGTATCAAAGCTAAAGCTTTCAACTATTCCACATCCTAAACCTTACAAACTACATTGGCTTAACGATCAAGGGAGTTTATATGTTACCCAAAGAGCTAGGGTACCCTTCAGTGTAGGGGACAAGTATTGTGATGAAATTGAGTGTGATATCTTGCCCATGTGTGCATCTCATATTTTGCTTTGCAGACCTTGGTTATATGACAGGAGGGTCTTACATGATGGCTTTAGAAATACATAAATGTTTCAAAAGGAGGGCAAGCGAATTATTCTGAATCCTATGCCACCTTCAGAGGTCCATAATGTCCAGCAGCAGATTAATCGACCATCAGAGGCTAAGAAAGTTTTGATTCAAAATAACGTTTCTAAGGGAAAAAAAGGTATTGTTGATGGGACAGGGTGAGATGGAGAGATTAATCATAGAGGAGGCTCCAACATACTTACTTCAGTTGAGATTTGTCTTAGAGCTACAGGAATCACAACCTCTACCTTCAGCAGTTTCTCAGGTATTAAATGAGTATACTGACATTTTTCCTGATGATTTGCCAGCAGGATTACCACCCTTGAGAGGGATAAAGCATGCCATCGATCTTATGCCCGATTCAGTGTTTCCAAACCGACCCGCATATCGCATGAATCTTGAGGAGGCTAAGGAATTGAAACGTCAGGTAGATGAATTGGTGGAACGAGCGTTTGTTAGAGAGAGTCTCAGCCCATGCGCTGCTCCTGCTCTTCTTGTTCCCAAGAAGGATGGAACTTGGAGAATGTGCATTGATAGCAAAGCCAACAACAAAATCACCATTAAATACAGGTATCCTATTCCTAGACTTGATGATATGTTGGATGAGCTGTATGGTTCACAGATTTTCTCCAAAGTTGATCTTAAAAGCGGATATCACCAGATTCGGATGAGGGAAGGGGATGAATGGAAGACCGCTTTTAAAACACGTCATGGACTTTACGAATGGTTGGTTATGCCCTTTGGTTTGAGTAATGCTCCTAGCACTTTTATGAGATTAATGAACCATGTATTGAAGGAGTTCTTAGGAAAATTTGTTGTGGTTTATTTTGATGATATTCTGATCTACAATAAAGACCTAGAACAACATGTAGAGCATCTTCGGGCAGTATTCTCAATACTAAAGGCACAACAGTTATTTGCGAATTTTCATAAGTGTTCCTTTTGTCAAACTGAGGTAACATTTTTGGGTTTTGTTGTGTCAGGTGCAGGAGTTAAGATAGATGAGGAGAAAGTGAGGGCAGTTAAGGAATGGCCAACACCCACTTCAGTTACTGAGGTAAAAAGTTTTCATGGGCTTGCATCTTTTTATAGACGCTTTGTCCAAAATTTCAGTAGCATTGTCAGCCCTCTCACAGAACTGACTAAGAAGAGTGTTCCTTTCATCTAGAGTGAAAAGGCCCAGAGGAGTTTCGAAGAGATTAAAGAAAAACTCACTTGTGCCCCATTACTGATCTTACCTGATTTTGACAAAATTTTTGAATTGGAATGTGATGCTTTAGGGATTGGAATTGGTGCTGTATTAATGTAGGAGAAGAGGCCTATAGCATATTTTAGTGAAAAGTTGAGTGGAGCAAACTTGAACTATTCTATATATGATAAGGAATTTTATTCCTTAGTTAGGGCTCTCATGATGTGGCAGCATTATCTCCTCCCAAAGGAGTTTATTATTTATATAAATCATGAATCTTTGAAACATGTCAGGGGTCAACATAATTTGTCTAAGCGCCAGGCTAAGTGGGTGAAATTTCTGGAGGGTTTTGCTTATGTGATTAAGTACAAAAAGGGCAATCAGAATATTGTTGCTGACGCTTTATCACGGCGGTATGTACTAATCACTTCTCTTCAATCAAAATTACTGGGTTTCGAACTGTTGAAGGAACAATATGTATGTGATGAGGAATTCAAAATTGTCATGGAGAGGTGCCTTGGAGGCAGTATGTATGATGGTTATTGTGTAGTAGATGGCTTTCTTTATAAATCAGGAAAACTTTGTATTCCATCGGGATCTGTGAGGGAATTGTTGGTGAGGGAAGCACATGCAGGTGGTTTGTTAGGGCATTTTGGTGAGAAGAGAACTCTAGCCATGTTGAGAGAGAATTTCTACTAGAAAGGCATGATAAGGGATGTCCATAGGGTATTAGAAAGGTGTAGTGTTTGCAAGAGAGCCAAGGGGAGGAAAGGCGCATAGGGTGAATATATGCCTTTACCTATACCATCTAGACCTTGGACTGATATCAGCATGGATTTTGTGTTGGGATTACCCAGAACACAAAGAGGGATAGACTCTATTATGGTGGTTGTTGATCGATTCAGCAAAATGTCACGTTTTATACCATGCCACAAAACAGACGATGCTCTTTTTATTGCTAACCTTTTTGTGTAGGAAATTGTCAAATTACATGGAGTTCCACACAGCATAGTGTCAAACAGAGATACTAAGTTCCTTAGTTTCTTTTGGAAAACACTACGGAGAAGACTGGGTACTAAACTGATGTACAGTACCTCTTGCCATCCCTAGACTGATGGACAAACAGAGGTTGTCAACCGCACGCTTGGGAATCTTCTCAGAGCAACAGTTGGCAAGAACCTTACTGACTGGGACTTGTGTCTTCCTATTGTTGAGTTCGCTTACAATAGGTCTACTCATAGTTCAACCAGTAAGTCTCCCTTTGAAGTTGTTTATGGCTATAACCCTTCTATTCCATTGGATTTTATAGCTGGACCAGCGACAAAGGAAGAAAGTCTTAGTGGAGTTAATCGAGCACAACAGATTTAACACATACATGATCGGACCACTGAACACCTTCAGAAGACCTAGGAACAACAGAGGATCCAGGGAAACAGGCATAGGAAAAATCATCTCTATAATCCAGGTGATTTAGTCTGGATTAATCTTAGCAGGGATAGGTTTCCACACAAAAAGTCACAGAAGCTATCTCCTAGATCAGACGGGCCATTCAAAGTCTTAAAGCGCATCAACAATAATGCTTATCGCATCGAGTTACCAGGAGATTATGGAGTATCAGCCACTTTTAATGTTTCATATCTTTCACCTTATTTAGCAGATGACTTGCACGAAGATCCATCAGATTTGAGGGTAAATCTTCTAGAAGCCCGAGGAGATGATAGGAATCAGACTTTTTTAGGACCTATCACCAGGGCCCGAGCTAAGGGTCTCCAGAATCTAGTTATGAGGGTTTTGCTAGAGAAACCTAACCTTGAGAAGTCTAATTCACTTTCTACATCTTTGCACTATAATTTTGATGCATTTCAGTAGGTTCATTTGTCAGTCTTACAGGATGCAAAAACACCCTAATTAGTGAGTGAATCAAGGTTGTCAACTGAACCTAATTCAAAAGCTTCTTGAAGACCAGTATCATGAAGGACCATTTCTTTATATATTTACTCTTTTATGAACTATTTTGGTTGTAATTTGGTTTTGGGACACTTTTATTTCTTTGTAACTTTCATTTAGGGTTAGCCACCTTAAAAGTGGCAAACTTGTAATTTTGAGCACTTTTTAACCCTAAAAGTAGCAAGTATAAATACTTGCTTAAGAGAGGGTTTGAGGGGCTAATCATTTTTGCATATTAAACACCTCCTTTCACGTGAGAATTAGGGTTCATACCTTGGTACCAAACTCTTATCAATTTCAATACCAAGAGTTGAAATTGTGAGTTATATCAATTTCATTTTATTGTGATTTCTTTTCTTCTCTAGTGTGTCATATCTAAGGTTGAATTGAGATAGTTCTTGGTCAGAATTACTTGTTGTTAATCACGAATTCTTGTGATTATTTGAAGGAATTATCAAATTGATCTGATTCATCTCTAAGGATTTCCTTGATAACGTGTTCTTCATTATTGGAAAAGGGATTGTTTTGTTACGGTTTTCTTTTATCAATTTGAAGATTCAATTGCGTGGATTACATGAAATTAGAGTGTTGTTAGAAGGAATTTTCATTGTGGTATTCTAATTATTTCATTGGTTGTTTGAATTTCATCATTTCATCATTAGGATTCATTTGAAAAGTGCCATTTTTTGATTCGATTTTGCCTTAACTTGAGATAGTTATTCTTAAGTCTTTTGGATGTGCTTTTAAGAGTTTTTAGGCACATCAGAGAATATATTTCATACTAGATGTTATCTAGGAGATCATATTTGCAGTTTGATCATTAATGGAGGAAGTTGCACTAATGTGGTGAGTAATTTTATTGTTGAGAGGTTGGGACTCAAAACTGTTAAGCACCCTAATCCATATAAATTGCAGTAGTTGAATGATAGTGGTGAGACTAAGGTGAGTAAGTAAGCCTTGATTGGTTTTCGCATTGGTAGGTATGAGGATGGGGTGTTATGTAATGTAGTGCCAATGTAAGCATGTCATGTGTTGTTGGGGAAGCCATGGCAATTTGATAGGAAGGTTGTTCATGATGGCTTTTCTAACAAGTATACGCTTATTCACCAAGGGAAAAGCTTTAATCTTAAACCTTTAACACCTAAACAGGTGTATGAGGATCAGTTGCAACTACAACAGTCTTTTGCAAAACATAAGGTGAGTGAAAAGCAGAGGGAGAGTGAGAGAGCAAAAGACAATGAGAAAGAAAAGGAATACAAAAGTCAATATCAAAAGGAAAAAGAGAGGAAGGTTGGAAAGAGTGTGAGAGACCAAGTTGAAGGGGGATCAACTTTGGTGGTGAGTGAAAAGGAGAGTGCAACCTTGCAAAAGGAGAGTTATGTAGCAAGAGCGAGCATAGTGAGGAGAGCATTAGTGATGAAGCAACCTATGTTATTGTTGGTTTTTAAATAGACATGTTTGACTACTAACAAACTATCTAACTCTTTGCCTAGTGTGGTTGTGTTTATTGTGCAAGACTTTGAAGATGTCTTTCTTGAGGAGGTTCCAAAGGGATTACCACCTATTCGTGGTATTGAGCACCAGATTGACCTTGTACTCGGAGCATCAATTCCAAACAAGCCAGCTTATAGGAGCAATCCGGAGGAGACAAAGGAACTCCAAAGATAGGTCGATGAATTAATGGAGAAGGGGTACGTGAGAGAAAGCATGAGTCCATGTGCAATGCATGTGATTTTGGTGCCTAAGAAGGATGGGGCATGGAGAATGTGTGTTGATTGCCGCGCCATCAACAACATCACGGTAAAGTATCGTCATCCCATTCCTCGCTTAGATGACATGTTAGATGAGTTACATGGGTCTAGTGTCTTTTCCAAAATTGATCTGAAAACTGGATACCACTAAATTAGAATGAAAGAAGGTGATAAATGGAAAACCGCATTCAAAACAAAATATGGATTGTATGAGTGGTTAGTAATGCCTTTCGGTTTAACTAACGCACATAGTACTTTTATGAGACCTATGAACCATGTTTTGAGGACTTTTATTGGAAAATTTGTGGTTGTCTATTTTGATGATATCCTCATTTATAGCAAGAGTTTGGAAGATCATATATCTCACTTGAGGGATGTTTTAGAAGTACTTTGAAAAGAGCAATTATATGCTAACCTCAAGAAGTGCACTTTTTGCACAGACAAACTTATGTTTCTTGGGTTTGTTGTTAGTCCATAGGGAATACAGGTTGATGAAGAAAAGATTCATGCGATCCAAGAATGGCCTAGTCCAACTACTATAAGTAATGTGCGGAGTTTCCATAGACTAGCAAGCTTTTACAAGAGATTTGTGAAGGATTTCAGCACCATTGCAGCACCACTTATGGAGGTAATTAAGAAGAACGTGGGGTTCAGATGAGAAGAGCAACAAGAGAAGGCCTTTCAGACGCTTAAAAATAAGCTGACTCAGGCGCCATTACTTGCTTTACCAAACTTTGATAAAACATTTGAAATTGAGTGTGATGCTTCAGAATTAGGTATTGGAGCAGTGCTTATGCAGGAGAGAAGACCAATTGCATTCTTTAGCGAGAAGCTAAGTGAGGCAACCTTGAACTACCCTACTTATGACAAGGAGTTATATGCACCGATTCGAGCACTGGAGACTTGGCAACACTATCTTTAGCCAAAAGAGTTTGTGAACCACACTGATCATGAATCCTTGAAGTACTTGAAGGGGCAACATAAGCTGAACAAAAGGCATGCTCGCTTGGTAGAGTTCATCGAAACATTTCCATATGTCATCCACTACAAGCAAGGTAAAGAGAATGTCGTTGCTGATACACTTTCTAGAAAGTATGCTCTTATCTCTACTCTTAGTTTTAGACTACTTGGTTTTGAGCACATTAAGGAATTATATGCTGCTAATAGAGATTTTTGTGAGGAGTATATGCATTATGAGAAGAGTGGGCATGGTAAATTTTATAAACATGAAGGATTCTTGTTTAGGGAGAGTAAACTATGCATTCCAATTTGTTCATTAAGAGAATTACTAGTGAGGGAGTCTCATGGATAGGGTTTAATGGGGCATTTTGGAGTAGCTAAAACCTTAGGGGTATTGCAGGAACATTTCTATTGGTCTTACATGAAACGAGATGTTGAGAGGATTTGTGAATGATGTGTCACGTGTAAGCAAGCAAAATCTAGAGTCAAACCTCAAGGGCTTTATACCCCACTTCCCATTCCTCATGAGCCTTGGGTAGATATTTCCATGGATTTTGTGTTAGGATTACCTAGGTCTAGACATGGTCAGGATTCTATTTTTGTAATTGTGGATAGATTCTCTAAGATGACACATTTCATTCCTTGTCACAAAACAAATGATGCTTGCAATATTGCTAATTTGTTCTTTAGGGAAGTTGTGAGATTGCATGGTATGCCTAAAACAATTGTATCGAATAGAGATGCTAAGTTCTTGAGCTACTTTTGGAAGACCTTGTGGGCTAAGTTAGGAACTAAGTTATTGTTTTCTACTACTTGTCATCCATAGACTAATGGTCAAACTGAGGTAGTAAATCGAACTTTATCTACTTTGTTGAGGGCTGTAATTAAAAAGAATATTAAAAGTTGGGAGGATTGTTTGCCGCATGTTGAGTTTTCTTATAACCGTACAGTGCATTCTGCTACTAAATTTACTCCTTTTGAAATTGTGTATGGTTTTAATCTACTAACTCCTTTGGATTTATCACCTTTGCCTATTTCTGAGTATGTTAATCTAGACGGTAAGAAGAAAGCAGAATTTGTTAAATAGATTCATGAGAAGGCAAGGCTAAACATTGAGTGAAGAACAGAGTAGTATGTGAAACAAGATAACAAGGGTCATCAACAAGCTGTTTTTGAACCTAGAGATTGGGTTTGGTTTCACATGCGCAAAGAGCAGTTTCCCGTGCAACGTCGATCTAAATTACTTCCTAGAGGCGATAGACCATTTCAAATTCTTGAGCACATCAACGATAATGCATACAAGATAGATTTGCCCGGTGAGTATCAAGTAAGTGCCACATTTAATGTTACTGATCTGAGTCCTTTTGATGTAGGTGATGATTTGAGGACAAATCCTTTTCAAGAGGAGGGGAATGATGGGATCCATGATGAGAGCCAAGCCGGAAGAAGGAATGTGGATCCTCTTGAAGTGCCACCTGAACCGATCACAAGAAATCGAGCGAAATGATTCAAAGAAGCAATTAACGGGTTGATAAAGGATGTCCATAAAGTCGGAAAGGATTGGAGCAATCATGAAGTTGGAAAGGATTGGAACAACCATGGGAAGACCCTTGCTCTTGTACAAGTCATACCGAATACAGGGTGAAGAAAGCGTGTCTTTATAAGGCACGGCCGTGTAGGAATCTCAAGGTTACACATAATCATACACGGTCATATATACGGATAAAAGGCACGGTCGTGTATGGTGTCAAGAATTTCCACAGAAAGATACATGACTAGAAGTACACGGTCGTGTATGTTGCTAGAATTTCTACAGAAAAGTATACGGCCAAAGTACACGGCTGTGTATCTCCCCGATGCCGGCCTTTATGTCTTGTTTTGTTATTTTACGCACTTATTGAAGTGACGTCGTTTTCGACCTTTATTTTCTCACGAATTGTAACCCTAATATAAAGCTTCTAGGGTTAGAGAATAGAAGATATACAACATTGAAACTTTGAAAACACTTTTGAGAGAATTCTTCTCTTAGTTCTTTAAAGAACTAACCTAAAACTTATCGGATTTTATTTCCGTAGCGTTCATCCCGACTTACCAATCGGTCTTTCATCTCGATTGTAGTGTCTTCATATTATACCAAGGTTCTTGTCTCACTTATAGACAACGGGTCGCGGTTTCCACTTGAGGGTGTTTGGCATCTTAGGTAACGAATTCCGAATGTATTGGTATTGGGTTTCGTCACACATTGGCGTGGTTCGTACCAGTTAGGAATCCGATCAAACCGATCTCCCATCAACGACGCTTTATAGAGTTTCCAGTGAGAGATAAAGTCTTATTGAAGATATTTCCAACTAAAGGGGTAATCAGGTTTAGATTACGGGGTAAGTTGAATCCAAGATATGTGGGTCCATTCAAAATTTTAGAAAGAATTAGAATAGTTGTGTATAGGTTGGCCCTACCGCCAAGTTTAGTAAGGGTATATGACATGTTTCATGTATCAATGTTAAGAAAATTTGTATCAAACCCATATCAAGTGATGGCTTTGGAACCTTTGAAGGTGTAGCCAGATTTATCCTCTATAGAGAGACTAATGAGAATAGTAGACACTAAGGAATAAGTTCTAAGAAGGAGAAGAATTCCTTATGTTAAAGTGCAATGGACAAATCAAACAGAATGAGAGGCGACATAAGAATTAGAAGAAGAAATAAAGAAAAAGCATCCAAAACTCTTCCCAATTCCAGATAACTTTTGAGGATGAAAGTTTTAATAAGGGGGAAAGAATGTAATACACGATTTTTTAAATAAATAAATAAATATATGTATAAATATAAAGAGTGGTAGGGTCATAAATGAACATGTAGGATAAGGGGTAAAAGTGTCTTTTCTTGATTGGACTATAAAAGCAAAATAACCTAGGGTTTCTCCTTTTTCACACTTGGACAACTTACAATTGTATAAAGAGATAGACGACAAAAGAACCCTAAAAGAAAACCTAAGGTGACTAAAGAGGAATCAAGCCGCTAATTGAATAGGTAAGGATCGTAATTAGTTAAACAATGGCTTATTCTAATAGTGAAGACCCAATCATAGAATGGTTTTGTTTGTGTACAGAGATTTAATTGAAGAATGGGTTTAAGGGCGGATTAAACAAGCACGAAAATTATTGAATTTAGAGTTTCAAGTGTAATTTGAACCAAGTAAGGAATTCTAATTCATATTTTTGGGTTTACTTAAGCTTAGGATTAGAAATGAGGAGATTAGATGAATTAGTGTAGAAAAATTAAGGTTTCAAAAATGAATTGAGAGATACATTACCATTCAACATGATCGTGTTGCCTTTGTGTTAAAATGAGAAGAACACGACCTCCTAACACGGTCATGTTTTAATCGTATTGAATTTAAAAGTTATATTGAGAGATATATGGCCTCCCAACATGGTCGTATTTCGACCGTGTTAAATCAAGAGAAACACGACCTCCTAACATAGCCGTATTCCAACAGTGTTGAAGCTAAATTTGAATGAAAGATACACTCCACTTAACACAGTCATGCACTAGCCCATGTTGGGCAATACGACCTCCAACATGATCGTGTTAAGTGATGGACATTATCAATATATATCAAATTAGCTTCTTATTTAACTAAGTTCCATACAATCGAGATAATTAATATGACTTTAGATAACTTAATATATTAAGAGGAATTAGGAGAATTATATTATGTTGGATTAATACTAAGATTGATGTCTTGATGATTATACAAATATCAACTTAGCTTAATGATCGTTGCGGATCGTAGCTTAACAATTTATAAACCTGTTCCTTGCTTCCAACTACGATGCAATAGGCAAGCGCACCTATCGTAGCGTAATATAGTGTTCGAAATCAGGGTCGTTCCAAGAAAGATTAAAGTTCACCAATTACTAATATTTACTCTGTTCCTATTATCCAACCGATCAAGGCGAGTCAATGATTCAATGAACTTAACTAAAAGAGACTAATTATAAAATGTACTAGACTAAAGAAAAGGAACTTAACAAAACATAAGTTCAAATCAACAACTAAGCAACCTAGACCTCTCTCTAATCCCATTCATGCCATGCGAATCATTAGAAACTAAAGATCAAACAATCCAGTTCTTAAGCTGTGGAGTTTCATTAGTCAAACTAATAGTTCTCTCAAATCTATTAGCTTATCTAATCTTAGGTTTATCCGTTAGAATCTCTTCTTAACCAATAGCAACCTAGGATTGCATGAAGCACTTGACTCTCTCACTGTTCGGTTGGTAAACAGAAGATTTTCGCTATCCTATTTCTAGAATCACGATCAAATCTCATTCATTACCCTTAGATCTAATCATGCAAGCAATTTCTCAATCAACTTGAATGAAATCAAACATAGATTCATACTCCGGAAATATAAATCTAAGATACTCATCAAGAACAAGTAATGAAACGAAAGAACATCAATATGTCTTCATTAAGATCAATCCTTCATCACATAACAAGAATGGTTTCAAAAGAGGTCTAGATCTCTAGATTACTCCTCCATGAGAGATAAAATGTAATTACAATTGATAGGAGAGCAGCTAGAGTTCATGATACTACCCGGAAGTTCGAATCTTGAATGCTTTGGTTGAGATAATGATCTTCTTGTGTTGTTGTTCCAAGAGAGAAAAGTGAGGTATGTATTAAATGTAAACCCTAAGTCTCCCTGCCCCTTTCTCTCTCCACTTAAATATATATATAGACATGTACAAAAAAGAAAGAGAAAAGGGGCAAATATCAGGAAATCTAAGTCGTCACTGATCCATACGCCCCATATGGAAGGGGCATAGCGCCTTCTGTGCATTTTGGAGGGGCTGGTCTAGGTTGATACGGCCCCATATAGATTCCATACACCCCGTATGGAGGGGTGTATGGGCAAAAAGCTTGGCTTTTCCATTTCTTTTCTTGATGAATCCAATTGATTTCTTCATGATAGGTTCCACATCACCTGAAAGCGATACATTATGCTATTAAGTACCAATTCTAAATGATTTCCACTCGATTTGCAACAAAAAAGACTTGAAATCATCTAGGAATTAAAAGTGTTTCACCCTTCATCAAATTCCCCTACACTTGATTCTTTGCTTGTCCTCAAGCAAAATAGATAAACGCTCAATTCAATGAGGACTCACAAAATAGAAAATCATCAACATTCATTAGATATAGCTTTGAAACACAAAAGGATTCCTCTTTCTTCAAACTTATGTTACACCTTATCAAGGAAATTGAACCGAGGAAACTTCAGCCAAAAGTCTAGAACTAGTCAATATAAATCAAGCTTTTATCCCTATTGTTAAGGTTAGCTTCGAAACTACGATTAATCGCAAGTTCAAATAGACAAAAAGGAGAATTAGTCCACTTTGAAAAGTTATTTAGGAGGATATGATCCTTTAGGCAATCTATCCAAGCAAAGTAACCCGAAAAGAAGGTAGATTGCATCAGTACTCCACCTAGCTTTTCCCTTCTATAAAGATCTCTTCATGGTTTATTTTTAATCTGCTAAATTGGATCCTACAACCCATGTAGTGAGCTTTCAGCTGATAATCTCAGGTTCATCACCCAAGTTAACAGATGTTGTCCCCTCAAATGAAGGCGTCCCTACGGACTTAATTACTCAAGTTGGAAGACCCTTCAATTTTTTTTTTCTTTCCCATCTTATTTTGGTAATTTCCTCGGTCAGCCGATCCCAAGCCAGACGACCTTAGGTGACCAAGTTTTAAAAGGGACCCCAACGAACCTCTACTACCTTAACCTTTAGGGAAGTTATTCAAATAGTTAGTAGATGGGTTAGGCTTTGCTCTTTTGAGGGACCAAAGCCCGCCCATACTAAAAGAATTCTATTTACTTTGATTGATTTGAGGATTAAAGAGATCTCTTAAGAAAGAATCACTAAGAAGACTACCTCATTTGCCCCTTCTTTGAGGGTTAAATGGCTTTCTAGAAATTCAAAAGAGAACTAACCCTACTAGAAAACTTCCCAAAGTTAAACCAATTGACCTTTTTCTAAGGATCCTAAACTAATCCTAATTCCAAAATCTAATGTTAAGCAACGGGTAAACTTCTTCACAAGGATTTCATTCCACAATTTTGGCTAAGTTAACAAAATTCAACATGACTAAAGTGCATTACAAGATAAGCTTTTAGAGTTAATCCCTTATTGAATGCTAAATTGTCTTTTTCCATCAAAGATGAATAAATAGAAAAATTTGAAAAATTTTGAAAATTTTTCTATCTTTTGCCAGACTTCAACCACTCCTAGTTCATTTTTCTTCCTTCTACAATGAATCCCATTCTTCTAATTCCCTACACTTAAATGAGACATTGTCCCCAATGTCTTGACATATAATTCCGAAGTAAGAGAAAACGAATGCATCAACAAGCTATTATATGATAAGGAAAGAAAAGAACTAGTACTCCCCTAAGTTTGGGTCAGCATGCATCGACCTCACGAACCACCACGAGTTGAGAAACAAGAAAGTTAAAAAGTTCTTGCAACAAAAGTGAAGCAGAATCTACGATCTCTTTGAAATGAAATGTGGTGAATTCCTCAACCCGATATGCACTTCCCGAGCTTCTCATGGATCAACCTGCCATTCGCAATCAAAATCCTCAAAGTTCTCTACTTTAGAAAGTTGTAGAAGATCCAAAACGCGGCTTCTATACAATCAAAAAGCGTTAAGGAGGAAAGATAAACTAAATATATACATGCACAAGAAAAAGAAAAAGAAAGAGATAGGCCCCGATAGCCTTCCAAAAGACGCTTTGTTTAAAGTCGTTAGCTCGACGTCTTGAAATCACCTCAAGTGGATGGGGATTTGAAAATACTTGGACATTCCATCCAGGAAACAATAGTAAGCATGCCCAGCCAGCCTCTCCAGCATTTGATCAATGAAAGGAAGAGAGAAGTGATCTTTTCTAGTGGCCTCATTGAGTTTGCGATAATCAATGCATACTATCCACCCAGTGACCGTTTTCATAGGAATAAGCTCATTTTTTTCATTCGGCATGACGGTCATACCACCCTTCTTAGGAACAACTTGTATAGGACTTACCCATGGGCTATCAGAGATTGGGTAAATCATCCCCGCATCAAGTAGTTTTACTACTTCCTTTTTTACCACGTCCCTCATGTTTGGGTTCAGTCTATGCTGGGGTTGGATCATAGGCTTAACATCCTCTTCTAACAGGATTTTATGGGTGCAAAATGAGGGACTGATGCCCTTTATATCAACCATCTTCCAAGCAATAGCTTTCTTATGTTCACCAAGAATAAGTAAGAGCTTTTCCTTCTGATACTTGCCTTGATTCAAAGATATGATGACTAGAAGTTTAGAACCCTCTTCCAAGAATGCATATTGAAGATAACTTGGTAGTTGTTTGAGCTCCAATTCAGGGGGCTCCTCTGTAGATGGCTTAAACTTGTAGATGTTGGAACGACTTATATCCTTAAAGCCTCTATCCTTTTTTAATTCGGCATGGTCATTAAGCTGCTTTACAGCTGATCTCAATACCTCACTTTTGAATTCTTCTTCTCCCCCACTCATTAAGCAAAACTCTACTTCATCATCAGCCAACAACTCTCCCATAGCATCAGGCACCGTCACATCAAGGCAATCCACAGCAAAACATGTATCATCATGATGCATACTTTGTTATAGAACATCTGGCATCTTTACAATGACCTCTTCATTCCCCACTCGCAAGACCAACTTCCCATCTCCTACGTCTATCACAGCTCTTGCCGTAGCCAGAAATGGTCTTCCTAGAATGAGAGGAATCTCTACATCCGCTTCCATTTCAAGGATGACGAAGTCTGCTGGAAAAATGAAGTCTTGGACTTTTACTAGCACATCTTCCACTACCCCCCTTCGGAATTTTACCGATCGATCGGCCAATTGCAAGCTCATTCTTGTTGGCTTAGGTTCCCCAAGCCCCAGCTTTTTAAATAATTGGTAAGGCATAATGTTGATGCTTGCTCCCAAGTCTGCCAATGCTTTTTCCTCTGATAAATTCCTAATAAGACAGGGAATTGTAAAACTCCTAGGATCTTTGAGCTTCCTAGGTAGTTTATTTTGGATCACAGCTGAGCACTCTCCTCCCAAAGTTACAGTAGAAAACTTTTCCAATTTCCTCTTGTTTGACAACAATTCCTTTAAAAATTTTGCATATTTTGGCATTTGAGTCAGTACCTCAACCAGGGGAGGTTGATATGTAGCTGTTTAAACACTTCCAAGAATCTCCCATACTGTTCATCAGTATTATCTTTCTTTAATCTGGCTGGATAGGGAATGGTGGGCCTGTATTTTAGGACGGGCATTGATGTGGAATCTCGCTCATCTAGCTGTTTACCCTTATTCTTGATGGTAGCTGGCTCCTTGGTCGATTCAATTACCCCATTCTCTTCTTCCTGAACTTTAGACTGCAGCTCCTTACCACTCCTCAAAGTTACTGCCTTAACATGTTCTTTGGGGTTTGGTTCTGTATTTCCTAGGAGTGAGCCCTGAGGCCTTTCTGATAGAAGTTTGGCCATTTGCCCGACTTATGTCTCCAGGTTGCGAATAGATGCATCATGATTCTTAAGAGTGGTTTCTTGATTTTTCAAAATCTGATGGATGGACTTATCTCTTTCTTCAGAATCCTTTACCAGCTTAGTCAGCATCTCCTCAACCGATGACTTAGGTGATTGGTCAGGTGGTCTTTGAAAGCCTAAAGGAGGATTAGGGTTGTTCCTTTGTATGTTGTTTTTGTTGCTCCACGAAAAGTTTGGGTGATTCCTCCAACCCGGATTATAAGTGTTGCTATATGGGTTGTTTTGAGGATGAGATGAACTTCCCACATAATCAACATAGGCAGTGTTGGTTCCCTCATCAAAGTAAGGCTCTACAGTTGCTGCTTGTTGAGACGAAGTAGACATCTGATTGACTTGTCTTGCTAACGCATCAACCTTAGCAAGTATAGTAGAGGCTACGTCCATCTCCATAACACCAGGAGTCCTTCTTTCTCTAATTCAACCACGTGAGCTCTCGTAATCGTCGTCGGCCATGTCTTCAAAAAGACGTAGGCTTTCTTCTGGGGTTTGATGTTTGAGAGTCCCACCAGCAGCTACATTAATTGTTTGCTTTGTCTGATAATTCAGCCCATTGTAAAATAACTGAACTTGCCACCGCCCGGGAATCCCATGATGTAGACATTTTCTCAATGATTCCTTAAATCTCTCCCATGCCTCAAAGAGATTTTCTGAGTCCTTCTGATAGAATCCTTGTATCTCCGCTCTGGTTTGGCAGTCTTTGAGGGAGGAAAGTATCTGTCCATGAATCTCATTAATAAATCATCCCATGTAGTGATGGACTCATTGGGTAAGTTCCCCAACCATTGCCTAGCTTTCCCCCTTAAGGAAAATGGGAAAAGTCTAAGCCTTTTTGCATCTTCGCTAACCCCATTAAACTTGAAAGTGTCACATAACTCTAAGAAGAGTCGAACATGTGTTGTGGGGTCTTCATCCTGTAATCCTTCAAACTGGGCATTGTCTTGAACCATCTTGATCATACTTGGCTTTATCTCAAAATTGGTGGCCTGAACCCGTGGTCTAACAACACTGGAAGTTATACCTTGAAGATTTGGTCGAGAATAATCCAAATTGGTTCTTGGAAGGCCATTCACTCTTCCCCTATTTTGAACTATCTGATGAGGGGGCAAAGGGTTTTCAATAGGATCATCTTCTAGTACATTCTCCATCTCTCCTTTTGGTGAGTCTTCCCTTAGAATTGTTGATGAAGCTTCTGCCTTAAACTCTCCTTTCTTGTTGTATCTTCGAATAACTCTTTCAGGTTCTGGATTAAAGTCAACAAGTTCCTTGGAATGGCCTCTGGTCATACACTGTCAAGAGATGTAGAAAATCAGTAGATTCACTATTCGATCAACCAAAGGAATATCAATCAAACAAATAAAAAGAAAATGGCTGAATTAATAAGTAAGAAGTGTTCTTAGTAAAGGTGAAATCCTTAATACTTCCCTGGCAACGGCGCCAAAAACTTGATCATTGCGGATCGTAGCTTAACAATTTATAAACCTGTTCCTTGCTTCCAACTACGATGCAATAGGCAAGCGCACCTATCGTAGCGTAATATAGTGTTCGAAATCAGGGTCGTTCCAAGGAAGATTAAAGTTCACCAATTACTAATATTTACTCCGTTCCTATTATCCAACCGATCAAGGCGAGTCAATGATTCAATGAACTTAACTAAAAGAGACTAATTATAAAATGTATTAGACTAAAGAAAAGGAACTTAACAAAACACAAGTTCAAATCAACAACTAAGCAACCTAGACCTCTCTCTAATCCCATTCATGCCGTGCGAATCATTAGAAACTAAAGATCAAACAATCCAGTTCTTAAGCTGTGGAGTTTCATTAGTCAAACTAATAGTTCTCTCAAATCTATTAGCTTATCTAATCCTAGGTTTATCCGTTAGAATCTCTTCTCAACCAATAGCAACCTAAGATTGCATGAAGCACTTGACTCTCTCACCGTTCGATTGGTAAACAGAAGATTTTCGCTATCCTATTTCTAGAATCACGATCAAATCTCATTCATTACCCTTAGATCTAATCATGCAAGCAATTTCTCAATCAACTTGAATGAAATCAAACATAGATTCATACTCCGGAAATATAAATCTAAGATACTCATCAAGAACAAGTAATGAAACGAAAGAACATCAATATGTCTTAATTAAGATCAATCCTTCATCACATAACAAGAATGGTTTCAAAAGAGGTCTAGATCTCTAGATTACTCCTCCATGAGAGATAAAATGTAATTACAATTGATAGGAGAGCAGCTAGAGTTCATGATACTACCTGGAAGTTCGAATCTTGAATGCTTTGGTTGAGATAATGATCTTCTTGTGTTGTTGTTCCAAGAGAGAAAAGTGAGGTGTGTATTAAATGTAAACCCTAAGTCTCCCTCCCCCTTTCTCTCTCCACTTAAATATATATATAGACATGTACAAAAAAGAAAGAGAAAAGGGGCAAATATCAGGAAAATCTAAGTCGTCGCTGATCCATACCCCCCGTATGGAAGGGGCATAGCACCTTCTGTGCATTTTGGAGGGGCTGGTCTAGGTTGATACGGCCCCGTATGGATTCCATACACCCCGTATGGATTCCATACGCCCCCGTATGGAGGGGTGTATGGGCAAAAAGCTTGGCTTTTCCATTTCTTTTTTGATGAATCCAATTGATTTCTTCGTGATAGGTTCCACATCACCTGAAAGCGATACATTATGCTATTAAGTACCAATTCTAAATGATTTCCACTCGATTTGCAACAAAAAAGACTTGAAATCATCTAGGAATTAAAAGTGTTTCACCCTTCATCACTTAAGTTTGGGATGGGAAGTGCTTAAGGATATGATTCCAGGTATGTGTTTACTTTGTTTGTTGTATGTGATTGCTAGGAAGCTATCTAATGAGTTGTATGTGAAATAATGAAATGCTAAATGTTATGTGAATTAAGTGGTATCATGAAGTAATAGGCGTCATTTGTTAAATGAGATATGTTGCTTGTGCTTGGCTCGGCTTAAGGGACCGTAGTGGCAGATCCATAGGAGGCACACCTTGATGATCGATATGCCACGTTATCCTTAATGGAGCCATGTATCGAAATGATCAGAGGTAAATTAGGATTAGACGGGGCTCATAGTGGCAATTCTCTTTAGGGTTAGATGGGGCTCATAGTGACAGTTCCTACTAGGACAAATGTTGTGTGTACTAGGGTTATGAGTACCCTTATGTGTTATAATTCATTTTGATATTGATGTGTAGGTTGAATGGTGAATGTATTGTAGGTAAATGTTGTATATATACATGTGCTATTATTGTGGTGTATCATGTGTATGTAGATATGGTACTCACGTACTAAGCTTAGGCTTACCTCTTTTCCTATATATTTTTTTTAGCTACAAGCGAAAATGACGAACAACTAGAATATGATAAGAATGGAAACTTAGTGGGACATTACTTGGATAAGATAGAAAGAGAATACTATTATTATGTGGAGGAAAAGTGATAGGAATTTTGTATATTTGTAATTTGATGTTTTATTCATTAAATTGAAGTTATGGAGATAAATTGTAATTTGAGATTTAATTATTATTAAATAATGAAATTTGGAATAATTTATGTGTCAGTTATTCATTTGATTATAGTTATAGTAGTATGATGAATAATGTATATGATTAGGTTTTGAAATATTATGCAGTTTTAGAGTTTTAACGTATCGCTTGATAGTAGTGACATGTAACAAGTTATGATATTGCAGGTTCTAAGATATTACAAAATATTATCACATTGTTGTTGTTGTTGATTTATTTTATTATTATTATTATTTTTAATGAATTAAGTCTATCTTTAGACAACTTAAAAGAAATATGCTTTTAGCATACTATTCAATATAATTTATAAGAAGCTGATAGCATGAATTTAATGTTTTTTCAGTAAATAACACTTTTTAAAGTTGAAAGAGAAAGAAAATTAGCAATTATCCAAAGCTGCACAACAACTTTTTAAAAGAGAAGAAAGGAATAATAATTTGTTTTTTTTTTTTAAAAAAAGGGGGAAGAGGAAGAAGAAAAGAGGCCTGATAAAAACAACTGCGCGTTCAATTTCTTTCCCTTTGTCATGAATAAAGATTTGTTTTTATTATAAGCGCCTGACCTATGTTACTTCAGAGGTGGATCTGACCTAAGCTTATGCCCCTACTCTTCTAACATGCTTTTCCACTTATATGCAGCTGATCGGTCTAATTTCAACTGCACAAAAAACAAGGACAATTCCGTAATTTACTCTCTCAAGCCCACTGCCTACTGCCGGTGCCCTCCCAATCAATTCATTTCCGATTCGTCACCTCCTCTCTCTCTCTCTCTCTCTGTGTCAAACCCTTTAATCATATTAATTTTTTTTTTTGATAAAATAAGATTACTTTTTAGCACATCCCCCAAAACCAAATCGGATCCCCCATTCCCATTCACACACACGGACACCCACAGAGGTATAATATAATACAGTCATACATGCGCATAAACTCAATCACATTCGTACATAAACATATAAAATCACACACATTACATTACTTAGATTGAGCTTGATATATATATATATGAATAGATATACCGATGGCGGATGTCGGGGTTAACAATAGAAATGGGACGAGTTAGTGAGCCAGGGAGTTGATGAATGGCTCAGTACAGGCAATTCGGCGCTCGAGATTACGATCTCCACCACTCTAACGGCGCGTCGGATCAGGTATCCGTCGGTATACGCTCCTACCCACTTCAGCAGCACAAGGCAAGTCGTCATCGCCGATTCGCTCGATCCGACAAGACTCGCCGCATTTCGGTTATCGCCGTCAGCTTTATTCTCTCTCTCGGTCTATTCATTACTCTTTTAGCTTATTACTGTCTCTCCAGAGATAATAGAGGTATTTATATATTTTGTTTCTGATTTTTAATTCCTCATTCTTTTTCTTTTTTTGATGCATTATTTCAACCTCTGGGATTAAAAGAAAAAAAAAACAAAAAAGAAAGTGATGTACATTGAGCTTGCTTTTTGGTCTTCGTGTAAAAATTGGATGAGTGCTTTGAGTTGTTAAGGTTGTGATGTAGTAGTATCGGCTGGAGTGCAACTTCAGGAATAATTGGTACTTGAATTAGGCGTTCGATTCTAAATGGGTTCGTTTTATTTTTTTCGTTCAGTTGTCGTATAGTAGCAACCTGCAGTTGGATCTGTTATTATCTGAATTTGGGGAACTGGTCTATGCACATAGGTGAAGAGGATTTTGTCTCAAAGTATCCGGTGCCTGATTAGGTTTCGATTTGCTTAATTTGAGTGGCATTGTTTTGGTATTGTAGCGTGGTTAAATCTGATCCCATAGTCTTAAACTATTACCTATTCGTAGTTCGGTCTCTTAGCAATCTCAAATTCTAGCTTGGAGTTAAGAGTGGATTTATTTAGACATAATCTGGTTCCTCTTGAAGTAGTTATAACCCCAAACATAAGGTTAAAGTTTCATGCATATATGAGTTTGAGATCACCAGTCCCAAGTTGAATCTTATATGTATGTTTCAATACTGGTTGGTTTTTACATTACATCATATCTGAAGAGCTCATTGGAATAATCATTACTTTTCTGGTTTTTGCATTTTCAATTCAGCAGATATTACTACCTACCAAGATCAAGATGGTGATTTAAGAAGTGACCTTGATTTTCTTGCCAATGTAACAAGAATTGAGGCTACTAAAGTCCTAGGTTTTGGGAAAGGATCAGTAGCACATGGGCGGGACTCAAGGTATTGGGATAGGGATGATAGGAGAAGGGATGAAGATTACAATGAGGACATGGTAAAGCAGGCCAAAGGCAGTGTTGATTACAAATCTAATGGTAAGGGCCGTATTTCCTCAAAGGTGAAGAATGACAAAAAGATGTTATCCAGCAACATTTCTCGTAAAGGGGTTGGATTGTACAATGAAGCTGGGCGTAATGAATTGAAAATATATGAAGCAGAATATGAAGCATCCTTGAAAAATTCAGGTTTGCCAAGAAAAGAAAATGGTGACAATAATCAGCTGCCTGATGATGATGGCTCCAGTGGAAAACAGCATGAGACAGTTGATGCTGATGATGACTATGATGGCATTGATTCTCATGATGTTATGGACGAACAGGATGATTATCCGGACCACTCTATGGCCAATTCTGGAAATAAAGACAATAAGGCAGAATCTGATAAACATGTTGAAGCTGGTAGTAAGATTCGAGATGTCGCTGAGGTGGCTGACAAGTTGTCTAAGACTGCAAAGGTAGGTGAATCCTTGGATTTTCAGAATTCAAATGATCTTAAGGCCAATTCTCGACAAGCAACTGGCCAAGCAGCTAAAAAGTCACGATCAGATTCAAAAAGAAAGAAGCGCCGTTAGTTTACTATCCCTTTCCCTTTCTTTCTCCTTGTTTGCTCTATCTGATCATTATTTTTTCATGAGTGTACATGCATATGCCTGTTCAGTTTGTTTGAATTTGTGTTTGTGCTAGTTGTAATGGAACTTTTGTCCTAGGAAGCGAAAATAGTTTACCTTCTAATATTCACAATGTCAAGAATTCTGTTTTGTAGGATGGTTTACCTTCTACTATTCATAGCATCAAGAATTCTGAATTTGTGTTGGATGATTTGTAGGATATGCTCATATTGTAATTATGATGTTACTGGAATAGTTACTAAATTAGGTAGACACATTCAACTAGGTCGTATATTATCAATAAAAAAAAAAAAGCTAGTAGGTGAGTCGAGTACATAAAATGTGTATATAATTTTCCTATATATTTTTAATAAATAGAAGTACAAAGAAACTACATGGTATTGCAAACAAACATGATTGCCCCCCTTTCTTCTATCTTTTACATTTAATCCTCCACTTAATTTCCTTTCTTTTTGACTGCCACTTTGTCAAATACCTCAGATTTAAATCCCACTATTGCTGTACACTTTAGCCACTCTAAACTTCCTTCTTAATCACACACTGAATCTGTTCAAATCACTACTCTCCGCCTGAATGGGAATAATTTTCAGATGGTCATTCTGTTATAAAATATATTAGAGGGAGAGGAAAGTATGGATATTTAATTGTTGATATCGTTGAACCAAAAAGGACCAAGGACTATGCTGTTGGGGATGCTGAGAACTCTATGACTCTAGCATGGTTAGTAAATTCCATGGATGAGGAGATAAGCTAAAATAACACGTGTTATCCCATTTTGGAAGCACTTTGGGATAATCTCTTTTTGGTGTATTCTGACCTTGGAGTTCAGTACCAAACAACATGGGTTACTACTCAAACTAGGGGAAGGTCATCAGGGTGAGAATTCTTTCACAAAATATTTCAATATTCTTGAGGGGTAATGGTAGGATGTTGACTTATTAAGCGATGACCAAAGAACCTGGAGGATTGCAAGTATTTTAAGAAAAACGATGAAAAATTGCAGATTTTCAAATTTTTGGCTGGGCTTGATGTTGATTTTCATGAAGTATGAGGTAGGATTTTCGGCTATCAATGCCCTCCTTAATGAAGTGTTTTCTGAAGATTGTCATGAAGCAAGTCAGAGAAATGTCATGCTTAGTGAGAAACTCTCTGCTAGATAGGTGGAGAACTCGGCCTTAATCGGAGAAGCTGCTGCTGCCTATCATGCTCCCAGTGCTCAGCACCGTGAAGCTGACAAACCAAAAATCTGGTGTGATTTTTGTAGTAAACCATGACATGCTCATAAAACCTGTTGGATTTTGCATGGAAAACTGGTTGATTGGAAACCTATTGAAAAGAACTATAAAGCAAATGATTTGAATAGTACTACTGACAGAGCACATACTGTAGACTCCAAATCTTTGAACAAAGAAAAGATTGAACAATTTCTACAGCTGCTGAAATCTGCTCTACTAAGTCCATGTGCTCTAAGCTTTGCGTTTATGCTAGGCATAAGCTTAAATCAAATACAGAGAATCTTCCACTTATTCCTACAGAGAATCTTCCACTTATTCTAGAGTGTCGCCAATAGTCACATCCCGGTTCTCCAGTTCCAAGTAATATGCCCGAAAATTATACTCCCTTTCCTTTTTCTGATCTTGATGTTTCTATGGTTATCCTTAATGGAGTTAGAAACTATACCAAAGATCCCATTGCTAAATGCTTATCTTATCGAAGAGGCTAAAAAGTCAAATGCTTTTCACTTGTTAATGCCTAGAAGTACATAGGAAACATCAGGACACTCATGGCCCATTTACTTTTTGGAATTAAATAGATAGGGAATAGAAAAGTTATACCTTGACTATATTGGGAATAGGTTGGGAATTTCTATTCTAGTATTTATTTTATGTAACTTTTTATTATAGATAATACTCATTCTAATATTTATTTCACCTCATTAGTTGCAATATTAATATGAGAATACAAATAAAATTACTAATTTACCTTTATTTAGTCATTAATTGTAGTATTAATAACGGTATAATGAATATAATATTTAAACTTTTTATTCTCACTGTAGAGGGAATAAAAAATTCTACCTTTTCTTAAGTAGTATTTATTTCTAAGAGAGTAGGAATAAAGAAATATTGAGAATTAAAATTCTCTCCTTATTTTTTTAAATAAATAAGGTAATAGATAGTTGAAAGGGAATAGTTATTCTATTTTCTGTTTATTACTTCCAAGTAAACGGGTAGTCAATGTGAAAGTCAGCAGTGTATAAAGAAATTAGAGCACTTAAAAAAATATAACATGGAAAACTGTTGATCTACCTAGAGAGAAAATGATAGTAGGATGCAAGTTGATTTTCATGTTTAAATGTAAACCTGATGGTAAGGTTGGGCGTTACAAGGTGAGATTAGTTGCTTGAGGCTTCACATAAACCTATGAAATTGACTATCAAGAAACCTTTGCACTAGTTGCAACGATCAATTCCATTCATATATTAAATTCTCTTGCAGTGGAGTTTACTGGCCCTGGCATTACTTAACTGGTGATTAGGAGGAGAAGTGTTTATGGACCATCAGGCTTAGAAGAAGCATTTGGAAGAAAGTAAGTCTGCCAATTAAAAAGTTAACATATGACCTTAAGCAATTTTGAAGGTTGTCATGATTCAAAGATGTGTTCAAAGTCAAGCTGATCACACAATGCTCTACAAACACTCATAAATGGGAAGTGCCTATGTTGATAGCTTTTTTGGATGATATCATTCTAATTGGAGATGGTTTGTTTTTTCTAGATATTTTTATTATTTATATATATATATGTATATATATATATATATATATATTCATAAATAAAAGATTAGTATACAAAATTGGAGGCAGCATGCTAGAAATCTACAAAATCATTAGTGACATCAAAACGACAAAAGGATACCCATGTTGATAAAATAGCCTTATAGCTCAAGGGTGCTTCCAGAAAAAAAAAGACAACACAAGAAGTTAAAAAGAAATAAATAAGCAACTACAAAGGACATGATAAGACAGATTGAAGGTTGCCTTAGCTTGCGAATTAGAATTAAGGATTTGGGCCCTTTCAAATACTTTCTTGATATAGAGTTTGCTAGATCTGAAAAGGCATTTTTATATCTTAAACAAAGTATATACTTGATTTGTTAGGGGAAAGCAGTTCATTTTTATTCCTATTGCTCATGATCTAATACTTGATGATAGAACTAAGCATGTTGAAGTTGATGAACACTTTATCAAGGAGAAAATTGAAAATGGACAGATTGTTTTGCCATAATTCTTACATTTGATTGAGTAGCAGAGATACTTAGTAAAGGCAGATGCAATTTCATAGATTGGTAAGCAAGCTGGCCATGGATGGCATCCTCCAACCGGCTTGAGGGAGAGTATTGAGAATTTTGTGTTGGAGGATATGCTTATATTGTAATTATTAGGATAAGGATATTATATTTATTAATAGAGCTTTGCCTATTTTTGTAATTAACTACTTAAAGTTTTAAAATGAAAATTTGTTACTTGAATTTGAATTTTGTCTATTTTTATAATTAATTATTTGAAACTTTGCCAATTTTTGCAATTAACCACCTTATCTAGGCACTATAAATAATTTCAAAATATTTATAGGTAATAAATTGATATTTTTAAATTTTAGGTAGTTAATTAGGATAAAGTTTAAATGTTGAATGTGAAAAGGTTTCAAAAGTTTAAAAAGTTAGACAGAGAAAATACTCTCACCTCTTTCTAAAACCACTCTCTCAACCCCCTTAAAAGACCACTTCTTGTAGGCTATAATAAACACGTAAACCTCATGCCAAACCCTTTTCCCACCTGTCCCACCTGGTATGTCATTGGACTTGATGAAGGGAGGGTCTAGCAAGCTTTAGGAGCTGTCCAACAGGCCCCCCTCTGGTCATCGAAGCACAGTGGGCGACCACCTTCCTCCTCAATTTTTTGGAAATCCGATGTCTTGCTCACAAGACACGGTTCTAGAGATAGTTTGCCCTATTAGCCAAAATAAGGAAAAAGTAAAGGTGTCTTTACTTTTCAAAAAAAGGCTAAAAGGACTTACCTAAAAGTGGTATTTTGGAGCCTTGTGCTTCTATCACAGTGGACAATCGAGTTGGAGAGATAGGGAAAGTCCATGTCAACCCCACTCACGCAGACAACACCCTTGCCAACTCTTAGTCCAAAGGGTTTTCCTTTTTGGGAAATACCACTTTGGATGAAGCAAATCAACTCTTGGATCAAATTGAGTAGGAAAGCCACTTGGAAAAACAAGCTACTTTCTTCCCTTCAATGGTGAAGACTTATGCAAATGCTTGTGGCCTTTAAGCTACTCCATGGAGCTCGAACTTCAAACTTTAATTCATCCCTCCGGTGATGAAAGACGGTGTCCCTAGAGTCAAGATCTCGAAGAAAGTGGAGGATGAAGGGTAGACTACTGGAGGTCTACCTTAGTAGGATACTTCATAGGTTGCAAAATCCCATTTTCCTTGGTTCAATCAATAGCTTTCAGACTTTGGAAGGACTTCGGCCTCATCAACGTCCTAGCCAACCAAGAGGGAATCTTTTATTTCCATTTTGACAAGGACATGGACCTCTCTTTGATACTTGAGAAGGTATGGTACTTCTCTAAATGTTTCCTTATCCTCCAATGGTGGAGAAAGGGAATGCCATTGGGCAAGCCTCACATTTCAATGTGGGCTATGTTTAGCCGCATTCCTTGCGAGTTCCTTAGTGTTGAAGGAGTAAGTCATATAGCTAGCGGAGTGGGGGTTCTCCCATTAAAGCCGACACTCTCACGGCCTCCAGGCAGTGCACCAACCAAGCTCGTGTCCTTGTCTAGATAGATAGAAGGGAAGAACTGATTACACAAGTCGAAATGGAGAAACTTGATGGCTCTTTGGCTGAAGTACACATAGAGTATCAATGGCTTCCTCCCAGATGTAGCACATGCAAGGTTTTTGGCCATTCATGCAATCCAGCAAGGAACTCGAACTCACAAAGCACAGCTAGAAGCTCTAAACCTAAAGGCGACTAGTGGATTCAGGTAAACCATGGCGACAAAGGTAATCGGAAGGCACTTGAGGAGGATAAAGCAATTTGTTCCTCTCCTAAATCTCCCCCTCCTCAATCTTGAAAAGGAACTAGCGAGGAAGTCCAGTCACCATTGAAACCAAGACAACCTGTGGGTGATGAGAGTAAGATCCGGATGGATGCTAGGGCAGTTCCAACTGAAGTTGTTGGGGAGGAAAGTTTTACTCCTTTTCAATAGAACCCTAACACGGTAGATGGAAGTATCTGTTCTCCAAGTGTGATGGAAGTTGAAGATGATGCTAGTGATTCCATTGATATCCCCCACTAGAGTGAATTCTCCCACTAGGATCAAGGCTCCTCCTATGTCCCTAAATCTCCTAACCACTTGGAGCAAACTTGTGAGCCGTTGGAAGCTAGCCTAGCTTAGGCCATGATGGGCAACACTGAAGAATGCGAGGAATTTGAAAATATCCTACTTAACAAGCTCTTTGTTCAGTTAAATAAGACCTCGAACAGCAATCCCAAGAGTAACAAAAGCTCTAGCTCTTTAGGGTGCTGGAAGAAGAAACAAAGGAAGAGATGTCACACCTTTACTTTGGTGCAAATGGGTCCTAGACTTCCACCCTCATGAATATAGTAGCTTGGAATATTAGAGGATTCAATGACCCAATTAAGTAGTAGAAGTTAGAAGGGAGTGTGATAACAATAAGATTTCCTTTATAGGGCTTTTTGAAACCAAGGTTAATCTTTCAAACGAAATACCCATTCAAAACATGTTGGGGCTAAGATGGCAAGTGGCAATAAATAGGGCAGCTTGTAAGTGCATGTGGTTGGCTTGGAACCCGAGAGATTGGGATGTCCAAATTGAGGAGGAAAATGTGCAATTCATACATTGTGCAACTAAATACTTGAGTACCAATACTTCTTTGTCTATTACATTTATCTACGGCTCAAACAATGATGGGGAAAGGAAATCCTTATGGGGGAATTTAGAGGGTGTAGCCTCTACCATGACCATAAGCCCATGGTTAGTACTTGGTGACTTCAACATAACTAGGTGCCCTTTAGAAAAACTTAGGGGGGAAGAACTCAAATGATGATGGCAATGGAAGACTTTCAAAATTGCTTGGCCAACACCGAGTTGGAAGACTTAAGATATTCTGGAGATTTCTTTACTTGGACTAATCGTCAATAACACTACCCAATTTTGAGAAAACTCAAATTGAGTTTTAGTCAATAATCATTGGTTGCATGTCTTCTTGAGAACCCAGGCCAAGTTCCTACCTCCCACTCTCTTGGATCATTCCCTAACTATCACATCATTGGACACTAGGCCTTGGACAAGGAAGTCACCTTTTAAGTTCTTCAACTTTTAGATCGAGTACATAAGCTTCAAGGACATTGTCATCAATACATAGAATAATGAGATCATTGGTTCAAGGATGTTTCAGGTAGTTATGAAGCTTAAATTGCTCAAAACTAAACTAAAACACTTAAACTGCTTTGAGTTTTCCCACTTATCTAACTAAGTGCAACTGGCCAAGAATACTCTTAACCAGTTGCAATCTTCCATACAAGGCACTTGAGACACATCACGCATGGAAGAGGAGAAGAAAGCCTTCAAGGAGTACTACCTACTTAAGGTAGTTGAAGAATGCTTTTTCAAACAAAAATCTAGATCAAACTAGTTAAGGTTAGGGAAAAAGAACACCTCATTTTTCCATAGAGCTATGAGGAACCTTCACAACAAGAGCGCCTTGTATAGGTTATCAAAGGAAGATGGAAGTGAAGCAGTAGGAGAAGTGGATGTTAAGGAATTAGCTATTTCACACTTCCAACAACTCTATGGTAGTTCCCACCTTCCAATTAAACCCTAAGGAGATCCACAACTTAGTAACTTGGAAATTGACAAAACAACAGAGGGAAGAAATGCAAGCTCCCTTCATAGATGAAGAAATTAAGAGAGGCTTCTTTTCTCAAGCAAATGAGAAGGCTCCTGGACCGGTTGGGTACACTGCTAGATTTTTCAAGGAGACTTGGGAAATAATAGGAAACGATGTATTTGCTGCTGTTAAGGAATTATTAACCATAGGGCACTTACTTAAAGAGATAAATACCACCATCATCACTTTGGTTCCAAAGATAGTTAATCCTTCCAAATTAGGAGAATTTTGACCTATCTTGTGTTGCAACGTCCTTTTCAAAGCTATATCTAAATTACTTATAGTGTGTCTAAAAAATGTACTACCCTCTTTGATCGGAAGAGAATAGACTGCATTTATTCTAAGGCATAGGATCACCGATAATATTTTCATAGATCAAGAATTGATGGTTGGATACTAATCACAGAAAGGTGCTCCCTGCTGTACCTCAAAAGTGGATCTCTAGAGGGCTTATAATTCTATAAGAGGGGATTTCATACTTGAGGTGCTTAAAGCTATGCAATTTCCTCCACACTTTTGCACCCTCATAGAACAATGCATCTTTACCCCTAAGTTCTCTATTAACATCAACGGAGAATTGGTGGGCTACTTCACTAGCAAATGAGGCCTTAGGCAAGGCGACCCCATCTCTTCCTACTTATTCGTGATCGGCATGGAGGTTCTTTCCACCTTACTACGAAGACTCACACTCAACCCCGACTTTTCCCTCCATTGGAGATGTAAACCTGAATGACTAACCTATCTTTGTTTTGTAGATGATCTCTTAATCTTTGCAAAAGGCAATGTTGACTCTACCTCTATGATCAAGGATGCCCTTCAACACCTCATTTCTCTCTCTAGTCTGGTAGCCAACAATAGCAAAAGTAGCATCTTCTTCTTCAATGTCTCTACAAGGACCAAAGAGAATATTTTGTGGACCGCCCAATTCCAAGAAGGCAAACTCCTAGTTCGTTATCTAAGAGTCCCCCCCCCCTTCTTTCCACAAAACTCAAGAAAGAGGATTGTGATGCCCTCTTAGAAAGAATCTTAGCTCGCATTAACTCTTGGACCTTCAAATATCTCTCTTATGTAGGCAAACTACAGCTAGTCAAGTCAATCCTTTCCTCAATGTAGGTTTTCTAGAGCCCCATATTTCTATTCCCAAAGGTTATAATTATAAAGAGTGAACAACTCTTGAGGAATTTCTTGTAGAGTGGAAAAACCGTATATCTCGTTTAAGGCCAAGGTTAGGTGGGTAGAGGTTTGCAAACCGGTCAAATGTGGGGGTTGAGGGATCCTCAATCTCCATCTTTAGAACGAAGCTATACAAATCAAACATATATGGCACTTGTGCAAACATGGCCCTTAAAGTTTATGGCCTGATTAGGTGCACTTCACTCTACTGAAGGGTAGAAGCTTCTAGTCATCACGAGCACCAACCATATGCTCTTGGTCTTGGAGGAAGCTATTGAAATTAAGGTGCTTGGTCCGTAACAACTTTCAATGGGAGCCAAGTGACGACTTATTTATCTCAATTTGGATAGACTACTAGCTCTCAATAGGCCCTTTGGATACAATATATAGTGTGCTGGAAACTGAGAGTTCAGGCCTCCCTATGCTGACTAAGCTTTGCTCTTTATTGGAGAACAACATGTGGCGGCTACATGCTAATCCATTTTGGTCAAACATTCACATTCCGCCCCACCTCCAACCGAATGTCTCAACTTTTGATCGACTCCGCTGGATCCACTCTACATCAGAGGATTACTCCATCAGGAGTGGATACACCTTTCTCAACCTGCTAGGGGTCTCCGTTCTTTGGCACAAAGTCATTTGGAATAAGTTAGCCTTGCTTAGATATTCCTTCATCTTATGGTTGGCTTAGTTAAGAAAATTATCTATCTTTGATAAACTAGTCTCTTGGGGAGTCACTATTTCCACAACTTGATTTCTCTATTAGCAAGGATTGGAAGATCACTCTCATTTATTCTTTAATTGTGGGTTTACATCCCAGGTTTGGGGATTGGTGTGTGATGCTATACAATGTTCACCATCTTTCAAAGATACGACTTCATTAATTGCAACAGCTCAATCATCTTCCCCTATTCACCAAATGTGGAGGGCAAGTCTTGCAGCCGCAGTCTATTGCATATGGAGATCTCGAAACAAGGTCTGCCTAAGGAGTAGTCTTCCAAGTGCTAGCTTCTTCGCTAATCGGATTAGGGCTTATGTTATTCTTCTATAATCTAGAAGGGTTTTCTATGTATCAACATGTCATTCTTGTATCTTTACTTGCGATGTAACTCTACCCATCTTTTTTGACGGTTGTATACCTTCATTTGGATTAATAAACGTTGAATTGTCCAAAAAAAAAGGGTATTGAATGTGATATTTATCCTAATTATTATGTTGCTGCAATGGTTAATAGAGTAGGTAAATATGGTTAACTAGGTAGTAGGTGATTAGACATAGATAATAGTATCTTTTACACTATAAATCATGTAATGTGTCTATAAATGGTTTTTCTCTTTACTTTTCAATGGATAGAAAATATACAAAGGCAAATACATTTAACTAGGTAGTAGGTGATTAGACATAGATAATAATATCTTTTACATTGTAATCATGCAATGTGTCTATAAATAGTTTTTGTCTGTACTTTTCAATAGATAGAAAATATACAAGGGGACTATTGATAGGAAGAGGACATATGCTCTTAATTCAGTGCTTATTTCCAATGTTTGTCAAACTTTGATCTTTTTTGTAGTGTCCTCCACAAAGGCTTGTGGTCTGCCATCTTAATGTGCTCCATGATGGAATTTTCCTGTTGAGCCATAACATTATTAAGTTGTTTCTCTATTTTTGTGGATATATAGAGAGCTGGAAATAAAATCAGGTATCTATGAGTTTAACATTTAGATACATAGTAATAGAGTGTGACAATATGCAAGTTTCCATGTGCCTAGTGGGAATCATTGGTTGGATTATTGCTATAATTGTGTTAAAAAAATGTCTAATTACATTAGATTATTCTATGATGGAATTTTCCTGGTGGGCCATGGCATTATTAAGTTGTTTCTTGGTGTTGATGGACATATAAGAAGCTAGAAATAAAAACAGCTATCTACAAATTCAACATTTAGATAGTTCAATTATAAAAAAAAAAAAAAAATAGATGTATTGACTAATAATATAATTTTATATTTCTTATGTTTCAAATGTACATGCGGACAGCCTTTTATAGGCTTAATTACAAGCATTAACAAAAGAAATAAATACATGTTAGGTAAGCAATTAAAACTAGGAGCTAATTAAGGACAGAAATAATTGTATTAAAATTTGAAATAAATGAAAAGATTCTAGAAATCAATCTGAAATAATTCTGTTCAAACTTTCAACGCTCCCCTCAAGTTGGAGCATAGATATTTATATTGCCTAAATTGCTACCGAGCTTCTCAAAGGTAGGACATGTTAATCCCTTGGTTAGTATATCAGCCACTTGTTTTGTTGATGGTAGATAAGATATGCATATAGTTCCAGTTTCAAGCTTTTCTTTGGTGAAGTGTTGATCAATCTTAACATGTTTAGTTTGGTCATGTTGTATAGGATTATTAGCAATACTTATGGTAGCTTTATTGTCAAAATATAACTTCATAGGCATGCTTAATGGTCTTTTCAATTCTTCAAGAATCTTCTTCAACCATAATATTTCACATACACCATTTGCCATAGTAAGAAATTCGGCTTCAGCATTACTTCTTGCTACAACATTTTGCTTCTTACCCCTCCACGTAACAAGATTTCCTCAAACATACGAACAATAATCGGATGTAGATCTCCTATCAGCTGTAGAGCTTGCCGAATCAGCATTAGTGAAAACTTGAATGTTTTCAGATTTAGATTTTTCGAATAACAATCCTTTCTCTGGAGTTTTCTTTAGATATCTTAGTATTTTATACATAACATCAAGAAGTTTTTGATATAGATAGTGCATGAATTGACTAACAATATTTACTAAGTGTGCAATATCATAATGAGTACGAGACATGTAAATGAGATTTTCAATCAATCATTGATACCGAGTCTTCTCCACAAGTGTACCCCTTGAATGTCACCTAACTTATGGTTAAGATGTATTGGAGTATCAAGTGGCTTGCATCCACTCATATCTATCTCCATAACATATTTCCTTTGAGATATGAAGATACCCTTCCTTGATTGAGTCACCTCCATTCCTAAAAGATATCTCAAGAATCCAAGATCTTTAATTTCAAATTCAGATGCTAATTTTCTTTTCGACTCATTTATTCCATTTGTATCATCTCCTATGAGGATGATATCATAGTGCATGAATTGACTAACAATATTTATTGAGTGTGCAATATCACAATGAGTACGAGACATGTAAATGAGTTTTTCAATCAATCATTGATATCGAGTCTTCTCCACAAGTGTACCCCTTGAATGTCACCTAACTGATGGTTAGGATGTTTTGGTGTATCAAGTGGCTTGCATCCACTCATATCTATCTCCTCTAAGAGATCCATAACATATTTCCTTTGAGATATGAAGATACCCTTCCTTGATTGAGTCACCTCCATTCCTAAAAGATATCTCAAGAATCCAAGATCTTTAATTTCAAATTCAGATGCTAATTTTCTTTTCGACTCATTTATTCCATTTTTATCATCTCCTATGAGGATGATATCATCCTTATATACCATCATAATTGATACTTTTACCTTTTGGTGAGAACTTCATGAAGAGTGTGTGATCACTTTGTGGGCTTGAATATATCCTATCTTTTTTAGAAACTTGTTGAGTCTTCTAAATGACGCACATGGGGACTGCTTGAGCCCATATAGGGATTTCCTTAACTTGCAGAATTTTGACCCAGATTAATCACTAAATCCTGGTGGTGGATTCATGTATACTACTTCTTCTAACTCTCCATTTAGCACGGCATTTTTCACATCCAATTGATACAAAGACTAATTAAGGTTAATTGCAATAGAGAGAACCCTGATAGTATTCAATTTAGCTACATGTGAGAATGCCTCCAAATTGTCAATGCCATAACTTTATGTGAATGTCTCCAAATTGTTAATGCTATAACTTTATGTGAACCCTTTGGCTACTAGTCGAGCTTTGTATCTTTCAAGTGTATCATTAGAGTTGTATGTCAAAGTAAATAGCCGCTCGCAACCTCCAGCTGTCTTTCCCTAGGGTAGATCCATTACTTCCCATGTTTGATTCTTCTTAAGGGCCTTCATCTCTTTGAAAATAGTTGCTTTGCATTTAGGTATCATCAAGACCTCCTGTACATTGTTAGGAATCTCAACAGATGATATGTGAATAGTAAATGCGAGAAATGGGGGTGAACAGTTTTTGGAGCACACAAATTTAGAAATGGGATGCTAAGTGCATGACCTTATGCCTTTGCACAATGCAATAGGCAAATCTAGCTGATCAAATTCTATCATTGGAGTAGGGATCACATCATTATATGAGGGAACTCTACTAGTTTCTGTCCTCGGATTGGATAATTGGTGCTGTAACTAATTGGCTTGTCCATCCTCAGAGTGGAACTTTTTTCTTGAGTATACTTGATCAAGTTAGTCCTTGGAGTGATCTCATTTTCAGTGTTAGTAATTTTTAAATCCTGAGATGGCTCACAGATTTGTTCATCCAAATTTTCTTGACTTAAACTTTTGTTATCAACTAATTGTTTGGTATTTTCAATTGCATTTTCTTCATTTCCATGCACACTGAAATTTTCTTCATTTAGGATATTTAGGTTAGGATTTGGATCATTTGGAGGATCTAGGTTAGGAATATGACCTATTTGTCCTATTTCAAATATGTTAGTTATGTTTGTCAAATCTTCATTTCTATGCTCCCTTGAAGATAAGACTTGAAGCAGGACTGAGACTCAAAAATGTTACATCTATAGTGGTGTTAATTTTCCTGGAATTAACATCAAAACACTTTTACCCTTTTTGTGATGAATAATGTCCCACAAATACACAATTTTGAGCTCTAGCGTCTAGCTTACCATTATGGTAATTATGGGCAAAAGCTACACAACCAAATATTTTTAGAGGGATGTTCGAAATTAGCATGGAGTTAAGGAAAACAACTTGAAAAAACTCATAGTGGTGTTTTAAAGTTTAAAACTCTTGATGGCATCCTATTAACAAGATAGGTAGTTAAAATTGCTTCCCTCAAAAGATATTTTGGTATATTTTTTATCAAGCACAATGCTCAAGCTACTTCTAAAAGGTGTCTGTTTTTTTTCTTAGCCACTCTATTTTGTTGGCCACTTCTAAAATGCTTAATGCTCAAGAAGTTTTATGAATAATCCCTCTTGTTGCAAAAAATTCTTCAAGGACTTTGTTAACATATTTCTTACTATTGTTGCTCCTAACAATTTGTATTTGTGTGTGAAATTGAGTTAAAATCATTTGATAAAATTTTTTGAACATTCCAATAACTTCTGATCTCTCTTTAAACAAATAAACCTAACTCACAAGTGAGTGATCATTTATAAATGTGACAAACCAACATTTTTTTGATGGTGTAGAAACCCTTGAGGGACTCCATACATCATTGTGAATTAAAGTGAAAGGTTTTATGGGTTTATATGTTTAAGAAGGAAAGTGTGAGTGGTGAAGCTTAGCAAGTTCACAAAATTCACACTTAAAAGAAGGTGTTTCTTTATTACCAAATAACTTTGGAAACAAAAGTTTCATGTATCAAAAATTTGGATGAATCTAAAGTGCCATCTCATTATTTCTTCATTACTAACAAGGGAAATAGATTCAAGACAAGTACTCTAATTATTTCTTCTTGAATTTAGTCCCTCTTCTAGGATGTAGAGTCCATCGACAGTTTTAGCATTGCCAATCTTCCTCCTGGAGTTGAGATCTTGAAATTCACAATGTGAATCAAAGAAGTTAACTCGGCATTTTAGATCATGTGTGAGTTTACTTATTGACATGAGTGTTACAGCTATCATCACAATTATTTAATCTAAAAACTTAAACTTATAAATATGGTGTGGATTTTATATTTATTACTTAATATGCTTCTTCAGTTATATTTTATCTAAAGTCCATTAAGTGAAAAACTTAATTAAATAATTACCCAAAAAAAAAACTTAATTAAATGGGAGTGAAATGACTACACACAGGTTCGAACCCAAAACCTTCTACTTCGATATCATGTTATAAATAGCATTACAATCATCTGCTCTAAAAGCTTAAGGTCATAGATATGGTGTGAGTTCTATATTTATTACTTGATAATGAGATTACAAGATAGGTTAGGGACATGGTGAACATTGTGGAGACATAGGGAAGGAGACATTTGGATAGATCCTCGTCCAGCTAAAGCGGATAGAGACCCATTAGCTATATTGATGACCCAGTCAAGTGATCAGTAGCTCCAAAATCAATAGTCCATGGAGATGAAATTGAAGAAGAAATAACAGCTAGATGATAGTCACCTTTTTTAGCCATAGAACATAATGAATTCGTGAATTTTTGAGATTGGAAAAGTTTGTACAGCTTCTCCAAATGATCCTTTGTGAATTGCAGCTTTTCTAGAGTGATTAGTAGCCCCTGAGCTTCTTCATTCATTGTCTGTAATGCGCAAACCTCTCCATCAATTGCCAGCTTCATGGATCGTGTCCATTCAATGCACTTTCTTCCATTTGATTTTTGTTTCATGAGTTGTAAGGAAGACTTCCCCACCATGCTCTAGTCTATAGTGGTGGAGACACTTGGGATCTTGGGGTTTTTCTTGATCTTTGACATCATTTGGGTTGGAAACTCCCCTTGGTGTGCTGATTATCAGGGTTTTTGCCATAGGAAAATCACTTAGGCTCTGATACCATATCGACTAATGGTGTAATTTTATAAAGTCTGATAATATTTAGGAGAAGAGTGTGATTGTTATTTCTTATGTTTCAAATGTACATGAGGATAGCTTTGTTAATATTTATTATTAACAAAAGTAATAAATACATGTTAGGTAAGCGTTTAAAGCTAGGAGCTAATTAAGAACATAAATAATTACATTAAAATCTAAAATAAATGGAATGATTCTAGAAGATCAATCTGAAATAAATCCAGTCAAACTTTCAACAAGATATATAGTAATAGAGTATTGCAATATGCAGGTTTCTGTGTGCCTGGTGGGGATCACTTGTTGGATTATTGCTACAATTGTGCTAAAAAATATTTAGGTACGTTAGACACTAGGATTAGATATGGGCTCTACCCTTAGAGTAGATGGAAACATGATGCTAATTAAATTTGTTGCTGGGAGGAGGTTTTCATTTTGCTACAAGGTAAACAAGCTGTAGTTCTTTTGCATGTAGATTTTCAGTCCATTATGCAGATTGTCAGATTGAAGTTCTGCTGTAGATTCTGTGATTTCATTAAAAAAATGAGCTGATTATGAAATGTTCATATAGACCTAGGCTGAAATAAAACAGGATCTCTGAGGGTATGGAAAGGGGCAAACTAGGGATTTCCATACCCTTTCAAAACTTTAGCCATAAAACTGGGAGAGTATGCTCTTAGGGTATCAACCCAGGTACTGTAATGCAATTTGCTCGGACGGGAGCCTGTAGAGGGGAGCCTCCAAGCTGCAGTCATTTTTCTCTCTCCATAAGTACACTGCCTCTGTTATGCTGCAGAATCTATGGAAAAAGAAATTTATTTTAGGGCTATTTCTTTCTGCTTGCCAAATCTAGTTGTCTTTTCTAATAATATAGGTTTGATGGCATTTGCAGGCCTTCCATTTGAAGCTTATAGCACTTCTTCTTCCAACCTTCCAGCACCCAGACTCTGCACATCATATTACCACTTAGCAGAGTCCTATATTTTAAATAAATAGTTGGTACCCTTTGGTATGTACTGCTTTACTAATCAAAAGATAGGATAGCACCCCTTCTCGAAGTTATAGAGTCATTTTGCCATCTAGCCCTTTTCTTGAAAGGTGAGGCCTTGGCTTGTTAACAACTAGATCTTGATGATATGAATGGATAGATGTAATGCTCCTTATATGTCTCGGTTGACTGAATATGAAAAAGCTCATGCAAAAATCAGAGCTTGTTGAGACAGTTTGCAGTGTACAGCTAGAATTAGATACTTGGCGTTTGTTGGTTATGGGAATAAAGACGACACAATTTTTCTTGAAAGTCACATGATATAAGCATGATTAAACTTCAAGATGGACTAGAAGCAATTGAAAGAGAGTGAAAGGAAAACCATCGGCTTAATCTTTAACTTTGATAAGAGTGGAAGTGGCGTTTCCTTCATTTACGAACAGCTTATTCTTACTATATAGGGTTGGCTATATGGATCTTTTTCACTATTGCAATCTATCATGGATCATATTTTCATTAATTCCTAAATATGTCATATCATTTTCTTTGCTTATCTCCATGTTTTGTTTTCACTTGTGTCATCATTTGATGTTAGTCCTGTATTATCATGATGTCTAACATTACCCTCAATCATGCTTCCCTCATCTTCTCATCTATGGATGCCACTCCAACTTTGTTTCTTGTGCTTTCATTTCTTATCTTATTCATTTGAAAGTGACCTCACATCCATTTTGACATTCTGATCACCACTTTCCTCACCTTTTGCTTCTGTTAATAATTTAATGCCAGCATTTGGATTCATAAAGCATTGCCAGTCTTTATAATTGTACAAAAATCTTGCCTTTCAGTTCCACATGAGCCATAATCAAGATACTGAGACAGAGACTTCTTTCCCTTTGAACATGTCTTTAGGTGCCTCAATGAGCAGGGTCAAAAGTAGAATAATGTTGCTTTTATTTCTTTTTTCTGATTTTTGATGTGTTGTCTCTGTAAGTTGTCATTTTTTTAGGATAGTTATTTGGATAGTTTGTTGATGTGGCAGAATATAGGGGTAGTTACTTTTGTTTGTATCTTGTATTATGGGATTTTGTTACCTCTTTTTGGTGGTAGTTATTGATGTAACTTCTACTTATATATGAATATGAAATAAGAAAAGGTAGACTTTGCCTTAAAGAAAAACTTGGAAGGAGATCCTAGGGTTCTCTCTTGGATGAACCCCAATTTCACTTGATCAAAATGTATAAACTAGGTAGAAAATCAAAGAAAGGAAAACATAGACTAAAGGGTTCTAATCTGGATCAACCAAGGACTATAGGACAACTATGATCCTATAACAGCAGGCACTTTACAATCGCATAAAATACCTGATGAACCCCTCCACCTCATCCACCTGCTTAAATTTGAGTGTAACATATTTATTTGTGCCATCATCCTTCCAGAGTATTGATCATGGATACTTAAAACTCTCACTTAAAGATATATCTTATTCCCATACTTTCACGGAGGATCCACTTATCATTCTCTTGCCGCTAAACATGACTCAATGTACTTTATTTTTGCCCTAATTATTATAAAACTTTTCCTTTCTAAAGTTTCATACCTAGATTCAAGTTTAGCATCAACTCCTCATGTCTCCTATGCAAAAATGATGTTATTAGCAAATAATATACACCATGATTGCTTCAGAATATGCTGCTTTTACATCTTTCTTTTTTAAAACTCTCCACAAGACTTCCCTATGAACTTTGTCGTATGCCTATTCTAGGTCAGAGAACGCCATATCAGTCTGATCATGTTACTTAGCAAAAAAAATTATTATTAGCTTGACACTGTAATTAGAGAATTATTATTAATTGATGCATTATCAAGGCATTAGTTCATATCTTTACCTATCTTTTCAGATTCATCATAAGTTCACATCTCTCATTGGCACTTTTGTTTCCTTTGAGAATCCTGCACTGCAGACATCTTTTCTAAGATCAATGAAACTCTCATTGTTATGTTAACTACTTTATTATGTTTCAAATCACAATGGTAAAGCTAATTGTATTTATTAATTTATAGGCGGTTGGAGATACAACTTAGCGAAGAAGGAATAATCGATAGTTTTCATATTTTAGCTGTTGCAGTTGTTAACGTTTTATGATATTTGTCTCTTTTTTTGCTTCCTTTGCTAATATTGGCAAGGCTTGTATCAGCAGCAAAACAAATAGTCTTTAGTGTTTAAAAAATCATAGAGTTCACATTGATGAGCCTAAAACCCTATCTCACAGGGGGTCCTGTAAAGAAAGGTTGGAATATAGAGTAAGGTGAGTTTGTTTTATGGGGCTTCCCACACTTGGGGGGGCAGGGCCAGGGCAGGGGTGGGGGGTGGGTTGTGACGAAAGAAAAAAAAAGCTGTTTTAAGGGAGGATTTTGCTGTAAACCAACCTGTAAAAATCATGTTCTGAATCATAACAAGATAGTTGGAGAAATTGTAGTTTTTCATTAAGACCGTGTTGATATGCTTAAGAACAGAAACTTATTTTGCAAGATGATCTTTTGCCTTTTCTTTTATATAAGAATTAGAAGTTTCTATATCCTTATTGTATGGGCTTATTGTGTTGAAGGTGGTTTAGTTTGTCAAAATGCCTCTACTATAGTTGCCTGTTTACTCAGTCTAGTTCATGTTGGCACATGCCAGTTTCAAGACCATTCATTTTTTACAGCCTATTACTTTGAATTTGTGAAGTTAATGGAATCATTGCTTGAGGGCATGGTTTGATAGAATGGTAGGTCATAGGTGTGAAGTGTGCAGACAGCATCTTTGCAAAATGCAGATAAGGCTACATATCTATGCATCCTCCCTCCCTTTAACCCGCATTAGCCAGGGAGGACTTTGTTCACAGGATGAACCCTTTTAATGGAATCATTAATTATATAAAGAGTTTCCTTATCTGTTCTGTTTATTGCTTATCACCAATAAAGAGTACACTTTTTTGTCTCTACATTCTACATGATGTTACCATTGCCAACATTTTTGCTATGAGGATCCTTTTGCAGTTATTGCCAGATTTTTGTCTACAAAACTTTTTTGGAAAATTCACTGCATGAAAACTTGCTTAAACTAATGTTTTTGTTAGTATGTCATATCATATCTTGCATCATCCTTATGAAAAATTATTTCACTTAAAATTTCAGGTTCTTGTGAAATGAAGCTCTTAAATTCTACTGCACAGCTTGTAGAGCCTCTAGAAAGTCGAAAGTTTTCAAGATTTTCTTTGCAGTATGTTGAAAGAGAGGAAAAACCTGATGGGCCGGCAGAATGGGAGCCAAGATTTGCTGGGCATCAATATCTCCAAGAGCGTGAGGAGTCATTCTTGGCACATGATAAAAAGATCAAATGTGGATTCATTAGAGGTCCTGAAGGAACCCCAAGTACAGGTTTTGACTTAACAGAAGATGATGAAAAGTACATTAGTAGATGCCACATTGCTGTTGTATCCTGCATCTTTGGGAACTCAGATCGCCTCAGAACACCAGCTACTAAAACGGTATATTACGCTCTTTTCATGATGTGTTACCAGTTAAGGATTTCCTGTATTAGATAATATATTCCTTTGTGTTATGAGAGGTCTGAAATTCTATTGGACCCACAATCATTTTACTTTCCTCCCTGGTTTGAATTAGATACCTCATAGACATTTTTGTCATTAGTGTTGCATTTCTGTGCGGAATGAGGATCAGGTCCCCCAAAAGGTTTATTGTGCTGGAACTATTCACCATTAATGTCTGTTTCATAAGCTGTAAAGAGATTAGGAGAATTAATTTTGAGATTAGGAGAATTGATTTGAAATCTTTAGAATTAAGGGATTTGGCTGGTTGTTTCTAGCCCTAGGAATGATTTAGTTTCCTTTTTTCTTGTAATCTTCTATGTGTGTATTCATTTCATAACATAAAAAATATTCTTTTCTGTATTTCTAATTGTTAAGAGAGAAAATAGAGAGAGGAGAAACCAGAATCTTATTATTATTAATATTGTATTGTACAAGTATATATATGTATACAAAAAAATGGTATTTTATAGACTAAGCTATGTGGGACAAATGTACATATACCACTTAACACTCTCTCTTAAGCTGGAGCATATGAATCATATGCACTAAGCTTGTTACAAATATACTCAATACGAGAACTCTTAAGAGATTTAATTAAAATATTAGCTAATTGATCATTTGATTTGACATGACTAGTGATAATATAGCTAGAGATGTCTTTTCTCGAATGAAGTGACAGTCAATCTCTATATGTTTAGTTCTCTTATGAAAAATTGGATTAGTGGATATATATAATGCAACTTGGTTATCACAAAGTAATCGTTTCAATCAAATAAGCTCATAGGTTGCTAAAGCCATGGCATGGTATTTTGCTTCTACACTTGATCTAGTCACATCATTTTGTTTGTTACTTTTCCATGATATTAGGTTACCTCCAATCAGAAAGTAATAACCCGAAGTAGATCTTATTAGATGGAGAACCTGCCCAATTAGCATCACAATATCCAATTACTTGAGAATGATCCCAATCTTCATATAGTAGGCCTCTACTTGGAGTATTTTTAATATATCTAAGAATCCTGACAACTGCATTCCTATGACTGTTACAGGATGATTGGAAAAACTGGCTAACAACACTAACCACAAAGGATATATCAGGTCGAGTGGTAATAAGATAACTAAGTTTGTCAATCAACCGATGGTATCTACCAGGGTTTGCAAATAACTCTTCCTATCCTAGTAACAATTTCACATTAGGCTTTATTGGAGAATCTACAATTTAATTAAGCATCTTAGTTCCTTCTAGAAGATTTAAAGCATATTTTCTTTGGGAAAGAATCATACAAAAACTGGATTGAGCCACTTTAATACCAAGGAAGTATCTTAACAAACCATGGTCTTTAGTTTGAAAATGCTTGAAAAGATGTGCTTTTAAATCAGTAATACCATCCTGATCGTTACTAGTTATGACAATATCATCTACATAGACAATTAAGTAAATATATCTCTCTTTAGATGTGTGCTTATAGAACATTGAATGATCAGATGAACTACGAGTCATACCAAATTCAATAACCACTATACTAAACCGGCCAAACCAAGCACGTGAAGATTGTTTCAACCCATAAAGTGAGTGATGGAGTTTATGTACCAGATTAGACTTCCCCTGAACAACAAAGTTAGGCGGTTGCTTCATATAAATCTGCTTTTGGAGTTTACCATGAAGAAAGGCATTTTTGATGTTTAACTGGTATAAAGGCTAGTGTTTCATAGCTGTAATAGATAGAAACAAGCGAATAGATGACATCTTAGCAACAGGAGAAAAAGTATCAAGATAGTCCAAACCTTATATCCAAGTATAACCCTTGGCAACCAATCGAGCCTTAAGCCGGTTAACATGACCATTAGGACCAACTTTTATTGCATAAACCCATTGACACCCAACTAGAAATTTCCCAGGAGGTAAAGAGACTAAGTCCCAAGTGTCATTCGCATGTAAGGAAGTCATCTCCTCTACCATTGCTTGTGTCCACCTTGGATCTGAAAGTGAGTCACTCACATTTTTAGGAAAAGAAATGGAAAATAAAGATGAAACAATAGTGCAATAGGATGGGGACAATCGATGATAGCTAAGAAAATTATATATAGGTTGGGGATTACGAGTAGAACGATTACCTTTTTGGAGGGCGATTGGAAGGTTTGCTTTAGAGAGGTCCTTAGTTGGTGGAGGTGTTGGAGCAAAAAGTGAGTTAGTAGGAGCATCTAAAGAAGGTAGTGAATCTAAGGAGGGTAGGTTTCGAGAGTGTCGATGGTATACTTGCAATGGTGGAGGGGAAGAAATAGAGTTAGAGACGAGGGATAGACTTAGGAATGGCAAGGACAAACTTAGGAAGAGCTAATTGAGATGGAATAGGTAAAACCTCAGACATAAGACTCTCAGATGAAGATGGAGAATAGAAGGGAGAAGATTCAAAGAAAGTGACATCAGGAGACAGATAACAATGACGAGTAATGGGAGAATAGTACTTGTAACCTATTTTAAGTTTGGAGTAACCAAGAAAAACACACTTAATAGATCGAGCTGATAGTTTATTTAGACTAGGAGACATGTCATGAACAAAGCATGTGCAACCAAAGACATATAGATGGAGAGTGTACAATGATTGATTAGGGAATAAGATAGTGTGAAGAATTTTGTACTGAAGGATAGAGGAAGGTATTTGTTAATGAGATAATATGCTGTAAGCATAGCATTAGCCCAAAAACGAGTAGGAACATGGTGATGTAAAAGAAGTGTGTGAGTAGTCTCAATTAGATGTTGATTTTTATGTTTAGCAACACTGTTTTGTTAAGGTGTGTAAGCATAAGAGGATTGATGTAAAATTTCATGGGATGACATAAATTGAGTAGAAAAATACTCAGGAGCATTATTACTACATAAAATTTGTACAATTGTATTAAATTAAGTTTTGATTTTAGCACAAAAAGACTCAAAAATAGAAAATAGTTCAAAACGACTTTTCATTAAATACAACCAAGTACTACAAGAATAGTCATCAATAAAGGTTACAAAATATTAAAAAACTAAAACAGAGATGATATGATTAGGGCCTCAAATATTTGAATGTACTATAGAAAAAGGAAATCCAACCCACTGACTCTCTTGGGAAAAGAAGTTCTAGACTGTTTTCTAAGTTGACATAACTTAACACTCTAAAGTAGATAAATGCAAGAAGTAAGAAACCATTTTCTGAAATTTGGAAAAACTAGAATTACCCAATTGATTGTGGAGGAGTTGGAGAGACTGTAGCAGAACATGTAATAGAAGAAGCTGGTGACTTATTGATATAGTAAAGCCCTTGCGACTCACATCTTGTGCCAATCATCTGTCCTCAACTAAGATCCTGAAAAATAATAGAATGAGAGTCAAATTTAATAGAACAGTTTAGTATACGGGTGATTTTACTAACAGAGACGATTAAAAAGATAATGGGGAATATAAAGAGCATGTTCCAATGGCAGAGATGATAAGGGTTGAACACCACCCACCGCTTTGGTAACCGCATGTGAACTATTTGCTATAGTTATTGATGGTAATGAGGTAGATTAAAAAAAAACGAGAAAACAGTTGGGGATTATTAGAAATATGTTTAGAAGCACCAGAATCAACCACCTAAGGGCTTAAAGAAGAAAATCGAGTAAGACACGTAACAGAGTTACCAATATGAGCAAAGGAAGTAGTAGAGGATGATGATTGCTTTGAAGCATGATACTGAAGATAATTTTCTAGATCAGCTCTTGTGAGAAGAAGAGTTCTGATGCTGTTCTTCAAATGGTGCAGAATTATTATTCTGAATGATATTAGCACGTAGAGAACGTCTATGTAACTTGTGGCATTTGTCTTTAGTATGTCCCTATTGATAACAATAGGTACATCTAGGTGTGCTGCTTTTGGATTTATTCAAGCTTTGGGAGCCACATGAGAAGCTAAAGCTGAATTGTTAATAGGAGGAAAACCATATAAAGGTGCATTAGGGATGGATGAGACATAGAGAGGGTAGGTGAAAACTTCATCCATAGATGGTATAATAGGACTAGCAAGTATCTAATCACGAATTGGAGCAAGATCAGGACTGAGAGTTGGAAAAGTGCAAATTATAAAGAATTTCTCTCTCTGAGCTAAATCATCCTTGAGAGACTGACTGGGAGGAAGGAGAGAGTTATGCTTTGCCTTAATAGATGCCCATCTCCCAAGAAAATCAGTAATAGACATATCCGATTGTCTCAAGTTAAGCAGATTAGAAATTACCGAATGCAGACGCTGTATATCATTAGTATAAAGAGTCTTTGCTTGAATCCATATATCATAACATGTGCGATAATTATTGTAAATTGGATGAAGGGAGGAATCAATGGATTGGCATAGAAGACTCAATAGTAAATGTTGTGCCTCACTAATTAGATAGCAAACACATCAATCAAGTGGCGTGAACAACAAATTCCAGCAACAAATGGCGTGATCACTTACTTCACAATTGAACCCCAATTCACGTAATTGAAGATAAATTGATATAAAGAACAACTAATTATATAAATATCAATGGAAAACAATGGAAATGAACTAGAATTCAACTCAATTTGAAATGATTCAAATATGAAAATGAAGAGCCTTAATTCACATGGACATGGACAAGGACAAGTTACCAACAAATTGTACTTAGATATTACTCACTGAACACAATTTGTAAAGACAACAAGAGTAAGATTGATATTACTTACAATCCACTCTAGTTGGTCTCGCCGCAATTTCATTAAGAAATTGATAAGAGATCTATTGCATGCAAAGGACAACCCTCACGGCAATAAAGTGTTTTTTTCAAAATGTCAAAAACTTCCTCAAAAACCTTAGTTAACAAGTGTTTATACTTACTCTAATTAGGATAAAAATAACGCAAAAATTACAAGGATGCCACTTAGGTGGCCGATTACAAAATCAACAAAATTCAAGTACTAATAAAATGGCCGGTTCCCAAAAGCAACAATTACAAATACAAATAGTCTTCAAGTGGCTAGTTTTTTACTTCAATTAAATAATTTGTGGACCGTTAGATGTGACTCACGAATGTCCCGCAAGCTGATCTTGAGCGCATGTTATTTGGCCATCCTGTAAAAACCGATAAATGTACCTGCTAAAGTGCAAAAAAAAACATTATTAGATAAGATGTGACTATATGTGGATTTCTGGGCTTATCTATCCAATTTAGGTTTTCCCACTGCTGGAACCATAAGATTGATTCCCATTAGTAAAGCATTGACTCTTATCCAATTATCTCTATTTTTCTTCTGCACATCTTCTACTTTAGTGGTCAAGTGATCTTGTAGACCTTGACCCATACACCATAACTCCATCGCTATAGACTAGATAAATAATTTGAACTGGCCATCAATTTTTTGATTGCAATGATAGGAGATGGGGATAATAAGCTTGAAAAAGGACTAGTTTTGATGAGGAACAATCATGAGCCATATTGGATTAAAGGGACACCTAAAAAAGAATGAAAAAAGGTGAAAAGAACAAACAAACAACAGTTGCTAGCAGTGGTCGATGGTGGTTGGCGGTGAATGGTGGTGGTTGGCAGCGGACGAAGGTAAACAAAGGTGGAAGAGGATGGTTTTGCTGTTCCATGCCTCGATAAAGCAAAAACCAATGTGGAACACTAGAGAAACTGTTGGAAATTTTAAATAACAAAAGCGTAGTGGAAAGCAGTGGTATGTGGTGGCATGTGGAGCGGCTTTCGACAACAAGATTTCTAGGATATGACACCGGAGAAGAGAGGAACATGGTGATATGATCAGATTTCAAATCTAACACTGGAAAGATATGCAACAAGCTTGACTCCGCCAAAATTAGGGTTTATGTTTGGGCAATTTAGGGTTAAGGTTTAGATGATCTAGGGTTTCTCTTCTCATGGTAATACCATGTTAAGAGAGAAAAAATAGAGAGAGAAGAGAAACCAAAATCTTATTATTATTAATATTGTATTGTACAAATATATATATGTATACAAAAAAATAGTATTCTATAGATTGAGCTATGTGGGATAAATGTACATATACCACTTAACACTAATCATGGTATCTGAGTTTTAGACTCTTTCTAGGATCAAATTCTTATCAAATTGGCCTTTAGTGTTGAATTTGTCCTGTTCTTGATTTGGTCTTCATTGTCGTCCTAGGACTTCACCCATTTCAATTGATGAAACAACTATCTTTGGCAATTCCAACCTCTCTGAAGAGTCCAATTTTGCTAAGACTTGGAGATTTATAGGATATTTGGGCATCCTGTAGACTCAATGGAAAAAAAATATCTCAAATGGTCTCAATCTAACTACACATATGGGCAAAGGGAGATTTAAGCACCGTCTTAGAATAGGGCTGCCAAGAGTGTTCTAATGTTTGAAACATGGGATGAGGAGGATTATGATCATGTCTTAGCTATGGGACTCCATGAATCCCATTAGTGACACATGCATGTTTCTACCTACAACAGAGGAGATTTAGGACTTTATTCATCATACATATTCAAAGGCATGTGATATTGCTTGAGCGTATGAAATCAAGGTTAAAATTGTGGCCACTAAGCAAGGAGACAAATCAGTCACAAAATATGTAAATTTACTGCAAAATCTATGGTGAGAACTTGACCATTACCAAGTTTTTGAGATGAAATGCCTAGAGGATGCTGCCTTCTTGAAGAGCTCTATCAAGAAAGACTTGTTTATGATTTTTTTGGCAAGTTTGAATGCAGAATTTGATCACATAAGGATTCAAGTTGTTGACAATGAGGATTGTAATGTGATGTGAATTTTTCATATATTATTGATTCAATATTATACAAGTTTATATACATAACCTAAGCTATAAAGAAGGAAAGGAAATATTCTTTCAAAGGAAAAAAATAATACAAATTATTTTTAATATCTATATCCCTATTCCATAAGAGTCTCCCTTACACTAGAACATAGATGTTGATCTTGCCTAACTTGCCACAAAGATAATTAATCCAAGGTCCATTTAGAGCCTTTGTAAAGAAATGTCCTAGTTGCTTTTCAGTCTTCACATATTCTATAGAGATCAAATTTTGTTGTATTTTCTCACGAATAAAGTGATAATCAATTTTAACGTGTTTAGTTTGCTTATGAAATACAAGATTTGACGCAATATGAAGTGTAGTGTGGTTATCACACCACAACTTTGCTAGCATTGAAACTTTAAGTCCAATCTTAGTCAATAATTGATATATTCATAACAATTCACAAGTAGATTGAATTACAACTCTATATTCTGATTTTGTACTTGATCTAGACACTATCTTATTTCTTAATTTTCCATGAAACTAGATTTCCACCAAAGAAACACAAAAGCCAGTAATAAATTTCCTATCAATTTTAGATCATGTTAAATTGGCATCTAAAAAAGCACTGTGAGGTGACCATGATTTTTATATAATATACCTTGTCTAGGAGTACTCTTTGAATAACACAAAATATGTTCTAACATAGCTCAATGATGAATTGTTGAAGAAGATATAAATTGATTCACAACACTAATAGAATATGCAATATCTAATGAGTTACTGTATGATAGTTCAACTTTCCCACTAATTTCCTTTACCTTTTAGGATCATTAAATAAATTTTCATCCTTGGTGAGTTGTAAATTAGGTGGCAATAGAGTACTACATGGTTTTGCACCTAATTTTCTTGTCTCTGTTGATAATTCAAGCACATATTTCCATTGAGATAGGAAAAGACCTTTCTTACTCCTCATCACCTTAACTCCCAAAAAATACTTTAAAATCCCCAAATCCTTGGGGTGGAATTGGTTTTAAAGAAAGGTTTCAAAGAAGATATGTCTACATTACCACTTCCATTAGTAATGATATCATTTACATACACAATAAGAAGGATAATGCCGAATGAAGAGAGAATATAAAATACCGAATGACCAAATTTACTCTTGGTCATTCCAAACCTTTCAATTGCCTTACTAAATTTGTCGAGGACTTTACTTCAAACCATATAGTGATTTTCGAAGATGAAAAACTTTCCTATTCTTCCCCTGAGCAACAAAACCAGATGGTTGCTCCATATAGATTTCTTCATGTAGATTGCCATGTAAGAAGGCATTCTTTATATTTAGCTAATACAATGGCCAATCATTAATAGTTGCCATAAACATGAACAAACAAACGGATGTTAATTTAGCCATAGGAGAGAATGTATCAAAATAATATACGTTATAGGTTTGGGTGTAGCCTTTAGCAATGAGACAAGCTTTAAGTCAAGCAACAAATCCATCAAGATTGACTTCAACTGCAAACACCGATTTACATTTGATAGCCTTTTTACTTGTAGGTATACTAACCAAATCCTAAGTGCCATTAGCATGTAAAGCATTTATCTCCCCTATCATTGTTGTACACCAGTCAAGATGAGATGAGGCCTCATGAACAATTTTAGGAATGGATATAGTATCAAGAGAGGCAACAAACAAACATGAAGTAGATGATAAGTGATCATATGACAAATGATGAAATGGGGTAAGTGCATTGTCGTTTACCTTTGCGAAGAGCAATTGGGAGATCAAGATCATTGTCTATCGAATCATATGATGAAGAAGAAACTAGTGTTGGCCATGTGATAGGGGGATTTTGATGCTTGGTATACATGTGACGAATAGGTGAATGAGACAATGGTGCAGCAGATTCAATATTCGGTGACTAATAGGTAATGTGGTAAACCAATAAATCATTATTCTCCCTCTTACTATTAGTAGGCTCCAATAAAGTAGGAAAGAAAGGACAATGTTTTATAAAGGTAACATCAATAGATACAAGAAATTTATCAAGACTAAGACAATAACACAAATATCTTGTCTGTAAATAGGAATAACCTAAGAAAACACATTTCACAAACTTAGGGTCAAGCTTGGTGAGATGGGGGTGGACATTTTGAACAAAACATGTACTGTCAAATATATGAGGCTTAATGGGAAAAAAGGATTTTGTGGAAAAAAGGTTGCTATAAGAAACTTCACCTTTAAGGACCGATGATAGCATACGGTTAATTAGGAAACATGTTGTAGACACAACTTTAGCTCAAAAGTGTTTAGGAACATGAATTTGAAATAAGAGTGTTCTAGCTGTCTCAAAAAGATGCCTATTTTTTCTTTTAGCCACACCATTTTGAGATGGTGTATCAACATATGAAGATTGATGAATAATGCCATGTTTGGTCATATATGTGTTAAATACATTAGATTAATATTTTTTGGTATTATCACTTCTCAAAATCCATATAGAAATATTAAATTAAGTTTGAATTTCAGCACAAAAGGCAGTAAAATAGGAAAATAACTCAAAACGATTTTTCGTTAAATAATGCCAAGTCATTCGGGAAAAATCATCAACAAAAGTAACAAAATAACGAAATCCAATTTTGGATATAACTAGAAAAGGACCTTAAATATTTGAATGCGCTAACTCAAAAGGAGCACGAACTCTTATTGACATGGGGAACATAAGATTGATGATGGTGCTTGGCAAGCTGACGTGACTCATAATCTAAAGTTGACACTTTTGAACTGGGGACACAATTTCTTCAAGGTAGAGAGAGAAGAATGGCCCAATCGGCAACGAGCTTCAAAAGGGGTTAAGACACTTGAGCAAGTAATGGGCTGGGAGACATTCGCTCGAGTATCCAAAACATAGAGACCTCTTGACACACGTTGTTACCAATAATCTTCTTTGTTGAAAGATCCTGAAATAGACAATAATCTAAAAAAAAGATGAGACAACAATTTAGAGTACGTGTGATTTTGCTTACAAAAATTAAATTAAAGGAGAAATCTGGAAGATTTAAAACAGATGATAGAAAAAGTAATGGAGTAGGTTGAACACTATCGAACCCAAAAACTGATGATGTAGAACCATAAGCTAAAGTGACTAGGGAAGAAGAGGGGTGTGGTTTAAAAATGATGAAAAGACTAGGGTTACCTATCATATAATTAGTAGCACTTGAGTTAATCACCTATTGTGAGGTGAAGGAAACTAAGCACTTCTCTGGATTACCTGACTTGGTGAGTGTAGTGGTGTGGCCATGCTCATGATAGTAATAGCATTTAACTTCTCCTAAATCTTGACTTTGACTACTTCCTCTATTATAGTTTTGAAGAGAGGATTTTGCTATTCCTGGCTTGTTATTGCGACTGATAAGAAACTAGAGGCTGGAGCAGAAGAGACAACAAAAGTATTTGCTTCTGTGCGAAGAACTCTAGCGAAGACCTCATATAAGACAGAAATATAAGTACTAAATAGAATATGAGATTTAGCAATCTCAAAGTGAGGACTAAGTCCTACAAAGAAAGTCATAATTACCATCTTCTCTTGTTATGATTGTTGTACTTTGATATCCATACTATATAGTAACAAAACGTTTAATTCCTCATATATGTTCTTAAATTTCATGAAATATGCTTGAAGGGATTGATCATTCTACTTAGGACGATAAAATTCCTTACCTATGTCATACATGCGAGAGAGATTTCCCTTCTCAAAATATAGAAATTCTAAATATTTCATTAATTCTTTGATATATCCACAGTGATTAATCAAAGTAATCACCTCAGTATCAATACAATTTCCAATTTGTAGAAATAATTTAGCATCATTTTCAATCATTTCTTATGAGTATCAGCAATTGATGGATCTTTAGTAAGATGATCATCTTTAGAATTACTTCATTAGTATTTTTTAACAGTCTTATACCAATCTAAATAATTTGGACTAGCTAACTTATGTTATGTGATCCTAGACGTCACTGGAATTGACATTAGCCACCAATACAGTCTTTTGTTCATCACCCATGGATGCCCAAATCAAATTCAAGTAGTTGCAAAAGAAGAAAAAACCCTGAAGTGATCCCACAAAGCTGGAGCTTTAAACAAAACCCTCAAACTAATCCAACAAAGCTAGAATCGTGCAAACACGCAAACCGAGAAAGACCCACAAGATGAAATAACTGAGCGACTTACAAAAGGAGAAGAGGAGTGCTCTCAACACTGTAGAAAGTGGTTGGAGGATCAACGGGCTTGTCATGTGCCGATAAGATGAAATTGCAATGTGAATTTCTAGTGGCATGAGAGGCTCTTGTGCTGACCAGATCGGTGTTGAATTTTAGCGACGTGCTCACAATGAGGTGGCACAACCTCTCCTAGGGGCAGTGAGAAAAAATACTCACCCTATAGGGGTGAACCACACATGTTGGATCTCTAATGGTTGCTCATTGGGCAACTGATGAACGCTAGGGAAAAAAAAAAAAGAAAAGAAAAAAAAAATCTCAGGTACCTTTGATACCATGTAATGTGACGTGAATTTTTCATATATTATTGATTCAATATTATACAAGTTTATGTACATAACTTAGGTTATAAATAAGGAAAGGAAATATTTTTACAAAGAAAAGAAATAGTACAAATTATTTCTAATATCTACATTCTTATTCCATAACAAGGATAAACCGACTCTAGAAGAGACCATTCCATTGATTCAAGCAGAAGAAGGTTGAGGCAGTATTATGCTTGAAACCACAAACCATTGTGGATGGATTAGCTTCATTAGCAAAAATAAATCATTTGGAGAGGAGAGAGTTATTTGCCAAAAAATCTAGGTAGAGAGTTAGTAAAGGAAAAATAAGGATAATCTTTGGTGTATCTATTACAGGAAGCTATGACACACAAAGAAGTGTTGGAAGCTGAATGGGAAGCCAAAAAGTGGAGAGTGGGGAACCATGGAGCATAGCAGAGGCCTTAAGTGTACAAGCAACACATAACTGCAGAAAATTCAACAATAGGGGGTTTAGTAGTGAAGAAATTGAGAAGTTAAAAAGTTTGTTGGGGTCACTTGAGAAGTCTTTTGGGAGAGTGTTCCTTATCTCTTTTAGGTAAGCCTTCATTCCCCCTTTCCACAAATGTCTTAGATGAATCTTTTACCAACTCTTGGATAGTAGACTTTGGCGCTACGATCCATATAACCACCACATCTTAACTCTTCCATATTTATACCCCTTGCCTTAGTGACAAAAACTTTGTGATGTCTATTAGCTATTGTTTTAAGATTAAGAGACATACATATCACACCTACAATCATCCCTAAAAATGTCCTTTATGTACTGAAATTGTTATCAAGTCTTATTTCCATTCAAAAGCTTACCCATGATGTTAAATATTATGCTGCTTTTTTCTCTTCTTATGGTGTTTTTCAAGACCTCTCGGTGAGGAGGATTGGTCCTTGTAAGAAAAGAAGTGGCCTTTACCTCCTTGAATCATCTCAAAAAGTTAGTAATTTATTTGTCAGTTCTTCAAATGAAGTTTTTATTTGCTTGTATCATTTGCGTCTATGGTGTTTAACTTTTAGTCTTAAAAATCATGTTTCCTTGCTTGCTTCAAGGAGTGGAAATCTTTGAATTTCTTTGTGATATTTGTGAATTGGCAAAATATATTGTTTCCTTTTAGTAATAAAAGTTCTCATCCTTTTGAGTTGATCATAATGACATATGAGATTCTTCTATAATACTTAATATTTTTGAGCTTTTTGGTTTGTATCCTTAATTAATGATTGCACTTGGGTTACTTAGCTCTTTCTTCATAGACAAGAATATGATATTAGCATTATCTTATCTAATTTTCACTTGATTATCCAAAACCATATTGGGGTTAAAATTAAAAGCTTTAGGATAGACAATGCTGGAGAGTATTGCATCCAGATTTTGTCACCCTACTTTCAGTCACCATATATTTTCCATAATTCATCATGTGTTAATACTATTCAACAAAATGTGGTAGCTGAAAGGAAATTATTTGACATTACTTGAGCTTTACTCTTTTAAGGAATGTTCCTTAGTCCTATTAGGGAGAGGCTTTTTTTATTGCTTCATACATCATTAATAGACTACCCTCACCAGTATTGATGACAAGAATCCATAGAGATGCTTCATGGTTTTTACCTTCACTTCAAAACCTCAAATGGCCTCACACTTAGGGTTTTGAATGCATTGCTTTCATTCATGTCCACAGCTAATGATGAGATAAATTGGAACCCCAAGTGTTACTTCTCCACTTTCCGTTTTTTGGAGTCTTTCTTTTGGTGAGTAGATAGTCTTTTGTATGTTTTGTGTGTTGTTTGTGTAAAAGCTAGTGCAATTAGTTTAGTTAGTATTATGTGTCCTTAGAAATTAATAGGCCTTAGGAGAGAGAGAGAGAGTTAGTCCAAAAATTTGTTGGTTTAGTTGTGGTTCTCTATGAGAGAGAATTGGAGAGCTTATAAGTTCTTGGAGTTATCTTCCATGACAACTATTGTGTTTTTTCTTTTATTCTATCAATAAAGATCTTGCCAATTTAGCTCTAATTCTTGTTAAAATTTCACGTCTTTATTGTAAATCTTACTTAAATTCTAATCTTTTTCCATATTTGAACCCTAGATTATAACATTGAGCCATCAAATACATCTTCCTTGGTTACTTATCTACTCAAAAGAGCTACAAATGCTAAATCCACCATCTAGAAATTTATATTTATTTATTTTTGGATAAGTAAATATTTTCATTAAACACAAGAAATGTACAACTGTCATAGACGGAATGGTTTACGTAACACAGCTACGTTTAAGAGAGTAAACAGAAATGCTGTGTGTGAAATAAGGTGAACTCATCAAGAGCTTATCAAGCTATTTGAGTAAGCTATAATTTGGTTGGCTATGGAACTAAAACGAGGGTTAGGATTTCTAAGTCGCACTCTATTGCAGATTCTCTAGATACAATAGATTGCAGCAGAAAAAGAAGCTCTCCTCTGTTGAAAAGTAGGTGCATCAGAATTGGTTGTTGCAATGAGGGTCATTGTTGCTCCTTGCCAATCTAGGAAGGAAGGAGTGCAGCCAACGCAATTGTAGACCAAGGCCCAAACTTGGGAGACAGCTACAGTTGAGAAAGAGGTGGGGGTGGTCTTCCATGCCTTGTGAACATAAAAGACAGGTTGATGAAGAAGCTATTCCCCAGTTGCACAATCTGTCGAGCGTTGGGAGTTTCCTTAGCCAACCTAACTCCAAAATGAATGAGTGTCTAGACAAAGAGGTCATATTCCAAACTACTTTATACCACGGAACAGAGGGTCTAGGTGGAGAAAGGAACTTGTAATCTCCACCAATGGAATAGTCTCTTGATGTGGAGTGGATGTACTTTATACCATGGAAAAGAAGGTCCATATGAAGAAAGGAACCTGTAACCACCACCAATGGAGTAGTCTCCTGATGTGGAATGGATCCACCATTGTAGCATATCTGGTTTATAGGGGTTTGGCTGTATATTTGAAGGAATTTGGAAGGAAGACCAAAATGAATCCGTGGGTAAGTTCCATTCCTGTCCCTCCGCGATAGAACATAGCCTCGTGTTTCAGTTGAGTCTTGAACCAACTATGACACGAGCACTATGCACTAAGTCAAGAGATCCTATTGGTAGCCTAAAATCTGACCAAAGGGAAATAGATAGTCCATTATTTACCTCCTATTGGAAGCTATTATGAATAGTGGTTCTTAGCTTCAAAAGTTTCTTCCAAGATCAAGAGCAAATAGACACCATCTAGAAAATTTTACACATTAGTAGATGCCACTTTCACAAGAATACACCTTCTTTCTCCAAGTGTTCTCTTTATGTGGAGAAGTCAATGATGGAATTTAGTAATTGTGATTCCTTTGAACCTAAACCTTTGAAAACACCTAATCTTCCTCATGTTCCAACCCTTGTTGATGAATCCGGGTGCTTTGGTACCTCTTGATTCTCCCACCAAAACCATATCTTCTCATGGCCCAATTAGTGTTATTCACAATTTCATGAGGATCTCATGAGTTTATTCAAGGAGAAAGACCTTTGCATGGCTAAGGTAGGTTCAAGAATTAACTCAAACTATGTACATAGTTTCTGGAAACATCTAGTGACCTAACCTAGACCTTCCTATTGCTGTTAGGAAAGGTACCAGAGAATGTACTAACCAACCACTCTATCCACCATCTCACTTTGTCTCTCTTAAGCATCCATCGTTGGCCACAAAAATTTCATTGTCAAAATGGGAATGGAGGGATGTCATGAAGGAAATGAGTGCATTGGAAATGAATAAAGGATGGGAAATTGTTTTTTGGGTAATTAATAATTTATTAAACTGAAATATTGAGGAATATAATACAAAAATGAAATCGAGTTATAAGGAGCACATAATCGATGAACGTGCTAGCATACTAATCCTAGGCATTAATGTAATGTAAAGTGATAGGATTACAATGGCCAAATATAGGCTCGTATGTGGTTTGCTAACATGCTAATCCCTGGAAGGTCATTCCTAAATGTACTTGATTTCTGGTGTGCCATATGCAGTAGACTGCTGCCGCTAGTGTTGCACGCTATCTCTGATGTGTCGGTGAGTCTCCCAAAGCTATAAAAAATCTGGTCACATTATCCTAGTTATTGGATTGGGCTGGACCATGCGTGTAGTCACAGACTATACTCCAGACTTGCGATGTGTAATCGCACTGGAAGAATAGGTGGGAGTGGTCCTCTTGATGCCGGTTACATAGGAGGCAGGTAGTAAACTGCACTAGTCCCTAGCGGTGTACCCTATCAAGGGTGGATAGTTTCCCTAACCAAGCTAACCATAGTATGAAGGCGTGTCTAGGTAGGGAGGTTTTATTCCATACTACTCTCTGCCAAAGTACACTGGGTCCTAGAGGGTTAAGGAAACCATAACCACTCTTGATAGTGTACTTTCCAGATCCTGAGTGTTTCCATCGAAGTTGGTCCGACTCTGTACCATTTGGTTTGATGGAAGGGGGAATGCTAATACTATTCCGCGATGGGCCCTCCGGGATACACCATTCGTTTCCATTCATTATGGAGCATAGTCTCGTACTGTCTAGAAAACCTGTGCTGTTCATGACCCGAGCATTAAACAAGGTATCCAGAGGTCCTGTCGAGAGCCAAAAGTCTGCCTATAGTGAAATTTCAAGGCCATTATTTGGTTCCCAATAGAAGGAAGATCTGACCAAGCCTCTTAGCTTGAGTAATTTCTTCTATGTTCAAGAATAGACAGCTGGTGCCTTAGAAGACCAAAAATTCTTTCCCTTGAGTAGAGTGGAATGAACCCGTTCCGGCCATAAGGTCTTCGTTCCCTCCTTGCATAGTCTCCATATGTGCTTGATTTGGATGGCTTTGTTCCACAGATGAATATCCAGTAACCTTAAGCCGCCACTTCCTTTTGGTGGACACACTTCAACCCATTTGACCTTAGCTCTAGTAAATATGTGTGGGTTGCCACTCGAGAGGAAGTTCCTTAGTAGTTGTTTTATTTTTGAGACAACTGACTTAGGAAGGATGAAGATGGAGCACTGATAGACCTGGATGGAGAAGAGGACAGATTTGATTAATTGAAGCCTACCCGCATAGAACGAGTACTTTGCTGTCCACGAGTTGATTCGAGACAAGGTGCGTTCCACTAGCACCTCACAGTCCTGTTTTTTGAGCTTTGATAATATGAGGGGAACCCCTAGGTATCGTGCAGGTAGTTGGCCTTCACTGACCTGGGTGCACTGGATTGTGGCCTCCTTTATACTTGTTGGGACCTGAGAAAAGAAAATGCTGCTCTTGTGGTTATTTATTGCCAACCCTGAGATGGCTTGAAAGTCCTGTAAGGTTTGTCGTACCAAGGAAATAGATTCCTTGTTCCCTCTGGCAAATATGAGGAGGTCATCTGCAAAACAGAGATGAGTTAGGCGTTCATTCTGGCATCTCCAATGAAGTGAATACCCCGGATTCCGGATTAATTGTCTCAATCGCATGGAGAGGATTTCCATACAAAGGATGAATAGGTAAGGAGAGATAGGGTCCCCTTGCCTTAAGCCCCTTTTGCTTGCAAAGAACCCCACCGGTTCCCCATTGATATTGATAGAGTATTTTGGCATTGATATGCACTAACTAATAAGCCTGCAGAAATGGGGAGGAAATTGCATAGCCGAAAGAACCCTTAGAACAAAATCCCACCTCACTGTGTCATAGGCTTTTTGGAGGTTCACCTTCATCATACAGCGAGGAGCTCTTACTTTGGAGTGGTAATTTTCCATGAGTTTCTAAGCCAAGAAGATATTATCAGTTATCCTCCAATCCGGGACAAAAGCCGCCTGTTCTCGCCCAACTAAGGAAGGCAATACTGATTTCATTCTTGCTGCAAGCACCTTGGATATCGCCTTATAAATGACATTGCAGCATGCGATTGGCCTGAAGTCCCCCAGTCTAGTAGGGTTGGCCACTTTGGGTACTAGAGTAATGGTAGTGTTGTTTATCTTTTTCAGTAGATGCCCTGATATCATGAACTCTCTAGTGGCAATAATCAAGTTCTCACCTATAATGTCCCAGGCTTTCTTGAAGAAAAGAGCAGAGAATCTATCTAGGCCAGGAGCCTCTTTCCATTCACTTGCGATGTGAATCCTCACTTTATCTCCTCATCTGAGAATTCAGCATCGAGGCTAAGGAGTTGTTGGTCAAGTTAGAGTCCGTGGTGTCAAACTCCCCACATCGGCAGGAGTGGTAGGAGATGTAGGTGGGTCATATAAGCGTTGGAAGTAATGAAGTATCTCTTGCCCGACCTCCTCTTCCCCGGCCACCTCACTACCGTCCTCTCGGGATAGTCTGTGTATGGAGCTTCGGTTGTGAAGATTCTTCATGGCTTTGTGGAAATAAGCCGTATTTTTGTTCCCCAACTCCAACCATTTTGTCCTAGACTTTTGTTTGAAGAAGCTCTCCTCCGCCCCCTTTAGAGTATAATACTCCTTGTAGGCTATCCGCTTCTCTTCCAACCGGTTTGTGTCCCTAGCCGCATGTATAGCTTCTTGCACTTGTACCAAACGTCACTTCACATCTTGTACTCTTAGCGATATGTTGGAGAATTCAGTTCTGTTCAAGCTTTTGAGCCCTTCCTTAATAAGCCTTAATTTCTGTACTACCTGAAACATATGGGAGCCCTAAATATCCCTCCTCCATATGGTGCTAACTAGGTCATTGAAACTTTCATGGTCTGCCCAATAATTAAAAAATTTGAAAGGGCTCCTTCTAGCCCTCAATCTATATTCCATACGGACCACAACTAATGAGTGATCGGATATGATAAGTGAGAGGAATTGGGCATGAGCATTCAGATGCAAATTCATCCAAGGTAGGTTGACCATGGCCCGATTAAGCTTCCTAAGGATAGGCGCTTGCTGTTGTTTATTAGACCATGTAAGGAAATCCCCAAAATATCTCAAGTCTTCCACCTCCACTTTGGCTAGGCATCTCTGGAACTCCAATATTGCCTCTGTGACTGAGGCTCGGCCTCCTTCTTTCTCTGTGACTAGGCGAGTCGTGCTAAAATCGCCCATGACCAACCACGGTCTATCGCCTATAGCTTGGGCCAGCACCTCGAGATTCAACCATAACTCCTTGCGTTCTCTATCATTATTAGATCCATAGACAAAAGTGACGGTGCAATCTAGGAATTGCATGTGTTCCTTTTTCACACATATATCCCACTCCCTTGGTTGCCAAGCAATCCAGATGCGCTTCCGTGCCATGGAGTTAATCCATACTTGCCAATGCTGACCCAACCTATTCTTGATGGAATCCTCATTTGCAGTATTCACTTTTACTTCCAATAAACCAATCAAGCTAATGCTATGCATAGCACACAACTTCTTAACCTCCGAAATTTTAATGGGGTCATTTAAGCCCCTTACATTCCATGCTGCTACTGACATGGAAATGTAAATACAATACAATTAAGTGAAACTCCGACTCCTCTTGCGCTGCTTCTTCTTCCGGCGACTAGAGGAGTTAGAACTTCTATTGACCATGGGTTGAGTTCCCGACATTTGGTTCATGTGAACTAATAATTTGTTGAGTGGGGTGTTCTCAAAATCGTCACCACCATCTGCCTCGTCTTCTCCCTGACCGGCCAGTGGCATATTTGTCACACAGCTAGGGGAGATTGGCGCCTCAGTTGTTGCCAGGGGTGTTTCTACTCCAGCCGGAGCTATTTCAGCCTTCAAGCTAGATGACTTACATCCACTGTTCACCTCCATCTGCTCAACCATTGTTCTCCTCAGATTACCGGGACTATTTGCAGGCTCCTTGGTAGTGGCTTCTTTCACTGGCATCACATGCCCACCATGTAGTGCCGCCCCTCTAGCTACTGTTTTGCCCTTAGAAGGCGCCATGCTTGTTGCTCTGCTAGGATGCTGTTGGTGGTCAGCGGTTGAATCTTTCCTTACCTTCTCCTCACCCCGCAACACCTTCTGGCCAGCAGCCACTCATGGGGCAACTTTGCTACCCTCTACATCCATAGTCTCACCATCCTTCGTTTGAGTGGTTTGCTTGGGTTGACATTTATGCTCGAACACTTTGCATCTCGCACAGCGTGGAGGCAACCATTGATATTCCACCTGGACTTCCGCAGCCACGCCATTCTCACCCTCTACCCTTACTTGGGTGACCAAGTCTTCACGTCCGTCAATTTCCACTAGAACCCGCGCATGGTTTGCCCGTTGCCTCCTAGCCGTTAAGACGTCGGCCTTGAGTGGCACTCCTACGCCACTGACTATGTGGCTCAAGCCTTCCACCCCTAAATATTTGCATGGGATTTGCGAGAAGCTTGCCCACACGGAATGTTGGTGGGTTGCGCCTTGTCTAGTGGCATGCCTTTCCTCCATTTCTGTAGGATGAGAAAGCGTTGGGCGAAATGCCATGTCTTCTCTAGAACAAGTGTTGTGTCGCTCGCCCCACTAAATCGGAAGTAGAAGAAACCTTCCAAGCTACCTAGCACATCTATAAGGTCGTATTCCTTCCATAGTTTGAAGGCAATGGATCGGACTAGGGAATATGGTAGCTTGCAGCCAAGGAAATAGCCCACGAGGGTGTTGTTCCAAAATTTTGTCCCTAGGTCCCCCACTGCCTTGGGTATTTTCACCGTTGGGGAAGGGCCCTTTGTGGCCGGTTGTAAGTATTGCAGAGGAAACGCCGGTGTGTTGTCCTCTGCCTTGGAGCTGCATGCTTGGGCATATATTCTGGAGGCCGGAGTCGTCTGTGCAGTTGGGTGACTGTTGCTAGGCGGTATCTGATTGGCCTCCTCAAGGTTCTCGGAAAATGCCTTGTTTTTTTCCAATGCAAAATTTCCAGAAGTGGGATAACTTTGGAAGACAAGTGGGACGTGGCTAGGATGTTTGGCTATTTTGGTGTCTGTGGGACATCGGTTGTAGGTGTTAGGCCTGCTATCAGCTGTGTGGGCACAAGGCTCCACATTGCCTTTCCGAGCTATGATTTGTCCTTTACTTTTCCCAGTTGGAAAAGCAAAGCTTTGACTTACTACTTTTGGGTTGACATTAAATGCCACCTCAAAATCCGTGCTCACCCCCTGGTGAGCATATTGGTCTTGCATTCCCGATGATGGTAGGCCATTACCGGTGGCATTGTTCTTTGTCACCTCATCAAGCAGCGACTGAGGGCAGTTCGACACCACTTCCTTGGCCGGAGTTGCCATGGTGGTTGGTATATTAGTAAATGGTTCCTATAAGCTACTGAACTAGGCAAGGGGAGTGGTTGCGGTGGTTTCTAAGGGTAAAAGTGTATAGGGAAGTGTATGGGGCGAAGAGAGAGAAGAGAGCATTTTCATATCCATATATATTCTTTTTACATAAAAAATGAAATGCAAGGATGGGAAATTGTTGTTAAACCAAAAGGGAAAAATGTTATTGACTATAAGTGGATTTTTACACTGAAATATGAGGCTGATGGATCTCTTGAGAGATCTAAAGATTGGTGTTCAATTGGTACAATTAGACTTATGGTGTGGATTATTTGGAGATTTTTGCTTCTCTTGCAAAATGAATATTGTGAGAATTTTGTTATCATTGACTGCTCATTTTAATCAGCAATTCCTACATTATGAATTAAAAATGCATTTCTTTATGATATCCACTAGAATTTGTGGGTGGGGTGTGTGGAAAGGCCTTATATGGGTTAAACAATTTCCTAGAGGGTGGTTTAGAAGATATGCTAAAGTCATGAGGAAGTCTGGTATAAACAAAGCCAATTAACGATACCCTTTTCATTAAACATTCAGTTGCAAGTGGAGTAATTATTCTTCTAGTCTGTAGATTACATCACAGTAATTGAAAATGATGTGAGAGAAACATAAATTGAAGCAGAGAATAGTAAAAGAGTATAGAGGTGGCATGTTCCACACAAGGAATCTTTATATCTTAGCAATAGTATGTAACTGATTTATCGGTAAAAACATGGAAGATCAGGTGTAAATTTATTTTCTGCCCCAGTGGATCCAAACCACAAGCTGGGAGACGTCATAGAAGAAGCGGGTGTTGATAAAATGATGCAGCAGAGGTTGGTTTCGTAGACTCGTATACCTTTCTTACACTATCATACATGGCCTACTGAGTGAGCTTGATGCATGATCAAAGAGAACCTCATCTCTATGCTGCTTATAGGGTGTTGCATTACTTGAGGTAATCTAGGAAAAGGAATTTTGTTTAATAAAACAATGCTCTTACTCTAGAAGCCTATACTGTTGCAGATTATGTAGGTTCTCTAGTTGATAGAAGATCAACTAGAGTTTTGTTTCTTGGAGGTAATCTAATAACATGGAGGAGCAGAAAGTAGAATGTGGTGGCAATGTCATTTGTAATTGCAAAATTTAGGGCTATTGCTAAAAAATTATGTGAACACTCTGGTTGAAGAGATTTGGGAGTCAAATGGGAAGAAGGTCCTATAAGACTATTGCAACAACAAATCAGCTATTAATATTGGTCAAAACCCTGTACAACTTGATAGGACAAAGCATATTGAATGATAGACATTATATCAAGAAAAACAATGGAGGAAAGGTTAGCGTGCATGTCTTAAGTCCCATCAAAAAATCATTTAGCAGATGTTCTAACAAAAGGGCTGAACAATTTTAATTTCCATGATCTTGTATCCAAACTAAGAATGGATGAGATCTATTCTTCAGTTTGAAGGGGAGTTCGAGTGAGCTGTAAATTGATTAGGAGAACGAATTTGAAATCCCTGTTATTGAGGGATTTGGAAAAATATTATTTCTATCCCATATTTCTTATCAATATCTACTGGATATTATGTTTAATGTAGTGGCTGTGAGTGTTTATTTTTGGATGTTACGATGGTTAATTGTTTTGGTTGTGTAGGCAATATACTCTTTATCTTCTTCACACGTTAATATCCTTAGGGAAGTATTTCTTTTGAGTTGTTGAGGTAATGCTGCACTTATATTTAGATCTTTTGCTGTACATGGGCTAGAGACAGGTGGGTTTTTAATTATTATGGAAGGGTTACAAGTTGCAGATACAAAACTCACTGCAGAATGAGTTGACTCTTAAACCTCAGTACCTCACTATATGAGTAAATTTTGACTTAAAAGTAAATATTGAAACCCAAAAGTTATTTATATTGCTAATATGTATTTCAATGTTTTAATCTTGAGGTCTTTCTCTCTCACGACATAAGTGTAACAACACAACATTCAAGTCTTGTTCCTGCTATTTGGGGCAGAGATATGAATCTTGTTTTGCCACATCATAATCATTGAGAAGGTAGAGGTAGAAACAGCAACTAAATAGCCTTCTTTTTCCCCTGCTAGTGGCAAACGAATCCCATCTTTGGACCTAACCATAGTAACCTGTTTGCTTCCTGTATCTTTTCTTACAGTATTCTGCAGCTGACTTGCCAATGGACTATTGAAGATTGATGATGTATTTTTTAATCTATTCTTTTTTCCATTCTCAGCTGTTCTTTCCTTCTTAATTCAATGAATAGACTGGAACAATAATTTCAATAACATATTTTATTGGGTTTTTACAGAATAAATCCATTTTAAGCAGAAAAAACCTGGTGCCTGTGGAAGATTGTCTATTTATATACTTAAAGCACATAATTAAGTTGGGTGTAACCATTTATATGTAAAATATTTCTTCTTAGGTCCTTTAATGCATTAAATTTGTATTCCAGGGTCATAACCTGATTATGATTTTACTGTTGATAAATGCTTTATTATTAAATTATTCATTTTAACTTGATTTAGAGGGTCTGTTAAGTGCAGGGCGACAGCTGTATCGCACTTTGCTGCTAACTGTTACTGTGGATGCTCATTCACTTGAGCAAGTTATGTCTGAGGATGAAGTTTCTTTGCAAACGCTTGAAATGAGACATATAATGGATATTTGGTTTCTTAGTTTTTCAGTAGAGTGTGTGTCTTGCAGCTAATTTTCCTTGTTACTGTTAATATCAGATCAGCAAGCTCTCAAGAAAATATGTCTGCTTTGTTATGTTCGTGGATGAAGTTACTTTGCAAACAGTTAGCTCTGAAGGCCACATGATGGATACTGTGGGTTTCATCGGTTTTTGGAAGATAGTGGTGGTGAAGAATTTACCCTATACTGATATGAGGAGAGTAGGCAAGGTACCAAAGTTCTTGTCCCATAGGCTTTTCCCATCTGCAAGGTAAGGTTAATATATCTAGACAGTATAATAATGTCATTCTTCTTTCTGCTATGATGTATACTGCACTAGTTCAATTCATGTCCATGTCATTGCAGCTAATGAAACGCTGTGCATTCCTTTTGTTTAAAGAAAATGGGAGGTGATAATTATATTAATAATTAATAATATATTAAATTGAAATATTGAGGAAATATAATACAGAAGTGAGATCAAGTTACAAGGAGCACATAATCGATGATCGTGCTAGCATACTAATCCTAGGCACTAATGTAATGTAAAGCGATAGGATTATAATGGCTTAATATAGGCTTGTATGTGGTTTGCTAGCATGCTAATCCCTAGAAGGTCATTCCCTAACTGCACTTAATTTCGAGTGCACCATATGCAGTAGATTGCTGCTGCTAGTGTTGCCCGCCATCTCTGATGTGTCGGTGAGTCCCCTAGAGCCATCAAAAATCTAGTCACGCTATCTTAGTTATTGGATTGGACTGGACAATGCATGTAGTTATAGACTATACTCCAAACTTGCGATGTGTAATCGCACTGGAAGAATAGGTGGGAGTGGTCCTCCTGATGTTGGTTACATAGGAGGCAAGTAGTAGGTTGCACTAGTCCCCAGCGGTGTACCCTATCAAGGGTGGATGGTTTCCCTAACCAAGCCAACCATAGTATGAAGGCGTGTCTAGGTAGGGAGGTTTTATTCCATACTACTTTCTACCAAGGTACACTGGGTCCTGGGAGGTTAAGGAAACCATAACCATTCTTGATGGTGTACTTTCCAAATCTCGAGTGTTTCCATCAAAATCGATCCGACTCTGTACCATTTGGTCTGATGGAAGGGGGAATGCTAATACTATTCCATGGTGGGCCCTTAGGGATACACCATTCGCTTCCATTCATTATGGAGCATAGTCTCATATTGTTTGGAAAACCTATGCTGTTCATGGCCCGTGCACTAGACAAGGTAACCAAAGGTCCTATCGAGAGCTAGAAGTCTGCCCATAGCGAAATTTCAAGGCCATTATTTGGTTCCCAATAAAAACAAGATCTAACCAATCCTCTCAGCTTCAGTAATTTCTTCCATATCCATGAGCAGACGGTTGGTGTCTTGGATGACAAAAAATTCTTGCCCTTGAGTAGAGTGGAATGAACCCATTCCGGCCATAAGCTCTTCGCTCCTTCCTTGCATAATCTCCATATGTGCTTGATTTGAATGGCTTTGTTCCACAGATGAATATCCAGTAACCCTAGGCCACCACTTCCTTTTGGTTGACACACTTCAGCCCATTTGACCTTAGCTCTGGTAAATATGTGTAGGTTGCCACTCCAGAGGAAATTCTTTAGTAGTAGTTCTATTTTTGAGATAACCGACTTAGGAAGGATGAAAATGGAGCACCAATAGACTTGCAAGGAGAAGATGACAGATCTAATTAATTGAAGCCTACCAGCATAGGACAAATATTTTGTTGTCCACGAGTTGATTCGAGACAAGGTGCGTTCCACTAGCACCTCATAGTCCTGTTTTTGGAGTTTTGATGATATTAGGGGGACCCCTAGGTATTGTGCAAGTAGTTGGCCTTCACTGAACTGGGTGCACTGGATAATGGCCTCCTTTATACTTGTTGAGACCTGAGAAAAGAAAATGCTGCTCTTGTAGTTATTTATTGCCAACCTCGAGATGGCTTGAAAATACTGTAAGGTTTGTTGTACCAAGGATATAGATTCCTTGTTCCCTTTGGCAAATATGAGGAGGTCATTTGTAAAACAGAGGTGGGTCAAGCGTTCATTCTAGCATCTCCAATGAAGTGAGTACCTCGGATTCCGGATTAATTGTCTCAACCGCATGGAGAGGATTTCCATACAAAGGATGAAAAGGTAAGGAGAGATAGGGTCCCCTTGCCTTAAGCCCCTTTTGCTTGCTAAGAACCCCACCAGTTCCCCATTGATATTGACGGAGTATTTCGGCGTTGATATGCACTGACTAATAAGCCTGCAGAAATGGGAAGGAAAATGCATAGCCAAGAGAACCCCTAGAACAAAATCCCATCTCACTGTGTCATAGGCTTTTTGGAGGTCCACATTCATCATACAACGAGGAGCTCCTACTTTGGAGTGGTAATTTTCCATGAGTTCCTGGGCTAAGAAGATATTATCAGTTATCCTCCTATCCAGGACAAAAGCCGTTTGTTCTCGCTCAACTAGAGAAGGCAATATTGATTTCATCCTTGCTACAAACACCTTGGATATCGCCTTACAAATGACAATACAGTAGGCGATTGGCCTGAAGTCCCCCAGTCTAGTAGGGTTAGCCGGTACTAGAGTAATGATAGTGTTGTTTATTTCTTTCAGTAGATGCCCTGATGTCATGAACTCTCTAGTGGCGATAATCAAGTCCTCACCTATAATGTCCCAGGTTTTCTTGAAGAAAAGAGCAGAGAATCCATCTAGGCCAGGGGCCTTTCCATTCACTTGCGATATGAAGCCCTACTTTATCTCCTCATATGAGAAATCAGCATCAAGGCGGAGTTATTGTTGGTCATTCAGAGTCTGTGGTGTCAAGCTCTTCACATTGACAGGAGTGGTAGGAGATGTAGGTAGGTCATATAAGCGTTGGAAGTAATGAAGTATCTCTAGCCCGACCTCCTTTTCCCCGGCCACCTCACTGCCATCCTCCTTAGACAGTCTATGTATGGAGCTTCGGTTGTGAAGATTCTTCATGGCTTTGTGGAAATAGGCCGCATTCTTGTCCCCCAACTCCAACCATTTTGTCCTAGACTTCTATTTGAAGAAGCTCTCCTTCGCCCCCCTTAGAGTTTGTAGGCTATCCGCTCCTCCAACTGGTTTGTGTCCCCAGCCGCATGTACTTGCACTTGTACCAAACGTCGCTTCGCGTCTTGTACTCCGAGCGATATATTGGAGAATTCAGCTCTGTTCAAGCTTTTGAAGCCCTCCTTAACAAGCCTTAATTTCTGTACTACTTGGAACATGTGGGAGCCCTGGATATCCCTCCTCTATATTGTGCTAACTAAGTCATTGAAACCTTCATGGTCTGCCTAATAATTGAAAAATTTGAAGGGGCTCCTTCTAGCTCTCAATCCATACTCCATACGGACCACAACTAATGAGTAATCAGATATGATAAGTGAAAGGAATAGGACATGAGCATTCGGATGCAAATTCATCTAAGGTAGGTTGACCATGGCCTGATCAAGCTTCCTAAAGATAGGCGCATGATGTTGTTTATTAGACTATGTAAAGAAATCCCTAGAATATCTCAAGTCTTCCACCTCCACGTTGGCTAGACATCTTTGGAACTCCAGCATTGCCTTCGTGCTTGAGGCTCGGCCTCCTTTTTTCTCTGTGACTAAGCGAGTCGTGTTGAAGTCGCTCATGACCAACCACGGTCTTCCACCTATAGCTTGGGCCAACAACTCTAGATTCAACCATAATTCCTTGTGTTCTCTATCATTATTAGATCTATAGACAAAAGTGACTGCCATATCACTATTTGCTCTCAAGTTTGTCACGGTGCAATGTAGGAACTGCATGTGTTCCTTTTCCACATAGATATCCCACTCCCTTGGTTGTCAAGCAATCCAAATGCACTTCCGTGCCATGGAGTTAACCCATACTTGCTAGTGCTGACTCAACTTATTCTTGATGGAATCCTAATTTGCAGCATTCACTTTTGTTTCCAATAAACCAATCAAGCTAATGCTATGCATAGCACACAACTTCTTAACCTCAAAAACTTTAATGGGGTCATTTAAGCCCCTTACATTCCATGCTACCACTGACATGGAAATGTAGATACGATACGATTATGTGAAATTCCGACTCCTCTTGCGCTGCTTCTTCTTCCAGCGACTAGAGTGGCTAGAACTTTTGTTAGCCATGGGTTGAGTCCCCGGCATTTGGTTCATGTGAACTAATAATTTGTTGAGTGGGGTGTTCTCAAAATCGTCACCTCCATCTGCCTCGTCTCCTCCCTGACCAGCCAGTGGCATAGCCGTCACACAGCTAGGGGAGATTGGCACCTCAGTTGCTGCCAGGGGTGGTTCTGCTCCAGCCGGAGCTGTTTCAGCAGTCAAGTCAAGTGCCTTACATCCACTGTCCACCTCCATCCTCTCAATCATTGTTCTCCTTAGATTGTCGGGATTGTCTTTTGGCTCCTTGGCAGCGCTGACCTCTTCTACTGGCATCACATGCCCACCATGTTGTGCCGCCCCTCTGGCTACTGTCTTGCCCCTAGAAGGCATCATACTTGTTGCTCTGCTGGGATGTTGTGGGTGGTCAACGGTTGAATCTTGCCTTTCCTTCTCCTCACCCCGCAGCACCTTTTGGCCAGCGGCAACTCGTGGGGCATCTTAGCTACCCTCCACATCCATAGTCTCTCTATCCTTCCTTTGAGTGGTCTGCGTGGGTTGACATTTATGCCTGAACACTTTGCATCTCGCACAGCGTGGAGGCAACCATTGATATTCCACTTGGACTTTCGTAGCCACGCCATTCTCACCCTCCACCATTACTCGAGTGACCAGGTCTTCATGCGCGTCAATTTCCACTAGAACCTACGCATGGTTTGCCTGTTGCCTCCTAGCCGTCAAGACGTCAGCCTTGAGTGGCACTCCTACGCCATTGACTATGTGGCTTAAGCCTTCTGCTCCTGAGTATTCGCATGGAATGTGCGAGAAGGTTGCCCACACGGGAATGTTGGTAGGTTGTGGCTTGTCTAGTGGCATGCCTCTCCTCCATTTCTGTAGGATGAGAAACCGTTGGGCAAAATGCCACGTCTTCTCCAGAACAAGTGTTGTGTCGCTCGCCACACTAAACCGGAAGTAGAAGAAGCCTTCCAAACTGCCTAGCACATCTACAAGGCCGTATTCCTTCCATAGTTTGAAAGCAATGGATTAGACTAAGGAATATGGTAGCTTGCGACCAAGGAAATAGCCCATGAGGGTGTTGTTCCAAAATTCCGCCCCTAGGTCCCCCACTGCCTTGGGTATTTTCATCGTTGGGGAAGGGCCCTTTGCGGCCGGCAGTAAGTATTGCAGGGGAAACGCCGGTGTGTTGTCCTCCGCCTTGGAGCTGCATGCTTGGGCATATGTTATGGCGGCCGGAGTCGTCTGTGCAGTTGGGTGGCTGTTGCTAGGTGGTGTGTCCAGTTGGCCTTCTCAAGGTTCTGGGAAAATGCCTTGTCTTTTTCCAATGCAAAATTTCTAGAAGTAGGAAAACTTTGGAAAACAATTGAGCCCTGGCTGGGATGTGTGGCTATTTTGGTGTATGTAGGACACCGGTTGTAGGTGCTAGGCTTGCTATCAGCTGTTTGGGCACAAGGCTTCACATTGTCTTTCCGAGCTATGACTTGTCCTTTACTTTTCCCACTTGGAAAAGCAGGGCTTTGACTTACCTCTTTTGGGTTGACATTAAATGCCACCTTAGGACCCATGTTCACCCCCTGGTGAGCATATTGATCATGCAATCCTGATGATGGTAAGCCATTACTGGTAGCATTGTTCTTTGCCCCCACGTCAGGCGGCGACTGAGGGCAGTCCGGCACCACTTCCTTGGCTGGAGTTGCCGTGATGGTTGGTAGATTGGTAAATGGTTCCTATAAGCTACTGGACTAAGGCAAGGAGAGTGGTTACGGTGGTTTCTAAGGTTGAAAGTGTATAGGGAAGTGTGTGGGGAGAAGAGAGAGAAGAGAGCATTTTCACTTTTCACCAATAGACAGCTCAGCCACTATGCCTTAGAGTTACTGAACTACCATGTTAACAATTCCTTCTGGAAAGTTTTCGGTGGGATCTTGTTTTGGATATCAGGTTTTCTGTTCAAGTTCTGCTCTCTTGGTTATCTCAATGCTTATTGATCACTTAGGCCATTTATTTGATAATATTAGTTTAATTTATGTTATGGTTGATGCTGAACTCCTCCAAACCATATTACTAAGTCAAAACTGAATCGATCCTGGTTTCAATTTTTTTTTTAACAGAGCCAACAGACATGGAGTTTAAATTCTAGAAGAAGCTGATATATGCGATATAATATTACAGGAAATTATGTTTTCATCCTTTTTCTTTTTTTCTTGTTACTTTCCTGTTATTCACTCGAGTTGTGCTGGAAACTTGACATTATAATGTTAAAGTATCAGCATTGGTATATGGGTTTCCTTGCACCCTGGTTAAGACAGAGAACTAGTGCTTAGCTTTTCTGCTTCTTGTAAAATAAAAGTGTGGAAGAGGGCTATATTAGATGGGGCTTACTTTTTGCATTTATAGGATATGTAACAATTATGACTCTGTTATTCAGTTGTATTTTTTTAGGAAAGATAACTTAGAAATATGTGGTTTATATCAACTTATCATTGTGCAAGACTAGCTTTTCCGGTACATTCATGTTCACTATGAAAAATAGATGCCCTTTTCCTTATGGGAATCCAATAATCATAGAATGAGTTATTGCATTCACTGGTCAATGTTAAACCATTTGTAAAGCTATATATTGGCATTTTCAAGGAAATCAAACAATAAGGTGACTTTGTAAGAGTGATTGGTGATCTCTGGTGTGAATATGTCCCTATATTGTATTGTGCTGCAGGAATAAATTAAATGGATATTCTTATTCTGAATTTTGAAGCGATTTCTCTTTTATTTATTAGATATATCAGATACTCTATACACTAAACCAAGCTTAAAATCTGAATCCAAACTCTACGTCTCTCATTGAGCAGTATCATAATAGAAGTTATCAGGCTTAATTATGTTGCTACACTAAAATTGCTGTCCCACCTCCATCCCTGAGTTGATACAGTGGGATCAAAGGCAATTATAAGAGCTCAGTGGCAATTTGTTGATTGAGGATTGATGAATATATCTTAGTAAATTACCCCATAAAGGAAAAAAATTTGGAAATTAAGGAAAGGAAAATCTAGCTTCCTTTACAGCAGATGCATTCTTGTTTGACTATTTGTATCACATGGTCTTGTTTCTCGAATTATCAATATTTGTGTGTATAGAGTTAACCTTTTAATTTGGTTGGATTGTTTTTAAAATAAAACTAAACCGATCAAACTAGAGGTTACCACTTCACCTGAAAAAATGATATCGGAGGTTATCAAGGAATCATGCATAGCATTGAATAAGGTTGGCACCCAATGCACGATATTGCTTGAATTGATGGTCTTGATGAAGTAATGGTAGGTGAATTAGTAAAATTTGAAGAGGGTACAATAGGAATTGCTCTAAATTTGGTATCAAATAATGTTGGTGTTGCATTAATGGGTGAGGTTTAATGATGGGAAATTCTGTATATGTGGAATTAACTCCCATTATAGCAGTAAAAACAAGTTGTGTGGGTGGACTGACTCATCAAGTTCCAATTGCAGTAGGATCCACACAAAAAAAAAAAAAAACACTTGCCATTTGTTGGTTTAAGTACTTGCTATATTTTTACATTTTTGAAAATGGAATTTGTGCACGGGCAAGTAGTATTTTGATGTTTCATGTCTGTTTTCATCTGAAAATGTTTGTCGAGTTAAGTATGAAACTATCCTGTCTGGTGTCCACTATGAAAATGGAGCAGTTGAGAGGATATCTCAAATGAAAACTATTTCATCATTATTCAGTTTTAGCTTGCTTTTCCCCCTTCCCTTGGCATCATAATTGCCTGAGGATATTCTCTGTATTTTATGCTGTAAAAACTTCGATTGATTTCACAAATGCCCACTGTAGACACTTGTCTACAGACACTACATATTGATTTTTTCTCTTACATTTTTTCCAGAGGATTTTCTCTTGATTTTATTCTGTAAAAACTTTGATTAATTTAACATGCCCACTGTAGACACTTGTAACAGACACTACACATTGATTTTCCCTCTTAAATTTTTACTCCAGAAAAAAAAAAAAAAAGAAGTATAAAAATGGTAATAGGGTAAGTTTGATGTGTTGAATTTTTCTTTTCTTGTAGAGTTTTTTGGCTGGCTTCCATATTTTGGTTACTTCACCTGGAGCTTCGTTTCCTGTTTCTGTAACCCAGGTACTCAATTTGGTTGGACAGCAAGCTAAGACTTCAAATGGACCCCCTTCTCATTTTGGAGTACTTCTTATGGCGAAAAGGCCATGAATATGCTATATCTAATCACTACGAGCGGCATTGTGTTTGGGAGGAAGTAGCCCGAAATAAGAAGTTAAATAAGTACAATCACAGTGTTATAGATGAACAATTTCACTTCTATCAGGCCGATGGGCTGAAAAGATTCAATCCTTTTGATCCAGTGAAGCGCCTTCCTAGCAGTATGATTTTTCCTGAGAAATTCACTTATTTTCATTTAGTATGATGCTTATCTTCTTGTTTGTTCGCTTGTTGCATTAGTAGTGTGATTTACTTTCCTGCTTCCAACAGATGTTCCAGAAGGATCATTTATTGTTAGAGCACACACACCAATGTCAAACTTATTTTCATGTCTCTGGTTCAATGAGGTTGATCGGTTTACCCCCCGAGATCAGCTAAGTTTTGCTTACACATACCAGAAGCTGAGAAGGATGAATCCAGGAAAACCCTTCCATTTAAACATGTTCAGGGTAGGTAGCATCAATCAATTGGAAAATGCTTATACTCAAGAGTGACTGACTTCTTTTATGTTGTCTAAATCATAGGATTGTGAGAGAAGAAAGATAGCTAAGTTATTTCATCACCGGTTGGAAGAGAGGCGCACAACTACTCATCACCAGGAGACTGAGTGATTGCTTGCTCTGAAGCTTGCTTGTGAGCAAGGTTGCAGCATTGTTACCTAATGGTTGTTCAGGGTGTACATTAAATCCTTCGACATTTTTGCAGAAGTTAGAGCGTGGCTGGATGGAGTTCGCTGTTTCCTCATGAAAGGGTCTGCAGAGTGAGCTAAATCTTAGGCGAAGATCTTGATGGAATGGAGTCAATGCTGCTGTAACAATTAGTCCATATACTAGATCTGGGTACGCCTGTAGAATAGAAAGTAGGGAAGTCGTCATTGCCATTTATCTCTTCAAATACATTCTTTGCTTCATATTGAAGCGCGGTGCAGCATCAAACATATACCGTTGTTTCCACTACGACTTAGTTCAGTAGCCTTTTCTTGCCTCATTCAATTGTGTTATTAAACCTCATCTGTAATCTAACTCATTGTCATTATAGGTTATAAAAATGAGTTCAAAATTATTCTGAGATTCTCGAATCACTCCCTGTTTGCCGGGGCATTGATAAATAAACTTGTGAAGTTCTTGGAGTCTTTCTTGTTGAATTAGAATAACATTTGAGTGGTGGTCTTGTCCATTGAGGGTGGGGTTGAACCACTACTAGAGATTCGGCTTTTGGTATGAAAACACTACTAGAAATTCAAAATCTTTTGCTAGTGTTTGAGTGACAAATTTCCCCCATAGTGCAGTGGCATTTTTTGCCTCGCTCATTTATGTTATTATAACTCAATTGTAATAAACTCTTGGTGTCATTATAAATTCTACAATTGAGCTCGAAATTATGTCGAGTTTCTTGAATCATTTTAGTTGGGCATTCATTAATAAACTTGCCAAAAAATTTCTTGGTGAATTCTTTCTAGCTGAATTGCCTTAACGGGTAGTCTTGTCCACATGGATGGTGCGATCCATGGACGAAAGAGACATGGAAACAAAACGGTATTAGAAATATAACTTTGAGATAGAAAAATTTCTCTTGCAAAATCCAATATCCTCTCAATGGATCAAATATTTAATATTTAGAAAAAATAATCAAAATTCGATGTTAAATAAACTATATGATAATTTTTTTGGATAATTGAAATTTTATTGAATAAGAAAAAGTACAATCAACAAGTGAAAATAAAGTTACAACACTATGCTAAGCAAACTAGATACTTAGCATCGATGCTAAATTACAACAAGCTTAACATAGGATTGAATTTGGTGAGCTAATAGGCTAACACCTGGGAGGATCTCTCCTAGTCTCATTTTGTTCCGAGCATGCCATATACAATAGACTGATGCCACTAACGCTGCTCGCCAGTTCTGATGGGTTGGGGAATCTCCTAATGCCACCAAAAAACTGGTAACTCCCTGCCAGTTGATGGATGAAGCTGGGCAATGCAAAAAGTCACACACTAGATGCCAGACCTGAGAGGTGTACGCGCATTTGAAAAATAGATGGGCATGGTTCTCTAAAAACCGGTTACAAAGAAAGCAAGTAGTTGATTGCACTAGTTCCCAATTATATACTCTGTCAAGGGTAGAAAGTTTCCCTAGTCAAGCCAACTATAGAACAAAAGAGTGTCTAAGTAAAGAAGATTTATTCCATACTACTTTTTGCCATGGTATGGTGGGCTAAGGAGGGTTAAGAAAACCATAGCCACTCTTGATGGTATACTCTCCTGTCAATGAGTGTATCCAGCGAAAACGATTCGAAACTGTAGCATTTGGTTTTAGAGAAGGTAGGATGTAGATGCTAGTCTAGAACGGGCCATTAGGGATACACCATTCATTCCCATCCATAATGGAATAGAGCCTCGTAGTGTGCGGAAAACCTGTGCTACCCATAGCCCGAACACTAAATAATGTATCAAGAGGTCCTAATGGGAGCTAGAAATCTACCCACAGCAAGATTTCAAAGCCATTGTTGGGTTCCTAAAGGAAGTAAGATCTTACAAAGCCTCTCAACTTTAGCAGTTTCTTCCAAGTCCATGACCATATGGCAGGTGCTTTAGAGGACAAAAAATTCTTGCCCTTTAGTAGTGTGGAATGAACCCATTTGGGCTATAAGCTCTTCATTCCCTCCTTACATAGTCTCCATATATGCTTAATTTGGATTGCCTTATTCTAAAGATGGATGTTTAGGATCCTTAGGCCTCCATTTCTTATGGGTTTGCACACTTTCGTCCATCTAACCTTAGCTTTTGTGAAAATGTATAGGCTGCCACTCTAGAGAAAATTTCGTAGTAGTTGTTCTATCCTTGAGACAACCGACTTAGGTAGGACGAAACGGAGCACCAATATACTTGCATGGAAAATAAGATAGATCTTATCAATTGAAGCCTACCGGCATAAGACAAGTATTAAGCCATCTAAGAGTTAATCCGTGATAGAATGCATCCATTAGCACCTTACAGTCTTACTTTTTGAACTTAGAGGATATTAGAGGAACTCTCAAGTATCGTACTGGTAACTGACCCCCACTGAATTGGGTAAACTGTAGAATGGCCTCTTTGGTGCTCAACGGAACATGAGAGAAGAAAATGTTGCTTTTGTTATTATTAATTGCAATCTTGAGATGGTTTGGAAGTTCTGTAAGGTTTCTTTCACTAAGGATATAGATTCAATGTTACCTTTAGCAAATATTAAGAGATCATCTGCAAAGCAAAGGTGGGTCAAATTTTCAATCTTAAATCTCCAATGCAGTGAAAACCCAAGGTTATAAATCAGCCTTCTCAGTTGCGTGGAGAGAATTTCCATGCACAGGACGAACAAGTAAGGGGATATGGGATCCCCTTGTCTTAACCCTTATTTACTTACGAAGAAACCCACCATTTCCCCATTGATGTTGATGGAGTATTTAGATGTAGAGATACATAAGCTGATGAGGTTATAAAAATAAGGGGGAAATTTCATGGCCTTGAGCACCATTAAGATAAAGTCCCATCTGACTGTATCATAAACCCTTTGAAGGTCTACCTTAAGCGTACAACGGGGAGCACCCTTATGAGAGTGGTAGTTCGCCATTAGCTCTTAGGCCATGAAAATATTGTTAGGTATCCTCCTACCTGGAATAAAAGCTACTTGCTCCCTCCTAACCAGAATTGGCAACACTGATTTCATCCTTACAGCAAAGACCTTGGAGATTGCCTTGTAGATCACATTACAACATGCTATTGGCCTGAAATTACCCAGCTTAGTAAGATTTGCAACATTGGGAACTAAGGAGGTAGCAGTATTGTTAATCTCCTTAAGCAGGTAGCCTAAAGTTAGGAACTCTCTAGTTGCAACAATCATATCAGCACCTATGATTGCCCATGCCTCCTTGAAGAAACGAGCCGAAAACCTATATGGGCCAGGGGCCTTCCCATTTGCTTACGATATGAAACCCCATTTGATCTCCTCATCCGAGAACGCAGTATCAAGGGTGAGTCATTGCTACTCATTCAGTATCTAAGGCATCAAGCTCTCCTCATCAGCGGGGGTGCTAGGGGGCTCATAGAGTTGTTAGAAATATTCTAGGACTACTTGTTGGACCTCTTATTCCCTGGCGACCTCATTGCCATCCTCCTTAGTCAGTCTGTGTGTGGAGCTACGATTGTGGAGGCTCTTCATAGCCTTGTGAAACTAGGTCGTATTCTTATCGCCTAGCTTTAGCCACTTTGTCCTAGATTTTTGTTTAAAGAAACTCTCCTCTACCCCTCGCAGTGTGTAATACTCCTTGTAGGCCAGTTGCTCCTCCTCTAATCTAGAGGTATCCCCAATCGCATGTATGATGGTTTGCAGCTGAATCAATTGATGCTTTGCCCTCTGAACTCATTGCAAAATGTTAGAGAACTCAAACTTGTTTAGACATTTGAGACCCTCTTTAATAAGCTTGAGCTTCTTCGTAAGTTGGAACATTCGTGACCCCTTTATGTCCCTCTTCCACATGTTATTAACTAGCTCTTTGAAACCCTCATGGCCTGCCCAATAATTGAAAATTTTAAATGGGCTCCTTCTGGCTTTCAGTTCATACTCCATATGAACCACAACTAATGTGTGGTCAGATAGGATAGGTGAGAAGAATTTAGCATGGGCATTCGGGTGCATATTTAGCTAAGGGAGGTTAACCATGGCTCGATCTAGTTTCCTAAGTATAGGCACTTGATTTTGTTTATTGGACCATGTGAAGAAATCCCCCATGTATCTTAAGTCTTCCACCTGCAACTTAGCAATGCATCTTTGGAGTTCTACCATTGCGTCTGTGACCATAACTCTTCCTCCTTTTTTCTCGGTGACTAATTTGGTTGAATTGAAATCGCCCATGGCCAACCACGACCTCTGTCCCACATTATGAACCAATTTCTCTAGGTTCAACCATAACTCATTACGTTCCCGGTCATTATTGGAACCATAAACAAAAGTGATAGCCATGTCGCTATGTGTGATACGAACCATGCCTACCTGTGACGAAACCCTATACCGATACGTTTGGAATTATAACCCAAGATGCCAAATAATCGAATTAGAACCGCGACCCGTTGCCTATAGTTGAGGTAAGAACCTTGGTATACTATGTTGACGCCACAATCGAGATAAAAAACCGATTGATAAATCGGATTTGAATGCCACGGAAGAGATCCGATAAGTTCAAGAGAAGTTCTTTGGAGAACCAAGAGAGGAATACTCTTCAAATTATATTAATCAAAGTTGTATATCTCTGTTTTCCAACCATAGCAGACTCTTAATAATGTTTACAACTCGTAAAGAAAAAACCTAAAACGACAAAACATAATAAAGTTGCGAAAATAACATTCAAGCAATGTACATCGGGTATATACGCCGGCGGCGTAGTCCCTTTATAGCTCTCTAATTTCAACGCCGTTAAAGCGGTAACAGTGTCAAAGCCGGCTGTTTCTCTACCTAAGCTAGCAGCTTTGATCTCCTATGCTTTGATCTCCTTTGTTAAAACCTTGAATGACTTGTACAAATGCAAGTTCATTCTCATGGTTGATTAAATCTTTTCTAGCTTCTTGGATATCCTTTATCAACCTGTTAAGTGCTTCATTGAATCGTTTTGCTCGAGTTCTTGTGATCAGTCTAAGTGGCACTTCAAGAGGATCCATATTCCACCTTCTAGCTTGGCTCCCATCATGGCTTCCATCATTACCCTCCTCTTGAAAAGGATTTGTCCTCAAATCATTGCCTACATTAAAAAGACTAAGATCAGTAATGTTAAAAGTAGCACTTACTTGATACTCATATGGAAAATCTAACTTATAGGCATTATCATTGATGTGCTCAAGAATTTGAAATGGTCCATCGCCTTTAAGAAGTAATTTAGATCAACGTTGCACAGGAAATCGCTCTTTGTGCATGTGAACCCAAACCCAATCTCCAGGTTCAAAGATAGCTTGTTGACGATCCTTGTTGGCTTGTTTCACATATTGTTCTATCCTCCGCTCAATGTTGAGCCTTGCCTTCTCATGGAGTTGTTTAACAAACTCCGCTTTCTTCTTACCATCTAGATTGACATACTCAGACATAGGAAGAGGAGATAAATCCAAAGGAGTTAGTGAATTAAAACCATATATAATTTCAAAAGGTGTAAACTTAGTAGCAGAATGCATTGTGTGATTATAAGCAAATTCAACATGAGGCAAACAATCATCCTAACTCTTAATGTTCTTTTTAATGACAACCCTCAACAAAGTAGATAAAGTTCGATTTACTACCTCAATTTGACCACCAGTCTGTGAATGACAAGTAGTAGAGAACAATAACTTAGTTTCTAACTTAGCCCACAGGGTCCTCCAGAAGTAGCTTAAGAACTTAGCATCCCAATCCGATACGATTGTTCTAGGCATACCATGCAATCTCATAACTTCCCTAAAGAACAAATTAGCAATATGGCAAGCATCATCCGTTTTGTAGCAAGGAATGAAATGTTCCATCTTGGAAAACCTATCCACGACTACAAAAATAGAGTCTCTTCCATATCTAGACTTGGGTAATCCTAACACAAAATCCATGGAAATGTCTACTCAAGGTTCATGAGGAATTAGAAGTGGGGTATAAAGTCCATGAGGTTAGACTCTAGATTTTGCTTGCTTACAAGTGACACATCGCTCACAAATCCTCTCAACATCTCGTTTCATGTGAGGCCAATAGAAGTGTTCTTGTAAAACCCCTAAGGTTTTAGCTACTCTAAAATGCCCCATTAATCCTCCTCCATGAGACTCCCTCACTAATAACTCTCTTAAAGAACAATTGGGAATGCAAACTTTATTCTCCCTAAACAAGAATCCCTCATGCTTATAAAATTTACCATGGCCACTCTTCTCACAATGAACATACTCTTCACAAAAATCTCGGTCAGCAGCATACAAGTCTTTAATATGCTCAAAACCAAGCAGTTTAGACCTAAGAGTAGAGATAAGAGCATACCTTCTAGAAAGTGCATTAGCAACAACATTTTCTTTACCTTGCTTGTAGTGGATGACATAGGGAAATGTCTCGATAAACTCCACCCAACGAGCATGCCTTTTGTTTAGCTTATGTTGTCCCTTCAAGTACTTCAAGGATTCATGATCAGTGTGGATCACGAACTCTTTTGGCCAAAGATAGTGTTGCCAAGTTTCTAGGGCTCGAACCAATGCATATAACTCCTTATCATAAGTAGGATAGTTCAAGGTTGCCCCACTTAGCTTCTCATTAAAGAATGCAATTGGTCTCCTCTCTTGCATGAGAACTGCTCCAATACCTATTCCCGAAGCATCACACTCAATCTCAAAAGTTTTTGAGAAATCAGGTAAAGTAAGTAGTGGCGCATGAGTCAACTTATTTTTAAGCGTCTGAAAGGCCTTCTCTTGTTGCTCTCCCCAACTAAACCCCACCTTCTTCTTGATTACTTCAGTAAGTGGTGCTACAATGGTGCTAAAATCCTTCATAAACTTCCTATAAAAGCTCGCTAGTCCATGGAAACTCCGAACATTACTTACATTAGTTGGACTAGGCTATTCTTGGATCGCACGAATCTTCTCTTCATCAACCTGTATTCCCTATACACTAATAATAAAACCAAGAAACACAAGTCTGTTTGTGCAAAAAGTGCACTTTTTGAGGTTAGCATATAATTGCTCCTTTCGAAGCACTTCCAAAACAACCCTCAAGTGAATCATATGGTCTTTTAAACTCTTGTTATAAATGAGGATATCATCACAATAGACTACCACAAATTTGCCAATAAAAGTCCTCAAAACATGGTTCATAAGTCTCATGAAAGTACTAGGTGCGTTAGTTAAACCGAAAGGCATTACTAACCACTCATATAAACCATATTTTGTCTTAAATGCTGTTTTCCATTCATCACCTTCTTTCATTCTAATTTGGTAATATCCACTTTTCAAATCAATTTTAGAGTAGACACTAGACCCATGTAACTCATCTAACATGTCATCTAAGCGAGGAATGGGATGACGATACTTTACCGTGATGTTGTTGATAGCTCGGCAATCAACACACATTCTCCATGACCCATCCTTCTTAGGCACCAAAATCACAGGCACTGCACATGGGCTCATGCTTTCTCTCACATATCCCTTCTCCATCAAGTCATTAACCTGCCTTTGGAATTCCTTTGTCTCCTCTAGATTACTCCTATATGCTGGCTTGTTTGGAATAGATGCTCCGGGTACAAAGTCAATCTGGTGCTCAATACCACGAATAGGTGGTAACCCCTTTGGGATCTCCTCAGGGAAGACATCTTTAAAGTCCTGCAAAATAGACACAACCACACTAGGCAACGAGTTAAGAAGTTTGTTAGTATCTAAACAAGTTTTCTTAAAAACCAACAACAACATGGGTTGCTTCATCACTAACGCTCTCCTCACTACACTTGCTCTTGCCACATAACTCTCCTTTTGTAAGGCTGCACTCTCCTTTTCACTCACCACCAAAGTTGATCCCCTCTCAACTTGGCCTCTTACACTCTTTCCAGCCTTCCTCTCTTTTTCCTTTTGGTATTAAATTTTGTGTTCCTTTTCTTTTTCTATGTCTTTTGCTCCCTCAATCTCCCTCTGTTTTTCACTCACCTTATATTTTGCAAAAGATTGTTGTAGCTACAACTAATCCTCATACACTTGTTTAGGTGTTAAGGGTTTAAGATTATAGTTTTTGCTATGGTGAACAAGCGTATACTTGTTAGAGAAGCCATCATGAATAACCTTCCTATCAAATTGCCATGGCCTCCCCAATAACATATGACAAGCCTGCATCGGCACTACATCGCATAATACCTCATCCTCATACCTACCGATGCGAAAAGCAATTAAGGCTTGCTTACTCACCTTAGTCTCGCTACTATCATTCAGCCACTGCAATTTATAAGGGCTAGGGTGTTTAGTGGTCTTAAGCCGCAACCTCTCAACAATGAAAGTACTTACTACATTAGTGCAACTCCCCCCATCAATGATCAAACTATAAATATGGTCACCTAGATAACATCTAGTATGAAAGATATTCTCTTGTTGCACCTCTTCTTCTTTCTTCACCTGCACATTCAAAGCTCACTTCACTACTGCCACTAACTTCCCCTCTGCAGGCTCCTCTTCATCACTAACATCCTCCAATGGAGGCATATCATCATCTGCACTATCCCCCTCAGTCTCATACTCACCATCATTGCGCAAAATCATAACACGTCTATTCGGACATTGACTAGCAATATGGCCTCTTCCTTGACATTTAAAACATTTAATGTCACAATTTCTAGGAGTAGAAGAATCAGGTTTACCTTGATTACCAGGAGTAGAACCCCCTTGCTTCTGCTCTCCTTTTGTCTTAGTGAGTAAAGACTTTTCTTCCTTCCTCCAATGGTTAGTCTTCCAAGTAGATGAACCTGCACCCTGTTGAAACCGGGCAGTACTACTACCTTTCCTCCTATGTTGGTTCTCAACCTTTATAGTCATGTTGACCATATCTTCCAATTCCACATGATGCTGTAATTTTACTATATTTTAAATCTCTCTATTTAACCCAACAAGAAATCTAGCCATGGTAGCCTCTCTATTCTCCTCAACATTTGCTCTAATCATAGTAACCTCCATCTCCTTGAAATACTCATTCACACTTCGGCTTCCTTGCTTAAGAGTTTGCAATTTGTTGTGCAATTCGCGATAGTAGTAAGCAGGAACAAATTGCTTCTTCATCACCCTCTTCATCTCTTCTCAAGACTCATTAGGTGATTCGCCATTCCTTCTCTTATTCAACATCAGTTGATCTCACCACACTATGGCATAATCTGAAAACTCAATGGCAGTAAGCTTCACTTTCTTTCTCTCACTATAATTGTGATAATCAAACACTAGCTCTACCTTCTTTTCCCATTCTAAGTATGCCTCGGGATCATTCTTCCCTTGGAAAGGAGGAATCTTCATCTTTATACTACTCAATTGATTATCCTCTCTATTCCTATCTCCTCTATCTTCCCAATCCCTAGTTCCTCTATTCCTACCACCATAACCTCTATAGCTCCCGATAGAAGGTTCATCAAACTCATCATCGGAATTTTCATTTCCACCCCTTTGTCTTATTTTAGAAAAACTCTCCCTCTTATGCCCTTGAAAGACGTTCTTAGATTGCTCTAGTTTCTGCTCCACCATTTCATGAATTTGCTCCATTCCCTCTTGAAACATTCTCTTCATCTCACTCCTCAACGCCTCAATTACTAACCTAGCATCAAACCTCCCCCTCTCACCTTCAGGAGAATTTTGCCTTGACATAATTCCTGTAATAAAGGTCAGTACTAACACAAATATATATATAGAATTAAACCTCACAATTCACCCCCTCGCGTGTTTCACTCAAAGAAGGATATCCCACATTCGCTCGTGTATTCTCACAAACAAAGATGATATCAACTCACCAATCCCTCTTCTCAGTTCTCTTAGAACTAATCCAAACCACACCAAATTCTTCTATAGAATTCAAGAACAAAAATCTCCGATCTTGAATTTTCCTTTTTGTTTTGTTTTTTTTTTCGTTCTTTTTTTTTTTTTGAAGCAAGGATCGATAGAATGAAACTAAACTACTCAAGAAACAATTAACACTATAGACTTGAGTATGAAGCAATGGTAATATGAACGATTGATATGAACAATTGGAGTTAGGGTTCTGATGTTACCTTTCTCAAACCGAACTGATTTTTTAACAAACCTAGGCTTTGAGACCAAACTGATATGAACCACGCCCACCTGTGATGAAACCCTATACTAATATGTTTAGAATTACAACCTAAGACTCCAAATAATTGAATTGGAACCGCAACCCGTTGCTTATAGGTGAGGCAAGAACCTTGGTATACTATGTTGACGCCACAATCGGGATGAAAGACCGATTGATAAGTTGGATTTGAACGCCACGAAAGAGATTCGATAAGTTCAAGAGAAGTTCTTTGGAGAACCAAGAGAGGAATACTCTTCAAATTATATTAATCAAAGTTGTATATCTCTGTTTTGTAGGTCCCAATTACATTAATCAAGAGGGGGGTAAATTGATTAATTACTTAAAATTTCACTTTTTCACAAATCAACCAAAACTTTTGACTAATGAAATCAAGTGAATAATAACAACGAAGAACAATAATGTGCAGTAAGTAAAAGTAGAGAAGACTAGAATGCTCATATATTTATAGAGGTTCCGCCTCGAGCGTCAGTCCTCTCTTCCAGCTCCACGCCGGGGTCCAGGTTGTCTATACCGGTTATGTTTCACTATATCAACAAATCGAAGATATACAACACAAGCCTCTTCAAGGCAAAGCCTCACTGTTGAGTCTTTCCAGCTTCTTCACTAAGCTAAACACTTAACTGCAGTGATGAAACAACAAATAATTCCCTTTCCACGAAAGGAATCTCAACAACAACAACAATAATGATGATGAGGAATAACAAATTTCCTCTAGATCACATATATATGTAAAGATGTTTGCTTGAAGATGTATGAGTCTTTTCTTCTCGTGTGTATTTTCCTTTTTAACGTTCTTGCTTCTGGTTTTTCAACGTTCTCCACACCACTTCCTCGTTCTTTTCATTTGAATTAAACACCTTATATATGGAGAAAACATAACGGCTACTTTCCACGTGATAATGAATTTATTTTTGAATTTTCAATTCAAAAATAAATTGAATCTGTTGAGAAAGATTTGCATTCATGATATTCTTGATGAGGATAAGCTTGGATAATTTGTTTAACCGAGATCTTCTTTAGATATATCTCTTGGATCAAGTTTGTTGAAGATATCTCTCACATTGTGGAACCATATCTTGATATAACAACCATATCTCTTATCATTATCTTTGTAACTGCTGGATCTCCCAAAATATAGTACAAATATCTAATTTTAAATCTGGATAAAACTTGTAAATATTATATGATCTCACTTTATTATAGAATGAAATCTTTGAATAAAATCTTGTAAAACTTGATGTAAATTAAAAAACCCATGATATATAATCCATCTTTAGTAAAACACATTAAGTATGTTACCCAAAAATACTTGACACGTGGAGCTAGGCCTTGAAATTTATCAAAACTATCGATATAAAATTTAGAACGTAATCTGGAAAAATTCGTAACAGACATGAAAGGTTTTGAAAGTGCTTCTGAAGCAAACCTGTTAACTGTCTTAAAGGTTCTGAAAGTGCTTCTGAAACAAACCTATCATCTGTTCTCCTGTTATGAAGGTTCTGAAAGTGCTTCTGAAAGGTTACCACGATAACTACGGATATATTACACAACTTCTGAAACACCTTCTATCAAAACGAAAATAGCTTATATAACATCTTTGAAGGTTCTGAACAAGCTTCTGTCTCCTTGTTCAACTTTAGAAAAATTACGTGCTATCTTAAACACTCGTTACACTTATTCCTCTTTTGTTAACATCAAAACTAAATTAGAGAACTTAACATTCTCCCCTTTAACATCAACATGTTTTCCAACCTTAGCAGACTATTAATAGTGTTTAAAACTCGTAAAGAAAAAACCTAAAATGACAAAACATAATAAAGTTGCGAAAATAACAATCAGGCAATGTACGCCAAGTATATACGTCGGCGGCGTAGTGAGCGGCGTAAGATGTACGCCGGGTATATACGCCGGCGGCGTAGTCCCTCTATAGCTCTCTAATTTCAATGCCGGCTCAAAGCCGGCAACGTTAAAGCGTTAACAGCGTCAAGGCCAATTGTTTCTCTACCTAAGCTGGCAGCTTTGATCTCCTTTGTTAAAACCTTGAATGACTTGTACAAATGTAAGTTCATTCTCATGGTTGCTCAAATCTTTTCTAGCTTCTTGGATATCCTTTATCAACCCGTTAAGTGCTTCTTTGAATTGTTTCGCTCGAGTTCTTGTGATCAGTCCAAGTGACACTTCAAGAGGATCCACATTCCACCTTCTAGCTTAGCTCCCATCGTGGCTTCCATCAATGTGCTCTCAAATTAGACATTGTACAGTGTATGAATTGCACATGTTCTGTCTCCACCCGGATATCCCACTCCCTTGGCTACCAAGCAATCCAAATACATTTCCTTGCCGCGGCATTGATCCATACTTGCTAACGGTGACCCAACATGTTCTTAATTGTGTCCTCATTGGCAACATTTACTCTTGTTTCCAACAAGCCAATAAGGTTAATACTATGTGTATCACATAACTTCCTAACCTCTGTGACCTTGATGGGGTTGTTAAAACCCCTTACATTCCATGCTACTAGCTACATGGAATTGTGGAAATAAGTGGTTAGGTGAGATTCTGCCTCCTCTTACGCTACTTTTTCTTATGGCGACTAGAGGAGTTAAAGTTTTTGCTAAGTTTAGGATGATTTCTCAATTCTTGGTTCATTTGAACTAATAATTTGTTGAGAGGGGTGTTCTCATAATCATCACATCTATCTTCTTAAATCCCTCCCCTAGGCAACCTGCTGCACGTCCATTGCGTAACTTAAGGACTCTGACACCACAGTGGCTACCGATGAACTTGGACCCAAGTCAGGGACGACACCTTCACATGTTCCAAGTGCCATGTCAGTCCTATCAACCTCTATACCCTCGCTAGCTACCAATCCCTGTTCAACATGCACACTATCCAAGCTATACAAATCCTTCGACATAACCTTCTCCCTATGTCCCTTGGCCATTCGTGTATGTGTGGCATTATTGGAAAGGCTCTCCCTGTTGACACTCTTCGACCACTGCTATAAGGTGCCACTCGAGGATTCATCCTCCTCGCATTCCACGTCTTGCACCTTTATCTTTCCATTAACACCATAGTGTACTAGCGTACTCTCCTCCTTACGCATTGATGCAGTGTTAGGCGAGGCGTTATTGCATTGTGCTTGGCTAGGGCTTCATTTGTGCCCAAATGCTTTGTAACTAGCGTAACATTGGGGGAGCCACTGATACTCAACATGGACAACAACAGTGGTGCCATTCTCTCCCTTGACTACCACTAGGGTGACTAGCTTATCTCGTGCATTAAGTTCGACCATGACCCTAGCATGGTTCACCCTTTGCCTATTTGATGTCAACACATCAGCCTTAAGTGGAACACCTACGCCACTCACTATATAGCCAAGTCCCTTAGCGGCTAGGAACTTACAAGGGATGCAGGAGAAAGTTGCCCACACAAGAATGTTGGTAGGTTGTGGCTTGTCAAGCGACGTGCCCTTTCTCCACTTCTGTAAGATGAGGAATGTTAGCAGCAAAATGCCACGTTTTCTCAAGGACAAGAGTGAGATCACTTTCAAAGCCAAGCCAAAAGTAGAAGAACTCGTCCAAGCTTCCTAGCACATCCACGAGGCCAAACTCCTTCCATAGCTTGAAGGTAGTAGCTCGGACTAAAGAGTAGGGCAATTTCCAATCGAGAAAGTAGCCCACTAGTGTTGAGTTCCAATAATTCACACCTAAATCCACCAATGCCTTAAGAATTTTCACCCTTGGTAGTGGAGGTTAAAACCTGGAGACGTGTCTTCATTTTTGGAAGTGCATGCCTAGGCATAAGTTTTGGTGTTAGGAGGCCTCGCGGTGGTTGTTTGGACATGGCCAGGTGGTTTTTGATTGCGGTCCTTAACTTCCTCCAACAGCACGTTGACTTCTTCTAAGGTTGAATTTCCAAAAGAAGGAAATTCTTGAGACAATGGTGGATCGGTGATAGGTTGCTTAGTATTTTTTTATGTTAGGAGAAATAGGTTGGCAAGTGCCAAACCTAGGACAGCCTATGTAGGCACAAGGCTCCAAATTTTCTTTCTTAGCTATATCTTGGGCATTACTTTCCAATGCTTCAAAAGTAGGCATTTGTCTTGCCTTTTTTGGGTTGACTTGCAAGGCCTCCTCTAGAACTGTGTCCACCGCCTTGTGAGCTTGTTGGCTAACATTAACTGGTGGGGAATGCTCCCCCATGGTAGCACAGTGCGTTGTCCCCAACTTCAACTCTGCCTTCGGTCAGCCAGATGCCCCCTCACTCACCGAAGATGCCATGGTGAGTAACCAATAACCTAAGGGTTAAACAACTAAAACTACTGGAAAGGATAGGTTTGACTAAGTGTTTGTCCTAGGGGTAAAAGTGTTTGTCCTAGGGGTAAAAGTGTGTAGAGAAAGGAGAGAGCATTTTGTACTATTTGGACGTGAGCAAACCATATTCATAATATAAACTATATGACAATTGCATGCTTTTTATACCGAATTTATATTATTTATGTGTGTATTTTAGTACTTATAATAGGAAAATTTCACAATATTGCAAAATATACACCCGTGACAAGAAACCCAATATAAAGGACGAAAGTGCAATAATGGGAGCCCGTTAGTTTTCCGATTCTTAATCACCCACTCTCACATCCAGAGCTTGGGGACATGCCCCACGTGACAGACGCACAGGAGACTCAGTTCATGCAACTTCTTTCCATGTGACTTGGGTTTCTTCTACGAGGACTTCATCATTTTTCGTTGGAGTAGCCGCTCTTTTTTACGTTTCTTTATATTTGGAGGGTTTTCTTTGAGTTAATGGGCTTCAACGCCCCTGGGGTTCTTACCCCCATGCTTTATTCATGTTTAGCTTGGTTTTAGCTTCTGTTAATGGACTCCAACCTGAGAATAAGAAGAGACACATTTTATACTCTGGTTTGGGCATGGGAACTCAAGATAAGGCTTTTCTATATTTTATTTTCTTGTTATGGATTGTGTTTCACTTCTTATTCTTATTGCTCTTATTTAAGGTTCATAGACTAATGGACCTAATGACATTCATGTAAAATGAGGAGGAATTGCCGAGTATTCATAGACTTTTGAACCTAATAACATTCATTAAATCCATTTAGTGATTAATAGATGGGATGGAAGATACTCATTTCATGATTATCTTAAATGAACCAGTGAATGGGATAGGCCAATAGCTTCTCTTATGAGTGCATGAGTTTTCTTAAGAAATGTTTAAGGTAGATGAACTAGTCCAATGATCATCATTTTGAGCTCACCAAGCTATTTCTCTTTTAAGTCATTCCAATTATAAACCGGACTTCTTAGACCTTGTTACTTAAACTAAGGAGTTAAGCCATGTAGTTAATAGGCTTGGCTCAATATATTATTATAATGATTTTACCCCTCTACATAGAAAAAAAGTGAATATAGAGATCCCCATAAAGTGAGTAGGGTATACATGAGTGTCTAAAATTAGAAAGGAAGAATGTCAAAAATAGGAAAATTTGGGAAAGTACGCATGTTTGATGTACAAAGTGCGTGGAACTCTTTCTTGCATAATGATGTTATGCCTAATGGTATATTAGTTATTTTTAGCACATCTAAACATATATAATTGTGCTATTTATGAAAAATCTTAATATATTTGGAAAGAAAATTTGATATAAATTGTACAATATGTCATATTTTCAAATAAAATAAAAAGTGTTATTATGTAAATCTCTTATGTGAGAAAAGTGTACCTTTATTTTGAAAATAACAATAAAGCAGGAGAAAATGTGAACAAATAATTTTTTAAAGTTATCATCATTTAAGGGGGAGTATAAGAAAATAAAAAAAAAAATATTTGAGAAGTGTTTTGTCATCATAAAAAAATGGGAGATTATTAAGTATCTCAATGATTTTTTGTTGATAACAAAAAAGTATATTAAGTTTACTAACAATTTTATTTAGTGTGCAATGAAAACTGTTGGACTATGGAAAGAAGGTCTACACAGTTCATATGTTAGAAACTCTAAAATTAGAATCGGAATTCTAAAAACAGATTTAGAATTCTGAATATTAGAAAATTAGAATTAGAATTTTGAAAGTAGATTTGAAATTCTAAAATCAAAATCAAAACTCTAAAGAAGCAAAATCAAAATCAAAACTTTGAAGATAAGAGTTGGAATTCTGAAGAATATAGTCGAAATAACTTTTAAAAAATTCATATTCAATTTGGAAACAATAGAATCACTTCAAAAAAAATCGAAATCAATTTAAAAACAGTAAAAAATGGTTAGAAATGGCCAAAATAATGTTGAAAAAAGTTGAAAAAGATTAGAAACTACAATTAGAAACAAGAAAATAAAGTTAAAAGTTGCTATGACTATCTTATTGAGGTTAAAGAAAAAAAATAATCATTATATAAAAAAAAGAATTTAAATGAGAAAACAATTATTACAAAATCTATTAACTAGTGAAGCTCATGAAGGAAAAGAGAATGAACAAAAGAGATATTCATGAAAGGAAGTAAATATGAAATGATACCACAACGATTACTTCCATTTCGAAGACTTGGAGAATGGCTAAATAATGAGAGCTGCACAATGACTGAAGGACAATGAGAAAAAGACAAGAAGAAAATTATTGAATGACATTGTCCACTTTTATTTTACTAGAATATTGTGCGAAAATTTGAGGAAACTTTATTTGTAATCTTCATTTGAATTAGTTGCTCTTTCTTAAGTGGATTGTGATACTATAGTGAGGGGACTTTATAAAATTGCATTATTCCTATGGTAAGGAATAGGTAAACTAGGTAGAGTTGAAGTTGATAACTTATGGTATAGCTTATATATTTCATCTAGATTTTTTTTTTAAAACAGTGGAACAAATCGGTGTGGATGACTAGATCTTTAGCGTGTAGTGCCCGAAGAAAGGATTGACTTACAGGGAAGAACCTTTATAAATAATTTTAAAATCTTAAAATCTTATGTAATCAACCCCTTACCCTTGCTAGCTAGGACCAACAAAACTCATAGTTTTTCAAAATCTAACTTTATGACCATTTCTACATGTATGTAGTAGCTTATTTTAAAAAATTGGGTTAGCAACAATATCAATTACATTTTTGAAAATTCATTTTCCTTTCATTGAAAAAGGCTTTTTTTTTTTTTGTTTTTTGTTTTTTGAAACAAACCGATATTTTGATACCTTAACTAAAATTTAAAAAATACCATGTGAATCTACATACAAAAATACCCTTTAACACCAAAAATTGCAAATCTCTAAATTAGTTTATTATTTCTAGAAAAATAAAAACTACATGGGCTGAATAAGGGTGGTGGCAAATGGTGGCGTTTTGATGCTACATTGACCAAGGGTGTGTGTTGGAAGCCATTAGTGGGGGATTTGCCCTTTAAATTCTAAAACTCGTATTGGTTAGGTATCCAAAAGCAAGAGTTAGTTCACTTGGTTTTGAGTTTTTTTATTGTTTTTTATAATTTGCTATATTTGATCACTTCTTGAGATGCCAAGCCTGGATTTAGGTGTTAGATGATGGTTTAGGCTTTCCCTAAGGGTTTAGAATTGAAAAACAAGTGATGATGTAGGTAGATCTTTGGGGTGCTTGTGATCTTTGATTTAGATTGTGTGGAGATATATAGGAGGAGGACAAGAAATGGAGAAGAAAGGAAGAGAGGCAAGTTGATGTGGGGGGAAAGAGCCAGTGACTTGTTGAGTTTTTTCTTGATTATGTTGTACTTATGAGATATTAGAGAGAGGTGGGATTAATTTGCTTAGGATAAATGGCCAGATTTTGGAGATATTCTTGATTTACATATCTTGATGATGCAAGGGGGTCATTTCATGGTGCTTTGGTTAGCTTGGTTTGATTGATTTGACTTGTTTAATTGGGAAATGAAGTTACTACCTTTAGGTAGAAATGGAGGCTATGGAAGATGGGCATAAGCTTGCTGATAAGGTTTATGGACTCGTGAGAAAAGAAGGGTGGAAATGGATTGAAGTCATTAGCTTTGTTTTAATTTCTAAACCAAGCTTAACCAAGCCTAAATACATTACTTATTCAATTTAAATTGTGACTAATTGTTGCTAAACGAAGTGCAATAATCAATTTAGGTATCTCTTAAATATTTTTAGGGTTACATTAATTTAGGGTTTCAATGATATTTAGATTTTTATTATTTTGTCAATAATATCTAATTTGGAGTCAAGTCTCAAGGTTAGAACATTTATCGAGTCCTAAACTTATCTCTCAATTCTCGTCCCTGCGACTGAATCTTATCTCTAGAATTCTTGAGTTTCTAACCATGGTGATCAACCTAAATTACTGAAATTGTATATTTTATTGAATAAAATTTCTCATACTTGAAGTGGAAAATTAACTTTATAGAGCCACTTCATCTAACTTTTATGACTTTGTTGTAAAGATTGATCGAAAATCGAGATTGTTTCCCAATGACCCTAAATTTAGATATTAAAGAAAATAGGGATATTACAATGAATCCCCCTCTAAATGGATCCTTAATTGGCTCTCCTTGAATAAAGCACATGAAAGACCTTTTCTTAAATGTACAAGCTTTCTTGAAAATGGTTGAGAGCAAACAGGTTAGTTTATTGGTCTTTACTTTAAGTTAACCATGTCAAATATCTCCTAATCATTTTAATATTTACACACAACTTTTTAAATCCTGCCACTTAAGCCAAAAGAGTCAAACTAAGGTCATTACTAGACTTATACTTTATGAATCAAATTTAACCCTTTACAATTATTTACATTTAAATAATTATCATTATTCCATAAATTAGGTAGTTAAATAACCAATTGTAACTTACAGATTTGTAACTACACATTATAAAGTAGCTATCTGAAAAATTTCCAACAAAAATAATTTAAGCCCAGTTTATTTTTCTTGTACAATTTGTTGAAGTAACTGGGATTAGGATTGAATTTGATCATGCATGTGGAATTTGATTTAAAGATACAGAGTATATAAAGACACATAGAAGGATACATAAAACCATGTGAGTCATGGTTTAAATATGAGAAAAAAAATGAAGCGATAGGTAAGAATACATTTATTGTTGGCAGTAGTGCTTCCCTTTTTCTACTTTCTGAATTCAATCACTCCCAATGCCTTAATAGCACGAGTTGCAACTTTAAGGCCTGAAAATCTAGAACCTTTGCATAGGGCTTCAAATTGCTTCTTTGTTCTTTCTTTCCCTCTTGGTTAGATGAACATGGCATTGTCAAGCATGGCAACATACTTGGAAGAATCTATTTCCATAGTTTCCTGATGGACGATCTGACCGTTCTAACAAGTTTAACCCTCTACTCAATCCTAGCTTACGATCAGTTCTCAGGCAAGTGTACCTGTCGACTAGCAGTATAGCATAGGAGTATAGGTATCGATCCCACGAAGACTTATAAGTACTAGTACTAACGATTCTCCTACTATCTAACTTCTCACTATTGATGATCTCAACTATCCTAATTATTGCCTAAACCTGAAAGAGACAAATAAAATGAACAAAGTAAATGTATTCAAACACTCCCTTAATTAATTCAATGATTTAAACATACCCTGCCCAAGATCTACCCCTAATCCTCCAGCAACTTTTATTCAATTCCAAACTATCCAATGATTAATACCCAATCTCTGATCTGCGGAGTTTCTTACACTAGATTAGAGTCTTTCTCAAGATAAATAATCTCTAATCCTAATTAAGCCAATTAAGATCTCTCTTCAATTAACATAATCAAGATTGCATTAGAATCCTAGGACTCTCAATTGAACCAGATTGCAATGACCTTGTTCAATACAGAAAACCTCCTATAACCTATCTCTAGGATTATAAGGGGCCTTTTTATCCATGCTAGATCCACTCTATTAAACGATTTCTCAATCTTAATAACAGAGATATAATTCCATCCTAATACTGCGCACATATCAAGATGAACAAACTATAATTGCAACATGAATAAACTTAAAGAGTAGAATTAATTATTGAACATCAACAATTATGTCACATGACAATCAGGGGTTTCTCAAGGGAACCGGTATGAAACAATTGGCCACTCATGAATCTAATAAGAAGAGCAAAACATAAAATAATTGAGTCCATAAAGAAAATTCAAACATGAAATATCTTGGCTTCCAATCCGAAGACTATTCTAGCAGCAGCTTCTTGCAACAGCTTCTCTTCTCTAGGGTTTCTCTTGTGCCGCCTCCTCCTTTCTCTCATTAGGGTTGTTCTATTTATACTTCTTAAGGCATAGCTAAGCATCTTCAGCTGGAAAGATACGATTGTATCTTTCCTTTTCCAAGTGAATCTCGTCAAGTGAATAACAGTCGCCTGGCACGCCTAACAGCACGACCAGATTTCAAACCGTGTCTCCCTCTGGTCGAAAATATGTAACTCATCAATCTTGCTCAGTGTTTGGTACGGCTAGGAACACGGCTAGCAGGACTGCTAGCAACACGACTAGAAGCACGGCTAGATTATAACCCGTGCCACGTTCTGGAGCTTTCCACTTCTTCGCAGTGTCTACTACGGCTTCAAACACACCCCTATCACGAGCCGTGCTTCCTTTCCAAGTGATGCTTTCATCTTCAGGTGTGCCCACGGTTCATGACACAGCCGTGGCTTTCCACGTGTTATCCTTGAGTAACTTTAACTTGATCTTTTAAGCTTCAATTATGCTCCTTTTGTGATCTTTCTCCTTCTCTTTGGTATTATACCCTGAAACATGTATTTTTATCTGTTAAGTACCAAATCCGCATTGATTTTATTCAAAAGATTATACAAATTCATTCTTAATGCCCATGATTTACAAGGGTTAATTTACTCTTATCAAATTTCCCCACACTTAAGGTTTTGCTTGTCCTCAAGCAAACATGGATTAAGAAAACCCAAAGGACCAGTTCTCATAAGTTCCTGCAATCAAGAAGATATTTCAGCGTCATCGATTTCATGCTACACCTCAATCATTGATAATTTTTACTCAATCTTACCATTAGTTGTATACAAAATACAAATACTAAAATTCTCAAAGCTAATCCAAGTGAATCAAACTTTTACCCTTATCATTTAAACTAAAATTCCCAGAGTCAGAATTGTCACAAGATCGATACTAGTAAAATAAAGTATACCATCCTTTTAACCATTGTTGTAAGCAACACAATAGGGACTAAAGGCATGTTGTATCCACTTGTCTCCTAGCTCTTCCTTTTCTGTTTCATCCAATTCTTAAGTTGATCTTAAGAGTTTACCATTGAAGCACTTAACTAAGTTAACTGGCCCATGTAACAAACTTTCGATCGATAATCCCGAGTTCATCACTCGAGTTAACAGACGTTATTCCCTCAGCGTAGAAGGCGTCCCTCGGATTTACTTGTTCGAGTCTAATTAACTCATTTACTTAATTAATTAATTAAGACGGTTTCCTTGGTCAGTAAGTCCCAGACCAGGCGATCTTAGGCTACTAGGTTTTAAAAATACCCCTTCGAACCTCTACCATCTTAATTAATCAACTATCATTTATATAAGCTCTTTTAAATTCATTTTTCTCAGACATTTCTCAGCTTTTTTTTTTCCAGAAACTTCTTCAAAAAGGAATCACCAAGTTACAAGTATCATTTACTCCTTCACTCCAAGTTATATAGCTTACCTACTGAGCAAAAAGAAGAGCATACTAAACTCACTAGTGACCTTAATCCAATCTCACTTCCCGAAAGTAAAGGTTAAATGACAAGTAAGTTTACTTCACTTGGATTTCATCTTGTAATTTTAGCAACGTATCTCTAATACATAATAAGAGAATAAAAATGGTTAAAGATTTTCCACGGGGGTATAGACAAATCTCAGCAGTTCTTGATTGTCAACGGTCATCATCGATTATACCTTAATTAAGAGGAAATTACATTTTTGATTGCAAAACCCTTGTATCCTAGTTTCGTTTTCCTAGCCCGCTTCCCTACACTTATAATAGACATTGTCCCCAATGTCCTCGTGAAATGCAAAAAGGGAAACAAAGGATAAAAGAAAAAAGAAAACAAAAGGAAAACGAAAACTTCCCTGAATCTTTTACAATGCGGATCTTTAATAGAAAGTCAAGCGGCACACAAGTAAAGTCATGAGAACCTCTGCTAAACATAACAAGTCGGTGTACTCGGAACGCCTGTATCTCACAACAACAGCAACAATAGAAAAAAAAACAAAACAAACTCATAATCAACTGAACATAAAGCTAACTATCATCAGCATTTTCTATTTCAAACATTAGTGGTTGGTCAGTTTTCCAGAATCATACAAATCAAGACAGTAAAAACAAAAGTAAGACGGCTATTCTATATAATGGTCCAAATCTCCCGGGTTCAACTTCCATCGATCCACTCGTGAGATCAGCTGCTGAAGTCATCATCCGATGGCAATGATATAGTGCCCGATCGGCGAGGAGAATCAGATCTAATCACCTCAGTATTCTGCTGATTGCTTGCTTCAGCAGTCGCAACTGCGGGACTTTCATGTCGTGCCATGAAAGTTGCACCCGAGATTCTCCAACATGAAAACCAGTATCATATGCACCACTCGAGTGACGATCTCCTCCAGAAACCACCCGAGTGGCTTGTGATGCTACGTCCTCATCGCTAGAGCCACCACATAGGGGAAGATCTACCCCCAATTTCTCACCAATACGGGATAAACAAGTGACTAAATAACTCTTTAAGCCCTTCACCCGTTTTGACTGCCTGGCTTGTTCTCTTTTGATTTCTTCCAAATCTGCAGTCAATCTCTTTACTGAATCTGCAAGCTCTTGATTTGGTCCGGCTTGCTCTCGAGCTTGCTCTTGAGCTCGCTCTTGCTCCTCACCCTGCTCGGGTTCTATCTCTGGTTCTTGTTGTTCGGCAGACACATCCGGTATGCGAAACCTCCACCTCCGCAAAACGCTCTCGGGGAGAGAGGTGCTCCTTCCACAGCTGTCCCTGGGAACCCGGGTTGGAAAAACACCATAATTTTTCAGAATGCGAGTAATCCAAGAGCCAACAAAAACCTTGTGGTGCCCTAGATTGCATTGTTTTTTCAAACACCAAACAGCTGCTAATCCGACATTAACCCGAGTACCCGTAATCATACTCCATAGTTGGTACAGGTCCGAAGCATTCACAACCCCTTGAGAATCACCTCTACCAGTGGTTAAGCAGGCCAAAATGTAATGGAGTACACGCACGGCAGGATCCCTTAAATGGCTCCCCTTAGATTTGGAAGGGTCATATCCACCATTTCCCATACTATTCCACACGTCATGCCACAGTAAGACCCTAGGAAAGGCATCAAGAAGCTGTGCGAATTCATTAGAGTCGATAAACTCCTCATCATAAACACCTAAGCACTTGATAAAGTCTCTCATTTCAACACGGTGGTAACTCCCTTAGCAGTAGAAGGAGACCACGTTATCAAGTTGGGTATGCAGACCAAAACAAAGCTTGAATGTAGCTACAAAATCATAGCTTAGCGAAGAATATACGTCCTCCTCAATGCTCAGAAGTGCTCTCCAAGCGGGATCGTTCAAGAAATGATCAAATCGTTCCATTAACCCATACCTAGCTAGCACTTCCCAATCAACTACTACATTAGGCATAAATACCTTCTTTTCTCGCACTAAATCATACTTATCTTCGTCCTCCCTCCGCAAGTTAGGAGGGTAGCATCGCATGGCCCTAAAGGAACCACCAGTTGAACGAGGTTGAGCGTTTTTACGTGCCACAGTCTTAGTCATAGGCATCTTGATTATACCACACATGAGAAAACTCGACAGAGTGATGAATGACGTTCTTCAACAAGTGGAAACACAGAGAGGGAAGAAAAAGAACGAAGATGAAGGGTAAGGTGATGAATGACGTTCCACATGTTGTCCATGAGTAACTTTAACTTGATCTTTTAAGCTTCAATTATGCTCCTTTTGTGATCTTTCTCCTTCTCTTTGGTATTATACCCTGAAACATGTATTTTTATCTGTTAAGTACCGAATCCGCATTGATTTTATTCAAAAGATTATACAATTTCATTCTTAATGCCCATGATTTACAAGGGTTAATTTACTCTTATCAGTTCCTCTGGCATTTTAAAATCCACCACTATCACATTCCCCTTTGATGGCAATGCCTTGTAGCAATTAATTAGAAACTTTATGCAATTCTCATCACTCCAATTGTGGCATGTACCTTGCATTTTCTTTTCTTTTTAATATACATTGATTGCATTAACTTTGTTCAATGGTTAAAGGATTTAGCTTAGCTTAATCATTATAGCATCTCCATGTGTAACAACAATAAATATGTCTCCTCCAACATGCTCAATACCTATTTGGTTGAGGAAAGAAAGTGAAAAAAAAAATACATTATATAGGATATGAATGCTTTCACATATAGCAACTATGCACTTATTTCCAATGAAGATCGATCAAACTAGGATGATTGTTCTAAGGAGTGCGGATCTACTTGAAGTGTCGGTTAGACCATTGACACAAGCTAAGACACATAAAGAAGAACTTATTGGATTAGTCAAAGTAGTATAAGAAGAGGAGAATCACGTATGTTTGAGTCAAGTGGAATTGAGGGTTGTAAACCTACTTGAAGTGTGGAGCGTGAAGGTAGAAGTTGAAGAAGAGATTTAAGGCTGACAACTTTAGAACCACTGAAGGCCACCATCTTTAGCGGTGTAAGCCGTCAGCTTAAATAGCCAGCGTGGACAAGTAGGCCACCGGTCTAAGTGGCCGCTGACAACTTTAGAACCACTGAAGGCCACCATCTTTAGCGGTGTAAGCCGTCAGCTTAAATAGCCAGCGTGGACAAGTAGGCCACCGGTCTAAGTGGCCGACATATATCAACAATGAAGACTAGTTTGAGGATTTCAAAGCCACCAACTTTGGTGCTGACTTTAATACAATTATAGGTTAGCTTTGTAATATTTTAAGCCTCTAACTTTGCTTGTTTGTCCTTTATTCGAATTAGTTTTTTTTTATGTCATTTTATTTACTTATTCCTGTAAGACTATAAATAGTCATCATAGACTCATTGTAACACAATTATCAATCAAGAAAGTTTATTTACAATTTGATAGAGAGTTTCTCTTTGGTTCTTGAAAGAATTAATTGAACTCATCAGATTTTGGATCTATAGCATTCACTTAAACTTACCAATCGATCGTTCCATAATCAATTGTGGCGTTAACACTTTATAAAGGTTCTTGTCTCATCGATAGACAACAGGTCGTGATTTCCATCGTTCTTGATAGATTCATAGGTTGTAAGGATTACCAAATCTAGATCATTGAGTTTCATCATGGGTTGGCGGGGGGTTCACATTAGTTTGCTATCAAAGCAATCAGGTTTGCCAGGATCACCTATCTTATTATTTCAATTACTTGTTCTTAGATCTAAGGTTTGGATTAAAAAAAAAAAATCGTTCTTTGAATTCGATCTGCACGTAGATTTCGATTCGATTACTGTTAGTGTCTGAAAGGAATCATACAAACTTCCTTTCTCAAGAATCAAAAAAAGAAAAAGAAAAAAAGAAAATTCGTATAAAAAAAAAAGAGAAGAAAAAAGAAAAAAGGGGAATTCGTATAAAAAACAGGAGTGTCATGAAAATTGTTGAAATTTGAGTTTGTGGTGATCCTTGTTAGAATTCTTAGCTTTGTTGAATCTTGTCAAATCATGTTACGAAACTACTATTTGGAAAGTTGGGTGGATTTCTATAGGAACAAATCCGATTGGATTGTTAGTTCCAAAAGAACCGAAAAGAGGAATTTTTGAGTAGGTAAAGATTGGTGAGAATAATAGAGTGATTTGAGTGAAACACGTGAGTGAGTGAATTTGTGAGATTTTATTTTATTACTCTTAACCTTATCTTATGCAGCACTATGTTGAATGGAAATTCTCCTAAAAGTGTGATGGGGAGAATTGATACAAAATTGATCATGGAAACTCTAACTAATGAGATGAGGAGAATGTTTAAACTGGAGATGGATCAATTGCATGAGTAGATGGAGCTGAACTTTGAATAGTCATAGATAGCTGCTACAGGCCATAAGAGGGATAAAATGTCGAGAAGAGTAGTGCGCTTGGAGGATGATGAATGGGCTAAGGAAGGAATTGTAGATGAATCTGATCAAGATTCATTTGTAGGTTATAGGTGGAATGCAGAGATAACTAGAAGAACTAGGAATGGGGAAGATAACAACCTGAGAAACATAAAGATGAAAATCCCTTCCTTTTAAGAGAAGAATGACCCTAAGGTGTGTCTAGAGTGGGAGTAGAAGATGGAGTTGATTTTTTAGTGCCACAATTATTCTAAGGCCAAGAATGTAAAACTTGATACCATTGAATTTTCTGATTATGCAATTTTTTGGTAGGATAAACTTTTATTGAATAGGAGGAGGAATAGGGAAACACCAGTAGTGACATGAGAAGAGATGAAGAGGATCATGAGGAAATGGTTTGTGCCTACATACTACTATAGGGAATTGTACAACAAATTACAAACCCTTAAGCAAGGCAATAGTAATGTAGAGGAATACTATAAGGAGATGGAGGTTATCATGATTAGGGCTAACATTGGCCAGGTTCTTAGCTGGCTTGAATCAAGAGATTCAGAATGGGGTAGAGTTGCAGCATTATGTGGAATTAGAGGATATGGTACATATGCTGTTAAAGTTGAGAAGCAACTCCACTTGGAAAACAACTCCGTAGAAGAAGGAGGTGAAGCAGTTTAAGCCAACACCCAAAAAGAAATCAAAGTCTATTCACACTGGCAATCAAGGTAAATTCGATCCTTCTACTTCTAAGAATTGTGATATTAAATCTTTTAAATGTTAGGGTAAATGACATATAACCAATCAATGTCTAAATAGAAGAGTTATAGTGATGAGGGATGATGGGGAGATTGAGATTGATAGTAATCTGACTGTGATTCTATGCCACCATTGGAGGATGATGTTGATGGTGAGGAGTATGTTGTTTAGGGAGAGTTGTTAGTAGCTAGGAGAGCTTTGAATATACATGTTAGGGAAGAGGAAGGGGTGTAGAGGGAGAATATTTTTCATACTACATGCCTAGTTCAAAACAAGGTGTGTAGTGTGATTATAAATGGTGTGAGTTGTACTAATGTGGAAAGTGCAGCTATAGTTGAGAAATTATAACTTTCTACTAGTAAGCATCCTTGGCCTTACAAATTGTAGTGGTTAAATGATAGTGGTGAAGTGATAGAGCCATTTTATACTCAATCTTTATAGTATAAATTGGGTTAAATTATTATTGATTTTATAGAAATCATAAGGAAATGGTACTTTAATTCTATCATCGTGATAAATCAGGTTAAATGGAGTCAAGGATGCTAATTCAAGTATATTAGAGAAGTCATCTACATCTTGGATCAAGACAAGGAATTACACCACTGGAGGAAAGCACATGAGCATGTATCTACCTGGGAACTAGCACGGCTTGAGGCATGGCCAAGGTGCAAACCGTGTTACACACTGCACAAGAAGGCGACAATATGGACTTTCAACAGAGAGAGACACGGCTTAGGGCACGGCCGTGGTGGCAGCCGTGGGAGCAACCGTGCTTGGAGCCGTGGTGGAAGCTAGGTGTGCTAAGGAGAAGAAATTGTGGAACATCAACCAGAGGATGGCACGGCTTGAAATCTAGCCGTGGGTGTAACCGTGGTACACACTGGACACAGATGAAGACTTGTAGATTATGCATAGATGAAGGCATGGCTTGAAATCTGGCCGTGTGTGTAACCGTGGTACACACTGGGCACGGATGAAGACTTGTAGATTATGCACAGAGGAAGGCACTATTGGAAATCTAGCCGTGTGGTAGGGCGTGCCAGGCAGACGAATCTTCACTTCTCAAAATCTACTTGGAAAAGGAAAGATATTTTCGTATTTTGCTAGCAAAAGATCACATGTTATCCCTCTAATAATATAAATAGAGCCAACCCTAGAGGGTTGGAGGCAATCTTTAATCTTTGAATCTTGGATCACCTTAGAGACAAGAAGGAAACGAGGAGGTAGAGCAGGCAGCCGAAAACAGAGGCTTGTTATGTTTTTATTTTTATTTTTTGTTATGTTGATAAACATGCGTAGCTAAGCTACTTTTCTAGCCAAAGGGTCATAGAAGTTTAATTCTCCACGAATTGTGAGGTCTAATTAACTTGTATTTAATCTATTTGTTGTTTTCGGATATTCATATATCTTCTGAGCATCTTGTCATTATTATCTTTGTTGATTGGTATGAATAGAGCTCTTCTACTCAATTAGCAAGTTAATATATTGTCAACTAGCACGTCAAATCCGTAATTGTTTGATTTTTCTAGTCTTAGTGATACAATAACATGTTTGATTATAAAAGAGATGATCGAATTCATGTTATGGAGGTGTATGATCATGTTTAAATAGGTTATCTTATAATCTACTGGCATGAATTGGTGGTCTCTCTAGTTTTTAATGCTATTGGTAGATTAAATCCTAAGCGCTTGTCTAGGGTTGTCTAATCGATGAGAGAAATAATCAAAGAGCTTCTCTTGCTTATTGAGGAAGTACAGAGAGATAGGTTGTTAGAGCTTGTTAATAACCATAACCAGTTTATCTAGGAATAAGAATAGAAAACATTTGCATCGATGATCAATTCCTAGAATTAAACTATCTTGATTCCTTTGGCTAGGCTTTTATCAATATTCAATTTTCTTATCTTGTTTTAACTTTATTTGATTCACAAACAAAACCCCCCCATTTTCCTTTTCCCTTTTATTCTCCTTGAATAGAAATAAATTTAACCAATCTCTATGGATTCGACCCTACTCACCACTATATGCAGATCATATAATTGTCTAGGAGTAGGTTTTATTTTTGTTGGATTCGACACCCATCATGAAGTGAGAGTGAACAAGCAGGTCCTAGTTACTTTTTGCATTGAAAGGTATGAAGATGACGTTTTATGTGATGTAGTTTCGATGCAGGCTACTTATTTGTTGCTTAGGCAACCATGGCAGTTTGACAGGAGGATTAAGCATGATGGCTTAACCAATAAGTATTCTTTTGAGCACAATCAAAGGCCAGTTACTCTTGTACCTTTAACCCCTAAGAAAGTTTATGAGGACTAGATGAAATTGCAAAAAGAGAGTGGTAAAAAGAAAGAGAGTGAAAAAAAAGAAGACAATGAGTGAGAGTACAAAAGGAAAAGAGCGGGAAGATAAGGCTTGTGAGAAAACAAAGATAAAATTTAAGAGAAAAGAAGATTTTTATGCGAGGGGTAAGTGAGGTTAAGAGAGCTATGATTTTGCAACAACTGATGATTGCACTTATGTACAAAGAAGCTCTTCTAAATGCTAACTAACTTGACATTTCATTGCTAAGTGTTGTTGTTTCTCTTTTGTAGGACTATGAAGACGTCTTTCCAGAGGAGATCCTAAAGGGTTTACCACCCATAAGAGGGATTGAGCGTCAAATTGATTTTGTACCCGATGCAACTATTCAAACTAACTAGCTTATAAGAGTAATCTTGAGGAGACCAAAGGACTCCAAAAGCATATTGATGAGTTGATGGAGGAAGGGTACGTGAGGGAAAGTATGAGTCTATGTGCAGTTCCAGTGATTTTAGTACCCAAGAAGGATGGGTCATAGAGAATGCGTGTTGATTGTCAAGTTGTCAACAACATTACGGTAAAGTATAGACATCCTATTCCACGCTTAGATGACATGTTAGATGAATTGCATGGGTCTTGCATATTTTCTAAAATTGATTTGAAAAGTGGATATCATCAAATTAGGATGAAAGAAGAGGATGAATGGAAAACCGCATTTAAAAAAAATATGGTTTATATGAGTGGTTAGTTATGCCTTTTAGGTTGACTATTGGCCTTAGCACTTTTATGAGACTAATGAATCATGTTTTGTATGCTTTTATTGGAAAATTTGTGGTTGTTTATTTTGATGGTATTCTTATTTATAGCAAGAATTTGGATGAGCACTTGATGCATTTCAAAGATGTTTTACAAATGCTTAGAAAAGAAAGGTTATTGGCTTACCTTAAGAAGTACACTTTTTGCATAGAAAAACTTGTATTTCTTAGTTTTATAGTAAGTGCATAGAATACAAGTTGATGAGGAGAAAATCCATGCTATTTGAGATTGGCCAAGTCCAACTAATGTAAGTCAAGTGCGAAGTTTTCATGGGCTTGCAAGATTCTACAGGCGATTTGTGAAGGATTTTAGCAGCATCGCTGCACCAATCACTGAAGTCATCAAAAAGAATGTAGGGTTCAATTGGGGAGAAGAACAAGAAAGGGCATTCAAATTGCTAAAAGGGTATTGGTTCCATTTTTATGCAAGAAGGAAGACTAATTGCATATTTTAGCAAGAAGTTAAACGGGGCAACACTAAAGTACCCTACTTTTGATAAGGAGATTTATGCATTAGCTCGAGTGTTAGAGACATGGCAACATTACCTTTAGCCCAAGGAGTTTGTGATTCACACTACTCATGAGCAACTAAAGCATTTAAAGGGTTAACATATGCTAAATAGAAGGCATGCATGATGAATGGAGTTGATTGAGATGTTTCCATACGTCATATGCTACAAGTAAGGTAAGGAAAATATCGTGGTAGATGTGCTTTCAAGAAGGTATATGCTAATTTCAACTCTTGATGCTAAGTTAATTGGTTTTGAATAAATTAAAGAGTTGTATGTTATTAATTCTAATTTTTGTGATTATTATACTAATTGTGAAAAAGGAGCCTACCATAAATTCTTTAGGCATGATGGTTTTTTGTTTAGGGAAAATAAATTGTGTATTCCTAATTGTTCCATTCGTGATTTGTTAGTACATGAATCACATGGTGGAGGATTAATGGGACATTTTGGGGTAGCCAAAACTTTAGGGGTTTTACAAGAACATTTCTATTGGCCACATGTGAAATGTGATGTTGAAAGAATCTATGATATATGTGTTACTTGTAGGCAAGCTAAGTCTAAAGTGCAACCCCATGGCTTGTACACACCTTTACCAATTCCTAGTGAACCTTGGGTAGATATTTCTATGGACTTTGTATTAGGTTTTCCTAGGACAAAAATTAATAGGGACTCTATATTTGTGGTTGTGGATAGGTTTTCAAAGATGACACATTTTATTCCATGTCACAAAACTAATGATACTTCTCATATTGCTTATTTATTCTTTAGAGAAATTGTGCGTGATGCTAAGTTCTTAAGTTACTTTTGGAAGACCTTGTGGTGTAAGTTAAGAACAAAGTTATTGTTCTCAATGACTTGTCATCTACAGACTGATGGTTAAATTGAGGTAGTGAATAGGATTTTATCTACTAAGGGCTGTCATTGAAAAGAACATTAAAACATGGGAAGAATGTTTATCACATGTTGAATTTTCTTATGATCATACTATACATTTTGCTACTAAATTTTCACCATTTGAGAATGTGTTTGGTTTTAATCCTTTAACTCCATTGGATTTATCACCTTTACCTAAGACTCTGTTTGTGAATTTAGATGGCAAAAAGAAGGCTAAATTTGTTTAGATTTATGAGAAAGCAAAGATCAACATTGAGAGATGAACTGAGTAGTATGCAAAGTAAGCTAACAAGGGGCAACATTAAGTTTTTCTTGAACCAAGAGATTGGGTTTGGTTGCATATACGTAAAGAAAGATTTCTAAAGCAAAGACAATTAAAGTTGCTTTCAAGAGGCGATGGTCCATTTCGAGTCCTTGAGCACATCAATGACAATGCTTACAAACTGGAATTACCAAGTGACTATCAATTAAAAACTGGAATTACCAAGTGAGTATCAATTAAGTGCTACTTTTAATGTTATTGATTTAAGTCCTTATGATGTAGGTGACAATTTTAAGACATATCCTTTTCAAGAGGAGGGGAATGATGAAGATCAAACTAGGAGGATTGTTCCAAGGAGTGTGGATCCACTTGAAGTGTTGGTTGGACCATTGACACGAGCTAAAGTTAAGAGACTGAAAGAAGCACTTAATGGATTAGTTAAAGTAACATTTGAGTTAAGAGGAATTAAGGGTTGTGAACCTACTTGAAGTGCAAAGTGTGAAGGCGAAAGTCAAGGAAGAGATTGAAGACCAATAGCTTCAGAACCATTGAAGGTGGCTTTGGCCATGTAAGTCGTTAACGTAAATGGCCAGCATGGACAAGTAGGTAGCTGGCCTAAGTGGCTGGCGTATATCCACAATGAAGGATAGTTTGAGGATTTCAAAGCCGCCGACTTTGGTGCTGGCTTTAATACAATTATAGGTTGGCTTTATAATATTTTAGGCCGTCAACTTTGCTTGTTTGTCCTTTATTCGAATTAGTTTTTTTTTTTATGTCGTTTTGTTTACTCATTCTTATGGGACGATAAATAGTCGTCATGGACTCATTGTGACACAATTAATAATAAAAAAAGTTTATTCACAATTTGAGAGAGAGTTTCCCTTTGGTTCTTGAAATAACTAATTGAACTTATCAGATTTTGAATCCATAGCATTCACTCAAACTTATCAATCGATTGTTCCATAATTGATTGTGGTGTTAACACTTATACCAAGGTTCTTGTTTCGTCTATAAACAATGGGACATGGTTTCCATCGTTCTTGATAGATTCATAGGTTGTGAGAATTATCGAATTTAGATCGTCGGGTTTCTTTAAGAGATTTGAACTTAGCCCTTTTCATTAAAAGATCAGCAATTATACCATTATACTATAAAAATCTTAGTAAAAATAAGTTTTTTTTTATTTTATTTTTTATAATTTTTAATAAATATGGTGGAAGAAGTCATTGGTGGGTATAAAGATTATACCTTAGTGTACTTGATATGAAACCATAAACTTTATTTATATAATCTTATATTCTCTTAGGAAAGATTTAGGGGGGCTCAAGTCGGAAAAAATTAATAATAATCAACTTAACTTGTTTTTTTAAATTATATATAATATACGTATACTTTAAGAGTAATTATTAACAAAAAGTAATGTATAGTTTAGCTGTAAATATAAATTTTTTTATATATTAGAGGTCAATGGTTCAATTCTCATGATAGTTATTTTAATTTTTCTCAAGTTGCATCTATTGCTTTAATGGCATTTCTTTTACTTTTTTCTTTTATTTTTTTCTCCACAATAACTAATAATATTAAATTTCATTCATTATTAAATTATAATAATGTAAACACCCCGTTTTTGCTCTTTAATCATAATTAATGTTTTTTTTTTCAATTTTTCTTTTATTTTTCATAAATGAAAGAAAAATAATGACAAAAAATAAAATAAATAGGAATAATACACCAATTTTGGAAAATGAAGGTAGAAATAACAATAAAAGACATTAAGGAATTTTTATAAAATTTTAGAATTTTAAAATAATATAAATTAATAAAAATTGCCATGCATATATACAATTTGCTTGCAATAGAAAATTGAGAAATGGGCTAGCCTAGCTGGTCCGGTTAATTGGATCTTTCTTCTTTTTTTCTTTATTTTATTTTATTTTTTTCATTTATTATTATCTATATATATAAAATGAAAGAATAGAAAAGAAAAGAAAATAATAATAAAGATGTGTGTTTTTTTTTGTATTATTATAACTAGGCTTAGAGTTTTCTAAAAAAAATACTAAAAAATAAATAAATCAATAAATAATATATAAATATATGTCTGTTATAATTAATAGATAATTAATAAAAATTTAAATTAATAAAAAAAATTAATAAATATTTTTATCACTTAGAAAACTTCTTTTCATGAAATAAATGAATGAAAATAATTAATGCTTTTCAAAACTAGAAGTTTTAATTTTTTTTTTCAAAATTAAGAAATAAAGCCTAGGCTTAGAAATTTCTTTAAATAAATTTAAATGATAATAAACATAAACCTAACATGTTTTCGTAATTAAAATTAACTAATCCATTAAAGTTTTATAAAAAGTGAACTACGACCTATTTGATCCCGAATAACAGGAATGTAGGTACCCTTATGGGGCAACTCTAAAAAGAATAAAAATATTTTTTTAATCATTATTAATATAATCCTTATATCATTTTTTTTCAAATATTTTTCTTTTATACTAAAAAGGATATCATAACATAATTCAGATTTCAGAAAAATAAGGTGGTAACTTAGGGTTTTAATATGATAGCTCCCGAGTCGAAAATCTCTGGTTTTTTCTTTCTTCTTCTTTTTTCTTCATAAGAATAAAAAGAGGAGTTTTCATCGATTAGTTGTTTAGATTATAATTAATCCACTCAATTAATTCTAATTTCATAATTTTTTCCCAACTCTAGTTGTATAGCGACTCCAAATAAATAAAAACTTCCTAGTTCAAGTCGATGATTTATATTAGATGAGCATAGGTTCTAATATGAATTAGATTAGGGAGATAATATAAAATTTTCAAATTAAACTCGATAAAATAGCGACTCCACTAGGGACCTCTAGTGGGCTAGCCACCTAACCTTTTGAAACCATCATTTCTAGATATCTTTAATTAACTCTTACATAGTGAAATATTATTGGCACTAATGTTCGTATCTATTCTTGATCCAGGGATTTAGTAAAGTCTAGTTTTTATTATGTCTCATTATTGCTATCAAGTTTTCATGCATGCAATTGTGTGATTAGATACGATCAGACCTAAGCTATCTTAGGACCCTAGGACGGGGGGCCATTGTGTAAGTTTCGGGTGAAGTGAAATAATCACCGCTCATAGTCGATTAGGCTACCTTACCCAATGCTTCAATATAGTCTGAGATCCATTTCTTCGAGAATGTAGGAGGCCATAGAGCTTGGGGACCTTTAGAACCCACCTACTTTGCATACATAAAGTCATAGGCTGGCAAATGATTAATGATGTAATTTCCTTTTTTCTAAAGTTCAAATATATTTACTTGTAAGAGAATTGATGATGTTTTGTAAGAGATTCATTTGAAATTAGAAATTTTTATTGTAATCCGGATAGATGGCCAGTGCTGTAATCAATCGTCTCCTTCGAAAGGAAATCTGGGTCTGTAAGCCTTTGGATCCAAAATTGGTACTGGACCATTGGTTCACCTTATATAACCCCAAGGAATAGGCCATTATCCAGGGCAAAATAGGGCCTATCCTCTCACTAATGAAAATGGAGGTCAACTTGCCTTTGATTCGGGTTATCTCACACCTTTGGGAAGCTGAGCCCGCAGCTTTCTTCATTAGGCCACACGAGATCACGCTAACCCTAGAGGAGTATACTCAACTTTTGCAAGCCCCTTCACTAGCCAATGGGGTGTATGTGACAAATCTAGAGGTTGGATTAGCTGGTATTTTCAGTAGACTTCTAGGAATTTGCAAAGCAGTGATCAACCAAGCATTGGGAAATAGCAACAGGTATTGCCTTTGAATAGATGGATTGGAGGCTTGGTTCGTAGCTCGGTGTGATGATGGGAGCAAGAGAGACATCTTATGTGGAGATCCCAAGAGTTACAAACTAAGATGGGTTTATGTATTCATCTTGACAGCATTTGCAACTATCCTTTTTCCTATTGGGATCTTTCACATCCACTATAGGGTTATGGAGTTGGTATTTCAGCTTTTGGAAGGGAAGTCTTATATCCTAGCCCTACTCGCTGAACAACTTCAGAATCTGAATTTTGTAAGGAAGAAGGGTCATAGAATTCTCCACTCAAACATCAAACTCATCTTAATTTAGTTTATGAGCCATCTCAAGTGTTTCGAGTTGAACATGGTCAGGAAATCATTAGCCCAGCAAGTAGACCTTGTAGATTCTTGCATAGAAAGGATGAAGCTGCCCGATGATCTTTCTAGCCATAGTTAGGTGGAAGTACTCAAATGTTTTAGTGCCAACGACATTCTTTAGATTTCTAGGTGGAGCTATCGCAATAAGGTTATCCTAACATGTAGGAACTTTCAGGTTGTTCCATTGATTGGGCTTAATGGGTGCACAGGGTATCATCTAAACTCGGTGGTCCGCCAATTCGGTACTATTCAAAACATAGTTTACAGGCCATCATTGGAAGGGATCACGTTCGAATACCAAGATCCGAGTATGTTAGTAGCTAAGAAAATTGCTAAGCTAATAGAGGTCAAAGCTCTATGGGAAGCCCAGATCGAGAGCTCTAATATAGACCTCGAAGATCTAGATAGGGAAGTAGGCAAACACTGAGCTATGAGAGATTTTGTGATCAACTAATTATACCAGATAGGAGAAAGGGTGTATCGGGTCCTATATGTCACTTAACTTGCACCGAACAACATGGGTCCAAAAATGAAAACCTATATGGAATAGGTTAGAGTTTAGATAGAAGTCTACTTTGAGACAGTGGACAACAAAAAAGATGTTTGGAAAAGTCGATTCAAGGAGTCTAACCAAAGAAACAAAGCCTTAAAAGCTCAACTGGAGAAGACTCAAGCGAGAGTTAAAGCATTAGAAGCCGTCATCAATGGAGAACTAACACCTATACAGCCGAAGAAGAAGAAGTCTAAGAATTAGAAGGATGGAAAAATTTTGTTTTCTTTTTTTTTTTTTTTATGTTTTCAAAGTACTGAACTTCAAATTTGCAATATTAATAAAATTTCAGTATTATATCATTAATCAAATGTTGGACCCTTTTCTTTTTGCGTCTGTGTGATGCATCATATTTATAAACATACATCAGCTAAGTAAATGATTACCAGGTATCAAAGATAGCTCCTAAACAACCAAACTCTCCAAGAAGTCCAATCCACACTCGCTCCAAAACCAAGATGACTAGTAGTGGCAACAACAATGACCATCATGACAACACTAGCACAAACGTTGCCTCAAATCCAAGGATTGTATCCTTAGAACAAATGGTTTAACAATTGGTTGCACAAGTCTTCCTTTTGACTGAAAGCATTGGCCTCCTTTATACCACCTAACCTATTCATGAGGAGCATTTAGGAGCTCAAAAGGGAAAGGCAGTAGAGAATCAACCACCAAAATATAAGGAAATCAACTCCCGCCTCAACCCTACATTCGAATATGAACCAAAAGTTAATCTCGGTCTAACCTCGAATGACATAAAAAGGGAAATGAAGGACAAACAAAAGGAAATAGAAAAGAAGCTCTTCTAACAGTTGGCTGACAAAATGAAGACTTTGGAAGGACTAGACAGTTTTGAGCAAACTGGCATTATTAGTCTGTTAGTCTGTAGGGAAGAAGCTTATCTAGAAAAGTTTAAGTTCCCAGAATTTGAAAAGTATAATGGCACTGGTTGTCCTAAGATGCATACAAGACTATATGTGCGGAAAATGAGCAAATACACACAATATGACCAACGCATTGTCCAAACTTTCCAAGATAGCCTTATGGGTCCTACTCTCATCTAGTATACACAGTTAAACTTTAATCAAGTCAACACTTAGGATAAACTCACTCGTGCATTTTACGAGCAGTACAAGTTCCATATTGAAGTTGCCCCTTTAGTAATGGATCTACGAAGCCAGTGGAAGAGGTACAACAAGTCCTTCAAAGAATACGCCCAACATTAGAGGGCTCAAGCTGCCAGGGTGTCAACCTCAATTTCAAAGAAGGAGTTGACATTTATATTTGTCAACACGTTGTAAAAGACTTATTTCACACATTTAGTGGGATAGACATCATCCAGCTTTAGTTGCAGCAAGTTGTCAAATAGAGAATGCCATTACATTTGGAAAACTCCAATTGTCAACTCTCCCAAAGTTGCATCATCTCCAAGACCTATGGGGGATAGCAAAGCCAAAGAATCTACCCTTAGTGCAGTTGATTCAAGCAGGGTTGATAGATTTGGGTCTCGTGTAACGTTCCAAGCAATGAACACCTTAATCTAGTAATCATCGGCGAATCAGACCCAAACTATGAGAGCCGCAAAACAGTTTACTCTAATACATATCCCGCTCAGCCAGGTTTTCACTTGATTACGAGTAGATAATCTGATTAGTTTCGAGATCCCCAACAATTAATACAGGCCAAGGAATTTTAATCTCAACCTCAAATGTGAGTATCACATGGGGTAGGAAGGACGTTCTACAAATAAATGTTAGAGACTCCGAAATAAAATCCAAGATCTAATTGATGCAGGGATAGTGTAGTTAGATTTCATCAATGCACTAAATGTCAACACTAATCCCCTACTCATTCACAAGTCTACAATTAACATGATCGCATCTGAAGGGTCGAACTCTAAATCAAAGGAGCCCCCAAAACCAGCAAAGATAATAGCACAGTGAGCAGCACACAATGTTTCAAATAAAGCCCCTGGATCACAAATAAAGAAGAGGTAGCTAGCAAGAGATCCGATAGTTGACACCCTGGGCGAATAACATGGGAGGTTTGAATACCTAGTAAATTATTCATTCACCCCAACAACTTATGGGCCACCTAGTGGGTGGGGACCTGAATTTGAAAAGGAGGACAACCCATTAAGGGAGAAAAATGAGTTCGTGAACATGATCAAATCAGACTCAAAGCCAATAGTTATAAGGTGTTATGAGGGCTAAGAAACGGAGGTGAAGATCACAAAGAAAAAATATGTGTTTAATGTCTCAATACCCTCAGAAAAGTATAAAGCAGCACCGTTTGACTATCGGGCCCTTAATTAAGAAAAATATTCTATTATAGGAGGAATCACCCATTCGGGAAGGGTTTATGATCCTAAAAACAAGACCTCTGTCGAGGAGCCTACCGTCGAATTAGAGAAAGAAGAAGAAGAGGGGCTCCCCACATTCACAAAAATGATCAAATCGAGTGAGTACAAGATCATGGAGCAGCTCAATAAAGTTCCAGACTAAATATCACTTATGGGCCTTCTTACGACATTTGAGCCTCACCGAGAAGCACTCTTCAAAGTGCTTAAACAAGTTAGGGTACTGGAAGGCATCACAACAAAAAGACTAAGCCATGTCACGGATTCAATCTTCATTATGGATCAAATATCTTTCTCCCCTAAAGAACTAGGAGAAGATGGAGATCAACACACAAAACCACTTTTCATAGTGGTAAAATATAACGACACAATAGTTTATCGAGTCCTTATAGACGATGGATCTTCCTTCAATGTATGCCCTTTAACTACCCTCAATCTATTGGGAGTTGACATGAGCAATATCAAGCCAAGTTCAATAGTGGTTAAAGCTTTTGACGGTCCCAAGAGGGAGATAGTGGGGGAAATTAGCTTATCAGTAGAGATTGGCCCACAAGTGTTCAGTATCTCATTTCAAGTCCTCGACATACCAAGGTCTTTCAATCTACTACTAGGAAAGCCATGGATACATACTACGGGAGCTATACCCTCGAGTCTCCACCAAAAGGTTAAGTTCATAACGAATGGTCAAATAATCACCATGTTGGGTGAACAGGACTATGCCATCTATAAGGAAACAGCTATACCCTACATCGGGGAACATGGTCCTGAGGGTTTAGGGCTCCAAATGTTTGATGAAGTAGGCATGGTCATGTGCAAAGAGGAGCATCAGTTCAAAGAGGGACAACAAGGGATGTTTGGACTAAGGTACGTTCTTACCTTAAAAGAAGAAGCTCAAGCAAGAGGTGTTAGAGGTAGAAGGAAAGAGAAGTTGAGTGCCAGATGCATTTTCTACCCCTTCAACAAACGTTTTCACAGCCGACTATTACTCAAGAGCTAAGAATAATCCAAGCTGATATCGCCAATGAGGGCTCGGCCTCTCACGCATCTAGTCGACATCTTGCTCTTAATAACTGATTCTCTTATCCTCTGGATAGCACTAGGTCAGCTTGAGCATAGGAAACAATCACGGACAAATTCCATTGTGGTTATCATTTCATTATTGTTTAAACTCTTCAATAAATACCAATAAAATTGTAGGTTATTTCTTTTACTTATACACCCTTGCCTTACTTTCCCCAAAAATTCAATACTATCAAACGTCAGAGACATTTCACGCAAGTAAGTAATGAAAATATTGATATCATTTCCGACACTACTGGGTCAATTGTTGGAAGCGATATTATCAACCATAAAGCGATACAAGAAAGTTGGTAAAAACATAAACAAGGCAAAATCTCGATTGATGAGATAATGGAGACAGTTAATCTAGGAACCAAAGAAGAGCCTAAAAACCTTAAAATTGGGGCTAACTTGAGTAGTGAGAAAAAACGCGAGGTAACCGAACTATTGATAGAATATGCAAATGTATTTGCTTGGTCATATGGCGACATGCCGAGACTCGATCAGTCAATAGTAGTTCACAAGCTACCTACAAAAGAAGAAGTCAAACCTAAAAAATAAAAATTGAGAAGATTGAAGCCTAATATCTTATTAAAAATTAAAGAGGAAGTTAAGAAGCTGTTAGAAGTTAGGTTCATTGAGGTGTCAGACTACCCAGAGTCGGTAGCAAACATAGTTCTTGTTCTAAAGAAGAATGGGAAAGTACGAGTATGCTTAGACTTTCGAGACTTGAACTAAGCTACGCCTAAAGACAACTTCCCTCTACCTCATATAGATGTCTAGGTAGATAATACTGTAGGAAATCATCTCTTTTCGTTTATAGATGGTTTCTCAATATATAATCAGATAAAAATGGTGAAAGAAGATAAGACCAAGACAACCTTTATCACAATATGGGGAACAATCTGTTACAAAGTTATGCCTTTCGGTTTGAAGAATGTTGGAGCGACGTATCAAAGAGCCATGGTTGCAATACTTCATGACATGATACATCGAGGAGTCGAAGTATACATCAATAATATGATAGCTAAATCCAAAAGAGAAGAAAGTCATGTGGTCATCCTAAGAAAATTGTTCAAGTGATTGAGAAAATTTCAGCTAAAGTTAAACCTCTAAAAATGTACTTTTGGGGTCACAACGGGCAAGCTGTTAGGGTTTATCATAAGATGAGAAGGTATTAAAATTGACCCTAACAAAGTAAAGGCCATATTGGAAATGCCCTCTCCAAGTACTATCAAGGAGGTAAGAGGCCTATTGGGAAGGTTGAATTACATAACCCGTTTTATCTCACAACTCATGGATAAGTGTCGCCCATTATTCTGTCTACTAAGAAAGAATGCCACAGTTGAATGGGATGACGAATGCGAAGAGGTGTTCAAAATGATCAAGGATTACCTTACGAATCCCCCAGTCTTAGTAGTCCCAAAATAAGGAAAATCCTTATTTTTGTATCCCATGATACTCCCTGAATCTGTGAGGTGCGTATTGGGACAAAGGACGAAGAAGGAAGGGAACAGTTCATATACTACCTAAGTAAAAAGTTCATGGAAGGGGAACAAAGGTATTCTAAAATAGAAAAGACTTGATGCGCATTGGTTTGGGCCATGTATCGGTTGAGACAATACACTCTCTACTATCCTATAGAATTATTAACGAGACATGATCCTTTGAAATACTTAATAGAGAAACCTATTTTGTTAGGAAGAATTTCCAAATGGAAAATGCTCTTATCAAGATTTGATATCACAAATATAAATTAAAATTCGATGAAAGGGCAATTGTTAGCAGATCGGTTGGCAAGATACCCAATTGAGGGAGATTTCCAAGAATCATAGGCCAAATTCCCTAATGAAAACATACTAATAACAAAAGGTGAGCCAATAGAAGAATACAAGACAGAGCAAAGCCTTAAATGGAAGATGTTCTTTGACGAAGCTGCCAATGTATTTGGTTGTGAGATTGGGGTAGTGCTGATATCACCAAAAGGAACATAATTCCCCTCAGCAATGAGACTCACATTTCCGTATACTAATAATATTGCAGAGTATGAGGCGCGCATCTTTGGCCTCAAAATGGCTTATCATATGGGAATCTGCAAATTGGATGTATACGGAGATTCTTCACTCATCATACTACAAACACGGGGGGAATACAAGACTAAAGACCTTAAATTGGTGCCATACCATCAACATTTAATAGAGCTGATGGATGAATTTGAGACAGTCACCTTCACATACATCCCAAGGACTCAAAACCAGTTTACAGATGCCTTTGCCACATTAGTATCTATGATTCAAATAACAGAGAGAGCCGAAGTCCAACCATTAAAAATAGAAATTGAAAATAGGCTCGCCTACTGTTTGGTAATCTAAAAATGACAAGCCATTTTTTATTAAGTGAGTTTGTGCTTTATAGAAGATCACCCGACACCATGTTGTTGAGATGTGTGGACAAAAGAGAAACAGGTGAACTGATGAAAGAAGTGCATGAAGGAGTATGTGGACCTCACATGAACGGACACATGTTTGCCCGAAAAATCATAAGGATAGGCTACTATTGGTTGACGATGGAATCAGACTGTATCAAATATGTTAAGCATTGTCACTTGTGTCAAGTCTATGTGAACAAAATAAATCCTCCACCTAAAGAACTTCATTCATTATCTACACCATGGTCGTTCTCTATGTGGGGAATCAACACTATCGGGCCAATTACTCTAAAAGCATCCAATGGTCATAGATTCATACTAGTAGCTATTGATTATTTTACCAAATGGGTGGAAGCCTTGTCATATGCTAGTGTCACCAAAAGAGTAATAGTCCGATTCATGAAAAGAGACATAATAGCTCGATATGGAGTCCCTGAATCAATCATCATCGATAATGGCACCAACCTCAACAATAAATTGATGACACAGTTATGTCAACAATTCAAGATAAACCACAGAAATTCAACTTTGTACCGACCTCAGATGAATGGGGCAATAGAAGTAGCCAATAAGAACATTAAGAGAATTGTTGAAAAAATAACCATCACTTATAAAGATTGGCATGAGATGCTACCATTTGCCCTCATGACCTACAAAACTTCAATTCAAACATCTATTGGAGTTATCCCATATTCTTTGGTCTATGGTACTAAAGCAATATTGCCAGTTGAGATCGAAATACCATCCTTCAGGGTTTTATCAGAAGCATAGCTAGATAAATCTGAGTGGGTAAAGAAAAGGATTGATCAGCTAAACTTGATTGACGAGAAAAGACTCACCGCATTGTGTCATAGCCAATGCTACCAACAAAGAATGGCCAGAGCATTCAATAAGAGAATAAGACCTTGATGTTTTAAAGAAGGAGATTTGGTATTAAGAAATGTTATTCCAAATGCGTAAGATTCAAGGAGCAAGTTTACACCAAATTATGAGGGTCCATATGTTGTAAAAAGAGTGTTATCAGGAGGGGCCTTAATATTAGCTCAAATGGATGGTCCAGAGTTGAGAGACCCCATTAATGCGGATGCGGATGCGGTTAAGATATACTATTCCTAGGTAAGAATATTGAAATTTTCTTAAGATTCATAAATGCCAACAACTAGTACAATTTCGTGAGTTTGGTTTTCATTCCTTCTACAAGCAAATTTAATGTCTCTAAACAATCAATCATCCTGACCAATTGTCATTAAACAAACTTTTATATCATTTTTATACATACACTACCCATTGCCACTTTATAAATAATGAACAATGAAGTGATGATAAAACTCAATGGAATTTTGTATGATTCCACCTATTCTAAGCATTAGATCTTGTATATTCATAGGATAACACCACAATCATAAGAGTTACGCTTGTAAGAAGGAAAAATACATTAAGGCTCTCTGCTCTATTTGAAACAAGGGTAAGCAAAGAAGGATCAAATTATCACAAGGGTTCTGTTATTTAGTTGTTATCTGCGACAAGTCGATAAGCATTTAAAGTAAATAATCATGAGTCATGAGTCATATTTTCCATTTAAATTGGCTAGTCTAAAGGACACCTCTCATTATTATTTGATCAACTCACAAGAAGCTTTTTTTTTTTTTTTTTAGAGATGCTAGGTTACTAAGATGCATTCAGACATCATTTAAAAGATATTTCCCACTATCGGTCAATTAGCCTACAATGGGGCACTTTCCTAAATATTTTCTCTCAAGGTTGTAAGTCCAAAGAGATGCTTCTCACTATCAATTAGTTAGCCCACAATGAGGCACTTTCCTAAATATCCTCCTATTATAATTGCTAGTCTTATGAGACACTTCCTATTATAATTTTGTTAGCTCATAAGAGTACTTTTCTAGATGATTTCTTTTTAAGGTTGCTAGTCCCGTGAGATGTTTCCTATTATCAATTAGTTAGCCCATAAGAGAGCTTTCCTAAACAATCTCTTCTTTAAGGTTGCTAGTCCTGTAAGACGCTTCATATTATTAGTTAGTCAACTTATGAGAGTACTTTTAAAGATAATTTCCTTTTTTAAGGTTGCTAGTCTGGTAGGACGCTTCCTATCATTGATTAGTCAGCTCATAACAGCACTTTTCTAAACAATATCTTTTTTAAGGTCGCTAGTTTAGTGAAATGCTTCCTATCATTGATTATTCAGCTCGTAAGAGCACCTTTCTAGAAAATCTCTCCTTTAAAGTTACTAGTCCTGTAAGACGTTTCCTATTATCAATTAATTAGCTCCTAAGGACACATTCCTAAGCAATCTCTATTTAAGGTTGTTAGTCTAATGAGACGCTTCCTATCATTAATTAGTCAGCTCATAAGAGCACTTTTTTAGATTATCCCTCCCTCTAGGTTGCTAGTCTAGTGAGATATTTTTTGTCTAAAGCCACTCCCTAAAGAGTATTAATCATCATAAAGTGATCATTTTTCACAACATGGGATCATTAGCTCATGGAGTATTTTCCCTATTCAAACAGATAATTAAACAACTCCCTAATAGAACCAGGTTTAGATAACTAGCCAACTATAGTGTTATCAATCTGGTCTATAAGGCAAAAATGGTGTCTTTATTGTCTTTATAGTTAAGTTTTTTAAAATTTACTACAAATATGGGAAATTGTAAACACCTCATTTTTGCCCTCTAATCATAATTAATGTTTTTTTTTTTCTCAATTTTTTTCTATTTTTCATAAATGAAGGAAAAATAATGACAAAAAATAAAATAAATAGGAATAATATACCCATTTTGGAAAATGAAGGTAGAAATAATAATAAAAGACATTAAGGAATTTTTATAAAATTTTAGAATTTCAAAATAATATACAATTAATAAAAATTGCCATGTGTATATATAATTTGCATGCAATAGAAAATTGAGAAATGGGTTAACCCAGCTAGTTCGGTCGTTGGTCTCTTACACACAAGGGGGGTCAAGTCACTGGTTTGAAACTTGGGGGAGGCACTTCATGCCGCCTTGCAATTCTTTTTCTTCCAACTGCTACGTGGCAGCATGCGATTGGACAATGCGAGCGCACGTGCCTAGCGTATGCTCATCTCCTACCTTCGTTTGAGATCAGCGCAACGTAGAGGAGTAGAATCTAGCTGTTTTGATTCGATTTTTTGTACAAATCCAATAAACCTTTAACTAAAAGAGATAAACATCATCAAGTTAACATCAATCTTAACAAAAAATCAAAGATTAACATGAATCAAAAAAAAAAAAAAAAGAGGATGAGGATAGGTCTCAATAGCGAAGAAGATCCGAGCTTATCAAGCTCGATTTTGAGAGCTTATAAATAGGACTCAATGAGAGGAGGTGCTAGAGAATCAAAAGGAAAAAGAGAGAGAGAGAGAGAGAGAGAAATACATTAGCCGAGCCTTCGCTGGAGTTTCCTCTCTCTCTCTCTCTCTCAAACCCTCATCGTAATCATCGAACCACCACATAGGGTAGTCTTTGATGAAAACCAACACCACCATTAGGTTTCTCGTCATCATAAGCTTTTGGAAACACCCCCAAATCGACGAAAATGGACGCCGAAAAGCTACCGTTGATGACTTCCAATCGTCGCACGATTCAAACTAAACCCGAACCGACCCGCGTCCAGGTTAATCGAATCTTTCTTTTCTTTATTTTATTTTATTTTATTTTGTTCATTTATTATTATCTATATATAAAAAAATGAAAGAATAGAAAAGAAAATAAAATAATAATAAAGATATATGTTTTTTTGTATTATTAGAACTAAGTTTAAAGTTTTCTAAAATAAATACTAATAAATAAATAATATATAAATATATATGTCTATTATAATTAATAAAAATTTTAAAATTAATAAAAATTAATAAATATTTTTATCACTTAGAAAACTTCTTTTCATGAAATAAATTAATGAAATAATTGACGTTTTTCAAAATTAAGAAATAAAGCCTAGGCTTAGAAATTTCTTTAAATAAATTTAAATGGTAATAAATGTAAACTTGACATGTTTTTGTAATTAAAATTAACCAATCCACTAAAGTTTTATAAAAAGTGAACTACGACCTGTTTGATCCCGAATAATGGGTATATAGGCACTCTTATGGGGCAACTCTAAAAAGAATAAAAATATTATTTTAATCATTATTAGTATAATCCTTATATCATTTTTTTTTCTAATATTTTTCTTTTATGCTAAAAATGATATCATAACATAATTCAGATTTTAGAAGAATAAGGTGGTAACTTAGGGTTTTAATAGGATAGCCCATGGGTCGAGAATTTATGATTTTTTTCTTTTTTCTTCTTTTTCTTTCATAAGAATAAAAATAGGAGATTCCGCCGACTAGTTATTTAGATTAGAATTAATCCGCTCAATTAATTCTAATTCCATATTTTTTTCCCAACTCCAGTTAGGTGACGACTCCAAATAAATAAAAACTTACTAATTCAAGTTGAGAATTTATATTGGATGAGCATATGATCTAATATGAATCGAATTAGGAAGATAATATAAAATTTTCAAATTAGACTTGACAAATAAACTAACTAAATAACAATTACATTAATATTACAAATATTTCAGGCTTATTCCATAAAATATTAATAAATAATAGTAATCATTTCACTTTATATATTTTTCTTACAATTAATATTTTGAAAATGAATATAGATTTTTGAATGACTAATTGTGCAATTGACTTATAAAATTGATCATTTTCCTAGTATTGCTAATCATATGATTTTGTAAAGCTATTTTTTTTTAAATCAAAGAATATTTATATTTATCTTATATTGCTCTTTTAGTTCTACTTATAATTTTTATTTAAATATTTTTGTATTATATTTTTATATTATATTTCCATCGATAACAATTCTTATTAATATTAAAAATATTATCACTTACAAAATATATATATATAACATGTATATTATAATTTTAGGTATAGGTCCTACTTTTGTGTCACCTACCATCTTATAAAAGGAAAAAAAAATCCACAAAAAATCGTTAAATAATCATTGAATATGTACCGAAAAAATCTTGCCTGGGCAATACAATTTTCCAGGCGGTGGGCTATCGTTTAGCACTATAATCTGTTCCAATTAACAAATTGTATACAGCAGCCACATCAATTATCGTTAGATTTTGATATCTAAATTTATTTATTTTTAAATAATCAATTAAAATTATATAAAAAAAAATTAGTGTCATCATACATTTAAAAAATCTAAATAATTTTAAAAATTTTAGAGAAATTAATACGATTGCTTCTACAATTTCCAAATATAAGAAGAGCCACACAACATTGAGAAAACAGAAACTCAACTAATGGCTCTTGTACAAGATCATGTCACCCCCTATTTGAGCGAAGAGGACCAAGCATGTCTCCAGGCCATGATCTTCTCTAGTTCCCATGTCTTCCCTATGGTCTTAAACGCCGCGACACAGCTCGGACTATTCGATATCATAGTCTGAGCTGGTCCGGGGGCTCATTTATCGCCGGCCGAGGTTGATACTCATAATCCAGATGCAGTGTCCAGGTTGGATTGGATGCTGCGTCTTCTTGCAAGACTCGCTGTTGACGTGCAGGTTACGTACTTTAGAGGACGGTAGCACTGAGAGACTGTATGGCTTAACGCCTGCATCTAAGTTCTTTCTAAGGAAAGGAAACGAAGGCTCTCTGTCTTCGCTTACAGCACTCTCCTTCCATCCTGCTCCACAGCAAGTTTGGTACGTCAGAAGTCAGCATCTCTTTGCTAATTATTGATGCTAATTCCTCCATATACTTCTTGATTTCGTTGACGACGTTTATTGGCATTTCTTAAATGTATGAGCTTTCTTTTTCTTTAAAATGGTTGAGAGTAAACAAGTTAGCTTAATAGTTCTTACTTTAAGTCAACCATATCAAATATTTTTTAATCATCTTAATATTTATACACTTAACTTTTTAAATCACGCCACTTAAGCCTAAAGAGTCAAACTAAGATCATTACTAAACTTATACTTTATAATTATTTACATTTAAATAATTATCATTATTCCATAAATAGGTAGTTAAATAACCAATTGTAACTTACAGATTTGTAATTACACATTGTAAAATAACCATTTGAAAAATTTCCAACAAAATTAATTTAAGTCCGGTTTATTGTTCTTGTACAAATTGTTGAAGTGACTGGGATTAGGTTTGGATTTGATCATGCATGTGGAATTGGATTTAAAGATAGAGAGTATATAAGGATGCATAGAACCATGTGACTTAGGTCATGGTGTAAATATGAGAAAAAAGAAGCGACAGGTAAGAATACATTTATTGTTGGCAGCAGTGCTTCCCTTTTTCTACTTCGTGAATTCAATCACTCCCAATGCCTTGATAGCACGAGCTGCCACTTTAAAGCCTGAAAATCCAGAACCTTTGCACAGGGCTTCAAATTGCTTCTCTGTTCTTTCTTTCCCTCCTGGTTGGATGAACATGGCATTGTCAAGCATGGCAACGTACTTGGAAGAATCTGTTTCCATTGGTTCCTCTGGCATTATAAAATCCACCACTACCACCTTCCCCTTTGGTGGCAATGCCTTGTAGCAATTGATCAGAAACCTTATGCAATTCTCATCACTCCAATTGTGGCATGTACCCTGCATTTTCTTTTCCTTTTAATATACACTGATTGCATTAACTTTGTTCGATGGTAAAGGAATTTTAGCTTACCTTGATAATTATAGCATCTCCATGTGGAACAACAGTAAACATGTCTCCTCCAACATGCTCAATACCTATTTAGTTGAGGAAAGAAAGTGAACAAAATAAAAAATACATTATATAGGATATGAATGCTTTCACATATAGCAACTATGCACTTATTTCCTTGTCTTTTCACAAGACTCTTAGACTGAATGCACTCACAATGGTCTTGCGAAAGAATAAAAGGGATTAAAAGCAACATGTGGTAATTAAAATGGAAGTTAACTCTTTTTTTTTTCTTTTTTTGGGGTGTACGCAATCATGATATTGTTTCATTAAAAAAGAAAAAAAAAAGAAAAACTATATATGTGCAGCTGAATACCTAATAACTTCGACATAGGAATATAGATAACAATTGAACAAGTGATTTACCTGGACAAGGTGGAGCATGTTGAATGACTTGAGGCAAATCGAAGTTGATACCCCTGAGGGAAGGATACTGGGAAAGAATCATACGGAGGGTCGCACCATTGCCTCCGCCAACATCAACTAGTACTGATAAACCTTCAAAACCCTTGTACACCTCTAAGACTTTCTTCGTCTGGATAGCAGATAATTCAGCCATAGCATCATTAAAATATTTGCTCAAACTCGGATCTCCCTTCATGTACCCGAATATGGACATCCCATGCACTTTTTGAAACAAGTTTCCTCCTCCAACAATCGCATCCTTCATTCGAAGCCTGTAAATACAAGATAAAATTCGGTATTTTTCTTTCTTCAAAACATATTTCCCAGACAACTCAACGGCTAATCCTAAATTTACGTAACATCAAAGTTTATAACGATAAGGTTCATGCTAATAATACAACATGAAATCGATATAATGGTAAAAGAACAACCTTAATGATATATATACACAAATTTGACAAAACTATGTCACAAAAAACACCAAAACTTTTTGCGTTTATAACTTGGTTTCGATTTACACAATATTTAATATATATCTTAAAAAAAATTCAGAAAAAAAAAAAAAAAACTTACAGAACTTGAACAATTGCACTGTGATATGCAAAGAGAGAGAGAGCGCTAACTGAGCCACTATCCTCATCACGCAAGTAGTATTTGCCCGCCGGGGACAGCGCGTAACGTCTCTCCGGGTTCCCGTCTCCGCCAGGGCACGTGGAGCACCTCAGTAGCGAGTGGCTGACGAGAAGGCGCAGCACACGATCCAGCACGTCCGCCGATTCGGGCGTGTGAGTTGGAAGATGGGGAACAATCTCGGAAGGCGACATGAACGCGCCACCGCCAACCCTATCGATAATCCCAAAGAGATCGAGATCGACGGCGGCGTTAAGTACAACTGGGAAGACATGGTAACTTGCCATTAACATGGCAGTTAGGCAGGGATCATCCTCTTCTGGTTTTGGACATGGTGGGATGTTGTCTACGACTTGGTTCTTAGCGTTACTCATTCTTGGTCACTCTCTCGGTATTGGATACGACTTCACGAGTCACTTACCACTTTGCATTACTAAGATCATCTTTATGAACATTATTTTATGGGTCCTACCTTTTATTATTTACACACTTGTAAAAAAAAAACACTAACTAGTTTTGAAAAGATCATTAATACTAATATGCTGTACAGTTAAATGAATGGCGTGTAATAATAATTTTTAAATATGTATTAATGATAATAGATATATTTATATTCTTATACCATCGAAGTCTTTCTCTCAACATATCAAGCAACAACAAAGGCATCGAAGGAGATGGGGGATTGATATCCAAGAAACACAAACACATCCCCTTTCTACCTTAAGTTATAGCCCAATTTGAGTAAGTATTGGTTTTCCTACTTATTAAAGCAAGAGAAAAATAATCAAAATGGCATTTCAAAAACAAATGTCCTCTACAGTAGTTTCGATTTTCTAAAAGATACTATACTTCACTATAACATTTTAGTCACTCCATTCAAATTCCTTGATTTAATAAAAAAATTATCAAATTCTTTATTTTGTTTTAAAAAAATATTTAAAATTATATTTATATAAATATACATGTGTTGTTGCATCAACTATATATATAATTATACTTATAAGACTTGAATGATTTAAAAATATAAGTATATACGGTTTAAATTACAGTTTAAAAAGAAAAATACATATATCACTCGATTGAATTTTTTTCAAAATTGTAAGTCACCTAAGGAGTCGATTAAAAACCTGATTGCTTTTTTGATACAGCCATAGAGTAAATTCTAAAAAGAAAAGGGAAATTAAAAAGTTGAAAATACAACTTATCGAATTAAATTACTACAACTTAAAAACAAGGTTTTGTTATATTTTATATCAAAGTCACACCCCCCCTAGTCAGGTAGTGAGTCGGTCAGTCTTACTCAAATTTCAAGGTCCTTGAATTATGGTTTATTCAGAACTGCTGATAGTACGTTAACTCACATTTGTGTGACCTGTTTGGTTCTTACTGAAACGATCAATTAGAAAAGTTGTTGCTGTATCCTGTTGAATTTTCTTGTTGGTGAAGAATATTTTACTATTTATGTCTTCACCTCTTTTTGTTAATCCGTAGGGGCCAACGAATATTTAATGTTTATATTTGCTTTCAACTTTATTGCGTTCACCGGGTTTGTCGGAAAAAATCGACTAGCAAAAACAAAATTCTTTAGAAATAGTTTTCACCTGGCAATAGACGTGCCTCATTTACTTATTTTTCTTTATGACCAGAGAATATAATCATTGAATAGGTTTCTCGTTATTATCTGTACGATTGCTTCTTCAATTTCCAAATATAAGAAGGGTGACACAACATTGAAAAAATTGAAGAAACTCAACTAATGGCTCATGTACAAGATCATGTCACGCCCTCTTTGAGTGAAGAGGACCAAGCATGTCTCCAGGCCATGATCTTCTCTAGCTCCCATGTCTTCCCTATGGTCTTAAACGCCGCGGCACAGCTCGGGCTATTCGATATCATAGCCCGAGCAGGTACGGAGGCTCACTTATCGCCGGCCGAGATAGCGGCCGAGATTGATACTCATAATCCAGATGCAGCTTCCAGGTTGGATAGGATGCTGCGTCTTCTTGCAAGTCACTCGCTTTTGACGTGCAGGTTACGTACTTTAGAGGGCGGTAGCACTGAGAGACTGTATGGCTTAACGCCTGCATCTAAGTTCTTTCTGAGGAAAGGAAACGAAGGCTCTCTGTCTTCGCTTACAGCACTCTCCTTCCATCCTGCTCCACAGCAAGTTTGGTACGTCAGAAGTCAGCATCTCTTTGCTAATTATTGACGCTAATTCCTCCATATACTTCTTGGTTTCTTTGACGACGTTTATTGGCGTTTCTTTTAAATCATCTCATCGCAGGTTAAATTTCAAAGACGCAATAGTTGAAGGTGGCAGTCAATTCAAGAAAGTTCATGGAATGAGCATATTTGAGTATATGGATGCAAACCCAACATTTAACACTATCTTCAACAAAGGAATGGCTGACCTTTCAACTATAATAATGAGGAAGATCCTTGAAACTTATCAAGGATTTCAGGGTCTCCAATCACTTATTGATGTCGCTGGAGGCACTGGGAAATGCCTCAACATGGTCATTACCAAGCACCCTTCGATTAAAGGAATCAACTTCGATTTGCCACATGTCGTAGAAAGTGCTCCTTCTTACCCCGGTAAATACATATATCCAATTGATAATTGTTTGGCCGGGCTAAGGTGAACTTAAATCTTACTGAGCAGCCTTGTTATTATTATCGTTATTCACCGATCCTAATTTCAGTTGCTTCAAGCTTGCAGAGATACGAAATAAAATATCATTGTTCGCAGTTTTTATTTGAAATTCCATATATATATTGTTGTGGTGCAACAAGTATGAGGAGCATGATATGTCTGATTGGCAGGCATAGAGCATATTGGCGGGAGCATGTTTTCAAGCATCCCGAAAGCCGATGCTATTATGCTTAAGGATGCTCTTCATAATTGGAGCGATGAGAACTGCGCAAAGATACTGAAAAATTGCTATGAAGCGATACCAAATAGCGGGAAAGTAGTAGTGATTGACGTGATAATGCCAGAGACGCCGGAGACAAGCATGGCTTCCATGTACGTGTCTCGACTCGATAACACCATGTTGATGCAACCAGGTGGCCAAGAGAGAACCGAGAAAGAGTTCAAGGCCCTATGTAAAGCTGCTGGATTTTCTGATTTTAGGGTTGCTTCCTGTGCTTGTAACCTTTGGGTTGTAATGGAATTTCGTAAGTGAGGTTACATCCATCCTCCTTGGTCGAGATGGTCAAAGGTTTTATCTTATATGTAATGTTATTCCTATAGAGCTGGATTCGTCTAATCCTGGCTTAATGGTATGTCCTAAGCCAAAGTTCCATACATTCATATTGTACTTGGAAATTTTTAATGTTTGATCTTGATATGTTTGTTTGATAAATGTTTTGGTAGACGTCACTGAGTATTTTGATGGAAGAAATGGTGAAATTCTTGCTGGAGGGTGAAATGCCTCCGGGAAACCATGACCGTGGAATTAGACTGGACATACCGGTCTAATCATGAGCAACGAAAGGGGGACCTGTGTTTGAGATGATGAATTCATAATGATTGTTCCTTGAGTGATGAAAAGTAGTGGTCCAAGATAATTACTGGTGGAACTTTAGGTTTTAATATATATATATATATATATATAAGTTTATTGAAGTTTTCTAGGATTAAAGCAAGTAAATAGTAACTTAAATAATAATAAATAAATAAATAAAAAAGAAATCCAGCAAAGATGACGTGGAGAAGATGAGTAAATTATGTGGGTATGAGATGAAAATTGTAGGGTTGGACGTGAGCATGATGACTACAAGTACGGATTGATGTTTACAATGTATTGGGCCTAAATGACGTTTAGGAGGAAAATTCCAGCAAACTTGTTATTTTGAGTAATGACCTTATGATGCTAAAGATGTTCTTATAGTTTTCATTTGATAGTGGTTGAATCATGTTATAATCTTCAGCTCATTTAGTGATTGAATGAATTTATAATGTATTTATAGTAGTTTTTCATGTTCCTAACCATATTCGACTTGTTAGTCAAAAATTCCCCTTTTATACTTTATAATGAGTTGATTTGGATGAAATCACATTTACAAATATGGTAAAACCAGACCCTAAACTAGTTATCATGACTCATGATTGTTTGGATATGATTGAATTGAGTATATTTCAAATAATTACCATCATAGTTGAAAAATGATTTTGGGCTAGAAGAACTATATAGGTTTGGGCCAAAAAATAGGTTTAGAACATAGCCCATCTAACCCGTTTAAAATAAGATGATTTTGGGCCTCTTGATAATAGTATAAAAAAAATAGTGTTAGATAGATATTTTAAGGACTTTGGGCCAATGCCAGCTTAATCTGAAGTTGACTCATCTATATAGGCCCATGGATTAATCCTATACTTTTTTCTATTAATGATCTACATGATAATACATAATTTAATTAATCGAGCCTGAATAACTTAAGAAACCAATTTGGACCAACTTAAAAATTTACTTAGTAAATGAATTTTAGTTTGACTTAAATGAACCTAAGAGAACCCAATGGACCTAAAATCTAAGTTTAATTTTGTCCCATTTAATCTTTAGAATTTATACCCTAGACAAATCAAGAAAACCTAAATAGATTTTAAACCCAATAAGGTCCTAAATTAACTAAAGACTTAAAATGAAATTAAAATTTGGTAAATTGGATCTAAGACATAACAAATAGGATCAAACAGACATAATGGAGCTAGGTTAATTGTAATAAATTAAGATAACCTAATTAGACCTAAAATATGCCTAAGAATAACAATTGGACCTAAACATTATAATTGGATTTATATGGATTTAAGTGGACCTAAACACCCAAATTAAGGTATAATAAAGCCAAATAATCAAGTTAAATGAATCAAGTCCAAATTTGATAAGTTACTTGAAATAATATGATTAATTAAATCAATTAGGGTTAATGGGTTCAATTCCAAAAATAATTGGGCCGACTATTCTTTAAGAGCCCAAATACCCTAATTGAGGCTTAGACACATTTAGACTAAAATATAAACAACATAATTGGTTTAAGTGAAAAGACCCTACGTGGTTCAAGTTAAATTAGTTAAAAGGCTAATTAGGCCTCTGTAACCCCTAATGGGCCCAAACTAATATGGGCCTTAAATAGTCTAATCCCAAACCTACAATAGTGTCTAAATACTCAAAATAATTATATGACATAATTTTTTTTTCTTTTAATGCTTAAAATTGGTTCAACCTACTCAAATGGAATTTTGACCTTCAACTCAAGAACCTTCGACCTTTTAAGGTACATTGTAAGATGCATGTTACTTGCTAGGCTAAAAAGTTTAAACTAAACTAATAATCAAACCCAATCAAATATTTGCTTGTAACTTGTGCTTGGCTACGTGAGATAACAAGTGATACACTTGGATCGGGATTATAGCTGTGATCGTATACCCTGAAATGGCGTGATAGATTAGATAATTAGACCATCGAGGAATAACTTGATGAGTAGCTGATGAGTGAAATCGCGTTAGATAATGGATACTGTAAATGAAAAAAAGGTATATTAAGGTCTTGGTGGATGATATGATACAGTTGGACTATGATCAATAAGAATCATATAACAGCAAGATCACTTAAACAAGGCTATTAGGTTTTGGTTTTACAATGTGGAATCTAGCTGCTTCCGTCAATCCCCAATTACTGGTGCGGTAGAATCGGATCAGGTCCCCTATCTTCGGCCCTTTCCGGTTGTCTAGCCGCATCATGTTGAATTTTCATGAACTGCAACTGGATGCTGTGTCTGTCGAATCAAAATGATAATCGACACGGGATCATTCAATTCGTTAAAAAGGACATTTTGTCTTGTAAATGTAGATGCTAGAGGAGGCTGAATTTTGCAGAGCCGTAAATCTAAGAAAAAACGAACGAATCTAAACTCAACCTTGGGGCTGCTTCAGTTTTTGGTCTTCCATGACGTAAGATCGCATGCAATTGATAGCGATTACATTTCTCAGGGAATATGTCGTACCTCTTTCCACATCCCTAATGTGTGTTTTGAGCATGTCAGCATTTCTTACTAATCCATAAAATAAATTTTGGGCACATCATCGTTGATTGATTTTCTTCCTCGTACTATTGGTCTGTCCCACTGTTATATAAAAAACTTTTTTTACACACTAGCAAGTAATTGAGGAACAATGGTTTCGATGGTGGCCAAAAAGGTTAGGGTTTAGGATTTTATAAGTCCTAAATAGGCAAACTTAGGTGGTGGTGGGATTGGGAGTTAAATTAATTGTTATAAAAATTAAGCTCAAAATTTTAAATCAGCCCCACTTTAAAATTATGTAGTGGAAACACTTGGAACATTATCAAAGTTGTGCGTGAATGCTTCTATTTGTACATGCTCGGATATGCACGTTAAAGTACGATTAATAACAAGTAATATGAAAAGTAAAGTAAGTAAAAGAGAGCAAGAATAGAGAGATAAAGTCTATATATATAGAGGCTCAACCTTCGACTCGCATCCACTCTACCAACACTACCAACTCAATTATTAGGAATCCACTATATCTTTTCAAAAGCAAGTACAAATGTATTCAACAACTTTGACAACTCTAGTAACACTTGATAGAAGTTATTGTCACTGTGTCCATACGCGAATCTCATGAGTCCTTCTAACACTCCATTAGATATAACCCTAATTAGCTTCACACAGGAGGCTTTCCCTTCTCATACTAAGTCTCTAAATTTAAATTAACAGTTACAACAGAACAATCACTACAAAATTTTCTCTATACGAGATATTTCTTTTGAAAAGAATAACACTTAAGTTGACAATAGTCGTAAATTCTCTAAACTATCTGCTAGTAGAATATCTTTCTTGCTAGCAATATTCAACTTCGTGTAATGCAATATTATTCTCAATCACAATAAAAATTGCAAATTGCTCCCTTCTAGTCTTTATCTTCTATTTAAACAGAGGTCGAGCTTTGTCCAAAATGGGATAAACTTCATGTCATAATGGCTAGATGGTTGATTCTTTCTCATTTTAAAAATCCTTGAATAAGTTGTTTAACAGTTAAAATAACATATTTGAGGAAATCTTTTGATTTGAAAACAATGTTATAGGTTTATGAAGGAAAATTAAAATAATTCCTTTGAAAAACACTTTCTTATAGAAATGTTTAGATCGTAGGCATTGGGAGATGCGCTTACTAAAATAGCCTCTATTCTTTCTAAACAATGTAGTGTGCATCTTGTTCTTTCCTTAACAAACACATTTTTTCTCATGGAAATCTTAAATAATGGTTGGGTATTGATAGAAACCTTTTTCTCTATAACAAAACTCTTTTTGAAACTTACTTTTGAGTCTAAAAATAATTCCATCATGTGTCGTCTTTAGCCATGATGTTTTTCTCCATTTTGAAAAATGACTTTTTAAAATTTCATAATAAATATTCTTGAATCATATTCTAAGTAAAGAATCTTAGATTTGACCATTCATAATATTATATTATTCCTTTTGGTTATCTTACCTGAGTATATTACTCAAGTACACTTGATTGTTAAGTACTAGGTCTTCCAATTTAGCTTTATCAAATTATCCCTAAGCGCTTCATGTATCTCCTACTAACACTCAAAACAACTTGTTATGATAATAATATGCTTAATAAAAACTAGTTTACTAGAAGTTTTCATAATTGGGGTTAGCGATGGTGTTTCAAGGTGCTTGGGTAGTGGTTTTAGGGTGTGAAAGTGGTGGTGATTCATTTAGTGGCAATGGATTGCTTTGGTATTTAGTTTTTTTCTTTAAATTTGTAGAGAAAGAGTGGTGGTGGGTTTCAAAGCTTAGGCTAGAGATAAAAAGTGTTTGATTGGGCTTCTATGATGAATTTTGAGTGAAAATGGATGATGTATTTGATCTAAAGACATTGTATTTATAAGGGTTTAAGCTTTGAATGCAATGGGAAGGGGAAAGATTAAAGGGAGAGCTTGATTGAATTCAAGCTTGATCCTTGATCGAAAATGCTTGAATATTTGAGCCTTATATCCTTTTCTACAAAAATATCCTTTTAGAGTCAATCCCTTCATGTTCCATGCACTCAAATGCTTTGAGTTTCACTTGCTCATCATTAGTAGGCACACAAGGAAGAAGATAATGAACATCGCAAAAAATATGTCATAAAGATATGTTTTGTACTATAGCTAAAAACTTTTGTGCTTGCATGTAAGGAGATGGGAACTTGGGACCAAAGAGAGTGTCAAGCGACTTAAACACTAGGTTGGTGAACTTAGCTCTAGAAGCTTATGTAAACAAATTGCATGTGTTTCTATGTTGAGTGGCTTAAGTTGGTTATGTTCACAATGGATCTTGGGTTGATAATTAGCATAAACCCATTGGTTCTTCAAAAATTGATTTCATAGCCAAAACTAAAAATAAAACAAAATAATTAAGGCTGATATACCTGTGTGAAATTGATTTGATCGATAAAAATTTGAGCTTCAATTTACTCTTGGTCCAATTAGCTTAGAAATTATTTTTTGCTTAAAATGGTCAATTGAAGCCTAAACATGACCTAGTTTAAGGCTACACTTTGCTTAGATTATGCTCTTTTATATCTTAAAAGAAAAATTGAGTTAGACTTAGGTAAAATGAAGCTTTCTTTTAAACAAAAGCTTTACTTTATCAAAATGTATATTTAAATTGAGACTAAAAAATTAGTTCACCTCGAAATCCCAATTTTTATTTTTATTATTTGGATGTTTGTCATCATTATCAACTAAAGCAAAGTACATCACCTTACTTCACAACAACAAAAAAAAAAAATCCAATATATCTGTAGATGGGGGGTCTTAGTAGGAGTGGTTACATGCATATCACGTGGGTAACGCAGTGTACGTGAATTTAAAGAAAAGCAATTCAGAGATGGCACGTTATGGGATGACTAGGAAGAGAGAGGTAGGGAGGAGGAACAAGCAATCTTAAGCATCTTAAATACACAAGTGATAGACAAGAGAGCTAAGGGGACCTCAAGTGTCAACGTTGCAGTTCTTGGGCAATGGAGATCGTTCTTTGCTTGATCTCTTGTTTGATCTTTGAGAGCAGAGAACTCTTAGTGGAGCACCATTTTTCTGATATCAGGAATTCAAGAAAAAGGTACCCTAGTGAGGAGGAATGATTGAGTATTTATGACTCTTGGGCTTAATGGCATCCATTAGATCGCTTTAGTGATCAACGAGTGAGATGGAGTTTGCTTAATTTAAGGTTATTCTAATGAGCTTGTCATAGGCCTAAGACTAATAGCCTTCCTCATAAGTATATGAGCTTACCTGAGATAGGTTGGATACTAATGAACTGGTCTAACGATCTCTGTTTCGAGTCCATCAAGCTAATTATCCCTAAGTTATCCCAATAATTGGACCGAACTCATTAGGCCCTATCACTTAGCCTAATGAGTCAAGTCAATTAATCAATAGGCTTAGCCTAATATATTTACATAATATTTTTAGCTCTCTACATTTTGCCCCCTAACTAAAATCCTTTGAATGAGGCCAAAGGGATTTGGGCATTAGATAAGCCTTTTTAATGGCTATGAAATTGTTTGGCACATGTGCGTTTGTTAAATAACTACACTACTGCCACATACACGTTTTGCATGATTCATATTACAAGAGTTTGGAGCCAATGTTGCATAATTTAGTTTTTTTTTTTAAGTGCGCAACCTTACAGTACCATTTAATTGTGCGTGTCTCCTTTAAGTTCATTGAAATGACTTTGCTCATAAAACAACATATGCATAAATTTTCTTTAGTAGACAATTTTGGAGTATTTAGCTTGTCAAATTGCCTTCCATTTTTTTTTATGGAGTATCTAGATCGTTAAGTTGTCTTCAATGTCTCCATTCTCTATTAATGACTTCAATTGATTTGTTGATTTGTCTTCATGGAAATGCACTAGTAAATTCACGTATTGTGTGCACATTAATTTGATAGGAGTAGAAGTTCTGGATAATAATAATAACTTTATGTTTGGTACCACCTTAGCATATCGTATATCTTTGATACATTACTGAACTAAATAATATATATATATATATCTTAAGTCATTACAAATCTTTGATGGAAGATCACACTTATCTTCCCCCTTTATTTTCTTTTCTTTTGGCAAGTAATAATATCTATGGCAATCTTCTTTGTGAAATTCACTTCCTTATATACATCGTATTTCATCTGGTAATTATTCTGTTGCCTCCTATGCTATTGATTGATATTCTTTATATAAGTCTACCATTCAATTGAATGGAAAGTGTATAGTCTATCTTCAGACACAATCCTTTTTTTCCTTATTTGTCTTAAGACAATTGTTCCCCTTTAACTTCACCCTGTCTTTATAAATTAGTTTGTTCATGCTTGAGGTGCTCACCTTAGTAGTGAAGTGCTGAAGGTTACATTCACTTTCATTGCAGGGATCATTGCTTCGTCGGTTGTCATTATACTTCAGCATCTTGCATCACCGGACATTGCAGGTGAGGTTCTTCTATGCTCGTCATTTTTCTTGGTTTTTTTTTTATTGATACTACAGCATCAAAATACGATTTCATTAGAAACTACAACCTCTGATTGTCCATTAGTACTAGCAGCAGGCCATCCTTGACTCGAAAAATTATTAGCCGTTTCTTGTGGAGTCATATTAGCATTGCAATTGTCTTGTGTGGTTGAATTTGTGTCATAATTCTCAACTTGGTACCATTCACCAGTAATATAGTCGTACTTCCAGCTTGGATACATATTTTTCCCAATCCTTGGCATTGATGCTTTGCTCATTTCCTGTCTCGTATCCCTATTGCTCTTGATGCTGTCCATCATAAACTGAATTTTCCAATCCAGTAGATGTAAACCCCATACTACTGGACACGACATTTGCTTGACTAACCAAATGTTCCTCCTGCATGGGAAATCCTTCACCATTACCCTCTAAATTAGAGAAGAAGTCAGAGTCCGATCCAAACCCATGAAGCGAACTCTAATCCACCTGTTTACTCCCCCCAGACCCAGAGGATCCAACATTAGCATTCTCAACCGAACCCATCAAACCTTCCGATCCCATGACATTCGACTCAAACCCAGAATTGAGTTCAAACGAATTCGATGGTTGCAACACACCGCTCTCTCGTCTAGCCTCATCTCTTAAGCTTGAACCGGTAATATCGACAGGGTCTTTAAAGCTTGACTTAGCACTGGGGATTGTTGGATTGCCGAAGGGTAGAATTGTTGAAATATACGGACAGGAGGCATCTGGAAAGACAACACTTGCCCTTCATATCATTAAAGAAGCTAAAAAACTTGGAGTTCCGTGCTTAATTTTTTTTTTTTTTTGTCATGACTATGGAAAACTTCATTACACGGCCCCAACATGTTGAATGAGTTATGACAGTAAACAGTATTAAGTGTTCTTAATGAACAAGCTGATGTCTCCCTCGTTTATCCTTTTTACAAGTTTATCGAGTGCACTCTTCTAAGAGCTCGTTTTGGTCTTCGACTTTCAACAACTTGAATTATATTTTTCCACAACTGCTTGAACCGTTCCATCATCTGTTCAGCCTCTTCTTTCAGAAATCGTGCAAGTTCCTCTTCTAAAAGTGTAACTCGAGATTCAAGCTCAGCAGTAGATGCCTGCTTCCGCTCGTGAGAGCACGCGGCCGATTCTCGATTTTTGATCATCCTCCTCTGCTTCTACTTTGTAGCCTTATCCACAATAGGCTCCTCCACAGCTCTCCTCTTCATCACTTGTTACTAGAATATCACTATTTGTAGTTTCAGGAACAAGCGAAAAACAGAGGACTCACACACGCAACATAAAAACGGAAATCAGATATATTCATTCATAATAGTCTCAAGCTTCTAAAAATATAGAAGCAATAAACTTGATAAGTTTAACTTCCTAAATTGTAGCAAAATGAATCTAAACAAACTTATTTACTTCCAAGCAATCAGAACTAAATCAAACAAACCAAAAACTAAATTATTTGCTGTCCTAATAAGCAATATGCTAACACTCCTCCATGCTTTTAGGAGCTGCAAATTCCAAGTTTTTGCCTCAATAAATCAAACTTATTTGCTGATAGAGGCTTTGTGAAGATGTCTGCAAGTTGTTCCTCTTATTTGCAATACACGAGACTAATATCTCCTTCTTTTTGCACTTCCCTTAAGAAGAACAATTTGATCTTGAAGTGTTTTGTTTTTCCATGAAAAACTAGATTATTAGAGATTGCAATAGCTGCTTGATTATCAACATATATTTTTTTTTCATTTCGTTGCTCCAACTGTAAGTCACACAGCAACTTCCTCAGCCACAAAGGTTGATTTACAGCAGCTGCAACAACGATGAACTCGGCTTCAGCAGTGGATTGTGCAACAGTGTCTTGCTTCTTAGAGCTCCAACAAAACATACCTGACCCTAAGCTAAAACAATGTCCTGATGTACTCTTCATATCATCTATAGATCCACCCCAATCACTATCGGAGAATCCTAGTAGATTTGAGCTTTGACACTTCTTGAACTTTACACCAAGTTTGATTGTTCCCTTGATCTATCTAACCACTCTTTTTGCAGCTTTGAGATGTATTTCACTAGCACAATGCATGAAACGAGATAGGATACTTACAACAAAGAGTATGTTAGGTCTTGTTGCTATTAAGTACATTAGACATCCAACCAAACTTCTGAAGTAACCTTCATCAACCTTGTTTGTGCCATCCTCCTTGCTTAAGCTTTCCTTTTGATTCATAGGAGTGGTCATTTCCTTACAATCTTCCATGTGAAACTTCTTAAGGATTTCCTTTGCATATTTCCTTTGACATATGAAAACTTCATCTTCTAGCTGCTTGATCTCCATTCCCAAAAAATATGTCATTAATCTAAGATCAGTCATTTCAAAGCTTTTCAACAATTTTACCTTAAACTCTTCAACTAGCTTGAAATTTCCACCTGTAATTAAAATATTATCAACATACAGAGAAACTATAATCAAATCAACTCCTTTGTGTTTTACATAAAGTGTGGCTTCACACATGCTTTTCACAAATCCTAAGCTTGATAGATGCTTATCTATCTTGCTATACCATGCTCTAGGTGCTTGCTTCAAACCGTATAAGGCCTTCTTGAGCAAGTACACCTTGTCTTCTTTGCCTTGTTCTACAAATCCTTTAGGTTGCTCGACATAGATCTCTTCTTGTAAAGAACCATTTAGGAATGCAGATTTTACGTTCGGTTGCAACACCTTCCATCCATGTTGTGTAGCTATAGCCAATACTAAACGTATGGTATCCAATCTAGCAACTGGAGCAAATGTGTTAGAGTAATCAACCCCAAAAATCTGAGCATATCCCTTGACAACAAGTCTTGCTTTATACTTGTTGACAAATCCATCAGCATTAAGTTTGGTCCTAAACACCCATTTTACTCCAATGATTTTTCTATCATTTGGTTTATTAACTAACTCTTATGTCTTGTTTTTCTTGATCATTGTTAGCTCTTCTTCCATTGCCTTTTGCCACTTCTGATCCTTAATAGCTTCTTCATAGCCAGCTGGTTCACAAATAGCTACGCTGCATCCTTGATAAATGTCATGAAGCGGTCTAGTTCCTCTAATTGGTGGATCATCTTCCATTTCTTCTAGCCACAATTTTATTTCTTGATCTTCACTTGAATGGAAAGGCAAGCTCGAATGTTGTACGGTCACTTGTGTTTCCTTTGGTTGTTCCCAACTTCATTTTTCATTTTCATTAAAAGTCACATCTCTACTGATTATAATTTTTCCAGTTTGAGGTTGGTAGATCTTGTATGCTTTGGATGTAGAACTATAACCTATAATGATGCCTAGTTTTGATCTCTCATCCAGCTTATCACGCTTAATTTTTGGAACATGAGAAGAACATAAGCAACCAAACACTCTAAGAAAATTTAGTGAAAGTTTGTAACCATACCAAGCTTCAATTCCGCCCATAAATTCTTTGGCAAGTCCTTCAAATTTAGCACCTTCATTCCTCTTATCCTCTCATCTCCAAAATACTCTTGCTTAAGGTAGTCCCAGATGGACTTAGCTATCTTACAAGACATAATTCTTGTGAAGAGTGTTGAAGATACCATAGCAAACAAGCATGCTTTAGCCTTCTAAATTTTTCATTTTCTTCTCCTTGTGTGTTTTGATTTGTGCCATGGTGGGATTTTCTAGAAGTGTTGACAGATCGGAGTCTTCTTCTACGGTTTCCCAAAGATCCAAGGCTTCCAAGTATGTTTCCATTCAAACCGCTCAGATCTAATAGTTTTCTCCATCAAACATAGGTGGAGCAATTGACAAGAAGCTTGCTTCATTTTCCATGGTGAAAGGAGAAGTCTTCAACACAGATCCCTTAAGAATATTGCTCTTATACCAATTGTTGTTTTAGGAACAAGCGAAAAACAGAGGACTCACACATGCAAGATAAAAATGGAAATCAGATATATTCATTCATAATAATCTCAAGCTTATAAAAATGTAGAAGCAAATAAACTTGGTAAGTTTAACTTCTTAAATTGTAGCAAAATGAATCTAAACAAATTTATTTACTTCCAAGTAATCAGAACTAAATGAAACAAACCAAAAACTAAATTATTTGCTATCCTAATAAGCAATATACTAACACTATTTTTCTCTGTTGAGTCCAATGGACCTATATTGCTCGTCCTACACAACAATCTGGAAGAATTGGGAGGAGAAGAATCTCGAAGACCTTCACCTCGCTTTAAATACACTGCCTGCTGTTTGTATTCACCGAAGTTTTTTTTATCTTGCTGTACTCACAAAACATATATACATATACATCATAGTCGGTCTGCTGGAAAATGTCAATCGGAGTTGCGTCGCCGGCATGTCTAGCGTTTGATGATTCGTTAAAGAAGAAATGTCCATGGATAACGATAAGGGAGTGAATTTGTTTGAGCTGGTTTGTGTTTCTAACAACACCTTTGCTTTGAAGGAGACTAAGTATATACTCAGCTTTGTAACTCCGCATGAGAAAGAAATCTATGGCATCCCAATTCGCGCCCAAACAATTATCGGAGCTCAAAGACGACATTGATCATCCTTAACATGGGAAATCGATCAACATAAAATCGGAACACTACCACCATTGCCAAATCTGGATTCTGATTGCGTTCTCTGTTTTTTTTTTTTTTTAATCAGTTCTTGTTCGGTCTATGGAGTGGCCGATGATCAGGAGAGGAAAGAGCTTGTGTCCTGGAAGTTAGAACAATCATCGGTGATTCCATGCCTTTCCTAAGGTCATACGTCCGGGCTTTTACAAATCCAGGATCTGTCACATACTTTATCCTAGGAATTGTCATTGATGTTTCTGCAATATTTGTTGCCGATGTGACCTTACGGTATCCAGAAATAGCTAAATCTGATGTCCTTCTCTAGCCTGCAAACACAAGCACGAAGCTAGTGAAAAGTTGCTTGACACGTCTAAGTCTCCAAAACCTGAGAATGCCGAGCAAAGAGTAGGAAAGAGCCACCTTTTGTTTGCTAGTTATGAGGTAAGCCAATGTGTCAAATGGGATTGTGGATGCAACATCCATCAAGAACCATGTTGATAGATACTTATGATGATTTGCAGAATCATAGGCAATCTGGATTCACATAGTATTCTGCTAATATGAATCACATATTGGTATGGGGCACAATCGCGCTTGAATAGGTTAAAGACAGCTGCTTGTTCAGACCCAGCCCATGTGCATCCGTGCTAGATAAATCCCTTTGTAAAATAGGAGTAGTCCATAATGGTTGACGAAACAGTACAACCTATGCATTAGTTCTTTGGATGCAGAAGTCATCCGATCACAATTAGAAAACTCGAAGCCTGGAGTGCGAGTAGATCGTATTAGGCTTGAAGGTCTTGCATACCCCCCATGGTGCTTTTTTTTTTTTTAATGTCAATATTGTTCCAACTAACGCCATCACGAATTAATCCCAGTGGTGAACAAACATTGCGAATTGGGCCTTCTTGAAGTCCTCTTTTTTCTTTTAATTTGAGAACTGATGCTAGCTTTTTTTTTTCTTCTTTATCATTGGTGGCACGAATCCTTATTTTCTTGAGTATACTAATTATTATATATATATATATATATATATTTATTTTTGTCATCAGGGCTTTGACTTGGGATACTGGATAGAAGCACGAGGCCAGGTATGATGCCTTTATGACGGGATGTCCAATCTGAAGGCGAAGGAGATCAAGGATTGCATCTCCAAAGTCTTGCCCATCCTTTGTCACTTTCTCTATTTTGTTTAATGCAGAATTCCTCCCCCCGAGGAAAGGCATTGAAATGATCAAGTAAAAAGACTTGCTGGTGCATTCAAATGGGCATCCACTGCTGATCCCGAGTCCTTGGAATGCGTAGTTGGATGAAACTATTTCTGAAGATACCTTCTAAGATAAAATCAAACGTTAAGAGCTCCGTGTAACAACTCGCACTGATGGTATGCTTCTCTTTATCGGATGCGAGCCCCATGCTAGCTTGAGAGATACCATCAACGGGAGTTCAATTTTGCGCTTTAGGAATGAAAGCAAGGAACTTCCCCTCTCAACCACCCAGTTTGCATTCCTCAGGCAACCACCCTTTGGGTGGAAATTTTGAATAGAACATATCATCTCAAAGTCAGAGTATATGTCTCTTCTGGAAAAGGTTGGCATCTTCTGTGCCATTACTACTTCCACCCGCCTATAGTTCCCACATAAGAGCGGGTCGGAAGTGTAGCAGGTGATCATCTGTCACTAGAGTACTCAGACTCACACATTCATCACTTCTTGGGGGGAAATCACTCTGACACTTAAGGATGTGGTCTTTCTCTTAAACTTGACTAGTTTTGGGCAGACCAACATTACCTCTATTAAAGTGTCTTATAAGGAACATAGTTTTCAAATGTCTTTACTGGATGCCTTGAAAGCTACTCACAACAGTAAGAGGAAGCCTTGTTTCTCTTCCTGGCTCGCATACTTCTTTGAGGAGCAAAGGAAGGATAAACCTAGGGTTTTTGGCCTGGGTTATGGATAAGAGTAAGTACTCTCATTCATTTTCGAGCATACTTATATTATTGTGTACTTATACCTTTCTCACTTTTTTTTTGAGTCATTTTTGCAAGTATAAGTTTGCAACTCTTATAGCGTATTAGCTATCCTTGTTTATGTTGGTGGACCAAAAGAAGGTGTGAGCCCTCGGCTATTTCCCTTAGCCATATGAATTGCTTAGGGTGAGTGCTTCACACTAGATCCCTTTTACTCGGGCTCATTGTATTGGTGTTTAGATCTATACACAAGGCTTATATTAATTCAAAGGGTCACTATGTGAACATGTCGCATGTAGACCTGGTATTTCTTCAACTCTGCTTTTGCGAATGGTTCCGGAAACACTTTACACCTCGTCTCAATAGTGCTAAATCCAACCTTCCTCTTCTTAGAGCATGGGCTTAGGTTGAAGGAACTATTGAGCAAGCACTTTTGCAGCTTATCGACGTTGAGCCAGAATTCACATTTGGTCCTTATGTGAAACGGCTTGTTAGTTATAAAGGCAAGGTTGAATTATATCTTCCAAGTTCAAAGGATAAGGTGACCTTGGTAGATAGGCATAAGGGCCTCCATAAATTTAAGGCAAGATTTATTATATGGTGTACTTTAGGAAGTCTACCATCCCTCTTAGATAACAAAGACTCCTCTGAGTGCTATCTGGATTAAAGGGTTGTAGTATATTCTCCTCACAAGGTTGCACACTAGCTTGGGTTTGACCAAGGGATACCCTACGTAACTAATATTACTGACAACTTCGAGTTATGTTGTCAGTCACTCTTGCCAAGTGACTAGAAATATTCATCCAAAAGTGCGTCAATTATACTTTCCTTCTATAAGTCACTCCGAGGTTACTTCTCCCAATTGGCTAACAGATTGGTCAAATTGCTTGCAAGACTTCAAGCATATGCTTTTGCTTCGGTAGATGATACACTTTGTGTGTCTACCATGTGTTATTGGGAGTTCTACATTAAATTATCGCCTAAACCTATTGGTGATGCCCAAGAGACTATTGAATGGGTGGATCAATGATAATCATCTCCTACTGATGTGGGATTAAGGAGATCCTCTAAGAATAAATGTCCATTTCTTCCATTGACAGAGGATAAATAGGGCAAGTGTACCTTTATTCATGAGGTAGCATCCCTGTATCTTTCCTGTCATTATGTATGTACATGTAGTCGTTTTTACTAACCACCTTTGTCTATTATATATGCGTAAGTTGAGACGGGCTCTAAAGTTCGCTCTAACACTTCTACTGATTCAACGACCATTTCAATTTGAGTTGACAATGATCAAGACTTGGTGAATTATGTGGAGTCACTAGTTGAAGATGGCAAAAGCGATGATGATGATTTTAAAGAGTTGCATGACTCTATTGGAGTTAGAGCATTTGCTACTAATATTGATGAACCAATCATGGAGATAAATGAAGATAATGATAACACTAATGCTGGTGACCATGCCAATGTGCTGCTTTGCTCTGGCACATATGAAGATGAGTTATATGTAGCTTCTATAGATATCCTTCTTCCCCTAGTCACTACGATGTCTCCCCGAGACAAGGAAGCAACTCCAATGGTTTATCTGCAGTAGAGGAGACTACATCCTTTTAAGGATTCACTATGCCTTCTTGGCTAGGACTCATTGGAGACCCTTGATACTATGGACAGAGACTTTTAGGCTGAATCTTTTGTCATAGGGACTGAGCTAGCTTGCACTATGGTGAAGATGCTAGGGGAGATCGAATTATTGTTGAACAGGCCTTGGAATTCCTTATTAGAGGCAGAACTTGTGCAAGTGATTAAATGCATTGAGGGGGGCGGCCTTCTAAGGTTCAGAATTAATAGCATAGAGCTTGTTGCTGCTAAAGCTAAGAGGCTATTGAGTTACTACACTATCAAGAGGTAGCATGATGAACTGATGAGTAAAGTGCAAGAGTTATAAGAAGCAATTAAAACATCCGATCTTGAGATGAAGGCACTTTTAGGAGACTCAGATCTTAAGTCCTTAGTAGGCTTAAATTGTCTTCTATAGTTCAGCATGACTATGTTTTTGCTTTCATTCTAAAGCATTATACTGAAATCAATAAAGTTATTTGTCTTTATTTTATTTTTTATATATGTGTGATCATGAGTTATTCGCATGTACTTGCCATGAGTGATGCTAGTCACAATCACATTATTTAGTTAAGTTATTATGCCGCACATTGAAGCAAAGCTTTCACTTGTTAGCAACAATACATAAAATGGTTAAACAATCAACTACGCTTAAGTAGGGATAGTGGTGTTTATTGCATAGTTCAACACACTAGCATTGATGGTTAAGAGGGTATTATCCAATACATAACCATTTATTCTTTATTTTTGAATTTGTAGATATGTTTTTGTAGGTTAAGTATTTCATTGCGCACTTGCGAGCAATTGCTTTGACCATGTAACAGCAACATAAGAGGGGTAATTAATCATGTTTGTGCACTAAGGAGATAACTCTCTAACTTTGTAGCAACAAGATAAGTGAGTATTAAAAAGAAAAGCATTGAAAAGGCTCGAACAGTGTGAGCCATATATATGATTCATGATAATTTGCGAATACATCATTCATTTCACATATGAAATTTTTGAATGTATTGAAAATTGATAGGTGTAGTGACTTTATTAGTTGTTAGGTTTAGAAGCTTGCACCACTGTCATGAACCTCATAAACGATAAAAGGGCCTTCCCACTTTGGTGTAAACTTTGGCGCTGGAATACCTCGTCGCACATGCTTTGTTGCACAAAGTACAATGTCACCTTGCTGAAAGGACCAATTTTTGACTAAATGATCATAAGTCATACTTAACCATTGTTGATAGTTGGTAAGGTGACACTTGGCGGTGTCTTGTCTCTCTTCTAGAGCTTCGAGATCAAGCATGCATAAAATATCTGATTCAAGTTCAGCATTAATGGCCAATCTTGTAGATGGAACCAAAACTTCTATGGGCATCATCGCCTCGCATCCATATACTAAAGAAAAAGGGGTAACTTGAGTGGGGCTTTATTTAGATGTCCTATACACCCATAGTGCTAATGGTAGTTTTTCATGCCATTCTTTGTGATTTTTATGCACCATTCGACTAAGTACTTTTAAAAGAGTCTTATTCGTTGCTTCTGCTTAGTTGTTTCCTTTTGGGTAGTAAGGTGTGGATTTCACGTGATCGATACCATAGGAGGCCAATAGTTCTCGTATGTCTGAGTTGATAAAGGGAGTACCATTATCTAAAAGAATGTGCTTTGGGATTCTAAAGCAGCATATGACATGTTCTTTCATGAAGCTTGCTACTACTTGTCCTGTAGCTTTCTTTAATGGGATTGCCTCTACTCACTTAGTGAAGCATTTAGTACCTACCAAGATCCAAATACATCCCATAGATGGTGGATGCATTGGCCCGATCAAGTTGAATGCCCGCGTATGGAAAGGCTACAAAGTAATCTAGCTATGTAGTGTAATAGCGAGAGCATGGATGGCATTCCTGTGTTGCTGGCATGCAACACATCTCCTAGCAAAGTTGAATGCATCATTTTCCATTGTAGGCCAGTAATACCCTAAGCTTAATAGGTGGTAGTACAACTTCTTCCTCCTTGATGTTCTCCACCATCTTCAAAGTGGGCTTTAGCTAATATAGTCTCCATTTCGGGTGGTGCGACACACCTAAGGGATTGTCCCATGAATGATACCCTATATAGCTAGTCTTCATGCATGATATACCTCCTTGCCTTGTGTTTTACTATGTGGGTGGGCATCAATGTCATTCATAGGTAAGATGTTGTTCTGCAAATAGTCTATGTAAGGGCATCTTTAATCACCGGCACTTGCCACGAAGTGGCATTCTCCTTGATCAAGAATCTCAGAGCATTTTAGGCAACTCATTTGCATTTGAGAAGCATCTTTGGCCATACTTAGCCAGTAATACCTAGCACGTTATATGCGGCAATACAGAGATGGGCCTTCCTCTCCTCACCAGATTTTGTGATACTTGTCCAACATCAGACATGCTTGCTTTACATAAATACATCATGGTAGGATGCCCTCTAGACCTTTGAAGTAAAAAATGCCATTAATGAAGAGTGTATTTGTCATTCCTCACCCAATGCTGTCCTCATGGAATCCTCATGAAACTTTGCTAGGATTGTATCTGTAGCGTGAGTCTCATTTGCCATAGGAAAATGAGCCAAGAGGTTTGCTAGAGCTTGAGACTTGATAGCCTTAAGTGGCATAATTGTAATGTTAAACTCTGATAGGAGAAGCAACCATTTTGTGATTCGTCTAAATAGTGTCAATCGTGGTAGCATGTACTTTATTGAGTCAGAGTGAGTAACAAAATTGACTTTATGCACTAAGAAGTAATGACGCAGTTTCTGTGTAGTAAATATCAATGCAAGACAATGCTTCTCACAGGCAGAATAATTGATTTTAATCCCTTAAAGGGATTGACTTAGGTAATATACAAGTTGCTCCCTTCCCTTAAGTTCTTGTGTAAGTAAAGCACCAATGGACTTATCAATGGATGTTAAGTAGAGAATCATTGGTAAACCCTTAATAGGCATTATCATCGTTTTTGGAAATGTAATTATATTCTTTACCTTCTAAATGGCCTCCTCTTGTAAGTACCCCCACTCGAGTAATGCTCCTTTCTTCATGAGCTACTATAGGGGGTAAGAGATCTCGGCTAGTGTTAGGACGAATCGTTTGATATAAGAGACCTTTCCCATGAATGTTTTTAATTCCTTCGGGTTAGTAAGTGAAGGCATGGATCGTATAACCTACACCTTTGCTAGATCAATATCGATCCCTTTTTTGTGAACTACAAATACAAGGAATTTGCCAAACGTTACACTAAAAATGCACTTTAGCGGGTTCATGCACAGTTTATACAACCAGCACCACTCAAAAACCTTCTACAGGTGTATCAAGTGATCCGATGCCTGCTTTGACTTGATAACGATGTCATCCACATAGTCTTCCATGAAGTCATGCATCATATCATGGAAAATGGCAGCCATTGCTCTTTGGTAAGTAGCTCCTACATTCTTAAGCCCAAAGGGCATAGCTGTATAGTAAAAATTCCCGACTGGCGTCCTGAAAGCAATACACTCAGCGTCTCTAATGCCATTTTGATTTGATTGTAGCTACTAAAACCATCCATAAATGAGAACAACTCATGTCCAGCTGTGGCATCTACTAACATATCAATATTTAGCAATGGGAAGTCATCTTTTGGGCAAGCCTTGTTGAGATCACGAAAATCTATGTAGACTCATATTTGGGCATTTTTCTTACTCACAAGCATGATATTGGCCAACCACGATAAGTTCTTAATTGACTTGATGAAGCTAGCTTTGAGCAACTTCTTAATCTCTTCTTTGATTTAGACCTCAACTTTTGGGTGAAAAATTCATTGTCCTTATTTTACTGGCTTAACCTTGGTTGCAATGTTTAATCTATGTACCACTAGAGTGGGGTCTAGTCCTAGCATTTCATCATAAGTCCAAGCAAATACATCTCGATACTTCCATAGCAGCTCCATTAGGTGGACCTTCAGCTCTTAGAAGAGATTCTTACAAATGAAGATAGGTCTTGAAGAATCCCCTAGTTTCGCTAAATCTAGCTCTTCAATTTGATCAATTTATGGCTTAAGTTAATCTTACATCGGGGGGGGCAAGTTGGTTTTCTTGCATTGGTATGGGATTTGAAGATGAATAAGCTTTTTCGAGTTCATCACCTTCAAATCCCGTGGACTATCATAAATAATACACCCTTCGCCTATCTTCTCTGATGAAATTCTCTATCACTTCATTTCTCCTTTGCTTCTTTTGACCCCCACGAGATCCTCGCATTCTCTTCTTTCTCATAAGGCTTCTCTTGAGTCTCTTCCCAAGTGGGTAGTAGTGTGCTAGAGGGTGTTGCGATAGTGGTTTCTCCTTCTTCGGCATATTCATCAAAGAATACAGCTTCGGTAAAGTATGCATCGTTATGCTCAAATGGATTGTTTTTAGTAGGGAATAAATATGTCATTTTCCTTCTAATAGCCTTTAATGCACTGATGCCATGTTGAAGGTATGAGATTGTGATCATGCAGCCACTTTCTTACAACCAGTAGGTGGTAGGATATGGGTGCTTTGATCCGATGGAACCTTGTGGAGCTCTATATAAGGCTTACTTTAAAGCTCACATTAACATACCCTACTGTGTTTATAGATGTGCTAATGAAACTATTGACAGCAATAGGTTGTCTCACTAGGCACTGGTTATTTGTTCCTACAACCTTTAGTGTAGACAACGACATTATGTTTATAGAAGAGCCATTGTCTATGAATGTCTTCTTAATGGGATGCCCATTTAGCATGCTTTCCACATATAGAGGACGTTATGATTAGGGTTCTTGGCGCAGATGTCTGCATCAGTAAAGAGAATTGCATTCTCATGTACCTTTGCCATTCTTCGTATAGGCTACACTAAACTACACTCCCTATATTGTCTCTCTATGATTTGGGTAAGAGTAGTTGCTGTTGCAAGACGTGCATCCTCGTTAAAGCTTAGTAAGTTAAAAAAAATTCTGAAGTTAGCCGTCTTTGTTAGGGTGGCTACTTTAGTCGTACATGCATCCACATTATTCCTAGTCATAGCTTCTTGTACATTATGCACCTCGGCATGTGATATATCTTCTTTTTCAGTACTAGGATTATGATTGATGGCACTTGTAGCACCCTATTGATTATTGTATGTAGAAAGTTGATTATTACGAACATCATTATTTTCCATGATAAGTTCCCCATTATAGACTTTATCATTAAAAATCTTCTTCAAAGTCCAACACTCTTTCGTAGGGTAACCTATGAACCTGTGATATTTACAAAACTTAAGATCATTCCTCTCATTTTATGTTAATAAATGATCCACTCTTGGGAGCTTGATATTCCCATCTCATAACCATTGGTCAAATAAAGCATGTACCTTTCCCATCAGGCATTGGAAAGGGGGGATTGATGTAAATCCTCGGGATGTATTGTTCATTAGCTTCTTATTATCCCTAAGGGTCTTAACTTGGGCTGAGCTAGCAGATGTTGCTCGTTTCTCAAACCTCCCATTTTCTCCTCGTTGTCTTGCAACAAAATTATTAGTTCTCCTTGTAGTCTCGACTAGTGTAGAAAAGAAACTTAGATTGAGATTTTTTAAGTGGACTGCGTACTTAGTGAACATTCCTTGTATGCAAATCTTCACTAACCCCTTCTCATCACATACATCTTGGATGTCAAGTGTGCGCTCCCTGAAGACTTCTATATAATCCATTAAGTCTTCCTTACGGTACTGTTGTGTTCTTCCCATGTTCGTGATCATGACCCATTCTTGAGTAGAGAAGAATTTCTCCAAGAATAGCTTACATATAGACCCCCATGAATCAACTGACCCTACAAGGAGGTTGGCATACCAAGTGTATGCTTTTCTGGTTAGTGATATGGAAAATTCTTTAAGCTTCATATCATCATCCATCTTATATACTTTTAGGGTCTCGATAAACTTAAGTAAATGTTCTTTGGCGCTCCCTTTCTTGCTATTAAACAGGATGAACTTAGGACTAACATAGTCCTTAGGATACGACTTATCAGCAATGTGCTGATGGTAAGGGAGTCTCAACTCCGGTTCTCCCTTTATATATTTGTTTTGCATTTTATCAAGTACATCTATTGGTTTTTACAGGACAACAAATAAATACACTAATACTCGGTTTGTGGGTTATTCATGGACCTACATAAATCAAAAGAAGAACTGATCCTGTATTGCTCCATGGAGGTAAAAGAAATTGGCCACATATGTTGTTTTTTATTTGTATTTTCTTTTGTTAGAAACCGGTCACATATGTTGTTTTTATTTGTATTTTCTTTTGTTAAATTTACCTTATTTAGAACAAGTATAAATACTTGTAAAGTAGGGTTTATAAGGGACTTTTTGAATATTTTACAAAATCATATTTATGCGGTGGGAGAGTTTCTTCTTTACACCATTTTACTCTTATCAATTTCACTTTGAAATTGTGGTGAGTTAGCTTAAGGATTATTATGAGTTATATCAATTATTCTTAAGTTGTTTTCAATTATTGCTAATGTATCATATCTAGTGTGTAATTGGAAGTGTTATATTTGTTCTTGTTCACGCCAATTGTGGAAGTTGGATTAAATTGTTCCTCTTTTATTTAATTGGTATTAAAATTCAATTGAAGTACATCATAATTTGGTATCAGAGTAAGGTTTAGAGAAGGGAATTTCGTGAATCATAAATTGAGATTTAGGGTTCTTGTTCCTTCATTCCGAAATTGAATTTGTGTGAAGTGAAAATTGAAGTCTTATGTTGAATTGTACCGTGAATTGCTTTACATATTTCCAATTGAAGTGTAGAAATTAGATTTCAATCCTTTGCCGTGAGTTGCTTGTGTATGGAAGAAAGGGAAGTTATTTAAACTTGAATTCCATAATTGGAATTCCGTAATTTGAAGTAGTTATGGAGTGTGCCATGTGTTTCCTTTTGCTTTCGGAAGGGGAAGTGTAATTTTTTTTCAGATTTGCATTATGATTTGATCATCTTGTTGTGGAGAATTAGGAAACATTTTGAATTCAAACCCAATCATTACTTGCGGAGTTATTGTGTGTTGATCACTTTAAGTGCACTTTGACTAGTTAAAATCAATTGCTTACCGTATGGAGTTAGTGTCCATATTTGCTTCCATTTGTCATTTGTTGCCGTGATCTTTGGAGGGAGTTGTGTGTGAGGCGTGGTTGTGTTGCACCATGAGTATAAGTGTATTGTGAGGTTGTGTATGTGCATTAGGTGTGTTGTATTGGCTGTGTGTTACACCGTGGGTGTGTTGTATTGGTTTTGTGTTACATTGTGGGTATGTGAGTGAAGCCATGGTGTGCGTTGCATGGTTGTGTGTTGAAGTGTGGGAGTGTGTGTGTGAAGCTGTGGTGTGTATGTTACCTTAGTTGTGTGTTAAACCATGGGAGAGAGTGCGTGTCGTAGAGTGTTGTTGTAAGTTTGAAGGGTGTTATGTGTTGTAGTTAGCGTGAAAGTGTATTGTAATTGTATTGTGTTGCTCCTGTGTGTTAAAAGATAAATTCAACAACCATGTCGAATGATAGTGTGAATGGGGGAGTTGGTAATGAGGCCAATAGTTAGGTTGGTGGCGGTCAGGGTCGTCGAGTTGCAGGTAGAAGAACATTAGAGGAACAGTTGCAGGATCTCACCACTATTATTGCTACATTAGCAATACGGGTAGATCGAATGATGATGCCACAACCACTTGTGGAAAATCCTCAAGCACCCCCACCTTGAGTAGTCCCTTAGAATGTTCACAGGGAAGGAGCTGTTGGAGGTAATAGGGGCAAGAGAATAGAGGGAGATCATCATGCACTTAAGGAGGAAAGAGATGATAATTTTGAAAATGAGCTTTACCCAAACCGGGAGTTCAGACCACCTTAGGGATTAGAATATGTGAAATTGCAGATGCCTTCATTTGATGGCACAGGTTCTGTAGATGATTATTTAGATTGGAAGGATAAGGTTAAAGGCCTGTTCGAGTGCTAAGAGATTGATGATCACACTCGGCTTCGTCTTACAACTGTGGAATTCATAGGCTATGCCGCCTTATGGTGGAAAAATCTAGTGATTAGTAGACGAAGAGGTGGTGAGGCTGATATACATACCTGGCGAGAAATGAAATGGGTATTGAGATAAAGGTTTATACCTGAGCATTACAGGTAGGAGCTATTTATGCGTCTCCAAACACCGAGGCAGAGAGGTAAAACGGTTGATGAGTATGTACAGGAGTTCAAGACCTTGATGATTAGATGTGGGTCAATTGAACCTCCTAAACAAACCTTAGCACGATTTGTGTCAGGGTTAAAGTATGAAATTGCCTGCATCGTAGAGCTCCAGAGGTATAACACAATTGATTAGGCTATCTAGCTAGCCCTAAAAGTGGAGAGACAAAGGTGATCCAATCCTTTTCAAGCAGCGAGCAATAGGTATGAAACTTCTACTAAACCCCATGGGTCAAGTGGTTAGATGGGAGAACAAAAAGGAATAGGGGGACATGATAAGATTGTGGATAAGAATACCTCTAATACTGATAGGGAGAAGGAAATTACACGAAAAGGAAAAGAGGTTTTTGGAGTTGATTTTAGGCAAACAGTGCCAGGGATAACCAGTGGAAAGATGCATCAATTAAAGTGTTTCAAATGCATGGGTTTTGGACACATGGCTGCTCAGTGTCCCAACAAAAGAGTCATGACTGTCATGGAAGGAAATAGTGAGGATGGTCAAGAAGAAACGGTTGAACATGCAGACTTGTCAATAGTACTACAAGAGTACTATGATGATCCTGATGTTGAGACACATGAAGACAAGGGAAATGATAAATAATTGTCTATTAATGTGTTATGTAGGGTCATGACTATATCTCTAAACATCAGGGACATACAGAGCGAGAACCTATTCTATACGCCTTGTCGGGTTCTAGGTAACTTGTGTGTTCTTTTCATTGATGGTGGTAGTTGCACTAATGTCATAGCTATTGCATTAGTAAATAGATTGCAACTAGTCACTAGTCCACATCCACATCCTTATAAATTACATTGGCTGAATGAACTGGGTTGTCTGCATGTTACACGGAGGGCTAAGGTGCCATTTAGCATAGGAGATAGATACAATGAGGAAATTGTTTATGATGTTCTTCCTATGTACGTCTTTCATATACTATTAGGTAGGCTTTGGTTGTTTAACAAGAAGGTGCTACATGATGGGTTTAGAAACACTTATATGTTTCAAAAAGATGGTGCATGGGTTATCTTGACTCCTATGTCTCTAACTGAGGTACACACATTCCAAGAACAGATCAGCAAAAGTAATGGCTACTCAAGACTTCAGGGCAACGAGAACATGCAAACAAGGGATTTCACTCTAGGAAAAGACCCCTTAGATTTGAGGACAAATCTTTCAAAGGCCCAAAGAGATGATGAGAATCAAACCATGTCAACAACTGAACCTATTATTGAACAGAACCCGAAGTCATTAACCTAGTGTCTTTATTTACTTTATATATTTGTTTTACATTTTATCAAGTACATCTATCAGTTTTTACAAAACGGCAAATAAATACACTAATGCTCGGTTTGTAGGTCATTCAAGGACTTACATAAATCAAAAGAAGAACCGGTCCTACATTGCTCCATGGAGGTGAAAGAAACTAGCTACATATGTTGTTTTTTATTTTTATTTTCTTTTGTTAGAAACTGGCCACATATGTTGTTTTTATTTGTATTTTCTTTTGTTAAATTTCCCTTATTTAGAACAAGTATAAATACTTGTAAAGTAAGGTTTGTAAGGGACTTTTTGAACATTTTACAAAATCAGATTTGTGCCATGGGAGAGTTTCTTCTTCACATCATTTCACTTTTATCAATTTCACTTTGAAATTGTGGCGAGTTAGCTTTAGGATTATTGTGAGTTATATAAATCATTCTTAAGTTGTTTTCAATTATTGCTAGTGTGTCATATCTAGTGTGTAATTAGAATTGTTATATTTGTTCTTGTTCATGCTAAATTAAGGTTCTTCCTATTACTAAGTTTCACGCTAATTGTAGAAGTTGGATTAAATTATTCCTCTTTTATTTGATTGGTATTGAAATTCAATTGAAGCACATCATATATGTCCAAGTCTTCCTTCATTACAAAGGAAGTTCTTAGGGCAGATACCATGGAAGCAAATGTGAGAGAAGGTTGACGGCTAAATCTACTGAGAGCATTGGGAGGTAGAACATCCGGTTGAGTGGTTTGCTCCTAAGGAATGTTTTCTTCATCCATAAGAGGGTTAACGGGATGAACTAAATGTGATGGAGTTGCAAGGGCGGCACCTTGCTATGTAGCAATTTTGGTGCTTAGTAGAGCCACACCTTGTTGAACAACAGCGGTGGTAGCTAACCCTGTGATGAGCTTATCAAGCATGGTCATAAGTTGATTCAGAGCCCTTATGTTCTCTTGCACAGTCAGCATCATTTGTGCAGGATCTATGGGAGCCTTAGGTTATGAATTGCCTTGACCAGTATTCTACAGTATTTGAGGTAGGTTTTGCTCCATTAGTTTAATGTTAGGATCTTGTTATTGATAGATATTGTCATATGGTCTTCTATTCTTAGGCGGTGCCATTACTCTTCTGTCACTTAACTCTATCCCCAGTAGAGTCACCAAAAATATAAATGGGGGGGGTCTTAGTAGAAGTGGTCATGTGTGCATCACATGAGTAATGCAGTGCACGTGAATTCAGAGACAAGCAATTCAAAGATGGCGCATGATAAGGTGACTAAGAAGAGAGAGGCAAGGAGGAGGAACAGGCAATCTCAAGCATCTCAAATGCATATGTGACAAACAAGAAGCTAAGGGGACCTCAAGCGTCAACCTTGCAATTCTTAGGCAATGGAGATCATTCTTCACCTGATCTCTTATTTGATCTTGGAGAGCAAAGAACTCTTGATGGAGCACCGTTTCTCTGATCTTAGGAATTCAAGAAAAAGGTCTCCTAATGAGAAGGAATGATTGAGTATTTATAGACTCTTGGGCCTAATGACATCCGTTAAATCACTTTAGTGAACAATGGGTGAGATGAAGTCTGCTCAATTTAAGGTTATTCAAATGAGCTTACCATGGGCCTATGACCAATAGCCTTCCTCATAAGTACATGAGCCTGCTTGAGAAAGGTTGGATGCGAATGAACCAGTTCAACAATCCCTATTCCGAGCCTACCAAGCCAATTCTCTTTAAGTCATCCTAATAATTGGACCAAACTCATTAGACCATGTCACTTAGCCTAATGAATCAAGCCAAATAATCAATGGGCCTAGCTCAATATATTTACATAGTATTTTTAGCCCTCTACAATGTCATAAGTGGATAAAGCACATCAAATTGTGACATTATGTTGTAAAGAACTTGGTACAAGGGAGTGAAATCTAATTTAAATTTATTAATACGGAGGGGTAACTAGAAGATATATTTACCAAGACAACAAACAAAATTGAGCCATTTAAAATATGTGTTAAAATAGCAAACTAAAAGAGGTGTCTAAAGAATAATTTGCAGTTTTAATAATTATACATTAGCGGTGGAGAAATCCTTGTATGTTAGGATTATAGCTTGCATATTTCTATGTTATGTTTGCTTTTACTATTAAGAAAATATATTAGCTTTCTTGATCATTAAGCCCATTTGGTAACATGCATGTAGAGGTTCTCTAACTAAAAGCTAGCTAATAATTTTACACTATACTAGGAAAATTCAAGCTTGAAGATGAAATGTATATAGACCATGAAGCCCAAACTATATGGTTATCTTAGAAGTTATTTATGCACTATGAGAATAAAGTGCTATAAGCAATCCTCAATATCAACAATATTTCTTGGAGCTGTTAGACCTTGTTAATGAGTAAAAGCATTGATAAATGGACTAAAATCAATTATAAGCAGAATAGATGGGCTCCATTACCTACAGTTTATAGCTAATTTCGGATATGGATTTCAGGGTTCAAAGTAGCCAAGCTCGAACGACCAATAAGACCAAATCCACCTATAGTGGATTTGAAAGGACGTGTTTAGAGCCTTAAAAGCACTTAAGGCATTAAATAGGAAGAGATGACTAATACAAAGCATTAAATGGGAAAAGATATTTAATACAAAAGTAATTATACTAATTATGTTCTATCATGTCAAAAGATTACACAAACTCTCTATTTTGAAGGGAGTGCATCACATCATGAATGTCAAAAGACTATTAACTGATTAACTTATAAATAGCAAGCATAAACTCCATATAAAAGGTTTGAATGCATAAACCCTCATACACTCTAATACATTCTTTCTTTATGACTTGCAAACTAATTTAGATAATAGAATAACCACACCAGAGAAAATTCTAGGATCCATTCTAGCTATGCTCTTTTTTATAGGTCATTCAAGCTTATTACCATGCTAGATAAAGTTACACCATCAACATCTACGAAAGCACTAACTTAAGTCCTATTTAGTTTTACACTAAGGTTGTTTTGGGTGTCTAGAAATTTCATGATTTTTAAGAAGGAAGACTATCAAGTTGACTTAATGCAGCAAATAAAATCAAAGGCAAATGAATTCTAGGGTTATCACAAAAGGTGGTTTGAATTAAAAACAGTATCATAAGAAATTTTTAAGTGGAAATCACTAGAGGAGGGATGGATCACAACAAAAACAAATGCACCATATCACAAAGAAGCTACTATAAGAGGTGTTTAGAGAGATGATAGAGGGAATTGAATCTTCGGTTTTGGCAAAAGAGTTGGCTAAATCAATAGTCTAGTTGTGGAGTTGTGGGATGTCTACTAGGAATTGAAATATAGTCACAATATGGAACTTACGCAAGTTATAGTGCAATCTGATTCACTTGTTGCAGTAAAATTACTTTTAAACTCTCTAAATTGTGCTCCTAAATTAAAATATGCTAATGTCCTATATGCTTGTAGGGATGAATTCCAACAATTTAAACTAATACGAATCTAACATGTAATAAGAGAAACTAATGGCGTTGCTAATCTTTTAGCAAACATGATGCACTCTATCCTTATTATGCATGTAAGTAAATGTATATAAGAACTTTGTTAATATAAATATATCTTTGTATTATTTGTTTACAATGATCATACAGTAGCTTTAGCACCCAACAAGTATATGAAACTCAAGTAACTAAAAAAAAAATGAAAAAAGTCTATGAAACTGTAAAGGTTTTTTTTTTTTTTCCTTAGTAATTGTTTGAGAGTGCCCATTATCAATTTGATAATAATAATAATAATAACATGATTTTATTAATGTGATTACAATATACACTTTTTAAGAAATTACTAAAAAAGATTCATTTTTCAATGAAATTGCCTTTTACAAAATAGAAGTAATTTCAAAATTTGTAAATTTTCATATTAAATAAGTTTAGAAAACAGGAAATGTGTTAAAATAATATTATTTAAAAAAATCACAAAATAGCATATTCAAAAAAATTATTCCAAAAATAGATTGCGAAGGTGTGAACCGAGTCTGTGCCTTCGGCAAATTACAATAAAGGTGTGGATCGCCTCAATGCCTTTAACAATTTGCTAATTTTTTTTTCTTTTATCATTGATTTTTTTTTTTATGAAAACTCATGTAAAGAAAATTAAATTTTCTGAAATTAATTTTTTTTTTGTTTTTTAAAAAATTAAAAGTTTACATAAAGAATAAAAAAAATAATTTTCATAAATTTACAAATTATAAAAATTGATTTAAAATTTATTAAAAGAAAATGTTCACACCCCTTTATACTTTATCTTATAATATACAAAAAAAGAAGGAAAAAACAAACCGAGTCTACTATTTCATAATTTCATCTCTCTTTTTTTTATTATTATTATCAATCCAATAGTCAGTAGCCTATGAAAACATAGCAATTTAACCTACATAAAAATATCAAATAGCAATGTGGTTTGATCTCAGCTATAAGACACTTAAATCAGTCTTTTTTGATATATTATAGGCTCCATAACTCCATATAAACGAAAAGTTAAGAGCCTTAAAATTTGGAAAAGCAAATCGCATCAACATTAGTTTTTTTTTTCTTCCTTTTTTTTTCCGTATATTATAACGAAAAGTTATGACGCAGTTTTGGAAGGAACGCTTCATTTGTGGACTTCCTAAACTCTTTGCTAATAAAGTTAAAGAAAGAATAGCTAGAGATTTTAATATCTCAATATGTTATTTAACATATGGTCAAATTCTCACAGCCATAAGTGTTGAAGGATTGAGTTTATGCAATCATATGAAACTTAAACAAAAAATTCCTAAAGAAAAATCTAGTCTTATGAGAGAATTAAGAGATTTTTTTTATCAATATGGCTATGAGAAAATACAAGCACCTTCTTCAAAGATAAGAAGAAGAGCTAAGAAATCCAAGAAATCTTTTCAAAAATCAAGAGATTTTGATAAAAAATTTAGAAAAAAAGAATTATAAACCAAAAATGAAAAGATCAAAAAGGGAAGTTAAATGTTATAAATGTGGCGCTAAAGGCCACATAGCTCCCAATTGCTAAAAATCTAAAAAGATCAATAAATTAGATATTTCTAAAGAAATTAAGAATGAATTATTGAAAATCATCAATGAAAGTTCGACAGAATCAAGTGATTCTAAACAAGATATCTATGTTCAAAACATGTCTGATGATTCAAGCTTAGACAGTGATCAAAGCAGCAATTGCTGCTCTGAAGATATATGTTCATGTTAAAGAATCATGGTCATTTCAGAAGAGGAACAAGCCTTGTTAAAAATAATCAATTCAGTGCTTAATCAAAAGGAAAGAGAAGATTACTTAAAAAATCTAAGCTTTCTCAAAGACATAACATCTTTTGTTGAAAAACCTTAATGAAAAGTATTTGTGATCAATTTAAAACTAAGGAGCCACTAACCTTAGAATTACTCCAAATGGAAATAAATAACCTTAAAAAGAAGTAAAAATTTTAGAAACCAAATATAAAGATATTCAAAAGAAAATTGATCAAGATACTAGTAGCTCTTCTAACTTTAGTTCTAGTAATGATAACAGTGATCAAGAGTTTGTTAATCTAATAAAAAAATACAAATTAAAAAAATGGTGTGTTAAAATCAATTCAGTTTTCAATAATGAATGGTCTACAAAATTAGTAGCCCTTCTAAATGGCGGCACCGATCAAAACTATATTTAAAAAGGAATAATTCCTACAAAATTTTAGGAAGAAACCATTTAAAAGCTTCTAACAACCAATGGTTCAAGATTAAACGTTCAATATAAATTATCAAGAGCAAAGATCATTCAAGATAACATCAATTTCAAAAGAATTTTCATCTTGGTCAAAGATATGAGTAATCCTATAATTTTAGGAACTCCCTTCTTAACCATGCTTTATCGTTTTCAGATCACTTCTCAAGGGTTAGAATTTGAAGTGAAAGGGAAAAGGATATTTTTAAAATTTTTATTTTCCACTAAAGAAAGAGAAGTGAGCTTGCTCAAAGGAAAACTAACTAACAAAATTAGGCAAATAGACTTTCTCAAGGAAGAAGTAGAAGAAAAAAGAATAATAAAAAATATTCAAAATAAATTTGAAAAAGAAATTTGTTCAAAAATCCCTAACGCCTTCTAGTCAAGGAAACAACATAAGATAAAACTGCCATATGTTGAAGACTTTATAGTGGACACAGTTCCTACTATGGCCAAACTAATCTAAATGAATCAAGAACTCTTAGAATATTGTAAAAAGAAATTCACGAATCACTCGATAAAAAATTAATTAGAAAATCAAAATCTCCTTGGTTATGTTCTGCATTGTATATTCAAAATCAAGCTGAAATAGAACAAGGTGCCCCTTGACTAGTGATCAATTATAAGCCTCTAAATGTTGTCTTTAAATGGATTAAGTGTCCAATACCTAACAAAAGGGATTTGCTCAATAGGTTAATAGGAGCTAAGAACTTTTCCAAGTTCGATATGAAATCTATAAGAAACGACAACTTTTAACAATGATAAAATTATAATCCTATCTTCTTCTCCCCCCTAAAATGAGCATGAGCATGGCTCTAATACGATTTCTAACCATGACCTGTATATGATGCAAATGCAATATAATGCGAAGTGCTCTATAAGAAGTGTTAAAATAGCTTATCAAGAAAAACTAACAAGATTAAATTAAACAAAGTATAAGCTGAAATAATAATAATAATTGAAAAGATAACAAGATGAAAAAGAAATATATATATATTACTTGAGAAAACTTACAAAAGATTGATACAAATAAAGTCTTGATAAATACACAAAAGCTAAAAAAGTGGTAATAAAAGATTGTAAGGAGATTGATACAAGAGAAGGTTTAGGTGTTTGAAGGTTATGTTTATGTTGAGAGTTGCTCTTCAAAATCGCATCTGCCCTCCATTAAACTTGAGTAGTCCTTTTATAATTGAAAAAATTTGTCGCTTGTTCCTTGAACAGTAAGTCTATGACATTTATCAGTTTCTTGAACAGTAAGTTTGTGATTTTTTAGAATAATTCCTTATTGAAAAAGATAGAGAATCTTCAAATAAGATTTGTCCTTTGGAATGAATAGTTGTGCTCATGAGTCGCCTTTTTGAAACAATGGTTGCATGTGACCTGAGCAGTAGTCAAAAGTTGATCAATACCATAGGTAGTGTTTGAACAATAATGAGGGTTGTTTGAATAGTGAGAAAAGACAAGAGTCTTTTCACCGTGCTTATCTTGATCATCCATTCCTACAAAATAAAATTATTTACATTCTTTATTTTTTTTATGGGCTATTAGGAATATCGATTCCATAGTAGTGGTCTTCATTTTTATATAAAGAATTGCTGCTATTAGCTTCCTCTTCATTATCTTCTTCAGCAAAGAGCTTAACAGCTAATTCTAATATCTTTTGTTTATATTAGCAGTTTGGAGGCACTCACCATGTCTGCTTGAACTTTTGATTTGCTGTTGAGAAAAGCAAACTATTGAACATAATTTTTTCCAGCTTAATCAAAGTACTCTTGGACTATTTTGAGACAAGCAAGGTTAGTGTTGAATTTATCCCACCATTTAACTTGGAATACTCTTTTGACATTGAGTATCTTGAATTCATCTTCTTCTTAAACATAGGACCAAGTCATTATCCGACTGATGTTGAACGTTAAGCAAAATAATAAGTCTTTAGCTGGTCTTAGAGCATCTTGATTTTCTTTGAAGTAAACTAAGCCTTGATAAATCTCCTCTAGATAAATTTTTTCATCTAGTCTGAAATATTTAAACCATCTAAAGAACTACATGGGAAATTTATCTTGTGTAGTTTTAAATTGAATAAACCATGAATGAGAATAGTTTTTATAATAAAAAAACATTTTCCGATGCCTCAATATAATCATAATAATTGAATATTAGGGGAATAAAGTTTTGAGTGAATTTATTTGGAGTAAAGGGATGTTGATTCCAATCTTTTGAAGAAAGAACTTTGAGGATTTTTATTTTGGAATAAGTGACTTCCTTTTGAGAATTTTGAACGTTTGTAACTTCTATGCTATCGGTTTCCACGAGAATGTACTTATAGAAAATCCATGTTTTTTGAGAAAGTGCTAGTATAAAATGAAAATCCTTTGGAAAGAAACCTTGAACAATATTGAGAGGATTAGTTTCAGCAATTTTTTTTTAACATTCTAGTTCTACAGTGAATAGAGTTTTTGCTAGAACTTTCATGGAATATTCTTTTATTTGAACATAAGGTTTGAAAGGGGTTACTAGTACAGGCTTGTCAAGTCATGGAAATTTTGGATTGACTACATTGGCATAAGTTGTTAGAGCAGGTAAATTGGGTTTAGTTAGTGGAGTCCTTAGAGCAATTTTCATAGCATAGTCAGCTTTAGATTTTAGTTTGAAAGGGCTGGCCATGGTATCCTTAAAGAAATTCTCTAGATAAGAAATCAGGTAGTGAGTTGGAATCTCATTTGATAAATTCGATTTTGAAATAAAAAATAGATAAAATTGCTTGCCATCTAGCAAAAATTTGTTTTGAAACAAGATTTTTGACATCTTTGACAAATTTACAACCAACCTTTAATAAAAAAATTTATTATATAAATCATCTTGAAATTTTGATATACATAATATAATAGCTAAAATTTCTTTTTTAACTGTTGAATAATTTTCTTGAGCACCTTGCTAGATACCCAAATGATATCTAACCACTCATTCCTGATCATCTATTAATTGTTCAAAAATTCCTCCAAATCCTACATTGGAGGCATCAGTTTCTACTGTGATTTTTCACTCAGGATTTAATATGCCTAAGCAAGGAAGGGATTTTATCTCTTTTAATTTGTTGAATAATTTTAGTCATTTCTAGAGTCTAATCTAATGGATTTTTTTCTAAGTCTTTTGAATAAGGGTTTACATTTTATTCTAAGGTTTGGAATAAAGTCTGAAACATAGTTGAGACATCTTAAAAACCTCTGAAGTTGCTAATTTGATCAAGAAATTTGTGTCCAAATTCTATAGATCGATCAATGGGTCTAATGGTTCCATAGACAATTTCATGACCTAAGAATCTTATCTTTGTCTGGAATAATTTCATTTTTTTATGAAGATACAACTAATCCATTCCTTTTGATAATTCTAAAGAAAGTTTCTAGATGTTTAAAATGTTGATCAATATTTTTTGAGAAAATAAGAACATCGTCTATATAGACAATTGAAAAATTGGTACAAAGGCCTAATTAGCCTTTTAACTAATATAGCTTGAACCATGTAGGGTTTTTTCACTTGAACCGATTATGTTGTTTATAATTAAGTGTAAATGTGTCTAAGCCTCAATTAGGGTATTTGGGCTTTTAAAGAATAGTAGGCCCAATAATTTTTGGAATTGAACCCACTAACCCTAATTGATTTAATTAATCATATTATTTGAAGTAACTTATCAAATTTAGACTTGATTCATTTAACTTGATTATTTGGCTTTATTATACCTTAATTTAGGTCTTTAGGTCCATTTAAATCCATATAAGTCCAATTATAATGTATAGGTCCAATTGTTATTCTTAGGCATATTTTAGGTCTAATTAGGTTATCTTAATTTATTATAATATCTTAGCTCCATTGTGTCTATTTGATCCTATTTGTTATGTCTTAGATCCAATTTACCCAATTTTAATTTCATTTAAGTCTATAATTAATTTAGTTACTTATTAGGTTTAAAATCTATTTAGGTTATCTTGATTTGTCAAGACTTATTTAGGGTATAAGTTCTAAAGATTAAATTGGACAAAATTAAACTTAGATTTTAGGTCCATTGGGTTCTCTTAAGTTCATTTAAGTTTAACTAAAATTCATTTACTAAGTTAATTTTTAAGTTGGTCCAAATTGGTTTCTTAAGTTATTCAAGCTCGATTAATTAAATTATGTATTATCATGTGGATCACCAATGGAAAAAGGTATAGGATTGATCCATGGGCCTATATGGATGAGTCAGCTTGAGATTAAGCTTGGCTCAAAGTCCTTAAAATATCTATCTAAAACTATTTTTTTATACTATTATCAAGAGGCCCAAAATCATCCTATTTTAAACGGGTTAGATAGGCTATGTTCTAAACCTATTTCTTGACCCAAACCTATATAGTTCTTCTAGCCCAAAATCATTTTTCAACTATGCTGGTAATTATGTGACATATACTCAATTCAATCATATCCAAACAATCATGAGTCAAGGTAACTAGTTTAGGGTCTGGTTTTACCATACTTGTAAATATGGTTTCATCCAAATCAACCCATTATAAAGTATAAAAGGGGAATTTTTCACTAACAAGTTGAATATGGTTAGGAACATGAAAAACTACTATAAATAGATTATAAATCCATTCAATCACTAAATGAGCTCAAGATTTTAACACGATTCAACCACTATCAAATGAAAACTATAAGAACATTTTTAGTATCATAAGGTCATTACTCAAAATAACAAGTTTGCTGGAATTTTCCCCCGAAACGTCATTTAGGCCCAATATATTGTAAACTTCAATCCGTACTTGTAGTATCATGCTCATGTCCAACCCTACAATTTTCATCTCATACCCACATAATTTACTCATCTTCTCCACGTCATCTTTGCTGGATTTCTTTTTTATTTATTTATTTATTATTATTTAAGTTACTATTTACTTGCTTTAATCCTAGAAAACTTCAACAAACTTTTATATATACATATATATATATATATATATTAAAACCTAAAGTTCCACCAGTAATTATCGTGGACCACTACTTTTCATCACTCAAGGAACAATCATTATGAATTCATCATCTCAAACACAGGTCCCCCTTTCGTTGCTCCTCATAATTAGACCGGTATGTCCAGTCTAATTCCACGGTCATGGTTTCTCGGAGGCATTTCACCCTCCAGCAAGAATTTCACACTACAAATTTACTCCAGCAAGAATTTCACCATTTCTTCCACCAAAATACTCTGTGACGTCTACCAAAACATTTATCAAACAAACATATCAAGATCAAACATTAAAAATTTCCAAGTACAATATGAATGTATGGAACTTTGGCTTAGGACATACCATTAAGCCAGGATTAGACAAATCCAGCTCTATAGGAATAACATTACATATCAGATAAAACCTTTGACCATCTCGACCAAGGAGGATGGATGTAACCTCACTTACGAAATTCCATTACAACCCAAAGGCTGCTCAGTAAGATTTAAGTTCACCTTAGCCCGCCCAAACAATTATCAATTGGATATATGTATTTACCGGGGTAAGAAGGAGAACTTTCTACGACATGTGGCAAATCGAAGTTGATTCCTTTAATCGAAGGGTGCTTGGTAATGACCATGTTGAGGCATTTCCCAGTGCCTCCAGCGACATCAATAAGTGATTGGAGACCCTGAAATCCTCGATAAGTTTCAAGGATCTTCCTCATTATTATAGTTGAAAGGTCAGCCATTCCTTTGTTGAAGATAGTGTTAAATGTTGGGTTTGTTAAATGAATGATTCAAAATAATTTAAGACAACACACTTTTAGGAAGATTGGTTTGTTAAAGTTTAAGTTTATCTTTTTAGCTTCAAAGTTATCTTTTCTTATTTTTGCATCTTTCACAATATTCAAACAATATAAATATGAAAGAAAAACAAATCTTTTCTTGAGCTGCAAAATTCGTATCTTGTGAGTCCTTAATTTTCTGCCAACAAAATTGGTATCAGAGCAAGCAAAAAAAAAAAAATTAGAAACAGCTCTAGGTTCGGTCCTACATCTACGAAAACAAAAGAAATGTAAAGGAACGACAAGCAAACTGTCATGGTAGCAAGCAATGGTTTAGGAGGGAATTCTCAGCCTTTGTTCCTGATCTTCAAAGGACAAAATTACCAGTTCTGGAGCTTGAAGATGAAAACATTATTTAAGTCCCAAGAGTTGTGAGATTTTGTGGAGAATGGATATGCGGAGGTAAATGGTGAACCTGATGCACAACTGCGAGAAAATCGCAAGAAAGATGCAAAGGCCTTGTTCTTCATACAACAAGCTCTAGATGATGAAATCTTTCCACAAATGGCAGTAGGAAACACATCCAAAGAAGTGTGGAAAATACTGAAACAAGAGTACTTGGGTGACAAAAAGGTAATCCAAGTAAAGTTGCAATCTCTTTGTCGCAACTTTGAACTTCTGACCATGCTTAAGAAGGAGTCCATGTAAGCATATCTGGCTAGAGTATCTAAGATTGTGAGTCAGATGAAAACGTATGGTGAAGAAATAAGTAATGAAACCATTGTGAGCAAAGTTCTGAGGAGTTTGACAAAGAACTTTGATCATGTTGTTGTTGCAATTGAGGAATCGAAGGACCTATCAACTTACACCTTCAATGAACTAATGAGCTCATTGATTGCTCACAAGGATAGATTGAATAGGCTTACTGAAAAGGGTGATGAAAAGGCATTTCAAGTGAAGGAGGAGTCCAACTATAGAGGAAAGTTTGAGGAGTATGTAGGTAAAGGCAGATGATGAAATAGGAGTGGATTCTGTGGTGCTGGAAGAGGAGGCAATAGAGGAAATGATCAGTACAGTGACTGGTGTCAATCCAAAAGCATGATTCAATGTCACTACTACAAAAAATTTGGACACAAAGAAGTTGAGTGTTGGAACAAGCAAAAGGAGAGGCAAAAGGTTGCAAACTTCACAGAGAAAGTGGAAGATGAGAGCAAGCTATTTATGGCTCAATCTGCTGCTCCAACTACAGCATGCAGCGTCTGGTTTGTTGACAGCGGATACTCAAACCATATGACAAATTCATGCTCCTTGCTTAAAGAACTTGATGAATCGCAGAAGAGTGAAGTGCGACTTGGCAATGATAAGCAAATTCAGGTAGAAGGGAAAGGCACAATTGCAATCAAGACTGTTCAAGGAGATGTTAGACTTCTCCATGATGTGTAATTTATGCCCAGCTTAGCTCACAACTTGTTGAGCGTCGATCAACTGATGTCCAATGGATACACAACGGTTTTTTATGGTGATTCATGCACAATCCGTGACAAAATATCAGGATAAGTGATCTCAATTGTTCGCATGACCTAAAATCGTATGTTCCCTCTAAATGTCTCAAATGATGTGAGTAGAGCAATCATGGTTAAAGGTGATGATGAAGCAAGGTTGTGGAACCTACGGTATAGACATCTGAATGTAAATGGACTAAAATTTTTGAATGCAAAGGATATGGTCCTTGGATTGCCCAGAATAAGTGATCTTGCATTTTGTGAGGGATGTGTTTATGGGAAGCAAAGATGAGGATATTTTCTAGTTGGGAGATCATGGCGAGCATCAGAGTGCCTTGATTTGATTCATGCTGACTTGTGTAGACCTATGAACACAACATCATTAGGAGGAAGTCGATACTTTCTACTGTTGATAGATGACTATATACTTTCTACTGTTGAATGCAAAGGATATGGTCCTTGGATTGCCCAGAATAAGTGATCTTGCATTTTGTGAGGGATGTGTTTATGGGAAGCAAAGACGAGGATATTTTCTAGTTGGGAGATCATGGCGAGCATCAGAGTGCCTTGATCTGATTCATGCTGACTTGTGTAGACCTATGAACACAACGTCATTAGGAGGAAGTCGATACTTTCTACTGTTGATAGACGACTATACATCCATGAGCTGGGTGTGTTTCCTAAAGTCTAAATCGAAAGCATTTGAGGACTTTAGGAAATTCAAAGCTATTGTGGAAAAACAAAGTGGAAGGAGCATAAAGGTGTTGTGGACAGACAGAGGAGGTGAATTCTTATCTTAAGAGTTCACAAACTTTTATGATGAGCAAGGAATCCGGAGGGAGCTCACTACTCCATGTACACCACAACAAAATGGTGTGGCTGAGAGAAGAATAGGACGGTGGTTGAAATGGTTAGGAGTATGTTGAAGAGAAAAGAAATTTCTAATTGTTTTTGCAGTGAGGTAGTTGCAATAGCTGTGTATTTGTTGAACATCTCCACCACCAAGGTTGTTTCAAATTGCACTCCATATGAAGCATGGACAGGAAGGAAGCCTCAGGTAAGTCATTTGAGAATTTTTTGGATGTTTAGCATATGTACTTATGCATTCTCGTTCTAAGTTGGATGACAAGTCTAAAAAGTTCATTTTTATTGGATATAGTTTGCAATCCAAAGCTTATCGGTTGTATAATCCTATAAGTGGCAATGTTATTATAAGTGGAGATGTCCAATTTAATGAAGAAGGCATATGGAATTGGAGCACAAGTGATGCAATGGTCGTGCCAATTCACTTGATAGATCTAACAAATGAAGATGCAGTAGCAGCAACAGACGGAATATCTCCATCTGCAAAATCCACACCAACACGAAATAGCTCTTACTCAAGTGATTATCACTCTCCAATATCTTGTTCTTTAAGTGAGTCACCTGTAAGGAAATTCAATTCAATAAGAGATGTTTATGAAACTTGCAATTTTGCATTATATGATTGGATCCGAGTTGCTTTGAAGAAGCAGCAGAAAAGTCAGAGTGGAAAAATGCAATGATTGATGAGTTGGAAGCTATTGAAAAGAACTCAACATTAAACTTACTAACCTTAAACTGGAAAAATTGTAGTCAGTAGAGATGTGGTTTTTAATGAAAATGAAAAGTGGAGTTGGGAACAACCAAAGGAAACACAAGTGACCATACAACAATCAAACTTACCCTTCCAATCTAGCGAAGATTAAGAAACAGAACAGTGGCGAGAAGAAATGGAAGATGATCCACCAGTTCGAGGAACTAGACCACTCTAAGATGTCTACCAAAGATGCAGTGTTGCTATTTGTGAACTAGCTAGCTATAAAGATGCCATTAAAGATCAGAAGTGGAAAAAAGCAATGGAAGAAGAGCTCATAATGATTAAGAAAAACAAGACCTGGGAGTTAGTCAATAAACCAGCTAATAGAAAAATCATTTGAGTAAAATGGGTGTTTAGGACTAAACTTAATGCAAATGGATCAATCAACAAGTGTAAAGCAAGACTTGTTGTCAAAGGATGTGCTCAGATTTTTGGAGTTGATTACTCTGACACATTTGCTCCTGTTGCTAGATTGGATACAATAAGATTAGTATTAGCAATAGCTGCACAACATGATGGAAGATGCTTCAGCTAGACATAAAGTCTGCATTCCTAAATGGTTCTTTACAAGAGGAAATCTATGTTGAGCAACCTAAAGGATTTGTGAAACATGGTAAAGAAGATAAGGTGTACTTGCTCAAGAAGGCCCTATACAATTTGAAGCAAGCACCTAGAGCATGGTATAGCAAGATAGATAAGCATCTATCAAGCTTAGGATTTGTGAAAAGCATGTTTGAAGCCACACTTTATGTAAAACAAAAAGGGGCTGATTTAATTATAGTTTCTCTTTATGTTGATGATCTTCTTAATACAGGTGAAAATTCTGTGCTAGTTGAAGAGTTTAAGATAGAAATGTTGGAAAGCTTTGAAATGACTGATCTTGGATTAATGACATTTTTTTGGGAATGGAGATCGAGTAGCTAGAAGATGAAGTTTTCATGTCAAAGGAAATATGTAAAGGAAATCCTTAAGAAGTTTCACATGGAAGATTGTAAGGAAGTGACTACTCTTATAGATCAAAAGGAAAGCTTAAGTAAGGAGGATGGCGTAAACAAGGTTGATGAAGGTTACTTCAGAAGTTTGGTTGGATGTCTAATATATTTAACAACAACAAGGCTTGACATACTCTTTGCTGTAAGTATCCTATCTTGTTTCATGCATTGTGCTAGTGAAATACATCTCAAAGTTGCAAAAAGAGTGGTTAGATACATCAAGGGAATAATCAATCTTGGTGTAAAGTTTAAGAAGTGTCAAAGCTTAAATCTACTAGGTTTCTCCGATAGTGACTAGGGTAAATCCATAGATGACATGAAGAGTACATCAGGATATTGTTTTATTTTAAGATCAGGCGTGTTTTGTTGGAGCTCCAAGAAGCAAGACACCATAGCTCAATCCACCATGGAAGCCGAGTTCATTACTGCTGCAACCGCTGTAAATCAAGCGTTGTGGCTGAGGAAGTTGTTGTGTGACTTACGTTTGGAGTAACAAAATGATACAAAGATTTATGTTGATAATCAAGCAGCAATTGCAATCTCTAATAATCTGGTTTTTCAAGGAAAAACAAAACATTTCAAGATCAAATTGTTCTTCTTAAGGGAAGTGCAAAAAGAAGGAAATATAAGTCTTGTGTATTGCAAATTTGAGGAACAACTTGCAAACATCTTCACAAAACCTATACCAATAAACAAGTTTGAATTATTGAGGCAAAAGCTTGGAATTTGCAACTCCTAAAAGCATGGAGGAGTGTTAGTTTATTGCTTATTAGGATAGCAAATATGTTAGTTTTAGTTTGTTTGATTCGGTTCTAATTTGTTAGAAGTAAATAAGTTTGTTTAGATTCATTTTGCTATAATTTAGGATGTTAAACTTATCAAGTTTATTGCTATATTTTTAGAAGCTTGGAAAACATTATGAACGATATATATCAGATTTCAATTTTCATGTGTGTGTCCTCTGTTTTCTTTGCTCTTGAAAGAATGAAAGCACATATAAACATTAAATATTCTTTGGTCCATACGGATTGACACTAAAACACATAAATAGTAAATATTGACACTAAAACAAATAAAGACATAAATAGTAAATATTCTTCACCAACAAGAAAATTCAACAAGATACAGCAACAATTTTTCTAATTGATCGTTTCAGTAAGAACCAAACAGGTCGGATAAATGTGAGTTAACGTACTATCAACACTTCTAGATAAACCATAATTCAAGGACCTTGAAAGTTGAGTAAGACTGACCGACTCACTACCTGACTAAGGGGGTGTGACTTTGATATAAAATGTAACAAAACCTTGTTTTTAAGTTGTAGTAATTTAATTCAATAAGTTGTATTTTCAACGTTTTAATTACGTGCACTTATCGTCTTCAATTTCCCTTTTCTTTTTAGAATTTACTCTGGCTGTATCAAAAAAGCAATCAGGTTTTTAATCGACTCCTTAGGTGACTTACAATTTAAAAAAAAATAGCAGCCAACTCTTATAAACAAAATGGCAATTTTGATCAAAGCGTTGCTCAAGCCTTAACTATAAGATTTACCGGAATGCTCAAAGGATGGTGGGAAATCCATTTTGTTTATAAGAGTTGGCTGCTATGATCATTTGATTAATGACAAATAATACTTGGTATTTTCAAATACCATCTATATTCCATTCGTATATGCCTTTTCCGCCATATACGTTGATGGTAACATAATCTTTTTCTTCGAACATAGTATCCGGAGGGGATGGCCTCATATACTAGTTTCTTTGTTTTGATCTTTGAGTAGTTAGCTTATCAATACCAAGTTTTTCTATGAATTGATCAGCTAGATTATCAATTTCTTGATCAATAGTGTCAACTGTCTTTAGATTTTTTAATCTTTCTACTAGTTCTTCTATCTTTGAATCATTTTTTAACTTAAAATTTTTTATGTCTTGATCAACCTTGAGAGGGTAGATTGGCTTGAATACATCTTTGATCACAGCTTTTCCTTTATCTTTATTTTGACGCATGGTTTCAATGATCTAATTTTCAATTCATTCTGTTTGCATACCTATAGTATGCAAATTTGATTGGTATAATTATTTTGAGATCTAGTACTAGTTAACTCATTATTTCCTATTGAAGTATCTTTAAATGGAGCAGCTCTAATACTAGTTTCTTCTACCTTAATATCCACTTCTTGAAGAGGTGGATGGGTTGAGCAAATGGGTCCTGAATTAGTCTCCCATTTTACAGTTACCTTGTTTAAAGTTTGAACAAAATATCTTTCTCTTATACCAAAGTTTTCATTCATCCATTAGAAGAAAGGAACAATCATCCTTAGATGATTTTCCATATCAGAATACCATAAGCTTCTTATGGTTTTTGTTTCTTCCTTAGTATATATTTTAAAAAAATTATGTTTGTTTTTCTTATTGTAAGCAATTGAAATCTTTCCTTAGAAAATTCTTATGAAACTAAAAAGGTTTACTTGAGCTAATGGTGTTTAGCTCATTTATTTGAGACAAAGTAGTTGAGTTTGGTCTATAGCTAGCCTCAAGGATATTTAGCTGAAAATCCACTCCTTCGAGTTTGGCTGGAATTTCTTTTGGATCATCTTTAGATTTTGATTCAAATGGAACATCTATATTTCTAAGTTTTTCTAGTCGATTAATCCCTTCTTACATGTTAAGGGTTCGACTAGGAACATGACTAAGAGTAGGGGATTGTACTAAATATAATGGAGTAAGTGGAGCAATTGGCTCTTTTCCAATGATAAAAGGGAACCTAATTTTTGTGCTTCTATTATCAAATCTTTAAATAAGAGATGGATTTTTGTTTCACACAAAAGGGTAAGGTGGTAAGACCTCTTGTAACATCCATTCTTTTGGGAGTTTTACCTCATCCTAGCGTAGAGGTTTTGGAGTAAAGCTCTTTGTATTATGAGGATTTGATTCAAGTAAGATGGTTTCTCTTTAGGAGATAACCTCTTAGCCTTTGGAGAAATAGTATATTTCATTGCCTTATAGTATATTTTGCATACTAAGGCAATGGTTTTGGTTCCTTCTACATAATTATCATTTTGAGATTAAATATAGAGTAATAGACTATCTAATATTTTTGGATCATCTAAACTTATTGTAAAGTTTGGATAACATTGGGTATACCAAGGTCTTTGATGTAAATTAGTTTGGAACATAGACAAAGTTGTTTCATTGAAATCAATGTTTCTAACATCTCGTAACCATACTAAAATAGGTTGGTTTATACTAGTATAGTGTAAAGGAACAACAGATAGCTAGATTAATCCTATATAAAGGAAATTATAATTATCGTTCCTATGTTTGATCAGTGAATCCCTTGATAATAAATTGAGCACTTCATGTTTTCTTGAAAGACTAATAGTTTTTTCTATGATTTTGATCTCATAGTCATGTCTTAGGCTAAAGCTTCCTATTTGATAAATAGATTTGGGATGTTCTTTGGGTATAAACTAATTTCTTAGATCTTGTTCTATATAAGCTATTTTAACTTCATGCTCATTGTAGATGTCTTGATCAAAATGGTTTAGATTCATGTCACTTATCATTTTAGAGGTAGAGGAAGATTGTGAACCTATTCGTTTGAACAGGTCTATTATTATGGGTTGTTTTTCTTAAGCCTAACAGCCTATGAGGAAATGTTGTGTAGTACTAGGTTACTGCTGACCAACAATCTTACTGCCACTCTCTTATAGGACTTACTACCGAGACTACAGTTTTGCCTACATAAGTGATTGCTACATAGAGTGTTTATGACTAAAAATGACGACTTTTAACAATGTTAAAATTATAATCCTATCTTCTTCTCCCCCCTAAAATGAGCATGAACATGGCTCTAATACCATTTCTAACCTGAACCTTTATATTATGCAAATGCAATATGATGCGAAGTGCTCTATAAGAAGTGTTAAAATAGCTTATCAAGAAAAACTAACAACATTAAATTAAACAAAGTATAAGCTCAAATAATAATAATAATTGAAAAGATAACAAGATGAAAAAGGTTTTTTTTTTTTTTATAGGCTGCTAGGATTATCGATTCCATAGTAATTGTCTTCATTTTGATACAACGAATTGCTGCTATTAGCTTCCTCTTCATTATCTTCTTCAACGGAGAGCTTAGCAGCTATCTAGAAGGGCTACTAATTCTGTTGACCATTCATTATTAACAACTAAATTGATTTTGACATACCATTTTTGAATTTGTATTTTTTCGATTAGATTAACAAACTCTTGATCACTTATTTCTTGATCACTGTTATCGTCATTAGAAGAGCTACTAGTATCTTGATCAAGTTTCTTTTGAATTTCTTTATATTTGGTTTCTAAAATTTTTACTTCCTTTTTAAGGTTATTTATTTCCATTTGGAGTAATTCTAAGGTTAGTGGCTCCTTAGGTTTAAATTGATCACAAATACTTTTCATTGAGTAAGGTCCTTCAACAAAAGATTTTGTGTCTTTGAGAAAGCCTAGATTTCTTAAGTAATCTTCTCTTTCCTTTTGATCAAGCATTGAATTAATTATTTTTAACAAGGCTTGTTCCTCTTTTGAAATGACCATGATTCTTTTACATGAACATATATCTTCAGAGCAGTAATCGCTACTTTGATTACTGTCTAAGCTTAAATCATCGGACATGTTTTGAACATAGATATCTTGTTCAGAATCACTTGATTCTGTCGAACTTTCATTGATAATTTTCAATAATTCATTCTTAATTCCTTAAGAAATTTCTAATTTATTGGAGCTATGTGGCCTTTCGTGCCACATTTGTAAAATTTAAACTAACTTGTTTGCTCTCAACCATATCAAATATCTCTTAATCATCTTAATATTTATACACTTAACTTTTTAAATCGCGTCACTTAAGCCTAAAGAGTCAAACTAAGGTCATTACTAAACTTATACTTTATGAATCAAATTCAACCCTTTACAATTATTTACATTTAAATAATTATCATTATTCCACAAATTAGGTAGTTAAATAACCAATTGTAACTTACAGATTTGTAATTACACATTATAAAATAACTATTTGAAAAATTTCCAACAAAATTAATTTAAGTCCGGTTTATTGTTCTTGTACAATTTGTTGAAGTGACTGGGATTAGGTTTGGATTTGATCATGCATGTGGAATTGGATTTAAAGATACAGAGTATATAAGGACACATAGAAGGATACAAAGAAGGATGCATAGAACCATGAGACTTAGGTCATGGTGTAAATATGAGAAAAAAAAGAAGCTACAGGTAAGAATACATTTATTGTTGGCAGCAGTGCTTCCCTTTTTCTACTTCGTGAATTCAATCACTCCCAATGCCTTGATAGCACGAGCTGCAACTTTAAAGCCTGAAAATCCAGAACCTTTGCACAGGGCTTCAAATTGCTTCTCTGTTCTTTCTTTCCCTCCTGGTTGGATGAACATGGCATTGTCAAGCATGGCAACGTACTTGGAAGAATCTGTTTCCATTGGTTCCTCTGGCATTATAAAATCCACCACTACCACCTTCCCCTTTGGTGGCAATGCCTTGTAGCAATTGATCAGAAACCTTATGCAATTCTCATCACTCCAATTGTGGCATGTACCCTGCATTTTCTTTTCCTTTTAATATACACTGATTGCATTAACTTTGTTCGATGGTAAAGGAATTTTAGCTTACCTTGATAATTATAGCATCTCCATGTGGAACAACAGTAAACATGTCTCCTCCAACATGCTCAATACCTATTTAGTTGAGGAAAGAAAGTGAACAAAATAAAAAATACATTATATAGGATATGAATGCTTTCACATATAGCAACTATGCACTTATTTCCTTGTCTTTTCACAAGACTCTTAGACTGAATGCACTCACAATGGTCTTGCGAAAGAATAAAAGGGATTAAAAGCAACATGTGGTAATTAAAATGGAAGTTAACTCTTTTTTTTTTCTTTTTTTGGGGTGTACGCAATCATGATATTGTTTCATTAAAAAAGAAAAAAAAAAGAAAAACTATATATGTGCAGCTGAATACCTAATAACTTCGACATAGGAATATAGATAACAATTGAACAAGTGATTTACCTGGACAAGGTGGAGCATGTTGAATGACTTGAGGCAAATCGAAGTTGATACCCCTGAGGGAAGGATACTGGGAAAGAATCATACGGAGGGTCGCACCATTGCCTCCGCCAACATCAACTAGTACTGATAAACCTTCAAAACCCTTGTACACCTCTAAGACTTTCTTCGTCTGGATAGCAGATAATTCAGCCATAGCATCATTAAAATATTTGCTCAAACTCGGATCTCCCTTCATGTACCCGAATATGGACATCCCATGCACTTTTTGAAACAAGTTTCCTCCTCCAACAATCGCATCCTTCATTCGAAGCCTGTAAATACAAGATAAAATTCGGTATTTTTCTTTCTTCAAAACATATTTCCCAGACAACTCAACGGCTAATCCTAAATTTACGTAACATCAAAGTTTATAACGATAAGGTTCATGCTAATAATACAACATGAAATCGATATAATGGTAAAAGAACAACCTTAATGATATATATACACAAATTTGACAAAACTATGTCACAAAAAACACCAAAACTTTTTGCGTTTATAACTTGGTTTCGATTTACACAATATTTAATATATATCTTAAAAAAAATTCAGAAAAAAAAAAAAAAAACTTACAGAACTTGAACAATTGCACTGTGATATGCAAAGAGAGAGAGAGCGCTAACTGAGCCACTATCCTCATCACGCAAGTAGTATTTGCCCGCCGGGGACAGCGCGTAACGTCTCTCCGGGTTCCCGTCTCCGCCAGGGCACGTGGAGCACCTCAGTAGCGAGTGGCTGACGAGAAGGCGCAGCACACGATCCAGCACATCCGCCGATTCGGGCGTGTGAGTTGGAAGATGGGGAACAATCTCGGAAGGCGACATGAACGCGCCACCGCCAACCCTATCGATAATCCCAAAGAGATCGAGATCGACGGCGGCGTTAAGTACAACTGGGAAGACATGGTAACTTGCCATTAACATGGCAGTTAGGCAGGGATCATCCTCTTCTGGTTTTGGACATGGTGGGATGTTGTCTATGACTTGGTTCTTAGCGTTACTCATTCTCGGTCACTCTCTCGGTATAGGATACGGCTTCACGAGTCACTTACCACTTTCCATTACTAAGATCATCTTTATGAACATTATTTTATGGGTCCTACCTTTTATTATTTACACACTTGTAAAAAAAAAAAAACACTAACTAGTTTTGAAAAATTCATTAATACTAAATGAATGGCGTGTAATTAATAATAATTTTTAAATATGTATTAATGATAATAGATATCCTTTTTAAAAAATTATTATTTATATTTTTATTTATTAAAATTTTATTAATATTTACATATAATTAATTAATCCACATAATATATTAATACTTTTCTCCCAACATATCAAACAAGCAATGAAGGAGATGGGGGATTAATATCCAAGAAACACAAAAACATCCCCTTTCTACCTTAAGTTATAACCCAATTTGAGTAAGCATTGGTTTTCCTATTTATTAAAGCAAGAGAAAAGTAATCAAAATGGCATTTCAAAAGCAAATGTCCTCCACAGTAGTTTTGATTTTCTAAAAGATACTAATCTTCACTATAACATTTTAATCGCTCTATTCAAATTCCTTAATTTAATAAAAAAATATTAAATTCTTTGTTGTGTTTTAAGAAAATATTTAAAATTATATATATATAAATATATGTATATGTTGTTGCATCAACTATATATATAATTATACTTATAAGACTTGAATGATTTAAAAATATAAGCATATACACTTTAAAAAGGAAAATACATATATTACTCGATTGAATTTTTTTTCAAAATTGTAAGTCACCTTAAGGAGTCGATTAAAAACCTGATTGCTTTTTTGATACAGCCAGAGTAAATTCTAAAAAGAAAAGGGAAATTGAAGACGATAAGTGCACGTAATCAAAACGTTGAAAATACAACTTATCGAATTAAATTACTACAACTTAAAAACAAGGTTTTGTTATATTTTATATCAAAGTCACACCCTCCAGTCAGGCAGTGAGTCGGTCAGTCCAACTTGCAGGCTGCTCGTGGCTAGTTTTATTCAACTTTGAAGGTCCCAACAAGCGGCCAATCTTAGTCCAACTTAACTGTATCCTGTTGAATTTTCTTGTTGGTGAAGAATATTTACTATTTATGTCTTTGTCTGTTTTAGTGTGAATATTCAATGTTTGTATTTGCTTTCACCTAGCAATAGACGCGCCTCGGTTATTACCTCATTAACTGCGTCACAATGATCACATTTTTCTTTATGACCAGGCGGTGGGCTATCCTTTAGCACTATAATCTGTTTCAATTAACAAGAGCATCGTTGGATTTTGATATCTAAATTTATTTATTTATTTTGTTTTTTAAATAATCAATTAAAGTTAATGTCATGATACATTTAAAAAATCTAAATAATATAAATTTTTTTTAGAAAAATTAACTTCTCATTATTATCTGATACTAACAATTTGATCTTGTTTGCAATGTCAAGAAGCCTATTTGAGTACTCTTTAACAGTTTCAGATTCCTTCATCTCTTGCAATTCAAAATCCCTTATCAGATTTAGCACCTTCATTCCTCTGATCCTTTCATCTCCAGCATACTCCTGCTTAAGATAGTCCTAGATGGACTTGGCTGTCTTACAAGACATAATTCTTGTAAAGAGTGTTGGTGATACCGCAGCGAACAAGCACGCGTTGGCCTTCGAGTTTTTTGTTTTCTTCTCCTTATGCGTTTTAATCCGAGCCATGGTGGGATTTTCTAGAAGTGTTGACAGATCGTAGTCTTCTTCCATGGCTTCCCAAAGATCTAAAGCTTCCAGGTAAGTTTCCATTCGATTCTCCCAGATCTGATAATTTTCTTTGTCAATCATAGGCGAAGCAATTGAAGAGAAACTTGCTTCGTTTTCCATGGCGTTTGGAGAAAGAATACAACTTTGATACCAATTGTTGTTTATATAATCTTAGATTATATAACTGTAAACTTTATTTATATAATCTTAGATTCACCTAGGGCAGATTTAAGAGGGCTAAAGTCAGAAAAAAATAAATAATCAATTATTAATTTTTTAAACAAAATATATATATAATATATGTATACTTTAAGAGTGATTATTAACGAAATGTAATGTATAGTTTAGTGGTAAATATAAAATTTTTTATATTCGAGGTCATTGGTTCAATTCTCATGATAGTTATTTTAATTTTTCTCAAGTTGTATTTATTGCCTTGATGTCATTTCTTTTAGTTTTTTTCTCCACAATAACTAATAATATTAAATTTCATTCATTATTAAATTATAATAAACTAACTAAATAACAATTTTATTAATATTACAAATATTTTAGGCTTATTCCATAAAATATTAGTAAATAATAGTAATCATATTGCTTGATATATTTTTCTTACAATTAATGTTATGAAAATAAATGTGGATTTTTGAATGACTAATTATGTAATTGATGATATAAAATTGATCATTTTCCTAGTATTGCTAATGATATGATTTTGTAAAGCCATTTTTTCAAAAAATAAATCAAAGAATATTTATATTTATGTCATATTGCTCGTTTGGCTCTATTTATAATTTTTATTTAAATATTTTTGTATTATGTTTTTATATTATATTTTTATCGATAACAATTCTTATTAAATATTAAAAATATTGTGTTGCTTACAAAATCTATATATATAATATGTATATTATAATTTTAATTTAAATATAGTAGGTATAGGTCCTACTTTTGTGTTCCTGCATTCACCTACCATCTTATACTATCGAAGTCTTTCTCTCAACATATCAAGCAACAACAAAGGCATCAAAGGAGATGGGGGATTAATATCCAAGAAACACAAACACATCCCCTTTCTACCTTAAGTTATAGCCCAATTTGAGTAAGTATTGGTTTTCCTATTTATTAAAGCAAGAGAAAAATAATTAAAATGGCATTTCAAAAGAAAATGTCCACTACAGTAGTTTAAATTTTCTAAAAGATACTATTCTTTACTATAACATTATAATCGCTCTATTCAAATACTTTGATTTAATAAAAAAAATTATTAAACTCTTTGTTGTGTTTTAAGAAAATATTTTAAATTATATATATATATATATAAATATATGTATATGTTGTTACATCAACTATATATATAATTATACATAAGATTTGAATGATTTAAAAATATAAGCATATACACTTTAAAAAGAAAAATACATATATTACTCGATTGAATTTTTTTCAAAATTGTAAGTCACCTAAGGAGTCGATTAAAAACCTGATTGCTTTTTTGATACAGCCAGAGTAAATTCTAAAAAGAAAAGGAAAATTGAAGACGATAAGTGCACGTAATTAAAACGTTGAAAATACAACTTATCGAATTAAATTACTACAACTTAAAAACAAGGTTTTGTTATATTTTATATCAAAGTCACACCCCCCCAAGGGTCAGTCTTACTCAACTTTCAAGGTCCTTGAATTATGGTTTATCCAGAACTGCTGATAGTTCGTTAACTCACATTTGTCTGACCTGTTTGGTTCTTACTGGAACGATCAATTAGAAAAATTGTTGCCTTATCCTGTTGAATTTTCTTGTTGGTGAAGAATATTTACTATTTATGTCTTCACCTATTTTTGTCAATCCGTAGGGGCCAAAGAATATTTAATGTTTATATTTGCTTTCAACTTTATTGTGTTCACTGGGTTTGTCGGAAAAAATCGACGAGCAAAAACAAAATTCATTAGAAATAGTTTTCACCCGGCAATAGACGTGCCTCAGTTATTACCTCATTTACTGATTTTTCTTTATGACCAGAGAATATAATCATTGAATAGGTTTCTCATTATTATTTGTACGATTGCTTCTTCAATTTCCAAATATAAGAAGGGCGACACAACATTGAGAAAATTGAAGAAACTCAACTAATGGCTCATGTACAAGATCATGTCACGCCCTCTTTGAGTGAAGAGGACCAAGCATGTCTCCAGGCCATGATCTTCTCTAGCTCCCATGTCTTCCCTATGGTCTTAAACGCCGCGGCACAGCTCGGGCTATTCGATATCATAGCCCGAGCAGGTCCGGAGGCTCACTTATCGCCGGCCGAGATAGCGGCCGAGGTTGATACTCATAATCCAGATGCAGTGTCCAGGTTGGATAGGATGCTGCGTCTTCTTGCAAGTCACTCGCTTTTGACGTGCAGGTTACGTACTTTAGAGGACGGTAGCACTGAGAGACTGTATGGCTTAACGCCTGCATCTAAGTTCTTTCTGAGGAAAGGAAACGAAGGCTCTCTGTCTTCGCTTACAGCACTCTCCTTCCATCCTGCTCCACAGCAAGTTTGGTACGTCAGAAGTCAGCATCTCTTTGCTAATTCCTCCATATACTTCTTGGTTTCTTTCACGACGTTTATTGGCGTTTCTTTTAAATCATCTCATCGCAGGTTAAATTTCAAAGACGCAATAGTTGAAGGTGGCAGTCAATTCAAGAAAGTTCATGGAATGAGCATATTTGAGTATATGGATGCAAACCCAACATTTAACACTATCTTCAACAAAGGAATGGCTGACCTTTCAACTATAATAATGAGGAAGATCCTTGAAAGTTATCAAGGATTTCAGGGTCTCCAATCACTTATTGATGTCGCTGGAGGCACTGGGAAATGTCTCAACATGGTCATTACCAAGCACCCTTCGATTAAAGGAATCAACTTCGATTTGCCACATGTCGTAGAAAGTGCTCCTTCTTACCCCGGTAAATACATATATCCAATTGATAATTGTTTGGGCGGGCTAAGGTGAACTTAAATCTTACTGAGCAGCCTTGTTATTATTATCGTTATTCACCGATCATAATTTCTGTTGCTTCAAGCTTTCAGAGATACGAAATAAAATATCATTGTTCGCAGTTTTTATTTGAAATTCCATATATATATTGTTGTGGTGCAACAAGTATGAGGAGCATGATATGTCTGATTGGCAGGCATAGAACATATTGGCGGGAGCATGTTTTCAAGCATCCCGAAAGCCGATGCTATTATGCTTAAGGATGCTCTTCATAATTGGAGCGATGAGAACTGCGCAAAGATACTGAAAAATTGCTATGAAGCGATACCAAATAGCGGGAAAGTAGTAGTGATTGACGTGATAATGCCAGAGACGCCGGAGACAAGCATGGCTTCCATGTACGTGTCTCGACTCGATAACACCATGTTGATGCAACCAGGTGGCCAAGAGAGAACCGAGAAAGAGTTCGAGGCCCTATGTAAAGCTGCTGGATTTTCTGATTTTAGGGTTGCTTCCTGGGCTTGTAACCTTTGGGTTGTAATGGAATTTCGTAAGTGAGGTTACATCCATCCTCCTTGGTCGAGATGGTCAAAGGTTTTATCTTATATGTAATGTTATTCCTATAGAGCTGGATTCGTCTAATCCTGGCTTAATGGTATGTACTATAAGTGTGCTGTTTGTTTATACCTATAATATACTTTAATGAACTTGTTTGCTATATTAGAATTAGGCAAATGTGCAAGTGGCATGGTGCATATTTATGTGAATGCTATTATGCTAAGTTCTTTGGGACGTACTCCTTTTACTATTTCATGTATGTTTTATTTAGTTAATGATTTAGATACAAAAATTCAATCAATGCCTAGTTTCCAATATTACTAGTATGGCTTAGGAATTTATTAATAATAGTAACTAGACTTTAAATTATTTAATAGTTTTAGTAGTTTTACATGATTTACTTAAGCGAAACACATGGCAAACTGTTATGCCTTTTGAGGTTTCGGGGCACAACAACAAACCTTCCGGTGTATTTACACCCTTACCTCCCAACTTCGAACTTACTAGCTGACATAAGAGGTTGCTAGTCATGATTCCACTAATGACATTAATCAACCTTGATCAATCGTCCCAACACAATATCTACTTTGTAGTAGAATAGAGTGTAATGAAATAAGATTAATTAATCCTTAACACACACACACATGCACACCTAACACTAGACATAAAGTGATGCAAACAAATGGATGACAAGCCGATTCACAATCAATTGAATAATAAAAGAGCAAACTTTTTAATGAATATATACAATTTGGTGGTTATGACTAATCCCATATGGATATGAGTCACTACACAAAATTGGTCCATGTTTACCGTAAACAATTCATTTTTGCCTTTTTTTTTTTTTTTTGCTTGTTTGATGATTTATTTAGATTAAAAAAAAGAACAAATAAAAAATTGAAAAATAGTAAAACAAAAAGGGAAAATTAAAAATGTAAAGAAAATTATAGAAGGTTTAAAATTTTAAAAGTCCATGAAATTTTTTTTAGGGTCAAAAATAATTTTTCTGAGTTAGAACTCGATTATTTAGTCAAAATACACATGCAATTTAGCTATTTCCAAGATTTTCAATAAAAATATTGAGTTTTATTAAAATTTAATATTTTCGAGCCTAGTCCAGTTTGTTTATATTGAAACCATAATATGAGAACGATTTAAGTAAAATGTGGCTTCAAATGACACTTCATTTGGACATAAATTAACTATTTTATGAGCAAATCAAGTTTTGTATAACCAAACCAAGGTGGAACTATAGCTTAGAAATTTGTTAAATTAGTTCATTTTTTAAAATTGATTTTTACATATGTGATTAATTTATTGGCTATATATTTAAAATTCATTTTTTATGGACCTATTGGCCCGGACGTAACTTTGGCTTGAATTACTAAGGATAAAAATTAAGTCCACATTATTATAAAAGCTTAAATAAACAATTTGTGCAAGATGGAAAGAGGCACAAGCCAAATGCCATAATGGAAAAGCTTGTACACAAACCACATGAAACTAGATTTTAATCCATGTATGTGCTTAAATGTGCATATTTTGCCTTTTGACTAATCCTACCCCTTCAATCCATCATTAGTCATATCTTATTAGTGGACGTCCATAGGATAGGTTATCTCCTAACTCTGGATAAGGCGATTAAGAGAGAGAGATGGAGAAGGAATTTGATCAAATCTCATATTTTTAGCTAAGTTGATTTATGTTTTTGTGTAAATCAATCAAGAATACAATTAAGATTCATATTAAAATGATTCAAATCATGGAATTTGGATTGAGGTTTTAGTTTTAATATGTATTTGATTCAACATTGAAAAAAAGAAAAGAAACTTAAACCTAATCTAACCTAATCTATCAAGCAAGAGTTTAGAGTCCTTTTAAATTTTCTTACCCTTAGTAAGATCCCCTTTTTTTTAAAACTACTTTTTTTTCTTTTCTTTTTTTTTCTTGACATTTTCTCTTTTTTTCCTTTTCTTTTTTTTTTTTTTTTGTTTGAAAATTTTCTAATTTTTATGTTTTCTTTTTCTTTTTTGAAAATGTCTTTTTTTTAAATCATTTTTTGTTATTTTTAGTATGATTTTGATAGTAATAAAACACATGTAGTTATTAATGAGTTTATTAAGTGTGCAATAAGTTTTCTTATCGAAAGCAAGTTTACATTTGAAGCTAGTTTACGAAAACAAGTTGAAACAAATAAAATCAAATGTATTCAAATTGAATACATTAGGAAGCTACCAAAACCAAATCCTATACAAGTAAGCAGAATAGAATATTTACATCAGAAGGAAGATTTGATTTATATCATTAGAAGCAAACTATTGGAATTTGCACTATATATCACTTCCAAATACAAATATGCTTTGGCTAATGGAGATTATATGTCGGAATCTAGTTATTGGAAGTCAGAGTCGGCATAATATGTTACTCTAGGATACAAGTAAAGATTAGCTATTCAAGACTTCATCAAAACATATAAGTTGAAAAATTGAACTCAAGACCTACATCCATTGATTAAATATATTTGACCCATTTCACTAAATTAGGATTTATATATCAATGGGATTTTATTGCACAAAATTATTTGAAGCCTAAGGATCAATAGCCAGAGGCAAGTGAAGGATATATGAAGAAAGCACAATATAATCATTACAAACAAATAATTCCTAAGTCAAACAAGAGCTAGATTTTAAACTACATGATCAAGCTAGTTAATTGGACAACAATAAAAAAGGATTAAATCAAGGATCTCACAAATTTATTTGTTAGACAAATAGGTATATTTATACTCTAGTAAAAATGAAGAAGAGATAGAGAAAGATAGATATGTCATAAGATAGAATATTCAAAGCACTCGAAACAATTAAGTTTTATTTCTATTGTATTAATATTTGAGCAATAAACTTATAGAGGGGTTAAATTTTGTTTTCCTCATGACTATTTTCATTTTTGAAAGTTGCAGAATGGTTAAAAATTTACATTTATTCACTATAGTTCTATGAGGATCATATTTAGTTTAGTTATGAACGCTAATTCATAATCTCGAATTCCATTCATTTTCGTTGTTATTGATGTGGATCTTTTGGTTAAAACAAATCTAAACATTGTCTTAGATTGATTTGCATAAAAAAAAAATGAATCAATTTGATCAAATTCACAAGATTTATGCCAATCATTGCAAACCTCACTTGCTCGTCTCTCTCTCTTCACGAGCGAATAGTTAGAACCGGGACAATTCCTAGACCACCGAGCCATCAATTCGTTCTCAACTCTTATTGCAATTTAATTTGACTTAAACTAACGAACAAGCTTGGGCCGCTAATGGCTTCCTAATACTGTTTATGCCAAAACTGGGTTCAAGTGACTGATTCTCGAAAAATTCAAATTACAATACTCTTAATGAATTAGTATAGTACGCAAATGTAAAAATTAATTTCAAAGTGAAGTCAATTTAAAAAAAAATTAAGCATCGACTTGTACTAAAAATTGATTTTCACATAAAATGGTTAATTTGAGTTCAACGTAGGCGTCATTAAAAGATATGAAACTCTTAAATCGATCTTATTTCATGGCTTCAAAATAAATAAACTGGGTTAGCTTTGAAAAATATTAATTTTAAGAAAAACTTAATATTTTTATCATAAGCTCGAAAACTATTAAATTGCATATGTACACTTTGACTCAAAATTCAATCTTAAATTTTTCATATTTTTTATTCTTTCCTTTCTTTTCCTTTTCCCTTTTTAAATTTTTTTCTATTTTCTTTTTTAGCTTTTTTTCACATTTTTTTTTGTTTATAAACCTAGCAAAAAGAAAATAAAAGAGAGTAAAAATGATATGTCTAGTAATTAGGCTTTTCATAACAAGCTTGACTTTTCATTAAAAAAATTGACTTTTTTGGTCTTTTCTTGTGTATTATTGCACTTGAGCCTATTTTGTGTGTATTTCTAGAATCCAAGCATTCACATGTGATATGATGCATAAAAAAGGGGCTACAGATACACCACTCAAAGTGTATCAACGAAGGAGAGAAAAATAAAATAATAACCCATAATAATATACTAGTATACTATATAGTAGATATTATATAGTAGAGGTAGTAAGAGGGGTATACACATGAATAAGAGTAAGAAGAGTAGTAGCTGACATAAGTTAGTGGATGAGGAGAGAAAGATAGTAGCTAACGTGGCTAGTGGACGAGGAGAGAGAGGTAATGGCAGACGTGGATAAGCAAGGGGTAGAGGATAACAGAATTGAAACAAAATTAGTGAGGACCACAAGCTCACGTAGAAGAGGGGAAGGGTGAGAATAAAAGGAAGAAGGAAAGAAGGGAAGGGCAGAGTGTATATCCTTTAGTTAGCTTACTGTGCGGAGAATTAGAACTCCGGTTGAGCAAGAGCTCAAGTACTCTTATTCAATTCTCTTGTATGTGTTTAATATTTGCTTTCCTCTGTTTGGCGTGTTCTAGTGTTTGTGATAGAATAGTAGTGCCTTGTTCACTTGCTTACTACTAGGCTCTTATCAAATTGGTCCGACCTGCAGGATCACCCCTGGAGGGAGTCACGGCTGAAAGAAATCAGAATTATAATAATGCCAGTGCCATAACAAGGATGGAGACCAAAGTAGAGACATTAGAAAAGAACATAGAAGAAATCCACCATGAAGTTGCAGAGATATAACACCAGTTAATTACCATCGATGGAGATCAGAAAGCCATGTTAGGAGAAGTTACGGAGATGCAAGGAAAAATGGAAAAAATTCAAAAACTATCAGAAGACATCTAGTTGAGCAAGAGCGATGAAGTAGGGGGAGGAGAAGGGACATCAATGGTCAAGGATCGCGGAAAAAAAGTTGTGGGAAATCAAAGAGTGAACGATGGACTAGAGTTTTCCTTTGAATCGGTGCAACTGGGAGCGCTAGAAGATGAGCTCCGGTTGGATGCTGCACAGGTGGTACTTCCCATCTTCGAGGGTGTTGATCCCTCCAATTTGATTCTGATGGCCGAGTAGTATTTTGCAGCCCAGCACACTAGGGAAGACCAGAAGGTGGTACTCGTAGCAATGTGTATGAGAGGGAGGTGTAATCATTGGTTTCGCATGCTGCAAAGGAGAGAAAGTAGACTGACATGGCCTCAATTGAAGATAGAGGTTATGAAAAGGTATGGGGGTCTGTTAGCGGCCAACCTCTTTAAGAGTTTACCCCAGCTCAGACAACATGGCACGGTCACCCAGTATATTGAAGAGTTTGAGTTGCTTGTCTCCCACGCTCCCACTATACCCGAGATGCAATTGCTAGGTTACTTTATGGGAGGATTGAGAGATGACATACAAACTCGAGTGGATACCTTTTCGCCGGTGACAGTGGACAAAGCCATAGACTTGGCAGTGAAAATAGAGCGAGAATTTGACTTAGGAATCTTTCTGTCCTCAAAAAAGAGCTCTAGGGGAAGAGGAGACCATCGAACACTAGGAATACAACCCTCCATAACCAGTAGAGGGAACCTTAGTAACTCCGGCATAATATCCCTGACGGTGGGACATCTTTCCTATCGTCATTCGCGCTATCAACCTAGTGAAGAGGGACGGAATAGCGAAGGGGGTGGAGCTTGGAAGGGCATTAAAAATGAAACACCCATTAATGGAAGCCACCATGGAAGTGGGGGATCCGGAACATTCAAGGACGGAGGTAGACGATCTCACGGACAACGTCAATTGTCACATGCCGAGTTTTTAGAAAAGAAAGCTAAGGGACTATGTTTCAAATGTAACCAACCCTTCAATTCCAATCATCGCTGCCCCAGCAAATTCCTACAGCTGCTGGTTTTAGAAGAGGAAGGAGACGAAGAGGAAGAGAGTGATAATGCAGGCATGTCCAAAGATGGAGGGAGGTTATCACTGTCCTTGTTAGCAATGCAAGGATTTAATGAGCCCTGCACACTTAAAATATAAGGTACGATAAACAATTACCCTGTGATCATCTTAGTAGATAGTGGAGCTAGTCATAACTTTGTGTCCTTTCAATTATTGAATCAATTGGGCATGGCTAGTACGGATGACCGAAAATTCACGGTCACCCTAGGGGATAGGAGGTCGAAGGAATATAAGGGATTTCCCATGAGGGTGCCCTTGAAAGTCGGGGAATATGAGACCAGCATCGACTGCTACCTAATGGAGTTGAGAGGGGTGGATATTATTTTAGGAATGACCTAGTTGAAGACTTTAGGGGAAGTGAAGGTGGACTGGGCTAAGATGGTGATCATAATAGAACACGTAGGGAGGGAAATTAAACTCTGTGGGGATTCTCCCTTGTGTAAATTTCCCATATCATTAAACTCCTTGCGCAAATTGGATAAAAATACTGAAGACCAGATTGTGTAGGTAATGGAAGCACAAACAATGGAACAAGTAGTGGAGGACAACCCCTCGTTGATGGCTTTACTAGAAGAATTTGCGCCAATTTTCTCTGTCCCAGCTAGACTTCCTCCCCGTAGGTCCAAGGAACATTGCATTCCGTTACAAGCAGGGGCAAGACCAATGTCGGTGAGGCCTTACAGATATGCATATGCTTAAAAAAATGAGATCAAGCGGATGATTAAGAATATGATAGAGGCAGAAATCATTAGACCTAGCTCTAACCCATTCTCAAGCCCGGTAATCTTGGTTAAAAAGACAGATGGTTCATGGAGGTTTTGCGTAGATTACAAGGCTCTCAATGAGGTCACCATTCCTGACAAGTTTCCTATTCCCGTAATAGAAGAGCTTATGGATGAGTTACATGACACTAGAGTCTTCTCAAGGATCGACCTACGATCACGATATCACCAAATACGAATAGCAGAAGAAGATATCCATAAGACCGCCTTTAGAACCCATCATGGACATTATAAGTTCGTGGTCATGCCATTCGGACTAACCAACGCACCCGCTACTTTCCAATCAGCCATGAACGAGGTATTCTAACCGTACTTAAGGCGCTTTATTCTTGTTTTTTTTTATGACATCTTGGTCTATATCAAAGATATGCCCTCACACTTGGATCACTTGAGGCGGGTCTTCTCTACCCTATGACAGAAGCAATTCCATGCTAACAAGAAGAAATGTTCATTTGGGCAGTCCTCCTTAGAATACTTAGGGCACATAATGTCAGGAACTGGAGTGTCAATAGATCCCAAGAAGGTCCAAGCTGTAGTGGATTGGCCCCAACCAAAAACTCTAAAGAGCTTGCGAGGCTTCTTAGGATTGTCCGGATATTATCGAAAATTCATCAAGGATTACGGGAAGATAGCTAGACCATTAACAGACATGCTAAATAAAAATAACTTTGGATGGTCCACCCAGTCTGAAGAAGCCTTCATACGGTTGAAGGAGGCATTGGTGACCGCCCCAGTATTGGCGCTTCCTGATTTCTCACAGCCCTTCATAGTGGAATGTGATGCTTCAGGCAGAAGATTGGGCTCAGTTCTGCAGCAGCAACAAAGGCCCATAGCGTACTATAGTAAGGCCCTAGCTGATCGCACTATGGCCAAATCAACCTACGAGAAGGAGCTCATGGCACTAGTCCTAGCCATCCAACACTGGAGACCATACCTACTGGGGAATAAGTTCATTGTTAGAACTGATCAAAAAAGCCTAAAGTACCTTCTCCAGCAACGGGTGGTAACGCCGGCCCAACAGGAATGGTTGCCCAAGCTACTAGGTTATGACTTTGAAATACAGTACAAGCAAGGGCGTGAAAACAAGGCCGCAGATGCATTGTGCCGGGGAGTCGAAGATGTTCAATTAGCTCAAGTGTCCGGACTAGTATGGACAAACTTGGAAGCCATCAAAAAAGCAGTAGAAGAGGATGAGGTACTGGGGAAGAAGTTATCATTGTTGCGGGAAGGGAAATTCGTAAGACATGGATTCCACATCACAAATGGTACTCTTTTTTACCATGACCGAATTGTGATTCCAGCAGCTTCTAAATGGCCACAGGTGTTCATGCATGAATTCCATTCCTCGCCCATAGGAGGACATGCGGGGTTCCTACGCACCTATAGGAGAATTGCAGCCAATGTCTACTGGATTGGAATAAAAAGGGATATTATGGAATTTGTGGCCGCATGTGCAGTATGTCAATGGTAGAAGTATCAATCCCTAATGCCAGCTGGTCTTCTAAATCCTCTACCCATTCCCGAAGCAATATGGGAGGATATCTCCATGGATTTCGTGGGTAGACTTCTAAAGTCCAAAGGATTTGATGTGGTGTTGGTAGTAGTGGATAGGCTATCCAAGTACGGGCATTTTATACCCACTAAGCATCCTTACACAGCTAAGAGTGTGGCCAGTATATTTGTCAAAGAGGTGATCCGTTTACATGGATTGCCAAGGACGATAGTTAGTGATAGAGATCCCACTTTTGTCAGCCACTTTTGGATGGAATTATTTCGGGCACAAGGCACACTACTACATTACAGCACTACTTATCATCCAGAGACGGACGGCCAGACTGAGGTGCTAAACCGCTATATGGAATGCTACCTTCGCTGCTTTGTAAGTGAGCATCCAACTCAATGGAGTGCGTGGCTACCATGGGCAGAATATCATTACAATACCGCATTTCATACAGCCTCTAAAATGACCCCCTTTGAAATTGTCTATGGGAAACCCCTGCCAGTATTAAGGGCATTCGTAGATAAGGAAGTACATCAACTAGAGCTCCGGATAGCCTTGAGGAATAGAGATGCGATCCTATCACAGTTGCACCAGAACTTGTCACACGCACAAGACTTATACTGCACTAGTGCTAACAAACACAAACGGGATGTTGAGTTTGAAGTGGGTGAATGGGTATTTTCTCAAAAAGAGGCCTACTCTACAGCATACTAGTGGCATCAAAATGAGTGGGAAAGGTAGCTTATCAATTACATCTTCCCTCACATTGTCGCATCCACCCCATGTTCCACGTTTCCCTCCTCAAGAAGGCAATCGATTCCTTCCCAGCAATGGCCGAACTACCCATTGAGTGGACTAATGAACCTAGGCCACTTCCAGAACTTCCCATAGTAGTTTTAGGAAGGCGCTTTAGAGTGCAAGGGCAAGAGCAAATTCCCCAAGTGCTAGTACAGTGGCAGGGCCAAACGATTGATGAAGCATCATGGATAGACACATCTGAGTTTCACATCCATTTCCCAGACTTTGTCCTTGAGGACAAGGACATTTTACCCGGGGAAGCAATTGATATGATACATAAAAAAGGGGCTTTGGATACACCACTCAAAGTGTATCAACGAAGGAGGGAAAAATAAAATAATAACCCAAAATAATATACTAGTATACTATATAGTAAATATTATATAGTAGAGGTAGTAAGAGGGGTATACACATGAATAAAAGTAAGAAGGGCAGTAGCTGACATGGGTTAGTGGATGAGGAGAGAAAGATAGTAGCAGACGTGGCTAGTGGACGAGGAGAGAGAGGTAATGGCTGACATGGATAAGCAAGGGGCAGAGGATAATATAATTGAAACAGAATTGGTGACTACAAGCTCACGTGGAAGATGGGAAGGGTGAGAATAAAAGGAAGAAGGAAAGAAGGGAAGGGCAGAGTGTATATCCTTTTATTAGCTTACTGTGCGGAGAATTAGAACTCCGGCTGAGCAAGAGCTCAGGTACTCTTATTCAATTCTCTCGTGTGTGTTTAATATTTGCTTCCCTCTGTTTAGCGTGTTCTAGTGTTTGTGATAGAATAGTAGTGCCCTATTCACTTGCTTACTACTAGGCTCCTATCAACATGCGTATGCATTTATGCTTTCTTATAGTCACACAATGATAAGTGAATGTAAGCCCTTGGATTTGCTAAATGTAAGGCTCACGATTTTAATCCATAGCTCCCATTTTCTCTCATTCAAAGCCAACCAAACTACCTTATTACCCACATGCTTGCTCTACCTTATAGTGTCATGTGCATGTAAATATAAGGTTTAGGGTTTTAATCAAACTTAAATTTAAATCAAATTTTGGATTAGGCTACTCTCTTTATGCATTTGCACCATTTGTAATATATTTTTCTCAATAGTGTCTTGTTCAATTTATCTCAATTTAATCATATCATATCATATTATAATATGTAATTTTGGATTTTTTTTCTTATATTTGACCTTTTTTTAGTATCATTAATGTATTTCAATATTTTTTTTAATCAAAACATATTATATTATAATATATAATTTCATAGCACTTGCCTTATATAATTTTAGAATTATAATACTTTTTCATTATTAGGTTTCTTGAAATTGCTATTGAAAAATGCCATTAACTTGAAAAAAATAATTACATATAGTTAGTTCAGGTTATTCTTAATTTTTTTTTAGCATTCCATATTGTTGATAGGGTTTTTAGGGCATGGACTCCTAAGGCCTAATTTGACTTGTTAGGGCCCTTATCCAAACTCTTTATGCCAAAATTGACCTCCAGTAGATCGCTATAGCATTAGAAGCATCGGTTTTAACTTGCATGCTAAAGCTCTAGCTCGAATTGGTCATGCACATCTCAAAATTGGATAAGGAAGGAAGACTTTAAGTAGATAAGGAAATAAACCAATCAAAATACGCCCTCCATAATATCTAGAACAAATCTCAAATATGAATACACTTGTCATATGAAACCCAGTCTCATTTCCTATAAATAGGGGATTAGATTACTTGATAAAAGATTCCATTCTTTCCACTCTCATTTATATTTTACACACATTATTGTTCTCCAAACCCTTATGCTAACTTAAATATCAAAGTGACCACACTGAAACAACTTCTAGCACCCCTCATAGCCTAATTCCTTTCCTTTTTAAAGTGACTTAACCGCCCTAGGAATTTACAGCATAATACATAAATATCTAATTACTTATCCCTATGTAATATAGACAACATTCCAGTACTTGGTTTTCAAATTCACTATCAAAAGAAAGGTTGGAGTCATAATGTTTGATGTTAAATGTGATATATGTAATGACAATGAGATGGGCCATGTTTAAAGGAGATCATGTACATAATGGCTAAATGATTTCATTATAATTTTAACTATTTTTTTAATTTCATTTTTTTTAGTTGTAATAGTGGAGCTATATGGATTTTGTTGTAATACTATATGATTCCATTATAATTTTAACTATTTTTTTCAATTACATATTGTAGATGAAATTCTTTTTATCAACATAACATTAAATTTAAATTAATACAATTTTATTTATTGTTTTTACCTCATTTTATTACATGGGAAGTTTTATCTATTCAATATATTTTTGTGCTTTCCTAACATTAACCAAAAGTAGTTTAGACATAATTACCTTGAATGAAAATCAGTATTAATTTTGTGTATTTTACATTCAATAAATTATTTTTATTTTTGTTATCTTACTATGTACTTTATTTCATAATATGTCACACTTTTTTCATTATTCATATCAATCTAATTATCATTTTCAATTACATTAAGAGACATAAAAATAAAGAATTTAGAATAATTCAACATAAAAATAGTGCTACTATGTAACAAAGTTGGTAAAAGGAAATGACGCATGCTCCCTATATCTCCTTATTTCAGGTTAAACACGTCATTGATTATTCAGTTTGCCAAAATTTATTAGCTATAAGATATATTTTACAAACAAATAACCTAGAAATATAGTAACTTCCATTTCTTTTCTTTTTTTTCCTTTTTTTTAAAGATGATTGGATACAAGTAAAGGTAAAAAATCAAATAGTTTCTTACATTATGGAAAGTTCAATTTATGCAAATCAATCAACATAGTCTTTATAAAAGATTATCAATGGAGATAGTAATTAATGTAATGTAGGGGTACCTAATGTCTTCTTAACCGTCTCTGGCTAATTTTATGTATTTTGCATTTAATAAATTATTTTCAATTCATTTTTTCTTTTTTTCTTTTTTGTACCTCGTATTTTAAGTATTCCATTGTGTATTTGATTCTAGAATGTATCACACTTTTTCATTATCCATATTTGTCTTATTATTATTTTCAGTTAAGAGTATGGTGCTACTATATGGGAAAGTTGGTCTCACTAAATTTGTATCTCCATTTTAGTTTGGATGTGCCATGGACTATTTAATTTTTAAAAACTTTTTAGCTATAATGTTATAATTTGCAAATAAATAAATAATAACTAAGGGGTATAAGAATTGACATTTCTTTCTTTCTTTAAAAAAAAAAGTAAGATTAATTTATAAAAGCTACAAAACCTTAAAATCAAAATTAAAAACAAGTAATTAGTAAAAATAAAAATAATATAATGTGAATCATTAATGAAACAAAATTATTTAAAGATAAGGCTAAGAAAATGTTGGAATTTGAATGGTTTCTTATTTTAGAAAAATCTTAATTTAGGAAATTAATCAATGCAATTTTTATGAATAGATGATCAATAGAGATATGAAATTTAAAAATGTGAAAGATTTTATGTCTTTAAGTTGGGAAAAAATCTCAAAATTAAAAAGGTAATAAAGGCATGGAAATGAGAATTAATAACAATTAAGAAATTATTGAAGGAGATAAGAATTAACACTGTTAATATTTCTATATTTTTAAGGCAAATTTAATAATGGCTTTTTTTTTTTCAAGATAATGGATATGAGAATAGTTGGGAAGTTGAATGTTTTCTTTTGTAGAAAGTGTTTACTTTATATTTCAAGTGTCTTATTATGCTATAATGTATCACACTTTTTCGATTATCCATATATGTCTCATTATCGTTTTCAATTAAGAGAAATAAAAATAAAACTTAGAATTCTTCAACACAGAAATGGTGGTACTATGTGGGAAAATTAATAATCTCACTATATCTATAAACCCCTATTTGTCATGGAATATTTAGTTTGTAGGAACTTTTCAACTGTAACGTCATAATTTGCAAATAAATAACTAAGAGGGTATAAAAATTAGCATTTTTTTCTTTCCTTCCCTCTTTACTTTTTAAAGTAAGATACATTATTAAAAGCAACAAAACCTTAAAATTGAAACTAAGAACAATTGATTATTAAAAATAAAAATAATATAATGTAAATCATTAATGAAACAAAATTATATAAAGATAAATTGGTAAGAGAAATGATGGAATTTAAATGGTTTCTTATTTTAAGAAAAGTTGAATTTATGGAAATTAATCAATGTAATCTTTATAGATAGATGATCAATGGAAATAGGAATTAACATCTCATTATTATATAAATTGAAAAACGAGAATGTTTGTACGTCTTTAAGGAAATTTAAAGAAGTAATGATTTCTCAAAATTAAAGAAAATTTAAATAAGTAATAATTTCTCAAAATTAATTGGCAAAAAAAATTCTCCAAAATAAAAGAGGTAATAAAAGCATGAAAATAAGAATTAAGAACAATTAAGAGATGATTGATGGAGATAGAAATTAACATTTCATTATTGTGGAAATTTAATAATGTTGTATGTTTCTAAGGGAAATTAAAAGGACTAATGATTTCTCAAAATTAAAGAAATAATAAAAGCATAAAAATAGGAGTTAAAGAACAACCAATAGATAATAAATCGAGAAAGGAATTAGCATTTTATTATCTTGAAATTTAAAAAATGTAAAATGCTTATATGTCTATTATCTATAAGGGAACTAAAGGAGCAATAATTTCTCAAGATTAAATGGGAAATAAAAGCATATAAGTTGGAACTAAGAATCATTGATCCATGAAAATAAAATTAATAAACATAAATGTGAATCATTAATGGTAAAAATGATATGTTTTGTTGATAGTCAAATACTAGAAAGGTAATTTAATATTGTGATATGAAAGTTTGACAAGATAATTAAAATGTCATTTTTTTCTTTTATGAAATAGTTGAGACATAGAAGATAGCAAATTATTATTGAATAAAGACACATAATATATAATATGGTTTATACATGATATAGAATATAAAATGCTTCTATTTTATATAATCATTTAATTCATAAAATATTTATATTTTTTCATTTTTATTTTGATCTTATTGCTATCAAAGGTTATTTTCTTTTAACTTGTATCTAAAAGACATGTCTTTTAAATAATTTTATTGTATCATTAATGCATTTCCATAATTTTATTTGTCAAATAATATTATAATATATAGTTTAAGAAGTTATTTCCCTTTTTATATTCCATCTTTTTATTGTGTTATTAATGTATTTCCATAATTTTATTTGTTAGATTTAATATAATTTTAGAAGAACATGCCTTTTAAAATGGAATGATAATTTAATATAATGTCTTTCCATAATTTTTATAATATCATTATATTATAATTTAATATAATGTTAGTTATTGAATAAAATAACAAAAAGATTCATTTTAATGGATAAATTATAGAAGTATATTGTCATAGTCAAACTATTATTATTATTATTATTAGCTATGATAACATTTTTCTTTACCTAGATGATACATCAAGAAGAGTGTAGATGAAAGGTCCCAGTAGGAGTGATCACGTGCGTATCATGCGGGTACCGCACTGCACATGAATTTAGAGAAAAGTGATTCAGAGATGGCACGTGTTAGAATGACTAGGGAGAGATAGGTAAGGAGGAGGAATAGGAAATCTCAAGCGTCTTAAATGCATGAGTGACAGACAAGAGAGTTGAGGGGACCTCGAGCGTCAACCTTACAGTTTTTGGGGAATGGAGATCGTTATTCGCTCGATCTCTTGTTTGATCTTTTAGAGCAAAAAACTCTTGGTGGAACTCTGTTTCTCTAATATCAGGAATTCCGAAAAAGGTCCTCTAATGAGGAGGAATGGCTAAGTATTTATAAATTCTTAAGCCCGATGACATCCGTTAGATCACTTTAGTGATCAATGGGCAAGATGGAGTCTGCTTAATTTAAGGTTATCCTAATGAGCTTGTTATAAGCCCAAGACCAATAGCTTTCCTCATAAGTACATGAGCCTGCTTGAAAAATGTTAGATGCAAATGGAACGGTCCAACAATCCTTGTTCCGAGCTCACCAAGCCACTTCTCCCTAAGTCATCCCAATAATTAGACCGGACTCATTAGGCCCTGTAACCTAGCCTAATAAGTCAAGCCAAATAATTAATGGGCTTAGCCTAATATATTTACATAATATTTTTAGCCCTCTACATTTTGCCCCCTGACCAAAATCCTTCAAATGAGGTCAAAGGGGTTTGGGCATTAGATAAGCTTTTTAATTATCTTTGAAATTGTTTAGTACACATGCACTTGTTGAATAGTTGCATCACTACTACATACAAGTCTTGTGTGATTCATATTACAAGAGTTTAGAGCCAACGTTGCATATAATTTAGTTTTTTTTTTTTTAAATGTGCAAGCTTGCAGCACCATTTAATTGCGCATGTCTCCTATAAGTCATTGAAATGACTTTGCACATAAAGCAACATATGCATAAATTTTCTTTTAATAGACATATATATATATATCGTATCTAGCTTGTCAAATTGCCTTCAATGTCTCCATTCTCCATTAATGACTTCAATTGACTTGCTGATTCTATTCCATAGAAATGCACCAGTAAATCCATGTATTATGCGTACATTAATTTTGATAGGAGCAGAAGTTTTGAATAATAATAGTAACTTCATGTTTGGCGACACCTTAGCGTATCATATATCTTTGATATATTATTGAACTAAATAATATATATATATATATATACTTAAACCACTTCAAATCTTTGATAGAAGATCACACTTATTTTCCCCTTTTATTTTCTTTTCTTTTAGCAAGTAATAATATCTCTAGCAATCTTCTTTGTGAAATTTACTTCCTTATATTCTTCATATTACTTCTAGTAATGATTTTGTTGCCTCCCACGGTGTTGATTGACATTTCTTATATAAATATATCATTCAATTAAATAGAAAGTGTATAGTCTATCTTCATATGCAATCTTTTTTTTTCCCTTATTCATCTTGAGACAATTGCTACCTTAACTTCACTCTTGCTTTATAATTAGCCTATTCATGCTTGAGATACTCGTGTTAGTAGTGAAGTGTTGAAGGTCATGCAATACATATCCCTCCCCTTTTTTTTGTTCTTTTTTTTTTTTTGAATTCTTATACTGTTCTTATATTTTTTCTTGCAGTTGCTAGTAACTAAGGAGCTATTACATTCACTTCCGTTGCAGGTTAAATTCTGAGATAAAGGATCATTACTTCAACGGTCACCATTGTACCTTAGCATCTCTGATTGTCGAATATCGCAGGTAAGGTTCTTCCACGCTCATCATTTTGTTTTTTTAAAGGTTTTTTCTTTTTTTTATTACTCGTAGACAATCTCGTTCAAGTTTCATGGTTGCTTCCGGTGGTGGCAAAAAAAAAAGAAAACTCAACTTATTCTTAATCTGAACCTTCAAATCGTCTCTTCTCTCCCCATCCCCATCAGCCAACTCCCCTTTCCTCCCTTCCAAGGCCGTCTTATACATACTAAACTCCCAATACTTGGCATCCAACATCTCCTTATCGGTTGAATCCAACAATTCGTGGTCTCCACATTTGTAGTTGTCTCGAACACCCCATCATGCCCGGCAAATTGATTTTTCTGAGTGTCACTTAGGGCCGCCCGAGGAGTCTGTCTCTCCACGGAGATACCCGTGAGCAATGTACTTCTGGACAGTGTCGAATACAAGATTAGCGATTTTGACGTTACTGCATTGGTCGGCATTGATGAAAGGACCGAGGATCAATTCAATGTCGTAGAGGGAGAATTGGATGGGGTCATCGAAGAGTGAGCTTGGGATCGGTGATTCAGGTTCAAAATAGTGGGATTGAGAGTTTGAGAAGTGATTGGAGGTGAGTTTCTCGAGGAGAGCTTTGTATTCGGTGGCTAATTTGGAGTGTTTATACCAAGAAGGAACAAGTATTGGATTAGTCGGCAATGGGAATCGGCTTCTGGAGTGACTCACCGATAGCTTATCAGATCTGGCTTCTGGATTGCGTTGCTGCGTCGGCCTGTTCCTGTTTCCATTGGGGAGTACATGCTGGCTTCATGGATTGCATCACTAGGCGAGGACAACGGATGAGCAGCAGCACTTTCCATCAATTCGTCGAGCGTCTCCAGCGAAGGTTAGATCAGAAGAGGATGTCGGCCCAAGCTTTCTAATCAAGGCATTCACAGGTTGATAACACGAGCTCACATTGCTATTTGCTGGCTGATAGATACCTCCACCATTGATCTCATAGATGCAATGCAAAGCAAGCAAGAAGACAACGTAACCACTTTTTTTTTTTAAAAAAAAAAAACTGCCTTCAGTTGGAATTTGCAGGCTTTATGCCTTGAAAGACTAAGGATTTTCATATGGTGCATTGCAACATCACAAAAGGTTGTAGGACCTAAATATTAGAGATTTGCTGGTTAAGGGGGTAGGAGAACAAGATGACCCCGACAAGGACATTAATTTGCCGACTGTAGTGAGCACAAGCAATGCTGATTTCCTTGATGAACTCTTGAAGGAAAATTTTTGGACCTTGACATTGGTGATTCAAAAGGAAGAACCCCCTTACATATAGCAGCATTACATGGACATGAAGAGTGCCTCCAGGTACTTCTTAGGCATGGCTGCAACACAAATGTGCGAGACATATTTGGGAATACTGCATTGTAGTATGCCGTACAATCAAGGAAACACTCTGTGATCCAAATTCTCTACAGCCATGCCTCTGCTTCTGATCCATATATTGCTGGAGCTACTGTGCACTGCAGCTCAAAGAAAAAAAAAAATCTCCCTGAAGGACTCGCAAGAACTCCCTCCACCAGTTGAAATTACCAGAATGCTTGTATGAGTATCTTCTGTCGCCATTGAATTGGGATTGTTTGCAAGAGCAGCTCCTGAAGAGCTGTCTTCAATAGACCCTCCTAAAGTTATTCCAAGAAACCTTCGTAAGTCACCTGACACGAAATATTTCTGAGCCCCTCTCCCAGACATTAACAGCCTACTATCACTGCCCTCTCGGAAGCTTCTGGACCTACCCAGACTAGCTCCAAAACAGCTTCCTCTCTTCCTATTATTATGTCTCCCAGCCAAAGCCATTTGATCTCGAAAAGGGATAGAATTCTGCGTCAGGAACGGCAAGAGAGGATATTAAAACACGGAAAAGGGGCTGAGCGTGACGAAGAGAAAAGTGCATTAATGATCAGCCGCGACCGCGACGACGAGGAGTGCCAAAAATCAATGTTGTGGATTCTGGTTGCGTTCTTTCTTTTTTTTTTAAGACGGACTCCAAAGATGAATCCAAGGGAAAAAACAGAGCAAAATCTTTATTTGGTTGCCTTTGAGAGACTTGCTATGAAAGATACAGGAGAAACTGAAGGTTTTGAAGAGCACTATTCCCATATGGATCATATCATGCTAACATTGCCATCTTCATGCCCCTTAAGCATATAATATTTTTTTTTTTGGTAATCTTCTTCACCTCTCTTTTCTTTTTAAATTTTAGGTTCCATTCTAACATTGATAATATTGTGTATCAATGGGGAAAAACACAGAAGCGATCAAGCAAAAAGACTTGCTGGTGCACTCAAATGAGCATTCACCGCTGGTCCTAAGTCCTCGGGATGTGTGGTTAGATGAAACTATTTCTAAAGATACCTTCTGGGACAAAATCAAACATCGAGAGCTCTATGTGACGACTCGCACTGATGGTATGCTTCACTTTATCGGATGCAAGCCCCACTCTAGCTCGAGAGACACCATCAACTTGAGTTCAATTTTGCGCTTTAGGAATGAAAGAAAGGAACTTCTTCTCTCAACCACCCAATTTGCATTTCTCATGCAACCACCCTCTAGGTGAAAATTTTAGGTAGAACATATCAGCTCAAAGTCAGAGTATGTAACTCTTTTGGAAAAAGCTAGCGTCTTCCATGCCATTACTACTTCCACCCACTTGTGGTTCCCACATATGAGTGGGTCAAAAGTGTGGCGAGTGATCATTTGTCGTTGTAGTATTCAGACTCATACATTCATCACTTCTTGAGGAGAAATCACTCCAACACTTGAGGATGTGGTCTTTCTCCTAAACTTGACTAGTTTTGGGCAGACCAACATTACTTCTACTAAAGAATCTTATAATGAGCATAGTTTTCAAATGTCTTTACTAGATGCCTTAAAAGCTACTCACAACAGCAAGAGGAAGTCTTGTTTCTCTTCATGGCTCGCATACTTCTTTAAGGAACAAAGGAAGGATAAACCTCGGGTTTCTGGCCCAGGTCGTGGATAGGAGTAAGTACTCTCATTCATTTTCGACTATACTTTTATAATTTTGTACTTATACCTTTCTCACTTTTTTTTTTTGGTCATTTTTATAGGTATGAGCTTGTAGCTTTTATAGCGTATTAGCTCTCTTTGTTTGTGTTTCCCGATAGACCAGAAGAAGGTGTGAGACCTCAACTATTTCCCTTAGCCACACGAATTGCTCAAGGTGAGAGCTTCGCACTAAGTCCCTTTTACATAGGCTCTTTGTATCGATGCTTGGATCTGTACCTCAAGGCTTCTATTCATTCAAAGGGCCACTATGTGAACGTATCGCATGTAGACCTGGTATTTGTCCAACTTTTCTTTTGCGAACAATTCTGGAAACACTTTACACCTCCTCTCAATAGTGCTAAATCCAACCTTGCTCTTCTTAGAGCATGGGCTTGGGTTGAAGGAACTATTGAGCAAGCACTTTTGCAACTTATCGACATTGAGTCAAAATTCACATTTTGTCCTTATGTGAAACGGCTTGCTAGTTAAGAAGATAAGGTGGAATTATATCCTCCAAGCTTAAAGGATGAGGTGATCTTAGTAGATAGGCGTAAGGGCCTCTATAATTCTGAGGCAAGATTTATTCTATGGTGTACTCCAAAAAGTCTACTCTCGCTCCTAGATAACTAAGACTCCTCTGAGAGTTATCTGGAGCAAAGGGTTGTAGTATATTCTACTCATAGAGTTGTACGCTAACTTGGGTTTAACCAAGGGGTACTCCACGTGACTAATATTACTGACAACTTCAAGTTGTGTTGTTGGTCACTCTCTCCAAGTGACTGTAGAAATATTCATCCAGAAGTGCATCAGCTGTACTTTCCTTCTATAAGTCGTTCAGAGGTTTCTTCTCCTAGCTGGCTAACATATTGGTCAAATTGCTTGCAAGACTTCCAAGCGTATGCTTTTGCTTAAGTAAATGATACACTTCGTGTGTCTACTATGTGTCGTTAGGAGTTCTACATTAAATTACCACCTAAGCCCAAGCTTAAGCCTATCAGTGATGCCCAAGAGACTATTGAAAGGGTAGATTAACGATTAGCATCTCCTACTGATGTGGGATTAGGGAGACCCTCTAAAAATAAGTGCCAGTTTCTTCCATCAATAGAGGATAGACAGGCCAAGCGTACCTTTATTCTTAAGGTAGCATCCTTGTATATTTCTTGTCATTATGTATGTACATGTAGTCTTTTTTACTAACCACCCTTGTCTATTATATGTGTAGGTTGAGATGGGCTCTGAAGTTCATTCTAGCACTTCTACTAATTCAGTAACCGTTTCAATTCAAGTTGACGATGACCAAGACTTAGTGAATTACGCGGAATCACCAATTGAAGATGGCAGAAACGATGATGATGATTTTGAAGAGCTACATGACTTTATTGGAGTTAGGGCACTTACTACTAATACTGATGGGCTAATCATAGAGATAAATGAAGATAATGATAACACCGATGCTAGTGACCATGCTGATGCACTACTTTGTTCTAGCACATATGAAGATGGGTTGTATGTATCTCCTATTAATATCCTTCCTCCCCTAGTCGCTACGATGTCTCCTCGAGATAAGGATGTGACTCCGAAGGTTTATGCTGAGGTAGAGGAGACTACATCCTTTCGAGGATTCACCGTGTTGTTTCGGTTATTGGACTTGTTGGAGACCCTTGATGCCATGGATAGAGACTTTTGGGTTAAGTCTCCTATGTTAGGGACTGAGCTAGCTTACACTATGGTGAAGATGCTAGGGGAAACCGCATTATTGTTGAACAGGCCTTGGGATTCTTTGTTAGAGGCAGAACTTGAGTAGGTGATTAAATGCATTGAGGGGGTTGACCTTCTAAGGTTCAAAATTAACAGCTTAAAACTTGTTGCTGCTAAAGCCAAGAAGGTATTGAATTACTATACTGTTAAGAGGCGGCATGATGAACTGATGAGCAAAGTGTAAGAATTGCAAGAAGTAGTTAAAGCATCCGATGTTGAGATGAAGGAACTTTTAGGAGACTCTGATCTTAAGTCCTCGATAGGCTTAAATTGTCTACTATAATTCGACATGACTATACTTTTGTTTTTATTCTAAAGCATTACATTGAAATCAATAAAGTTGTTTATCTTTATTTTGTTTTTAAAAATGTGTAATCATGACTTATTCGCATGTACTTGCCATGTGTGATGCTAGTCACAATCACATCATTTAGTTAAGTTATTATGTTGCGCATCAAAGCAAAGCTTTCACTTGCTAGCAACAATACATTAAATGGTCGAAATGATCAATCACGCTTCAGCAGTGATAGTGGTGTTTACTGCATAGTTCAACATACTAGCATTGATAGTTAAGAGGGTATTACCCAATATATAACCATGTATTCTTTGTTTCAAAATTTGTAGATATGTTTTTTGCAGGCTAAGTATTTCATTGCGCATTTAGGAGCACATGCTCTAACCATGTGACAGCAACGTAAAAGGTAGTAGTTAATCGTGTTTGTGTGCTAAAGAGATAACTCTCTAACTTTGTAGCAACAAGAGATGTGAGTTTTAAGGAGAAAGCATTGAAAAGGCTTGAATAGTGTAAGCCATACATATGATTCATGATAATTTACAAATACATCATTCATTTCACATATGAAATCTTTTAATGTATTGAAAATTGATAGGTGCAGTAACTTTATTAGTTGTTAGGTTTAGAAGCTTACAGTAACCACTGTCATGAACCCCATGAACGATGAAGGGGCTTTCCCACTTTGGTGTGAACTTTAGTGTTGGAATACCTCGCCGCACATGCTCTATTGCATGAAGTACAACGTCACCTTCCTGAAAGGACCGCTTCTTGACCAAACGATCATAAACCACACTTAACCATTGTTGATAGTTAGCAAGGTGACACTTAGTAGTGGCTCGTCTCTCTTCTAAAGCTTTGAGATCAAGCATACATAAAGTATTTGGTTCAAGTTCAGCATTATTAGCCAATCTTGTAGATGGGACCAAAACTTCTATGGGCATCATCGCCTTGCATCCATATACTAAAGAAAGGGGGGTGACCTGAGTAGGACTTCGTTTAGATGTCCTATACGCCCATAGTGCTAATGGAAATTTGTCATGCCATTCTTTGTGATTTTCATCCACAATACGACTAAGTACTTTTAAAAGAGTCTTATTCGTTGCTTCTACTTAGCCATTTCCTTTTGGGTAGTAAGGTGTGGACTTCAAATGATCGATACCATAGGAGGCCAATAGTTGTTGTACTTGTGAGTTGAGAAAGGGTGTACCATTATCTGAAAGAATGCGCTTTGGGATTCTAAAGTGGTAGGTAACATGTTCTTTCATAAAGCTTGCTACTGCTTGTCTTGTAGCTTTCGTTAACGGGATTGCCTCCAGCCATTTGGTGAAGCATTCGGTACCTACCAAGATCCAAATACATCCCCTAGATGGTAGATGTATTAGGCCGATCAAGTCGAATGCCCACATATGGAAAGGCCACGGAGTAGTCAAGCTTTGTAGTGTAACAGCGGGAGCATGGATGGCATTCCCGTGTTGCTGGCATGCGACACATCTCTTAGCAAAGTTGAATGCATCATTTTCCATTATAGGCTAGTAATACCCCAAGCTCAATAGGTGGTAATACAGCTTCCTTCCTCCTTGATGTTCTCCACCATTGCTGAAGTGAGCTTTAACTAGTATAGTCTCCGTTTTAGGTGGTGTGACACATCTAAGGGGTTATCCTATGAATGATACCCTGTATAGCTAGTCTTCATGCATGATATACCTCCTTACCTTGCATTTTACTATACAGGCATCAGTGTCATTCGTAGGTAAGGTGTCGTTCTATAAATAGTCTATGTAAGGGCATTTTCAATCGCCAGCACTTGCCACAAAATGGCATTCTCCTTGATCAGGAATCTCGAAGCATTTTACGCAACTCATTTGCATTTGAGAAGTTTCTTTGGCCATAGCTAGCCAGTAATACCCTGCGAGTTATATGCGGCGATACAAGGATGGGCCTTCCTCTCCACACTAGATTTTGTGATATTTGTCCAACATCAAGCATGCTTGCTTTACACCAATACATTGCAATAGGAAGCCCTCTAGACCTTTGAAGTGTAAAATGCCATTAGTGAGGAGAAAAGTTTTTAAGGTTGCTAAAGAAGCTGCATTAGGATGCACTAATTGACCCTTGATGGGGGTTCACCAGTCATCTAGCATTTCTTCTTCCTCATCTAGCCACTGCAAAGCTGTACATGGAACCGATTTCTTAATGACCTGAATACTTAAACCATCTTCTTTGGCTTAAATAGGAACTTTGGATGCCAAAGTTGCAAGTGCGTCTGCATAACGGTTAGCCAATGTTTGGTATGTTCATATCTCACTTAATTGAATTTGCTAACCAAAGATTGTACTACAACCCTGTAAGGCACTAGTGTTGGTTCTTTGAGAGCAAATTCACCATTGGCCTATTTGATAATTAGGTTTGAATCACCACGTATGCATAAGTGAGATGCCCTAGCACTTTGTGCCAAAATAGGTCCGAGTAGTAAAGCCTCGTACTCAACCTCATTATTGGTGCAATGGAAATCTAGCTTAAATGCTAGTGGTATCTCTTAGCCTTCAAGGGTTATCAATACTACCCCCAACTCCTTTCCTAATACTAGCAAATGAGCCGTCAAACTGTAATTGCCATTCCTCACCCAATTATGTCCTCATGGAATCCTCATGAAACTCTGTCGGGATCGTAGCTATGGTATAAGTCTCATTTGCCATAAGAAAGTTAGCCAAGAGGTTTGCTAGAGCTTAAGACCTGATAGCCTTAGGTGATGTAACTGTAATATCAAACTCTGATAGGAGAAGTAACCATTTTGCGAGTTATCCAAATAGTGCCAGTCGTGATAGCAAGTACTATATCAAGTCGGAGTGAGTAACAAGATTGACTTTATGCGCCAAGAAGTAATGATGAAACTTCTATGTAGTAAATATCAGCACAAGATAATGCTTCTCGCAGGCTGAATAATTGAGTTCACTGCCTTGGAGGGATCAACTTCAGTAATATACAAGTCGCTCCCTTCCCTCATGTTCTTGTGCAAGTAAAGCACCAATGGACTTGTTAGTGAATGTCAAGTAGAGAATCATTAGTAAACCTTTAACCGGCATTGTCATCGTCTATGGAAACGTGAGTATATTGTTTACGTTCTGAATGGCCTCCTCTTGTAGTTGCCCCCACTCAAACAGTGCTCCTTTCTTCATGAGCTGCTATAGGGGATAAGAGATCTTAGCTAGTGTTAGGAAAAATCGCCTGATATAAGAGACCTTCCCCATTAATGTTTTTAATTCCTCCGGGTTAGTGGGTGAAGGCATGGATTGTATAGCTTACACCTTTGCTGGATCAACATCAATCCCTTTTCTATGAACTATAAATCCAAGGAATTTGCAAGACACTATACCAAAGACACACTTTAGCGGATTTACGCATAGCTTATACAATCGGCACCGCTCAAAAACCTTCTACAAGTGTATCAAGTGATCTGTTACCCACTTTAACTTGATAATAATGTCATCCACATAGTCTTCCATGAAGTCATGCATCGTATCATGGAAAATGGCAAACATTGCTCTTTAGTAAGTAGCTCCTGCATTCTTAAGCTCGAAGGACATAGCTATATAGTAAAAATTCTCGACTAGCGTCCTGAAAGCGGTACACTCAGCATCTCTAGTGGCCATTTTAATTTGATTGTAGTTACTAAAACCATCCATAAACGAGAACAATTCATGTCCAACTGTAGCATCTACTAACATATCAATATTTGGCAATGGAGAGTCATCTTTTGGGCAAGCCTTATTGAGATCACAAAAATCTATGTAGACTCATATTTGGCCATTTTTCTTCCTCACAAGCATGGTATTGGCCAACCATGACGGGTGCTCAATTGGCTTGATGAAGCCAGCCTTGAGCAACTTCTTAATCTCTTCTTTGATTTGAACTTGAACTTTTAGGCAAAAAATTCGTTGTCCTTGTTTTACTAGCTTAACCTTAGTTACAATGTTCAACCTACGTACTACTAGAGTGGGGTCCATTCCTAGCATTTCATCATAAGTCCATGCTTACCAATGAAGATAGGTCTTAGAGACTCCCTTGGTTTTGCTAGATCTAACTCTTCAATTTCATCAAACTGTGGTTTGAGTTGATCTTGCAATTCTAAGGAGGCGAGTTAGGTTTCTTATATTGGTATTGGATTTGAAGAAGATGAACAAGCTTCTTCGAGTCTATCTCCTTCAAATCCCATAGACCATCATAAATAGCACACCCTCTACCTATCTTCTTTGATGAAACTTTTTATCACCTCATTTCTCTTTTGCTTCTTTTGGCCCCACGAGAGCCTCACATTCTCTTCTTTCTCGTAGGCTTCTCTTGAGTGTCTTCCCAAATGGGTAGTGGTGTGCCAAAGGATGTTATGATAGAAGTTTCTCCCTCTTAAGCATATTCATCAAAGAATGCGGCTTCGGTAAAGTATGCCTTGTTATGCTTAAATGGATTGTTCGTAGCAGGAATGAATACATCCTTTCCCTTCCAATGGCCCTTAATGCACTAATGCCATGTGAGGGTATAAGATTGTGATCGTGTGGCCACTTTCTCCCAACCAGCAGGTGGTAGGATACAGGCACATCGATCACATGGAACTGTGTGGAGCTTTGTATAAGGCCCACTTTAAAACTCACATTAACATACCCCTACTGTGTTTATAGATGTGTCAATGAAACTATTGACGGCAATAGGTTGTCTCACTAGGCACTAGCTGTTTATTCCTATAGCCTTTAGTGTGGACAACGACAATATGTTTATGGAAGAGCCATTGTTTATGAATGTCCTCTTAATAGGATGCCCATTTAGCATGCTTTCCACATAAAGAGGATAGTTATGATTGGGGTTTTTAGCACACATGTCCGCATCAATAAAGAGGAATGCATTCCCATTTGCCTTTGCGATTCTTTGTATATGTTGTGCTAGATTGCACTCCCCGTATTGTCTCTTTGCGATTTGGGTAAGGGCAGTTGCTGCTGCAAGATGTGCATCATCATTAAACCCTAGTAAGTTAAAAGAAATTTTGAAGTTAGCCGTCTTCATTAGGGCGGCTACCTTAGGCATACATATGTCCTCATTATTCCCAGTCATAGCTTCTTGTGCATTACGCACCTTGGCATATAACATATCTCCTTCTTCAGTATCAGGATTACGATTGATGGCACTTGTAATACCCTGTTGATTATTATGTGTAGGAAGTGGATTATTATGAACATCATTATTTTCTATGATAAGTTCCCCATTAAAAACCTTATCATTGAAAATCTTCTTCAAAGTCCAATACTCTTTCGTAGGGTGACCTACAAACCTATGATACTTGCAAAACTTATGATCATTTTTCTCATTTTATGTTGGTAAACAATTCACTCTTGGGAGCTTGATATTCCCATCTCGTAACCATTGATCAAATAAAGCATGTACCTTTCCCATTGGACATAGGAAAGGGGAGATTGATGTAGATCCTTGGGATATATCATTCCTTGGCTTATTATTATCCCTAGGGGTCTTAACTTGGGCCAAGCTAGCAGATGTTGCTCGTTTCCCAAACCTCCTATTTTCTCCTTGTTGTCTTGCAACAGAATTATTAGTTCTCCTTACAATCTCGACTAGTGCAGAAAAGGAACTTAGATTAAGATTTTTTAAGTACACTACGTACTCGATGAGCATCCCTTAGATGCAAATCTTCACTAACTCCCTCTCATCACATACGTCTTGGATGTCCAGTGTTCGCTCCTTGAAGCATTCTATATAATCCATCAAGTCTTCCTTGGGGTATTACCGTGTTCTTCCCATGTCCGTGATCGTGACCCATTCCTGAGTAGAGAAGAATTTCTCTAGGAATAGCTTACACATAGACCCCCATGAATCAACTGACCCTATAAGGAAATTGACATACCAGGCGTATGCCTTTTCGGTCAGTGATTTGGAAAATTCTTTGAGCTTCAAGTCATCATCTAGCCTGTATACTTCCAAGGTCTCGATAAACTTAAGTAAACATTCTTTAGCACTCCCTTTCTTGCCATTGAACAGGATGAACTTATGACTAACATAGTCTTTAGGATACGACTTTTCAGCAATGTGCTGATGGTAAAGGAGTCTTAACTCCGGTACTCCCACAATGGACTTTGCTTGTATTTCTTTTAGGTATATGTCTAAGTCTTCCTTCATTACAGAGGAAGTCCTTAGGGTAGATACCATGGAAGCAAGTGTAGGAGTAGGCTGACGGCTAAATCCACCGAGAGCATTGGGAGGTGGAACATCTATTGGGGTGGTTTGCTCTTGAGGAATGTTCTCCTCATCCATAGGAGGGTTAACAGGATGAACTGCATGTGATGGAGTTGCATGGGCGGCACCTTATTGTGTAGCAATGTTGGTGTTTGGTGAGGCCACACCTTATTGCACAATAGCGGTGGCAACCAACCCTATGACAAGTGGAGCAAGCATGGTCATAAGTTGATTCAAAGCCCTTGTGTTCTCTTGCATAGTTTGCATCATTTGTGTAGGATCCATGGGAGCCTCAGGCTATGAATTGCCTTTACTAGTATTATGCAGTATTTGAGGCAAGTTCTACTCCATCAGTTTAGAGTTAGGATCTTGTTCTTGATAGAAATTATCAGATGGTCTTCTCTTCCTAGGGGGTGCCATTACTCTTCTATCACTTAACTCTATCCCTAGTGGAGTCACCAAAATGTAGATAGGGGTTCCTAGTAGGAATGATCACATACATATCATGCGGGTACTGCACTGCACGTGAATTTAGAGAAAAGCAATTCAAAGAAGGCATATGATGTAATGACTAAAGAGAGAGAGGTAGGGAGGAGGAATAGACAATCTCAAGTGTCTCGAATGCATAAGTGACAAATAAGGGAGCTAAGAGGACCTCAAGCATTAACCTTGCAGTTTTTGGGCAATAGAGATTGTTCTTCACCCGATCTCTTGTTTGATCTTTGAGAGTAGAGAACTCTTAGTGGAACACCGTTTCTCCAATCTTAGGAATTTGGAAAAAGGTCCTCTAATGAGGAGAAATGGCTAAGTATTTATAGACTCTTAAGCTCGAAAATATTCGTTAGATCACTTTAGCGATCAATGGGCGAGATGGAGTCTGCTCAATTTTGGGTTATCCTAATGAGCTTGCTATAAGCCCAAGACCAGTGGCCTTCCTCATAAGTACATGAGCTTGCCTAAGAAAGGTTGGATGCAGATGAACCGATCTAACGATCCCTATTCCGAGCTCATCAACCCAATTCTCCCTAAGTTATCTCAATAATTGGACCAAACTCATTACGCCCTATCACCTAGCCCAATAAGTCAAGCCAAATAATTAATAGGCTTAGCCCAATATATTTACATAATATTTTTAGCCCTTTACAAAGAGAATAACCAATATTTCATTAAATATTATATCAATGAATTAAATATTTGATTGGATAATTTTTTTGGATAATGCATAGAAATATTAAATTATATTTATATTAAATTTGTCTACTATGCAAGATAATTCTCCTCAATTTGAGAACAAACTATTTGAATGGAAGAAGAAAGATTATGATGATGTTAATAAGGAGCAATTTAGAAACATAACTAAGAGAGTAAAGATGGAATGAACCATTAATATCAAAAATACATTTTGTATTAGTTTTGGAGATCTTAATTTAATTAAATAATTTATTAATGTGTTTTATCCCTATCATATACCTCTTCCTATACTTTATTTGTTTTTTAATGCAATGTCATTTTATTATTTATAAACCATTGTCAAGTCTAATTTTTGAATTTTCCCATTCCTAATCTGATCTAGACTAGACCCTATGCTCATCTAATATAGATCCTCGACTTGAGTTAGGAAATTCATTTAATTTTGGAGTCGCCACCCAACTGTTTGTTAGGAAAAATTGAATTAAGACTAAAGGAGCGGATTAGTCTTAATTTAGACCACTAGTCGTCTTGATTTCCTCTTCTCGTTTTTGGTGAAAAGAGGAAAAGGAAAACCAGAGTTTCTAAGTTCGGAGGCTAACCTATTAAAACCTTACGGTTACCACCTAATCTCCTAAAATTATCTCTATCTAGAAATGTCTTTTATTTTGTTTCTGTTGCTTTTTATTATGTTCTTGAATGAATTATTTAAGAAAAATTATTTTTTTATTTCATTTTATGGGTTGACCCAAATGGGTGCCTACGTACCTGCTATTCAGGATCAAACAAGCCATAGTTCGCTTTTCCTGAAAAGATTTAGTGGGTTTGTGAATTTTAATTTGAAAATCTCTTTTGATTTATGTTTTTAACATTTTTTGGATTTTTCTAAAAAAATCTAAACCTAAGCTTAATAATTTGATTTTTGAAAATAATTTTTGGGGAAAACATCAATTTTTGACTTATTTGAGAAAATGATTTTTCTAAGTGATAAAACTCATTTTTATAATTTTTTTAAATTTTTTTATGATTTTTTTTGTAATTTTTATGATTTTTTTGTAATTTTTATGATTTTTTCTCATTCTTCTACATTTTTATAATTTTTATGAGTTTTCATGATTTTTATAGTTTTTTATTTTTTTTTATGATTTTTTTATTAATTTTTCATAATTTTTGTGAATTTTTGTTAAACATTTTATCCTAAGTTATTATCTATCCTATTTTGAAATCTAAAGTTTTATTATTATTTTCCTAATATTTTTATTATCATTCTCTACATTTTTATTATTTTTTATTTTTATTTTTATTATTATTTTAAATTATTAAATCCTAAAAAAATCTAATTTCTAACATTTTCCTATTTATGGAAATATAAATAAAACATAAATAAATAAATACATAAATAACAAATTAATAAATCAAATAACAAAATAATAAATCAAATAAAAACAAATAAAAAAAATTCGAAAAAATCCGGAAAATCCGACTTACCTAGATCCGGGTCAGTACACTAGTCGGGTCGGATCGGTCGGACGCGGCGGCAAGGATTGCTCGTTGACGGCGTTCCGGTGGCCTTTTGCAGCGAGTGAGGTGTCGAATCCTAAGTTATCGAGGGTGAGGAATCCAATGGTGGCGGTGGTTTGCTCCAGAAACGCCTCCTAGTGGTTGCTTAGCTCCTAATGGGTGGTTGTGGCTTCAATTTCCTCCGGTGGTCTCCGATTCACTCTTTTCTCTCACTTTCTCTCACTTTTGATCTATCATTTGGCTTCCTCACTTCATCCTCTATTTATAGGCATTCGAAATCGAGCTGGATAAGCTCATATTTCCACCGATCGAGGCAAATCGGATCGACGGTTAAATGAACCAACTCCGATTTGTGTAAATCCTTCGATTTGTTGAGATTTGATTCCAATTGGATGATGTTTATCTCAATTCTGTTGAAGATCTGTTGGATTTGTGCAAAAAATCGAATCGAAATGGCTGAAATTCGAATTTTTCCCCTCGCCGGTGATCTCGGACCGAGGTTAAAGACGATCACGCGCCCGGCGCGTGCGTTCCCTCCAGCCAATCAGATGTTGCCACGTGTCCTAGGTAAATGAAAAAATCGCAAAACGCGGAAACTGCTTCCCTCGCGTTTCGAACCTGCGACCTCGCACCCGTACTCACCCACTTAGCCACGGCTCGGACCAGCTGAGCTAGCCCATTTTCCTGATTTTGTTTATTTTGCAAATTGCATATATGCAAAGTGATTTTTTTATTTTTTTGTATTTTTTGAAATTTCAAAAATTTGTAAAAATTATTTATTCCTTATTATTGCCATTTCTAAAATCATCTTTCAAAATTGATGTGTTTTCCTATTTATTTTTATTTTTTGAATATTTTTATTATTTTTGCTAAATTAGAGAAAAATTGGAAAAAATTGAAAATTGATTATTATTAATTATTATTTATTCCTAGGGCAAAAATGGGGTGTTTACAGCTGCCCCTCTTTGTAGTAAAGTTTGAAAACTTAACTACAAAGATAAGAAAGACGCCATTTTTGGCCTCTTAAATAGATAACGCCTTGGTTTGGCTGGTTATCTAGAATTTGGTTTTTTGGTAGGAAAATGCTCCATGAGCTAATAATCCCACGATTCTGAATGGTCCTAACAATTTAGAGTAATGTTCCCTCCCCGAAAAGTGTTTTATGGGCTGACTGATTGGCGATAGGAAACATCTCAAGCATTGTTTAGGAGTGTAGAAGAAATGATGATAGGAAGCGTCTTATCAAACTAGCAACCTTGAAAAAAAGATTATCTTAGGAAGCGCCCTTATGAGCTGGCTACCTGTCAACAGAAGCGTCTGGTTAGACTAGCAACTCTTTAGAAAAATACCTCCGAAAAGTGCTCCTATGAGCTGACTAATCGAGGGAGTCTAGGAAAGTGCCCCTCTTGGGCTAACTAACCTTTGATAAAATGTCTCAAAAAGTGCCCCCTATGGGCTAACTAACCTATGATAGAATGTCTCAAAAAGTGCCCCTATGGGCTGACCTTGAGAACAGATATTTAAGAAAGTGCCCCCTATAGGCTGACTAACCTATGATAGAATGTCTCAAAATGTTTTAGGAAAGTGCCCCCTATGGGCTGACCTTGAGAACAGATATTTAGGAAAGTGCCCCCTATGGGCTGACTAACCTATGATAGAATGTCTCAAAAAGTGCCCCCTGTGGGCTGACCTTGAGAACAGATATTTAGGAAAGCGCCCCCTATGGGCTGACTAACCTATGATAGAATGTCTCAAAAAGTGCCCCATATGGGCTGAACTTGAGAATAGATATTTAGGAAAGCGCCCCCTATGGGCTGACTAACCTATGATAGAATATCCCAAAAAGTGCCCCCTATGGGCTGACCTTGAGAACAGATATTTAGGAAAGCACCCCCTATGGGTTGACTAACCTATGATAGAATGTCTCAAAAAGTGCCCTCTATGGGCTAACCTTGAGAACAGATATTTAGGAAAGTGCCCCCTATGGGCTGACTAACCTATGATAGAATGTCTCAAAAAGTGCCCCCTATGGGCTGACCTTGAGAACAGATGTTTTAGGAAAGTGCCCCCTATGGGCTGACTAACCTATTAAAGGGGATGTTTAGACAAGTGCCCCACTATGGGCTGACTCATCTTATGCTTTTGAATATGCTTTCTACTAACTAAGCTAAATGATGTGATGCCTTTCATGATGATAGATATTTATTTTAATATGCTTGCCAATTTATCGTGGATAGCAACTAAACAACCGAACCTTCGTGCTGGTTGCTTCTGCTTCACTTCTTCTTATCTTGACATGGGGTTGAAAATCTTGATGTGCTTCCTTTCTTATGTGCAAAGCTCTTTTGACGGTAACGTTATCCTACTAATGAGCTAAGTTCTAATGCTCAAAAGTAGATAGAATTATATTACCAAATACATTGAGATTCATTATCATTTTAGTGTTTATCTTTCATTGGCGAAGTGGTGGGTAATGTGTTTAGGAGTATTTGTTGTGGTGCGAATTGATTTGGATTATTGACCATTCAGGGATATTAACTTTGCTTGTAAAAAGTAAAAACTCGACTCAATGAAATTTGTATCGAACATTGGCTTTCATAAACATTGGAAAAATTTCAATTCCCTTACCTAAGGATAGTACATCTTTACAGCATCTATGTTAATGGGGTCTCTCAATTCCGGACCATCCATTTGAATCAGTATCAAAGCACCTCCTGACAAAACCTTTTTCACCACATAGGGGCCTTCATAGTTTGGGGTGAATTTTTCTCTAGAGTCTTGGGCGTTCGGGAGAACCTTCCTTAGCACCAGATCCCCTTCTTTGAAATATCGGGGCCTCATTTTCTTATTAAATGCTCGAGCCACCCTTTGTTGGTAACATTGGCCATGACATAGTGCGGTAAGTCTTTTTTCATCAATCAGATTCAGCTGATCAAGCCTCTTCTTTACCCAATCTGATTCGGTTAGCTGAGTTTCTGACAAGATTCTGAATGATGGTATTTTAACTTCAACTGATAGCACTGCTTCAATACCATATACCAATGAATATGGGGTGGCTCCCGTAGATGTTCTTATTGAAGCCCTATAAGCCATAAGAGCAAACGGTAACATTTCATGCCAATCTCTGTAAGTGGTTGTCATTTTCTTGATGATCTTTTTGATATTCTTGTTAACTGCTTCTACCGCCCCGTTCATTTGAGGTCGGTAAGGAGTTGAATTTCTGTGGTTTATGTGGAATTGTTGACATAAACCTATCATCGATTTGTTGTTAAGATTGGTACCGTTGTTAGTGATGATGGACTCAGGAACTCCGTATCGGGCTATTATGTCTCTTTTCAAGAAGCGGACTATTACCCCTTTTGTGACATTGGCATATGACGAAGCTTCTACCTATTCGGTGAAGTAATCAATCGCTACCAGTATGAATCTGTGGCCGTTGGACGCTGTCGGAGTGATTGGGCCAATTATGTCGATTCCCCACATGGAGAAAGGCCATGGTGCTGATAACAGGTGTAGCTCGTTGGGTGGAGCATTTATCCAGTTTGTGTATACTTGACATAGATGAAAGTGCTTAACATATTTTATGCAATCCGATTCCATGGTCAACCAATAATATCCTAACCTCATGATTTTTCGGGCCAACATGTAGCCATTCATATGAGGTCCACATACTCCTTCATGTACTTCCTTCATCAGTTGGCATCAGATGATCTTTTGTAGAGTACAGACCCACTTAGTAAGAAATGGCTTGCTAATCTTCTGAGTGTTCTTTGGTCATTCTTGCTAGCCATTTCGGGGTATTTACTTTCTTGGAGGAAGGTCTTGATGTCGTGATACCAGGGCTTGTCATCTTGTATTTTTTCAATGGTTAAACAGTAGGCGGGCCGACTTCCGATGTCTATTTTCATCGGTTGAACTTCGGCTCCCCCTGTTATCTGGATCATAGATGCTAGTGTGGCTAGTGCATCTGCAAACTGATTCTGAGTTCTCGGGATGTATGTGAAAGTGATTGCCTTAAATTCTTCGATTAGCTCTGTCAAGTGGTGATGATATGGTACCAGTTTGGGGTCTTTAGTCTTGTATTCCCCTCTTGTCTGTAGTATGATAAGCGACAAGTCCCCGTATACTTCTAATTCGCAGATTTCCATTTGACAGGCCATTTTGAGGCCAAGAATACACGCTTCATATTCCGCGATATTATTAGTATAGGGAAATGTAAGTCTTGTCGCTGCAGGGAATTGAGTGCCGTCTGGGGATATCAACACTGCCCCGATTCCCCAACCAAATACATTGGCAGCTCCATCGAAAAACAGTTTCCATTTTGGGTTCTGCTCTATCCCAAAGTCTTCCACTGGCATATCTTCCACTGTTAATATATTTTCGTTTGGAAATTGGGCTTGTAGTTCTTGGGAATCTGTCTCGACAGGGTGTTCTGCCAATTGGTCGGCTAAGGCTTGCCCTTTCATCGAGTTCTGATTTATGTATGTGATGTCAAACTCGGATAGGAGCATTTGCCATTTGGAGATTCTCCCTATCAAAGCTGGTTTCTCTGCCATGTATTTCAAGGGATCATGCTTTGTCAGTAACTCAATATGATAGTAAAGGGTGTATTGTCTCAGCCGATGCATGACCCAAATTAGAGCACAACAAGTCTTCTCCACCTCTGAGTACCTATGTTCCCCATCTGTGAACTTCTTGCTCAGGTAATATATGGAACGCTCCCTTCCCTCGTCATCTTTCTACCCCAATACGCATCCCATGGATTTAGGGAGTATAGTAAGGTATAAGAATAAGGGCTTCCCTTGCTTCGGGACTATCAAGACCGGAGGTTTTATAAGATAGTCTTTGATCGTCCTGAATGCTTCTTCGCATTCGTCGTCCTATTCTATTGTAGCGTTCTTCTTCAACAGATGGAAAAGTGGCCGGCATTTGTCAGTGAGTTGTGAGATAAAACGAGCTATATAATTTAATCTTCCCAACAAGCTTCTTACTTCTTTAACGGAGCGTGGGGAAGGTAACTCTAATATAGACTTTACCTTGTCGGAGTCGATTTTAATGCTGTCCTGGCTTATGACAAACCCTAACAATTTCCCCGTTGTGACCCCGAAAGTACATTTCTCTGGGTTTAACTTGAGTTGGAATTTTCTCAGTCGCTTAAACAATTTCCTTAGGATATCTATATGGCTTTCTCCTTCTTTAGATTTGGCTATCATGTCGTCGACATATACTTCAACCTCTCGATGCATCATGTCGTGAAGTATTGCGACCATGGCTCTCTGATACGTTGCGCCGGCGTTTTTCAAACCGAAGGGCATGACTTTGTAACAAAAAGTTCCCCATGTTATGATGAAAGTCGTTTTGGTCTTATCCTCTTCAGCCATTTTTATTTGATCCTGAGAAACCGTCCATGAACGAGAAGAGATGGTTTCCCGCAGTGTTGTCTACTAGAACATCAATGTGGGGTAGGGGGAAGTTATCCTTTGGCGTAGCTTGGTTTAAGTCCCGGAAGTCTACGTATACGCGTACTTTTCCGTTCTTTTTCATAACGGGGACTATATTTGCTACCCATTCTAGGTAGTCGGATACTTCGATGAACCCTACTTCTAGCAGTTTCTTGACTTCCTCCTTAATCTTTAACAAGATGTCAGGCCTAAATCTTCTCAGTTTTTGTTTTTTAGGTTTGACATCTTCCCTTGTGGGAAGCCTATGAACCACTATTGATTGGTCTAGTCTTGGCATGTCACCATATGACCAGGCAAACACATCCGCGTATTCTGTTAATAGCTCGATTATCTCACATTTTTGCTCGGCACTCAAACTGGTCTCGATTTTGAGGTTTTTAGGGTTTTCCATGCTTCCTAGATTTACTGTCTCCACCGGCTCGTCGATCGAAATTCTGCTTTGTTCATGTTTTTGCCAATTTTCTTGTATTATTTCGTGGTCGAGGATATCGCCTTCAACAACTAACCCAGCAGCGTTGGAAATGATATCAGCGTTTTTATTTTCTACCTGCGCGAAATATCCCTGATGTTCGATGGTAGGAGATCTGGGTAAAGTAAAAATGAAAGCATATATATAAGAAAAACATACTGTAATTGAATTGATAAAGAGTCTCAAAAATTTGTTCAATAACTATTCTCTACTTTTTAGCTAACCTAGAGCTATTGATAGGATAAAGAAACCAATTGTTCAGAGCCGGATGCTAGTTGGACGTACGGGGGTTTGGTTTTCCTTTGCTGGCGTCACCTTCGTTTATCCGAGGCTCTTGAATGATATTTGCTTTGCGGAAAGATTGTTGGAGAGGTGGGATGCACATCTGGGTGTCGATCAGCTTCCCCTTCATTCTGCCTTTGACACCTCTTGCTTGTGCTTCTTCTTCGGCTATGGGAACGTACCCTAGTCCAAACGTCTCTTGCTGCCCCTCTTTAAACTGAAGGCCCTCCTTACTGGTCACCACGTTCACTTCATTGATCATGTTTATAGTCTTCTCCTCTTCCTTTGGCGAGTTGTCCTCTTTCTCAAACTCTGGCCCCCATCCGCTAGGCGGCCCATACTCAGTTAGGGTGTAAGAATAGTTTACCAAGTATTCGAACCTCCCGTGTGATTCTCCCAAAGTGCCGACTGTTGGGTCTCCGGCTAACCACCTTCTTTTAATGTGTGCCTTTGGTGCTTCTTCTGGCGCTTGATGGGGTTGCTTCTTCTGTTGGTCCATCGTCTTCTGCTTAGGGGCTTCCTTGGGAGTTGACTCCTCATATGTGATCATGTTAATGGTGGGCTTATGATTGGGCAGTGGGTTGGTGTTGACATTGGGTGCTGGGGTGTTCACAAAATCCAGCTGTATGATTCCTGCATCGATTAAGTCTTGGATCTTGTGCCGGAGCCTCCAGCACCGATTTGTAGAATGCCCCTCCTGACCCATATGGTAGTCACACTTGAGGCTTGACTCGAAATTCTTGGGCTTGTACCGATCGTTGGGGATCTCGAAGCTGATCAAGTTGTCTGCCCTCAACCAAGCAAAGACCTAACTAAGCGGTATGGGGATTGGAGTGAACTGCCTTGGGACCCTGGCGGCCTAGGTATGACCTGTCGCAGATTGTTGGGCTAGGGTACTCATGGTCTGGAATGTCACACGAGTCCCAGCTTTTTCTGCCTTACCGGAATGGACTGTGCTGACGGTAGACTCCTTAGCTCTATTTCCTCCTAAGGGCCTTTGTGTTGGTGTAACCTTAGGAGGATCCATTGTTTGGAGTCTGTCGGTGGTGATGGCATTTTCAATCCGACATCCTGCAGCTACCACCTCTACAAAACTGGATGAGGTCTGGCCTACCAGATGTGAAAAGTAAGTCTTATCCAGGGTGTTGACAAATATGGATGTCAACTCCTTCTCAGAGATTAGGATTGCTACTCTAGCGGCCTGGGCTCTCCAGCGCTGAGCATATTCCTTAAACGGCTCAGTATGTCTTTTCCGTAGACTTCCCAGATCAATCACAGATGGGGCGACTTCAATATTGAAATTGTACTGGTCATAGAACGCCTGGGCTAGCTTTTCCCAGGTGTTGACACTGTTGAAGTCCAGGTGGGCGTACCAGACTAATGCAGGGCCTGTGAGGCTGTCTTGGAAGGTCTAGATCATGAGTTGGTCGTATTGAGCATACTTGCTCATCTTTCGGGCATATAGCCTGGTATGCATTTTGGGGCACCCGGTCCCATCGTATTTTTCGAACTTTGGGATCTTGAACTTCTCAGGGTATACCTCTTCCCTGTACACTGGCGGACTGGTGATCCCGGCCTGCTCGAAACCATCAGGACCCTCAATTGTTTTCATCTTATCATGGAGCTGCTGGAAGAGTCTCTTCTCCATTTCCTTCTATCTCTCTTCCATCTCTCTTTTCAGGTCATCAGAGGTTGGCCCCTGGTTGATCTTCTGCTCATATTCAAAGGTCAGGTTAAGGTGGGAATTGATCTCTTCATACTCCGGAGGCTGTCCCTCCACTGCTTTTCCTTTCCTGGCCCCTGAATGTTCTTCCTAGGTTGGCTGAGTGGTGCGAAGGAGGCCGATGCTTTCAGTTAAGAGGTGGACCTGGGCAGCCAATTGTTGGACCGTTTGTTCTAGGGATACGATCCTGGAGTCTGAGGCAGCTTTAGCATTTGTGTTGTTGCGGTTGTCACTACTGTTGGCCATTTTTGTCCTTGAACGTGTGCGAATTGGGCTTCTGGAAGGGTTTGGTTGCTTGGGAGCTATCTTGATACCTAGCACGCATTTTGTTTTTTTTCTTTAGTGTAATGTATGCAAAATGCTATGCATGTGTCACACAAATGCTAAAAATAAAAAGGGTTGATAATTGATTGATGATGTAATATTGAAACTTTCACTTTTATTAATATTGGAAATTTTGGAGTTCAAAAGAAAAAATAAAAGATTACAAATGATGATCTATTTCCTAGCTCTTTTGGTCTTCTGTTGTAGAGACTCAGGCTTCTCGTTGATGACGGCTTCTAATTCTTCGACCTTAGCTTTGGTCTTGAGTGGGAGTGATCTCGCGTGGCCCAATGAAGAAAGTCGCGGGCTCTATTTACCATAAGTGGAGCATGGCCCATACCAAGGGCAAGTTTACCTCCATCTTTGTTAGTGAGAGGATGGGCCCTATTTTCTGCTGGATGAAGGCCTGCTCCTCTGGATTGTACAAGGTAAACCAATAGTCCAGTACCAATTTTGGGTCCAAAGGTTTGTACACCCGAATTTCTTTGTGGAGGAGGTGATCAACTGCGGTACTAGCCATCTATTACAACAAGAAATTCCAGAACTATGAAAAAATTACAGGGAAATAGATCCGAACTCCATGAACAAAACAATAATTTATTACATTATCATCAATTGTCAACCCATGACTTATGTATGCAAAATAGGTTGGTTCTAGCTGGTCCCCAAGCTCTATGGCCTCTCGCATTCTCGGAGAAATGGATCTCAGGCCATATCGAAGCATTAGGTGGGGTAGCCTAATCGGTCCCGAACGGTGATCAACTCACTTCGCCCGAAACCTACACAATGGCTCCCCGTCTTAGGGTTCTAGGACAGTCCGGGTTCGACCGCATCTATTCACACGAAAACATGCATGTATGCAGACCCCATAGTAAAGAAAGCTAAACCGAGCTAATCCCCGAAAAGTTAGCAACAAGATAATAATTGAAAGACATTTCTTTAAGAGAACAATTCGAAGAGATTCAGGTGGCTAGCCTACTAGCATGGGTCCCCAGTGGAGTCGCCATCCTGTCGAGTCTAATTTTTGAATTTTCCCATTCCTAATCCGATCTAGACTAGACCCTATGCTCATCTAATATAGATCCTCGACTTGAGTTAGGAACTTCATTTAATTTTGGAGTCGCCACCCAACTGTTTGTTGGGAAAGATTGAATTAAGACTAAAGAAGCGGATTAGTCTTAATTTGGACCACTAGTCGTCGTGATTTCCTCTTCTTGTTTTTGGTGAAAAGAGGAAAAGGAAAACTAGAGTTTCTAAATTCGGAGGCTAACCTATTAAAACCTTACGGTTACCACCTAATCTCCTAAAATTATCTCTATCTAGAAATGTCTTTTATTTTGTTTCTGTTGCTTTTTATTATGTTCTTGAATGAATTATTTAAGAAAAATGATTTTTTTTATTTCATTTTATAGGTTGACCCAAATGGGTGCCTACGTACCTGCTATTCAGGATCAAATAAGCCGTAGTTCGCTTTTCCTGAAAAGATTTAGTGGGTTTGTGAATTTTAATTTGAAAATCTCTTTTGATTTATGTTGTTAACATTTTTGGGATTTTTCTAAAAAAAATCTAAACCTAAGCTTAATAATTTGATTTTTGAAAATAATTTTTGGGGAAAACATCAATTTTGGATTTATTTGAGAAAATGATTTTTCTAAGTGATAAAACTCATTTTTATAAATTTTATAAATTTTTTTAATTTTTTATGATTGTTTTTGTAATTTTTATGATTTTTTCTCATTCTTCTACATTTTTATAATTTTTATGAGTTTTCATGATTTTTATAGTTTTTTATTATTATTTTTATTTTTTTATGATTTTTTATTAATTTTTCATAATTTTTGTGAATTTTTGTTAAAAATTTTATCCTAAGTTATTATCTATCCTATTTTAAAATCTAAAGTTTTATTATTATTTTCCTAATATTTTTATTATCATTCTCTACATTTTTATTATTTTTTTATTTTTATTATTATTATTATTTTAAATTATTAAATCCTAAAAAATCTAATTTCTAACATTTTCCTATTTATGGAAATATAAATAAAACATAAATAAATAAATACATAAATAACAAATTAATAAATCAAATAACAAAATAATAAATCAAATAACTATATACTAGAAAGACGACGCCACGTACTTTAAGTTTTTAATAACTAATGCTTTCGCCTTGCAGTTAATAATTTAATTTGTTATTTACTGCTTAATGCTCATTCCACTCTGTTTCTTTTCTTTATTCTAATTTACTCATCTCTTACCTAAGCTGTAGACTAGTAGTTAGGCTAGGCAGCCCTTAAGCCCTAAACCTAGCTTCTGGTATCACCCATCCGTGGGTGCCCCCTAGTCGACCCTGCTCTCTCATGATGGTATCAGAGCCAAGGGGGGAGTATATAGTTAAGCTTGAATAATTTATTTTAGGATCCGTGGTAATATCGGATCAAAAGGAAGTCCGATTGTCCCAAGTGGGAGGACGCCTTAATTTTTGTACTATTTGGAACAATACGGGATCACCGTGGTGCTAGGTGAAGGGGGAGTATCCAGTACCGCCGTGTAAGTCGTGTAAAACCTGTAGATAGAGCGTAAGTCGGGTAGCGCATTTGGTTCGGAGTTGAAACCTTGAGCGGCCAAATTCCATGCTCTCATGCCGTATTTTCCCCTACGGGATGTACTAAAATTAAATTTAAAGTAGGAATTCCATCATAAAATGAATTTATTTAGCAGAACTATGTCGTCCTCTAGCTCAGTTCTAAATGAGGAACTTGAGGATCTAGGAAATATAAACAATAGAGATGAAATTAGAATGAAAGAATTTAATGAAGCAATAGATAATTGGAAGATTTCAAAGAAATCTTATGATGAAATCTACCAAATGGCCAAATGGAAAATCTTTGGCAAAAATGATTATGTCGTATCCACAGAAGAAAGAGACATACCTGTCTCTGATGGATTGACAACAATTGAAATGTTAAACCGTGGTTCCATTCAAAACTATGGAAAAGAATGGAATTACATGCACATAGGTCTAATCCAAGTAGGAGCTAAACCTCTTACAAAATTAGGATTAGATACTTCTGTCCTAATGGTCCTTAGAGATGCAAGAGAAGTGGAATATGAACGATCGATCCATGCATCGATTGAAACCAGTCTCAGTACTGGTCCAGTCCAGTTTGAATGTCATCCAAATGTTACTCTAGGTCTTAGGGATCAAACCATAATGAAATCCCTAACCCTTCAAATCAAAACCCACAATTATAAAATGATTCCAGGTGCTTTACCAATGGCGGTAATCTACCGGATTTATTTTAAATTAATGAAAACAGCTTTCGGATCAAAAGCGTACAAAATTGACAAAAAAGGTCAAACGCTTCTGATTCAAACAGATCTAAACAGATCTAATGTGACTATCCCTAGGATAATCAAATGGGATCAGGTTAGCCTACCTGACCACTGGGAAATAGAAAATCCTGTTCCCCAGAACTCATATCAAGTAGCTGAACCATCTAATGTCGTTCAACATCCTGATGGTAAAGTTACACTTTAATTTCCTAGGAGATCTTTTGAAACTCCTAGAAGTTCTATGTCCTTAGGATCATCAAGAAGGTCAGTTGATCTGTCCAGAATTGATGAATCCAAAAAAGTCCAGGAAAGTCCTAAAAAGATTTTGGATGGAATTCCTACTTTAATCTTAATTCCTGCACATTGGGACAATCGGACTTCCTTTTGATCTGATATTACCACGGATCCTAAAATAAATTATTCAAGCCTAACTATATACTCCCCCCTTGGCTCTGATACCATCACGAGAGAGCAGGGTCGACTAGGGGGCACCCATGGATGGGTGATACCAGAAGCTAAGTCTAGGGCTTAAGGGCTGCCTAGCCTAACTACTAGTCTACAGCTTAGGTAAGAGATGAGTAAATTAGAATAAAGAAAAGAAACAGAGTGGAATGAGCATTAAGCAGTAAATAACAAATTAAATTATTAACTGCAAGGCGGAAGCATTAGTTATTAAAAACTTAAAGTACGTGGCATCGTCTTTCTAGTCGCATGAAGCCTAGTGCTTCCTTTGGACCAGTAGCCCGCAGCGTCTAGTATTCCAGCCGATATACTTTAAGCATTAATCATACATACATTAATATTTAAAGTAGTAAATATATGCAAAACCTCAAAAGGCGGTATAACCAGCCGAGGAGGTTATATAAAAACTGCAAATAAATAAATTAATTGCAAAAGAACTTAACACCACAGGCGGCAGAGCCAAGGCTAGTGGGTTATTGTTCTTTAAAAGATAAGTAAATAAATAAATATTTACTTCATTAACATTGAATCCTTAAAAGGAAAATTAGTTACAGACAGAAACAAACAATACATTAAAGAACGAAAGGAGATAAGGATAAGAGAGGTGGAAGATCAGAAAGGATGGAAGAAGATTATGTGAAGGTTAGAGACGAAAGGAGAGAGGGGATATACCTAAGTATGTCTGCGTACTTAGGGCCTATGATTCATCAACCATAGTAGAAGACTCTATTAGTGTTTGGGAAAAGAGAGAGGAGGAAAGTGTGGAAGAAGTGGCCGAAGGTCGGTAGCCGGTGGTAGTGGAGAGATTAGATGGAGAAGAAGGAAGGTTAGAAGTGTTTGTGCTTTAGAGTGTTTTGGTCTTGGGTCAGATATGCGATGCCTCTAATGAGGTCGCATTCTTCTTTTAAAGACCACATTTTTACTGTTTCTACAGTAAAATTTCTTTTTACTGTAGTGCACAGTACTTTGTCGGGAATATTACTGTTTCAACAGTAATTCCCAGAGATTTTTCAGTGGAAAAGATCCACCTGTCATTCAAACCGTTGAAGACGGCTTGTTTTTATCGGCTTTGGGGATGACCCATGGGTAAATTGTTCCGTATATGACGGAGGATTACATACAACATTGTCCGTAAAATTACGGAGTAGGTACAAAAAATTATACAGTTTTAATACTATATTTCATTCTATGTATTTTGTTACAATTGTAACAAAACACTTACATTATTGCCTACGGACTTCCTAAGTTGATGTCGTAGCAATCGTCTTCATTGCTTTGTAATCCTGTTGATGTAGAGGCAGAAGAGGTTTCTTCATTAGTCCGCATCTCATCTTCGGATTTCTTTAATTGTACAAGAGCAGCTTCCAAAACTTTCTTCATATCTTCTGGATTTTGCGTCTTAGCCATGTTTGACATTAGGAAACCCCTATCATGTAAGAATGGGGTTTGAGTACCTCCTTGGGCCAGGAACTTCTGCTTTGTCAGCCATTTGTCAATTGCTGACTCGGTCACCCTGTCCCAGAGCTTGAATCCGTCCCACCATTTGACCTTGAATGTCCTGGTGAGAACCGGAGTTTGAGTTCTTCGGTCTTGTTTGTAACCGAAGCTCCATGCCATTACCCATGATATCCCTATATGCATGTAGTATATCATGGTTTTATCGAACATATATTCATGTTCATTACATTCATAATTTTTTAAGAACAGAAAGTATCCGTTCTTAGCATTTTCATGGACAATATTTTCAATTGCCCCATATTCTTCCCACCAGTGAGCAAACCAGCAGGGCAAATTTTTTGAAGAACATTTATAAAAAAAAGATCAACCATGTATGAGATCTTTTCTGATTCATTCTTAAAAAGGCATTGAACCAAGCCTGCTTATAATCAAAATAATTATAAGTGGCCAAATGAGGTTCCATTGGTCCCAGCGGATTAAAGCTGAGCTTTTGTTTGCTAGTCGGCTTGCCAGGCTAATCGCACAGGTTTATGACCTTGTGGATTCTAGCTGTTAAGTAAGAGATTACTCCATTGTTTTGAAAGTGTTTGATCGACACAGATCTTGTATCAACCAAAATTTTCTCGTAAAAATCCATATTTTTTAATGGATCATACGATACATAAAAAACATTTTCAGGAAATATTTTCCTGGCAAAATCAAAAGGATCATTTTCATGCATACCTTTTTCTACTGAAAAGATATACTTGGAAATGGCCTTATGATACCATTTTTGAAAAGATTTTTGAGGGACTAATGCCCTCGAAGAAGACGCCACCTCAGTTACATGAACATTGGTAGATGATTTTTTAATCATCTTTTTCTGGTCTTTTACGGGAGACCTGGAACCCAGCGCATTAGTGATTTCCTTAATTAATTCAGGCGTTATCACTACATTAGTGTCTAAACCCTCAGTGTTTAAACTCACATTACCCTCAACTGGAGGTCTGGTCATTAGTTTGGATGAGGCAGTTGATTCCTCATCACGTTCCTTAATTGCCAATGGCACATTGGGTTTCGGAGCCGTAGCAGCAAGCCACGACCGGACATTTGTAAGTCCCTTACGGGGGACTTCCTTTTCCTTTCCCTTTCCCTTGGGAGGCATCTCCCTGCAGGAATTCACGAGTCAGGAAGTCAGGAAGAGAATTGGACGTTCCTTTAATATGCATAATTTCGAAATCAAAACAAGATAAAATTGCTTGCCATCTGGCAAAAATCTGTTTTGAAGCCAAATTGTGAACATCTTTCTCTAGAACATTTTTTGCTGCAGAGCAGTCAATTCTTAAAAGAAATTTTTTATTTAACAAATCTCCTTGAAATTTAGAAATTGTTAAAACAATAGCCAAAATTTCTTTTTTAATTGTGGAATAATTTAACTGACATTGGTTCCAGTGTTTAGATACGTACTGGATAACATTTTCATTCCCATTAGGGGATTTTTGCTTAAGGATTCCTCCAAATCCTATATCAGATGCATCAGTCTCTACTATCTTAGGTAGGGATGGATCTGCTAGATGAATGCAAGGGATTTCCTTTATCCTTTGCTTGATTTGTCTGACAATATCGGTGTGTTCATCAGACCATTCAGGAGGATTCTTTTTACGCCGATTATGCAGAGGCTTACATAAAACATTGAGATTCTTAAAGAAATCTGCTACATAGTTTAAGCTACCTAAGAATCGCTGGAGTTGTGTTTTATCCAGAATCCTATCAGGGAACTTAGAAGCAAATTCTATAGATCTCTTAATTGGTTGGATTGTGCCATTATGAATATCAAAACCTAATAACCTAATCCGGGTTTGGAATAGAGATATCTTAGATGGTGATACTACTAGACCATTGTGTCTGACTCTTCTTACGAAAGATCTGACATGTTTAAAATGCTGTTCTATATTTGGAGAAAATATTAGAACATCATCTATATAAATTATTACGAAATCTAATTCATTAAAGATTTCGTTCATTATCCTCTGAAATTCAAAAGGTGCATTTTTAATACCGAAAGGCATAACGTTCCATTCATACTGTCCAAAAGGGACAGTGAACGCTGTCTTGTACCTATCAGATTCATTGATCTGGATTTACCAAAACCCAGACTTCATATCGAACTTGGAGAATATTTTAGCATTATGTATTCTACCAAGCAAGTCTTTTTTATTAGGTATAGGATACCTAATCCATTTAAGAACATTGTTAAGAGGTTTATAATTTATTACCAATCTAGGTACACCTCTTTCTATTTCAGCATTTTTGTTAACATAAAAAGCAGAGCAACTCCAAGGGGATTTGGATTTGCGGATAAGCCTTTTAGCTAACAAGTCATTGATTTCTTTCTTACAGTGTTCTAAAACACTGCTATTCATTTGTGAAGGTCTAGCCTTCGTAGGAATGTTTTTCTCATCGAAGTTACCTTCATAAGGTAATCCGACAGAGTGGGATTTCCTATCCCAAAATGCATTTGGAAGAGTGGAACATATGGTATTTCTGATCTCACTTTCTAATTTAGAAACATGTGTCTTTTCTCCTTGTTTTTAGAAGAATTAAAATCATTATTTAGAAATAACCTATCTGGCTCGAAGGGTTTTTCTATGACATTAAGCTCAGAATCTCCAAGTTTTGAAGCAGTTGGTTCTTCCCATTCTGGAGAAGTTTGATAAATTGGTTGAGTTAATCCCGAAGGCTTATTAACTAAACCAGAAATTGTAGGATTAGTCTTTTTAGGACTTTCCTGGACTTTTTTGGATTCATCAATTCTAGACAGATCAACTGACCTTCTTGATGATCCTAAGGACATAGAACTTCTAGGAGTTTCAAAAGATCTCCTAGGAAATTGAAGTGTAACTTTACCATCAGGATGTTGAACGACATTAGATGGTTCAGCTACTTGATATGATTTCTAGGGAACAGGATTTTCTATTTCCCAGTGGTCAGGTAGGCTAACCTGATCCCATTTGATTATCCTAGGGATAGTCACATTAGATCTGTTTGAATCAGAAGCGTTTGACCTTTTTTTGTCAATTTTGTACGCTTTTGATCCGAAAGCTGTTTTCATTAATTTAAAATAAATCCGGTAGATTACCGCCATTGGTAAAGCACCTAGAATCATTTTATAATTGTGGGTTTTGATTTGAAGGGTTAGGGATTTCATTATGGTTTGATCCCTAAGACCTAGAGTAACATTTGGATGACATTCAAACTGGACTGGACCAGTACTGAGACTGGTTTCAATCGATGCATGGATCGATCATTCATATTCCAGTTCTCTTGCATCTCTAAAGACCATTAGGACAGAAGTATCTAATCTTAATTTTGTAAGAGGTTTAGCTCCTACTTGGATTAGACCTATGTGCATGTAATTCCATTCTTTTCCATAGTTTTGAATGGAACCACGGTTTAACATTTCAATTGTTGTCAATCCATCAGAGACAGGTATGTCTCTTTCTTCTGTGGATATGACATAATCATTTTTGCCAAAGATTTTCCATTTGGCCATTTGGTAGATTTCATCATAAGATTTCTTTGAAATCTTCTAATTATCTATTGCTTCATTAAATTCTTTTATTCTAATTTCATCTCTATTGTTTATATTTCCTAGATCCTCAAGTTCCTCATTTGGAACTGAGCTAGAGGACGACATAGTTCTGCTAAAAAATCATCTACCAATGTTCATGTAATTGAGGTGGCGTCTTCTTCGAGGGCATTAGTCCCTCAAAAATCTTTTCAAAAATGGTATCATAAGGCCATTTCCAAGTATATCTTTTCAATAGAAAATGATCCTTTTGATTTTGCCAGGGAAATATTTCCTGAAAATGTTTTTTATGTACCGTATGATCCATTAAAAAATATGGATAATAAATCAAATAAAAAAAATAAAAAAAATTCGAAAAAAATCCGGAAAATCCGACTTACCTGGATCCGGGTCGGTACGCGGGTCGAGTCAGTCGGGTCGAAGCGAGTCGGGTCGGATCGGTCGGACATGGCGGCGGGGAGTGCTCGTTGACGGCGTTCCGGCGGCCTTTTGCAGCAAGTGAGGTGTCAAATCCTAGGTTATCGAGGGTGAGGAATCCAATGGTGGTGGTGGTTTGCTCCAAAAACGCCTCCTGGTGGTTGCTTAGCTCCTGATCAGCGATCGCGGCTTCGATTTCCTCCGGTGGTCTCCGATTCACTATTTTCTCTCGCTTTTGATCTATCATTTGGCTTCCTCACTTTATCCTCTATTTATAGGCATTCGAAATTGAGCTGGATAAACTCGGATTTCCACCGATCAAGGCAAATCGGATCGACTGTTAAATGAACCAACTCCAATTCGTGTAAATCCTTCGATTTGTTGAGATTTGATTCCAATTGGATGATGTTTATCTCAATTCTGTTGAAGATCTATTAGATTTGTGCAAAAAATCGAATCGAAACGGCCGAAATTCGAATTTTTCCCCCTGCTGGCGATCTCGAACCGAGGTTGAAGACGATCACGCGCCCGGTGCGTACGTTCCCTCCAGCCAATCAGATGCTACCACGTGTCCTCGGTAAATGAAAAAATCGCAAAACGCAGAAACTGCTTCCCCCGCGACCTCGCACCCATACACACCCACTTAGCCACGGCTCGGACCAGCTGAGCTAGCCCATTTTCCTGATTTTGTTTATTTCGCAAATTGCATATATGCAATGCGATTTTTTTTTATTTTTTTATTTTTTGAAATTTCAAAAATTTGTAAAAATTATTTATTCCTTATTATTGCCATTTCTAAAATCATCTTTCAAAATTGATGTGTTTTCCTATTTATTTTTATTTTTTGAATATTTTTATTATTTTTTCTAAATTAGAGAAAAATTAGAAAAAATTGAAAATTGATTATTATTAATTATTATTTATTCCTAGGGCAAAAACGGGGTGTTTACAACCATGAAAAATAATAGTTAAATTATAAGATAATATGAATCATTCCTTTCTAAGAGTTTTTCTATAATATGTTGAGAAATTATATGTTACAATCACTAGAAAGTGATTATATGTTGTAGTCATTTTTAAGTTATAGTAAATCACTTTGAATTATAGTAGATGCGACCCACTTACAATAAAGAAAGTTGTCGATGGTTTCTACAAAAACTATTGACAACTTTATTTTTACTATTAGTGAGCTTTATCTACTATAATCGAGATGATTTATTGTAACTCAAAAGTGACTATATCATACTTTTGATTTATTACACCATCATAATATATTATATTGTTTAATAGTAAACAAATTAAATATTTCATTAAGGTCCATTAGAAATACGTAGACATATTATCTTAGCTACTAAAGTTTTTTTGTCTTTTTTAGAAAAGCCTTAACAAAAAATAAAAAAATTGAAAAACCAAAAACAAGAAAAATAGAAAATACCAAAAAATAAAATAAAATAAAAATAAAAAATCGGCTCTCTTAATATGCTAAATATTAAATTATGACTGCATAGATACATGTAGAGTGAGGGTTGGAGATCACAGGTTCAACCGAGAGCAGGGCGCATAATGCGTAGAATTTTAGTGTCCTCTACCACGTGTCAAACTCCTGATGGTCAAGCCTAATTGCAGTACACCTTTTCCCTTGCCCATTCGATTGAACACAGTTTAGTTAAGTATGGAAGCCTACTTTTGATGCGATTTGGCCTTTTTTTTTTTTCCTTTTACTAATTTTCATCAAATAAAACGGCAATAATTTACGGTAGGTGTGGAATTCAAGTCAATTGCAGTCAAAAGTATATCAAATAGTTAAGGAAACTAAATTAAAGTTGTCTTTACAAATAAAAAAAAAAGGATAAAATATACCCATGAACTCCAAATATTATAATGCAAATTGAACTCTATTTTTGTCTAATTTCCTTTACCATTTTGATACAAAAGCATCACATAAGACTAAAGGTGGTAATTTATGGTAGATGTGGGTTACAACTTAATTACAATTAAAAGTACATCAAACAGTTAAGGAAACTAAATTAAATTTGCCTTTAGAAACCATAAAAAGATAGAATATACCCATAAGCTTTGAATATTATAAGGCAAATTAAACCATGTTTTCATCTAGTTTCCTTTACTATTTTGATTCACATCACATCTATATTTTCAATTGAACTTAATAGAGCATTAAATCATGCTTATTTTTAGGAAGAAATCACTTTGAACCGCATAACCCCCATTGCCACACGATTTAATCTTTATGCAATATCTTGTATCCTTAAATGAAATCAAGACTCAATCAGTATAAATAAGGGTTAAAGGGACCGAAATATGCAGGTTAGCCATGTCAACAACATCAAAAATTGGTCATAATCCCTTGTTTCTTTCTCTAAGAGAAAATAAAATCCCATTACTCTCTCTCTTTTGATTATTCTCTTCTTGAGGAAAATCAAAACAAACCAAAGCCACCATCATATTTCTCATACATTATAGGCTCATACCCACTCATTAATTGGGATTTATTTTGCATGGATTACTACAATTTGGATAAGAAAGAAGAGCTAGAGTTTTGTGTTCTTCCCACTCTAGCGAAATTGGATGACTTGCCCCATCCCAATCATGAAATCAACTTGGGGCTTTGGTTCTTCACATCAATAGGAGGCTATATGACCTACTCTTGACCACTGATGACCACCGCTTCATCTCCGATTAGCCACAACCTATTGCACGCACTAGGTCAATCTTCTTTTTATTTTATTTCATGTTTTTTTTTACTTGTGTTTAATTAGTATAACTATTATGGCTAATCAATGTAGTTTGTTAGGTGTTTGTGCATGTGCTATTGCTATAGTTGTTTCTTCAATAAAAAAAATACATATATACATATGTATATATATATAATAAAAGGTATAAAATAATAATAATAATAATAATAATAATAATACATGTTGTTTTGTTTTTAGAATAGCAATTGTTCTCATGTTTAGATGTAATGTTTTAGATTATAATATTTTTGCAATTATAGGCCTTCTTTGAAACAAGGAAAAAAAATCTCAAAAAAGAAAAAAAAAAGAAATTTCCAAAATAATTAAGTATTCATTCTTATCATGATTTTAGTTCAATTCAATCACTTTTGATGTGATTGTAAACACCCCATTTTTGCCCTAGGAGTCAATAATTTTCAATAATAATCAATTTTCAATTTTTCCTAATTTTTCCCAATTTTTCCTAATTTAGCATAAAATAATAAAAATGTTCAAAAAATAAAAATAAATAGGAAAACACTTCAATTTTGAAAAATGATTTTGGAAATAGCAATAATGAATAATAAACAATTTTTACAAAATTTTGAAATTTCAAAAAATACAAAAAAATAGAAAAATCGCATTGCATATATGCAATTTGCGAAATTAGAAAAATCAGGAAAGTGGGCTAGCTCAGCTGGTCCGGACCATGGCTAGGCGCGCGCGCGCGGGGGCTCGGTCAGACGTTCGAATCGCGGAGGAAGCAGTTTCCGCATTTTGCAATTTTTCGACTTATCCAGGACAGGTGGCAGCATCTGATTGGCTGGAAGAAACGCACGCGCCGGGCGTGTGATCGTCTCCTACCTCGAGCCCAAGATCGCCGGCGAAGAAAAAATTCGTATTTCGGCCGTTTTGATTCGATTTTTTTGCACAAATCCAACAGATCTTCAACAAAAATAAGATAAACATTATCTAATTAAAATAAAATCGCAACAAATCGTTGGATGGGCACGAATCGGAGTTGGTTTTTCAACCGAAAATCCGATCAGCTTCAATCGGAGGAAATCCGAGCTTATCCAGCTCGGTTTCAAGCGCCTATAAATAGAGGAGGAGATGAGGAAGCAAGGACACAGATCAAAATTGCGAGAGAGAGAGAGAAAAGAGTGTAGATCGAAGGAAACCCAAAGTTGCGACCGCCGATCGGAGTTGAGCCACCGCAAGGAGACGTTCTGGGAGTAAACCGCCACCACCATCGGATTCAACACCCTCAAGAAGCTAGGATTCGACACTTCACCCGCCGCAAAGGACCGTCGGAACGCCGTGAACGAGCCAACCCCGCCGCCGTGTCCGACCAATCCGACCCGACCCGACCGACCCGACACACGCACCGACCCGGATCCAGGTAAGTCGGATTTTTGGAAATTTTTTATTTATTTATTTTTATTTAATTAATTTTATTTATTTATTTATTCTGAATTAATTAATTAATTTATTATTTTTTATTTAGTTATTTATTTATTTGTTTATGTGTTATTTTTAATAAATAGGAAAATGTAGAAATTAGATTTTTCTAGAATTTAATAATATAGAAAAATAAAAAAATAAATAAATAGATAAATAAAAAATAAAAAATATATATATAGAAAAATAATAAAAATTAGGAAAATAAATCATAAAATTTTAGATTTCAAATAGGATAGATAATAAACAAAAAAATTCCCAAAAACCACAAAAATCCCCAAAAATTCTCAGAAATCACAAAAATAACAAAAAAAATCATAAAAAGTCATAAAAAAGCATAAAAAGATAAATAAATAAGTTTTAGCACTTAGAAAAATCATTTTCGTCAAATAAATCGAAATTGATGTTTTCCCTACAAAAATCATTTTCAAAATGAAATCAAGCTTAGGCTTAGAGTTTTTTTAGGAAAAATCCCGAAAATGGTAAGAACATAAATCGAAAGAAATTTCAAAATTAAAATTCACCAATACACTAAAGATTTTCAGAAAAGCGAACTACGGCTTGTTTGATCCTAAGTAGCAGGTACGCAGGCACCCATTCGGGTCAACCCATAAAATAAATGAAAAATCCTTTTTCTGAAATAAATTCAAAGACATAACAAAAATTAACGGAAACACAATGAAATACATTTCTAAAGATGAACAATTTTAGGAGATTAGGTGGTAACCGTATAGGTTTTAATAGGTTAGCCTCCGGACTTAGAAACTCTGGTTTTCCCTTTTTCTCTTCTCACAAAAACGAGAAGAGGAAATAATGACGACTAGTAGTCCAAATTAAGACTAATCCGCTCCTTTAGTCTTAATTCACTTTTTCCCAACAACAGTTGGGTGGCGACTCCAAAAATCAAACGAAATTCCTAACTCAAGTCGAGGATCTAGATTAGATGAGCATAGGGTTTAGTTTAGATCGGATTAGGAATGGGAATTCAAAAATTAGACTCGACAGTGATGATCTCCCTTAAATACATTTCAAGTGCCCGTTTTGCATGAAATTGTCTTTTAATACATGAAAAACAAAAAGAATTAAAAAATTCAAAAATCATAAATAAAATATTAGTAAATTTTAGGCTTTAATCACCTCATTTGAATCCTCTTTTCATCATTTTATATGCACATGCTATTTAATACATTAAAAAAAAAACTAAAAATAATAATTTTTTTCTTCTTCTTTTACATGCTTATATAAGTCTTAGAAAATGAAAATTTTTATTTTCATCTTTATTTTTATTCTTTTTTTATCTCTTTTCTTCATGCTTAAATTAATAAATATTTTATATGCTAGAAAAGGGGTATAATAAAAAATATAATATGAATTAAGAAGGTTATGATGGTAACTATAGAGTTTTAATAGGTTAATCCTCAAACTTGAAATCTCTAGGTTTTTTTTAATTTTATTTTTTATTTTTGTAAACTAGTGGCTAAGTTAGATTTAATCCGCTCAATCAATCCTAACCTAATTTTTTTTCCCAACTTAGGTTGGGTGGCGACTCCAATTTCTAAAATAAATGAGAAAAACTAAGTCTTTCCTAATTTAAGTCAAGGGTTCGCATTAAATGGGCATGGAGTTTAATACAAATCAAATTAGGAAAAGTAAAAAATTAGACTCGACAAAATGAATTAAGTATTTCATTAGATAATATTTGTTTAAGCACATAAAAAACATTAAATTATATCTACATTTGTTGTTTTAAAAAAATTACAAGCATAATTTAAACTTTCATCTATTCATTACTCTAGGTCTTTAACTAGTTCCATCTAATTTTAGGAGAATTTTGATGTCCTTATTAATTCTAACTCTAAAACTACAATTGATTAATTCATTTGGAGCATCATAATCTTTCAATTAGTTCTACCTTCAAATCAATTAATCAATTCCAGTTAATCTGACTTGAGTTTACTTGATGCCATCCATCCCATACTCGATGCTAAAAATTTTCATTATGGTATATGATCCTCGAGGTTGTTTTTGTGGCAAAAGTACCATCACTATACACGGGCTCTTAAGCACCTAGCTATGTTTTGTGACCCACTCGATGCTTTAGGAAAGATCTCCACAATCTAAATCCACTATGAATGTTATATGTACCACAAATTAATAAATAGGGTCAATGAAATTAAAAGGAAGAAATTGCAGTCAATTAAGAAAGGATTTACAAAATTTAGAGCCAAATTTTACCAAAATAACATTTTTGCCCTTGAACTCAATTTATTGAAAATAGTTCTAAAATAACCTAGTGACCATAAATAAAATTCCAAGATCCTAATTAAGTGAATAAAATCATTAAGTAATTATTTAGAGTCAATTAGAAAAGAAAAATTGGATGTTAGAGATCAATTTTGTAAAATGACCATTTTTCCCTTAGACTCAATTTGAAGTCATTAAAGTTGGCCAAAATCACTAAAAATGTTAATTAGAGCCATTTGGAGTCATTATAAGTCATTGAGAGTGATCTCTTGAAGTTAGAAGACAATATGTTAAAGAATGACCTTACCTTTTTTTCCCTTGAAGACGATTTTATCATATTTGGATTTGAATTAGCTTAGTGATTCTAAATATAGCTTGAAGACCTTAATTAGGTAAATAAAATCAATTACAAATTATTTGGAGACAATTGGGGATAAAAAATTAATTTGGAGGTCAATTTAGTAAAATGATTAAAATTCCCCTAAGTTTAATTTCATTGAAGGGTAACTAAATTCTAGAGTTCCTAAGGGTAATTTGGGGGAAAGAATGGATTATTTTTCAGCTAAAATGAAGTGGGAAAGATGAAAAAAAATAAAGTACTAATTAGGCTAAAGAGAAGGACACATGTTACCATTAAGTTAATACTCTTAAACTCTTATAGTCCCCCTTTACTTCATCCCTTACACCTTAGCAAAACCCTCTTATATAAGCTCCTTAAAACTAAAAATAAGCTCTTTAGGACTGAGAAATAGCAATAGCCCCCCTCTCTAGTTTTCAAAAAACCCACAAAGGTAAAACCCTCAAAACTTTAACTTAAACCCCAGCCCTTAAACCTAACTCTATTCCCATCTTAATTAGCTACTAATTCAACTTGTTTTCTTGTAAGTTTTAGGTGAAAAATCAAGTGAAGTTGTTAGCTAGAGTGGCTCTCAAATCACAGTTTAAAGAGGGATAATGTAAGAGGATTTTATTTTGACTTAAGCAAGTTTTAGTTTATCAAACATGTATCTAAGTGGAAATTGGTGGATTTATATAAGGGAAATCAATTAAAATTAAGAAAAATACCATCTTTAAGGCTTATTGTAGATAACAAAGGGAAGACCTAAGGGTTATGTTAAATCTCTAACAAGATAAGTTCAATACAATAGTTGATTTGATGATTTAGGATGGTTAAAAGTAATTAGGCTTGATGATTTAGTGACTTCTTGGATTTTGATGAAATTGGCACAAAACCCATGTTGAACCTCCACCCCTATTGATGATTTCTAAGTTTCATTTGATGATTTTAGATGTTAATCCATGTTTTAATGTGCTAAAATGTTATTTAGTGTTGAATTGAATGGTAGAAATGAAGTATGATGCATGATAATTAAAAATATGTTAATGGTTAATGGTGATCACCACTTTAGAGGATGAATAGGATTTGATTTTCATGAGAAATCTGATTTTAATGTTAAATATGGTGATATGATGATTAAAGTATGAGTATGTGGGTTTTGAAATGATTTAGGTGATTAATTTAGTGTATATGGTATATTAGAAGTTGGAATTGATGGTATGATTGAACTAGTGGATGAACAAGTTGATTTGGTTGCTAAGTTATGATTTTCTAGCATGCTATCATGTCCTTAAAGTGATAAATTTGATTTAAAAAAAAAAATGAAGTTACACATTGGATATTGATTTTGGCAAAGCTTAGGGATGATTTATGTTGAATTAGAGGAATGTATAATCTTGAAAGTATGATTTTTTTTTTCATGATTTGATAATATGTTTAATTCTAGAAATTTGTGATATATTATGTGTATTTTGAGTTAATTTGGTATAATTATGATTAATTATTAAATAGGATTCAGATTTGATATAAAATGAGGCCTAAAAGTGAAAATATGTTGAAATTGGACTTGTAAGAATGCCATAAAATGTTTAAGGCATGCTCTATATTTAGTGCCTTGTTTTGGATGTATTTTGGACTTGAAAATGAAAAATAAATGATGTTTTAGATTCTAGAAAGGAATAAGCAAATGTGGGATTTGGTTTGAAGTGATTTGAACTTAGATAGGATGAGATATGAACTTTTAAAGTTAATAGTTCATATATTTGTATAATATCACAATCCAAGGGCTCTAAAATGAATAAAATCAAGCTTTTATATTAAAATGGATAGTGGAAGTGATAAGGAATTAAATGCTTTTGGTTTGACTTGATTTAGGCTTAAATTAAGTAAGTTATGGCATTTTAAAATAAAAAAATAAAAAAATAACGAATTAGAATTAATTAATGATTAGTTTAATTAACTCAGGACAAGCTCAGCCCAATCTTAAGTCAACCCAACAATATAGGTCCAAAGACCAACACACCCCCCCCCCCCCCCCCCCCCCCCCCCCTCCCGGCTTTAGGTAGCCCATATGATTAAACATAATTAAAATAATTAGATTTAATTAACTTGATTATCCTTAATAAATCAAAATAGGAATCAATTTGGTAAAATAGACTCAAATCAAAATGGGCGCAAAATCTAAAATCTACTTAGACCCATTCTCCTTGTATTTGTAAGGTTCATACCCTAAATGAACCTTATCATGATAAATAACTCAAATCGAGTCTCCAATTCTATTAAGGCCCAAATGGAATTAAATAATTAAAATAAATTAGACTTAAGCCTAATAGAGTTAAATGGGCTTATATGACTATAATAAAACCTAAATAAACTCAAGACCCAAAACTTACTTAGACTCATTAATCTTTAGGGCCTATACCCTATATGGATCCTAACAAATAAATCAAACTTAAGTAGGCCTTGATGATCAACTAAAGGCTTAAAATAAAATTAAAGTAAGTCTTAATAAATTAAGTGGACCTATGACATAACAAACAAGACTAATTAAACATAATGATTTTAAGTTAATCAAAATAGATTAAAGTAACCTAATTGGACTTAAAACGGACTTAATATTACTAATTGGACCTAAGTAATTTAATTAGAGCTAGTAAGCCTTATTGCAAACTTAATTTAGTCTACTATTCTTGAAGGGCCCAAATAGTCTAATGAGGCCTTAAACAAAACTAAACTTAAAATTCAAATAACTTATTAAGTTTAAATAAATAAACCTTAAATGGTCTGGGCCATAATTAGCTAAAAGTTAATTGGGCCTAGGTAACCCTAATTGCACTAGTAACTAGTATAAGTCTTAGGTAATTTACACTAGCCCTAGAATACAATTTAATCACTTAAAATAATCAACTAACTTAAGTTTTTCTCTTTTGATACATAAACTTGATTCAATCAAATCAATTAGAATTTAGATTGTGATTCAGAAATCATCGACCCCTTCTAAGTACGCAATAATATGTGTGTTGCTTACTAAGTTAGAAAAATTAAACTGAACTAATAATCAAACTTAGTTAACTATCTATTTGTTGTTTGTGCTTGGTTACTTGAGCCAGCAGATGACAAACCTTAAATCGAGATTATTGCTATGGTCATATCCCTTGAAATGACATGGTAGTTAGGTGCTTAGACCATCAAGTGACAGCTCAATGGATAGTTGATAAGTGAAATCATGTCGAATAACAAGCATTGTAAGATGAGAGAAATTATATCAGGTATAGTTTGAGGATATGAATCCTAATGATCTATATGGTATAATTGGACTATGATCAGTAAGGCTATGTAATGGTGAGGTTACTTAAATAGAGTTACTTAGGTTTTGGTTTCACAATGTTGAGTCTAGCTGCTCCCATCAACCCCTAATGTCCACCATAGTAGCATTAAACCCCAGGTCCCCCATTGTAATGTCTAGGGTCATGAGCATTCCCGTATTGAATGTTTAAATAAGATAATTAAATGAATTGTCTTATTGTTTACTACATTAGTGCGTAGGTTTGTATGACATCCATGTATGCATTACTATGTACTAGGCTCATGTGGCTCACTTCTCTTTTCTTTTTCAAGTGAGAATTATCTGACAAATCTACCTTATGAAATACTAGGTTTTAGCTCCGATGATGAGTTTGCAAACCTAGATTACAAGGGCTATTTTTACTTTCTCATTTTGATATAGACTTAATTAATTTTGTTTAGGTGTATTTATACTTTATAGGAGCCACCTATAACTTTATGGCCTATTTACCTATGCCTGCATTCTATGGGCCTCTTAAGCTTTAGGACTTAGATTTTTATCTCGTACTTTTCCCTATGTTTTCCAAACTTAATGAACCTTTGAAATGTTTTTCAAAATCAACAAATTGTCAATTATTTTTTCAATATTTAATCAATGACTTCCAGTTCTAAAAACTAGTTTAAAAACCCACTTATTAATCGTAACCTTACATAATCTACTTAAATAGAGTACATAGTGAACTATCAATACCATAGTGAATTAGGAGCATAACAGTGATTATATCTCTCTATTTCAATAGCTAAATTGACTCATGGATGATTTTGTCATCATAGGTTTGATTCTTTACTAAGTTTATCAAAACATTTTAAAATTGAGTTATCCTACCACAAACCATGGGTTTCGAGTTACTTATGTCTTATCAAGTAACTTAGGATATACAATCTTTCCAAAGGAGATGAGCGAATCCCATTTCAACTCGTCATTATGCCTCACGAGTTTTTGAGGTGACACCTAATGGCTAGTGTGATAATGACTTACATATTAGCCACATTTTACCAGCATCAAGGAATAACAGTTCATATATCAAGCATATGAGATCTTAGATTAATTGCATGCATGAATTGCAATTGTCATTTTGTAATATTAGCAATTTCATAGAATAGATATTTCACCAGCTAAATGCATGAATAGGTTTATAAGGAAAAAAATAACTATTTCATTCCACTATTATAAAGTTAACAAAACATGCTATAATGGTTACTAATATTAAATTCCTCTAATTATCCACAACACATTTTAGCACTCTTTCTTCTATTTGTGAAGGAGACAATTTGTGAGGAGCTTAAAGAAAAATATGTAGAAAAGATAATGTAGCTTTAGAGCAAAATATTAAATACTAAGAATAAAAAATAGTCAAAACTAGAGACAAGCCCATACAAATTATAGAATCAAAATCTTTATGGTAATGCTTTCTAGGTTTTAATCCTCTTGAGTCATGGTAAAAGTCATAGCTTTCACACCTTTTTTTTCTATTATTATATTCAAACTTGCAATAAGTAAGTATGATTATTTGTTCACAAAATATTTTAAAGGGCTTTACAATTAGGGAATTGCCATTTATTTAGAGCACTTGGAATATTATATGAGGTAATATATGCATTTTGTGCAAATTTTCCATTAATGTATTCGGAAACTTTTAATTATTTTCTAGGTTGGTGTTTTCATTATTATTTTGGAATTCTTCGCAAATGTTTATTAAATGGTTGCTACTGGCGGGAGAACTTAGTATATATATCATGTATTCTATTTGATATAATAAAGAATTACACTTCCTCTTATAATTAAAAGGTTTCTTTTTATGTATCCATTATAATATATAATTTCAGAAAAAATATATATATATATTTTATGTATTTTTTCATATAGTAGCAACTTTTACGCAATATAAAACTATACAACTTTTTTATTGAAATGAATAATTATAAATTTTATACAATTTAATATAAAACAAGACAACCTTTTGCTTGCAATGAATAATTACAACTTTTACACAATACAATTATTTGAATGAAATGATATTTAACTCCTATATTCTTAAAGATAATTACTCTTTTCAAATGATGTATAATTTCATTGAAAATCATTAATAGTTACATATAATATACTATATGTCACGCCCCTAAACCTCTAAGCATGGACAATTTGCTACGTATTCTATTTAAGTATAAATATGTTAAGGTTTCGACAACTAACCATATGGTTTTCTAATCAGATTTTAACTTACAAAAACATGATTGTTAATTTTGAAAAACATTTAATAGAATTAGTGATTTGGCAGTGGAACTTTATACTAAAAGATACTAAAACCAACAACAAAGTCCACTAGGGTTACATGGCTTAAAATTAGAGTCCAAAATCTAACATACAATATGAGAACAAGTCCAAGATTAAAGTTTGAAATTAAAGTCCATAAATTCCAACAATCAAACTGAAAGAGTCTAAACCCCCTCACATCACTCAAAATCAGAAAATAGTAAAACAAGAATAGCCAAAAGTAGGGTAGAGCTACTCATCACTCCCATCAACCTAATATCATTGTTTGAACCACAACTAAAATAATCATAACATAAATCATTAGCATAAAGATCATCATCATCACCTAAAAAATAGAAGGAAGAAATAAGCTACAAGAACTCAATATAGAATAGTTAAGCACATTCTCATATGTCATGCATACTTAATTCTATTGCATTAGTACAGGTTCACTAAATTATTTAAACTAAAGCAAAATAAGTAGTATGGAAGTATTCGTGAATTCGAATACTCTTGGAAACAAAAGGAATCTAACTTTACTCAATAGGCATTAGAGGCCTATCATAGTATATCTAGCTATCATTATCGAAACCATAATTGATATCGAAACTAAGAACCATATCATAGTATAGTAATCTCATCCAAGTGTTCACTCTAAATGTTAGGCTTGCCACTACAGTCATAGTTCGACTAACCACCCCATATATATCCCATAATATATATATAGCGTCCAGTTGACATCCCTTCATTCACATAGTCACTTTACATAAGTGCTAGCTCTATTGATTACCCGTCTCACCACCTTTATGGCCTAGGTACTTAACTACTATATTATCCCAACATTCCGAAACATAACTCAAAACCTAGACCAAGGGTATCACCTTTCAAATTTGGTGACCATGCACAACTAGCATTATAGATACTTAGACTAAGTTTAAGTATTAATTTATTTTAGTTATCCTAAATCTAGCATGTAGCATGCAACTATTCCATACTTGGAAAGGTAAAGCCACATGACAATCTTTAATTAGCTTATCCTTCTAACTTGATTAGAAGATAATATGTAATGAAAACATGATTATTGATTAGTATTAGTATTTGATTAAGATAATTGTTGATTTAATTATATTTAACTACTGTTTAGGCTAATGGGTATCAATTTAGTACACAACTAATTGTAAACTCATTTAAGCTAATAGACTTATATAGAAATTCTAAATAAGCTAACTATTTTAGTCTAATTATTAATCCTATTTTTCTTTAATTAATCAGCGATTTGACTTATTAGTTGAATATTGTAAACACCCCATTTTTTACCCTAATAATTAATAATGGTCAATTCTCAATTTTTTTTCATTTTTTACAATTTTTCTTCTAATTTAGCAAAAATAGGAAAAATATTCAAAAAATAAAATAAATAAGGAAAATATATCAATTTTGGAAAATCATGATAGAAATAATAAGAAAAGGAGTTAAATAATTTTTGTAAATTTTTAGAATTTAAAAATAATATAAAAATAATAAAAAATACATGTATATACAATTTGCGTGTTAAATAAAATTGAGAAATGAGCTATCCCAGCTGGTCTGAACCATGGCCTAAGGCACGGGAAAGGGGGCTCGATTCAAGGTTCGAATCGCGGGGGACGCATTCTGCGTTTTGCCTGATTTTTTTCCTTCCCATGATACATGTCAACTTGTGATTAGACGGAGGGGGCACATGCGCCAGGTGCGTGATCATCTTCAACCTCCGTCCGAAATCGTTGCCGGCGAGGAAAAATTCGAATTTCGGCCTTTTTGATGCGATTTTTTGCACAAATCCAGCAAATCTTTAACTGAAATAAGATAAACATCATCCCATTGGAATCAAATCGCAACAAATCGAAGGATTTACATGAATCGGAGATGGGTTTCAACAAAAAAATCCGATTCGTGCTGATCGGAGGAAATCCGAGCTTATCCCACTTGGTTTTCGACGCCTATAAATCGAGATCAAGGGCAGGAAGCTAGAAGAAGAAAAAAAAGTAAGAAAAGAGAGAAAATAAGAGAGTTGAAGCCACTTCAGAGTTCCCAAGCACGACCGCCGATCACCACCGCCTTGAAACGCCACCTAGGGAGGTTTTTTATCGCAACTACCACTGGCCTTAGGTTCCTCATCCTCGGAAGCTTCAGAAACACCCCTCATTCGACGAAAAGGACCACCGGAATGCCACTGACGAGGATTTCCAGCCACCACAACCCAACCCACCGATCCGATCCGACCCGAATCGATTCAACCCGACCCATGCACCGTACTCGGATCTAGGTAAGTCGAATTTTCTATTTTTTATTATTTATTTATTTATTTATTTACTTGTTTATCCACGATTCAAAAATAAGAAAAAAATAATAATATTAGGAAAAATGATAGAATTTAGATTTTTTTTTTTCATGTTTAGTTTGGAGTAGAAAAAATAATAAATAATAATAAATAAAATAAATAAAATAAATAAAAATAATAAAGAAAAATAATAATTAAGGTAGGTTAATAATAGAGATATAAAAAAGTAATTTTTATCACTTAGAAAAAAATCATTTTCTTAAATAAATCCAAAATTGGTTTTTCCCTAAATTAATTTTTTCAAAAAATAAAATAAAATAAAATAATCAAGCTTAGGCTTAGATTTTTTTCTAAAAAATGCTAAAAATGATAAAAACGTAAACCCGAAGCATTTTCATAATTAAAATTAACTAACCCACTAAAGCTTTTTATAAAAAGCGAACTATGGCTTGTTTGATCCTAAATAGTAGGTACGTAGGCAACTGTCTGGAGCAACTCTAAAAAGAATAAAAAATCATTTTCCCATATTAGAATAAGTTATTTTTAATAAATAAAATAAATAAATAATAACAAAATAAGCAATAATAAAAAATATTACGATAGGGTTTAGATTTCAAAAGAATAAGATGGTAACTTTAAGGTTTTAATAGGTTAGCCCCTGAGTCCAGAAATTCTGGTTTTCCCTTTCCTCTTTCACAAAAATGAAAAGAGGAGATCTCGCTGACTAGTTGTCCAAATTAAGATTGATCTGCTCAATTAGTCTTAATTCAATAATCTTTCCCAACTTAAGTTGGGTGGCGACTCTAAAATAAGAAAAAATTTCCTAATTCAAGTCGAGGACTTATATTAAATGAGCATAAGGTCTAGTATAAATCGGATTAGGAATGAAAATGAAAAATAAAAATTAGACTCGACAGGATGGCAACTTCACTAGGGACCTTCTCTAGTAGGTTAGCTACCTGAATCTTCTGAAATCACCATTTCCAACATATCTCTTGATTGTTATACTACTGATGCTAACATTTCAGGGATTTAACGAAATTTAGGGCTCAGTTATTTATTTTTACTGTTAAGTCTGCATGCATGTAATCGTGTGATTAGATACGGTCAAACCTAGGCCATCTTAAGACCCTAAGACGAGGGGGTCATTATGTAGGTTTCGGGCGAAGTGATATGATCATCGATCAAGACTGATTAGGCTACCCTACCTAATGCTTCGATATAGCCTGAGATCCATTTCTTCGAGAATGCGGGAGGCCATAGAGCTTGGGGACCTGTTAGAACCCACCTATCTACATACATGAAGTCATGGGCTGGCAATTGACTAATGATGTAATGCTTTTGTTCCGTTCCTAAAGTTTAGATACATTTACCTATAATAACATCATTTGTACTTTGCAAAAAGTTTTTGTAATTGGAGATTTCTATTGTAATAGATGGCTAGTTCTACAGTCGACCGCCTTCTCCATAAAGAGATTCGAGTTTGCAAACCTCTAGATCCAAAGTTGTTACTAGACCATTAGTTTACTTTGTACAACCTCGAAGAGCAAGCCTTCATCCAACAAAAGATAGGGCCCATCCTTTCACTAATGAAGATGGAAATTAACTTATCTCTGATATGGGCTATCCTCCATCTATGGGAAGTAGAGCTCGTAGCTTTCTTCATTGGACCACATGAGATCACTCCCACTCTAAAAGAATACACCCAACTTCTACAAGCCCCATCACTAACCAACGAGGTGTATGTGCCAGATCTTGATGCTGGGCCAATCGATATTTTCAGTAGACTTCTGGGTATCCGCAAGACAGCAAACAACAAGGCCTTAGCAAACTGCAACGGATATTATATACGGATGGATGAGTTAGAAGCCTGGTTCATAGCCTGAGAAGATGATGGGAATATAGGAAAGACATATTATGCGTGGACCCCAAGAACTACAAACAGAGGAGGGTGAATGCTTTCATCCTAACAGCCTTCGCCACCATACTTTTCCCTACTAGGATCTTTTACATCCACTACCGAGTCGTAGAGCTGGTGGCCCAATTCTTGGAAGGGAAATCTTATATCTCGGCTCTACTAGCTGAACAAATCCAGAACTTGAACTTTGTTAAGAGAAAGGGCCACGAGACCCTCCGCTCAAACATTAACCTCATCCTGATCTGGTTTGTGAAACTTGGTCCAGAAATCTTTAACCCAACAAGTGGACCTTATGGACTCCTGCATAGAAAAGATAAAGCTACCCAACAACCTTACTAGCCACAGTTGGGTGAAAGTGCTCAAGAGTTTCAGTGCCGACGACATCTTGTGGACAACTAGATGGAGTTGCTACAATAAAGTCATCCTAACCTGTAGAAACCTTCAGGCCGTTCCTCTTATCAATATCAGCGAATGTATAGGTTATCATCCAAACCCGATGGTCCGCCAGTTCGGTACCATCTAAAATATAGCTTATCGACCATCACTAGAAGCAATCACGTTCGAATACCAGGACCCCAGTTTGCTGGTAGCCAAGAAGTTTGCCAAGCTGGTAGAGGTCAAAGCCATATGGGAAGCACGAATCGAGAGCCCCAACGTAGACCTCGGAGACCTGGATGGCGAAGTGGACAAGCATCAAGCTACTAGGGATTTCGCGATACACCAGCTATATCAGATAGGAGAAAGGGCATACTGGGTCCCAGGTGTCACCCAACCTGAGCCAGACAAGTTAGGTCTAGAGCTGAGAACCTACTTGCAACAAGTCAGGGCCCGGATGGAGCTATACTTTGAAGCTGCAGACTACAAAAAGGATGTCTGAAAGGGCAAATTCAAAGAGTCTAATCAAAGGAACAAAGCCTTAGAAGCTCAGCTGGAGAAGACCCAAGCTAGAGTCAAAGAGTTGGAAGCTATCATCAGCGGAAAACTGGCACCTACGCAGCAGAAGAAGAAGAGGACTAGGAAATAGATTAGCATTATACTTTTACTTTTTCATGTTTCATGTATCTAACTCCAAGTTTCCAATATTAATAAAAATAAAATTTCTATATTATATCATTAATCAATTGTTGGCCCCTTTATTTTTAGCATCTATGTGATACATGCATCATATTTACATACATGCATTAAACTAAGAAAAATGCACGGCATGTATCAAAGATAGCTCCTAAACAACCGAACCCTCTAAGGAGCCCAATCCACACTCGCTCAAAGACCAAAATGGCAAACAATGGCAACAACAGCAACAACCGCAATAACACCAACGTTGATACCGTCTTGGATCCTAGGATCATGTCCCTAGAACAAACAGTCCAGCAATTAGTTGCACAAGTCTACCTCCTGACTGAGAGTATTAGCCTCCTTTGCACCACCCAACCAACTTAGGAAGAACACTCGAGGGCCAGAAAAGGGAAAGCAGTAGAGGGTCAACCTCCAAAATATTAAGAGATCAATTCCCACCTCAACCCAGTATTCGAGTATGAACCGAGAGCCAACCTCGGTCCAACTTCGGAAGATATAAAGAGGGAGATGGAGGACAAGCAAAAGGAGATGGAAAGAAAACTTTTTCAACACCTGGCTAATAAGATGAAAATAATAGAGGGGCTTGATGGTTTTGAGCAGGCAGGAATCACTAGCCTACCAATATATGGGGAGGAAGTGTACTTAGAGAAGTTCAAGACCCCAGAATTTGAAAAATATGATGGCACCGGATGCCCCAAGTTGTATACAAGGCTGTATGTACAGAAGATGAGCAAATATGCCCAATATGACTAGCTCATGATCCAGACCTTCCAAGACAGCCTTACAGGCCCTACTCTCGTCTGGTATGCACACTTAGACTTCAACCAAGTCAATACTTGGGAAAGACTCGCTCGGGCATTTTACGATCAATACAAATTCAACATCGAGGTTGCCCCTTCGGTAATAGACTTAGGAAGTCTCCAAAGAAACACACTGAGTCTTTTAAGGAGTATGCCCAGCATTTGAGAGCTCAAGCCGCTAGGGTAACTACCCTAATTTCTGAAAAGGAGTTGACATTCATCTTTGTCAACACTCTGGATAAGACTTACTTCTCACATTTGGTGGGCCAGATGTCATCTAGCTTTGCAGAAGTAGTGGCAACAGGGTACCGAATCAAGAATGCCATCACATTAGGGAGACTCCAGATAGCGGACTCTCCTAGAATCGCATCATCACAAAGGACCCTAAGGAGTAACAAAGCCAAGGAGTCCACCGTCAGCACGGTTAACTCCGGCAGAGTGTACAAGGTTGAGACCCGCGTGACATTTTAGACCGTGAATGCCCCAATCCAGTAGTCACTGATGAATCACACCCAGGCCACCAAGGTCATAAGACAATTCACTCCAATATCGATCCCGCTCAGTCAGGTCTTCTCTCGGCTGCGAGAGGATAATTTGATCAGCTTCGAGATCCCAAGTGACCGATACAAGCCCAGAAATTTTGACTCAAGCCTCAAATGTGATTATCATATGGGCTAAAAGGGGCATTCTATGGATAGATGCTGGAGGCTCCGAAACAAAATTCAAGATCTGATTGGCGCCAAAACAGTGCAATTGGACTTTGTTAACACACCAGCACCTAATATCAACACTAATCCGCTGCCCAAATATAAGCCCACTGTTAATATGATCACATCCAAAGAGCCAGACTCCAAAGAGTCCCCAAAACATAAAAGAACAATAGTGCAGCGAGAAAGTCACCCGCGCTAGGTCTCAAATAAAACCCCTAAATCACATATCAAGAAGAGATGGTTAGTTGGAGACCCAACAGTCGATACCCTAGAGGAATCGCATGGGAGATTTGAGTATTTGGTAAATTACTCTTTCACCCCAACCGAGTATGGGTCACCTAGCGGATGGGGGCTCGAGTTTGAGAAAGAAGACAACTTGCCAAAGGAAAGGGAGAAGTCCGTGAACATGATTAAATCGGACCAAAAACCGATAGTCATAAAGTGCTATGAGGGACAATCTACTGAGGTGCAGATTCCAAAGAAGAGATATGTATTCAATGTCCCAATACCCTTAGAGAGGTATAAGGCGGCACCATTTGACTATCGGGCTCTCGATCAAGAAAGACCCCCTATTATAGGAGGAATCACCCATTCTGGGAGAATTTATGACCCGAAATATAGGATCTCAACCGAAGAGCCCAACACTGAGGTAGGGAAAGAGGAAGAAGAGGGGCTCTCTCCATTTACAAAGATGGTCAAGGCAAGCAAATATAAGATCATGGAACAACTAAACAAGGTTCCAGCCTAGATATCACTTATGGGCCTCCTCACGACGTTTAAGCCTCACAGGGAAGCACTCTTCAAAGTGCTCAAACAGATCAAGGTACCAAAGGGCATCACAACAGAGAAATTGAGCCATGTGGAAAATTCAATCTTCACCATGGATCAGATATCTTTTTCTCCCGAAGAGCTGGAGGAAGACAGAGACCAACATACAAAACCATTGTTTATAGTGGTAAAATGCAACGATACAATCATCTCCAGAGTACTCATTGACAATGGATCTTCCTTTAGCGTATGCCTTTTGGCCACCCTTAACCTGCTAGGAGTTAATGCAAGCAACATCAAGCTCAGCTCGATAGTGGTTAGGGCCTTCGACAGGTCCGAGAGAGAAATAGTGGGGGAAATCAACTTGCCAGTAGAGATTGGTCCATAAATATTCCACATCTCCATCTAAGTCCTCGACATTCCAAGGTCTTTCAATCTACTATTGGGAAGGTCATAGATACACACTACCGGAGCCATATCATCAAGTCTACATTAGAAGGTCAAGTTCATAGAAAATGGACAGATCATCATCGTACTGGGAGAGCAAGACTATGCCATCTATAAAGAAACCGCCATACCGTACATCGGGGAAGACGGTTTCGAAGACTTTGGTCTCCAAATATTTAACAAGGTGAACGTGGTAACTAGCAAGGAGGTCCATCAGTTCAAGGAGGGACAGCAAGGGACGTTTAGACTAGGGTACATTCTTACAGCCCAGGAAGAGGCATAAGCAAGAGGTATTAAGGGCAGAAAGAAAGAGAAGCCAAGCGATACTCATATGTGTTTTCCACCCCTCCAACAATCATTCAAGCAAGCAACTACCATTCAAGAGCCAAGGATAAGCAAAACCGATGTCAGCAATGAAGGCCCGACCTCTCGTACGTCCAAGCAGCATCCAGCTCTTAACAATTGGTCCTATTATCCTATTAATAGTGCTAGGTCAACTCAAGGATGGGGAAGAATTATTAAACAAATTTCTATTGTGGTTATTTTTCAGATTCAATAAATTACAATTCATTCCTTTTTTGCTTATATATACATGCTCTCGTTTCACTTTACCCACAGATTCCCTACCGTCGAACATCAGGGACATTTCACGCAAGTAAGTAATGAAAACACTGATATCATTTCCAACACTACTGGGTCAGTCGTTGGAGGCGATGTCCTTTACTATGAAATAATACAAGAAAATTGGCAAAAACATAAACAAAGCGGGATTTCAATAGACAAGCCGGTGGAGACTGTAAATCTAGGGAGCACTGAGAAACCTAAAAACCTCAAGATTGGGGTCAATTTGAGTGCCGAGCAAAAGTATGAGATAGTCGAGCTGTTAACTGAATACACAGATGTATTCGCCTGGTCATATGGTGACATGCCAGGACTAAACTAGTCAATAGTAGTTCACAAGCTTCCTACGAGGGAAAATGTCAAACCTAAAAAACAAAAATTGAGAAGATTTAGGCCTGACATCTTACTAAAGATTAAAGAGGAAGTCAAAAAGCTACTAGAAGTGGGATTCATTGAGGTGTCAGACTACCCGGAATGGGTAGCAAATATAGTCTCCGTTCTAAAAAAGAATGGGAAAGTGCGAGTATGTGTAGACTTCCGAGATTTAAATCAAGCTACGCCAAAAGACAACTTCCCTCTACCTCACATCGATGTCTTGGTAGATAACACCATAGGAAACCATCTCTTCTCATTTATGGATGGTTTCTCAAGATATAATCAGATAAAAATGGCTGAAGAAGATAAAACTAAAACAACATTTATCACAACATAGGGAACTTTCTGTTACAAAGCCATGCCCTTTGGTTTGAAAAACACCGGGGCAACGTATTAAAGAGCCATGGTCGCGATACTTCATGACATGATGCATCAAGAAGTCAAAGTATACATCGACGATATGATAGCCAAGTCTAAGGAAGAAGAAAGCCATGCAGTTATTTTGAGGAAATTATTCAAGCAATTGAGAAAGTTTCAGCTCAAGTTAAATCCAAAAAAGTGCACTTTTGAGGTCACAACAGGTAAGTTGTTAAGGTTTTTCATAAGCCGAGAAGGCATTAAAATCGATCCTGACAAAGTAAAGGTCATACTAGAACTACTCTCTCCACGTACTATCAAAGAGGTGAGAGGTTTGTTGGGAAGGTTGAATTACATAACCCATTTCATCTCACAGCTCACAAACAAATGCCGCCCACTATTCCGTATGCTAAAAAAGAATGCTACAATAGAATGGGACGATGAATGTGAAGAAGCATTCAGGACAATCAAAGACTATCTCATAAATCCCCCAGTCTTGGTAGTTCCAAAACAAGGGAAACCCTTATTCTTATACCTCACGATACTCCTTGAATCCATGGGATGCGTGCTGGGACAGAAAGATGAACAGGGAAGAGAACGTTCCATATATTATCTAAGCAGAAAATTCACAGATGGGGAACAGAGGTATTCTGAAATAGAGAGGACTTGTTGTGTTCTGATTTGGGTCATACACCGATTGAGGCAATACTCCCTTTACTATCTCATTGAGTTGCTAACAAAACATGACGCTTTGAAATACTTGGTAGAGAAGCCCGTTTTGTTAGGGAGAATCTCCAAATGGCAAATGCTCTTATCAAAATTTGATATCACATACATAAATCAAAATTCGATAAAAGGGAAATCTTTAGCCGACCAATTGGTAGAACACCCAGTTGAGGGAGATCCCCAAGAATCATAAGCTCAATTCCTTGATGAAAATATATTAATGGCAAAAGGCGCACCTGCAGAAGACTGTAGGACAAAACAAAGCCCTAAATGGAAGATGTTCTTTGATAGAGCTGCCAATGTATTTGGTTGTGGGATCGGGGCAGTACTGATATCACTAGAAGGAACACAATTCCCTTTAGCAACAAGACTCACATTTCCATATACTAATAATATCGCAAAATATGAGGCATGCATACTTGGCCTCAAAATGGCTTGCCACATGGAAATCCGTGAATTAGAAGTGTATGGAGATTCTTCACTCATCATATTACAGACAAAAGGGGAATACAAAACTAAAGACCCCAAATTGGTACCATAACATTAGCATTTGACAAAGTTAATCGATAAATTCGAAGCAATCACCTTCACATACATCCCGAGAACTCAAAATCAGTTTGCAAATGCATTTGCCACACTAGCATCTATGATTTAGATAACAGGGGGAGTCGAAGTCCAACCATTGAAAATAGAAATCGAAAATCGTCCCGCCTACTGTTTGGTAACCAAAAAAGCACAAGATAGTAAGCCTTGTTATTATGATATCAAAACTTTTCTCCAAGAAAGCAAATATCCTGAAATGGCTAGCAAAAATGACTAAAGAACACTCAGAAGGTTAGCAAGTCATTTCTTATTAAATAGGCTTGTGCTTTACAAAAGATCACCTAATACCACCTTGTTAAAGATGTGTAGATAAAAATGAAGCGTGTAAACTAATGAAAGAAGTGCATGAAGGAGTATGTAGACCTCACATGAACGGCTACATGTTGGCCCGAAAAATCATGAGAATGGGTTACTATTAGCTAACCATGGAATCAGATTGTATCAAATATGTCAAGCACTGTCACTTGTGTCAGGTTTATGCAAACCGAATAAATGCCTCGCCTAAAGAACTTTATTCGTTGTCTGCACCATGGCCTTTCTCCATGTGGGGAATCGATATCATTAGCCTAATGACTCCAACAGCATCCAATGGTCACAGATTTATACTGGTAGCCATTGATTACTTCATCAAGTGGGTGGAAGTTTCATCATATGCCAGTGTCACAAAAGGGGTAATAGTTCGATTCTTGAAGAGGGACATAATAGCTCGATACAGAGTTCATGAGTCAATTATCACTGACAACGGAACCAACCTCAACAACAAGTTGATGATAGATTTGTGTCTATAGTTCCACATAAACCATGGAAATTCAACTCCCAATCGACCTCAAATGAATGGGGCAGTGGAAGCAGCTAACAAGAATATCAAAAGAATCATAAAAAAGATGACAATCACTTACAAAGATTAGCACGAGATGCTGCCATTCGCCCTCATGGCTTACAGAACCTTAATTAGAACATCTACTGGAGTTACCCCGTATTCTCTGGTATATGGTACTGAGGCAGTCTTACTAGTTGAAGTCGAAATACCATCCTTCAAAATTCTATTAGAAGCGCAGTCAGATGAGTCATACTGGGTAAAGAAGAGGCTCGATCAGTTGAATTTGATTGACGAAAAAAGACTCACTACGTTATGTCATGACTAGTGTTACCAACAAAGAATGGCTCGAGCATTCAACAAGAAAATGAGACCTCGATGTTTCAAAGAAGGAGATCTAGTGTTAAAGAAAGTTCTCCCGAATGCTCAAGATTCTAGGGGGAAGTTTACCCCAAACTATGAGGGCCCATACGTTGTAAAGAAGGTATTGTCGGGAGGTGCTCTGATATTAACTCAAATGGATGGTCCGGAATTGAGAGACCCCATTAATACAGATGCTGTTAAAATGTACTATCCTTAGGCAAGAAAATTGAAATTTTGCCAATGTTTATGAATGCCAATATTCAGTACAAATTTCGTTTAGTCTAGTTTTCATTTCTTTTACAAGCAAAGTTAATGTCTCCGAATGATCGATAACTTCAACCAATTCTAAACACATTACCCATCACTTCACCAATGAATTATGAACATTGAAATGATAATGAATCTCAATAGATTTTGTGACATAATTCTACCTACTTTTGAGCATTAAACTTGGTGCATTAATAGGATAATACCACAATCACAAGAGCTATGCTCATAAGAAAGGAAGCGCATCAAGGCCCTCAGCCCTATTTTGAAGCAAGAGCAAGCAAAGGAGAAGCAAACTAGCACAAAGGTTCGATTGTTTGGTTGTTATCCATGATAAATTGGTAAGCATCTTAGAATAAATAACCATCATTCACATATTATAAGACATCTCTTATCAAATCATTTAACCCGTTCGTTAGAAGCATTTTCAAAAGTATAGGTTAGTCAGCACACAATGGGGCACTCTCCTAAACATCTTCTCTCAGGGTTAGCCCATAGGGGCACCTTTCAAGAATTTCTTCCCTAGGGTCGCAAGTCTAAAAAGACGCTTCCCACCGTCGATTAGTTAGCCCACAATGGGGCACTTTCCTAAACATCCCCTCTCAGGGTTAACCCATAGGAGCACCTTTCGAGACATTTCTTCCTCAGGGTTGCAAGTCTAAGAAGATGCTTCCCGCTACAGGTTAGTCAGCCCACAGAGGGGCACTTTCCTAAACATCCTCTCTTAGGGTCAGCCCATAGGGGCACCTTTCAAGACACCTATTCTTCAGGGTCACAAGTCTAAGAAGACACTTCCCACCGTCGGTTAGTCAGCTCACAATGGGGCACTTTCCTAAACATCCCCTCTTAGGGTTAGCCTATAGGGGCACCTTTCGAGACATTTCTTCCTCAGGGTCGTAAGTCTAAGAAGACGCTTCCCGCTATAGGTTAGTCATCCCACAAAGGGGCACTTTCCTAAACATCCTCTCTTAGGGTCAGCCTATAGGGGCACCTTTCGAGACACCTATTCTTCAGGGTTGCAAGTCCAAAAAGACGCTTCTTGATACTATTGATTAGTTAGCTCATAGGAGCACTTTTCAAATTTGTCGATTAGTTAGCTCATATGAGCACTTTTCGAATTTATTGATTAGTCAGCTCATATGAGCACTTTTTAAATTTGTCGATTAGTTAGCTCATAGGAGCACTTTTCGAATCTATTGATTAGTCAGCTCATAGGAGCACTTTTCGAATTTGTCGACTAGTTAGCTCATAGGAGCACTTTTCAAATCTATTGATTAATCAGCTCATAGGAGCACTTTTCGAATTTATTGATTAGTTAGCTCATATGAGCACTTTTCAAATTTATCGATAACCGATTAGTCAGCTCATGAGAGCACTCTTCGAAGGCATTTCTCCCCAAACAGTTGCTAGTTTAACCAGATGCTTCTGTTGACAGGTGGCCAGCTCATAAGAGCGCTTCCTGAGACAATCTTCTCTTTAAGGTTGCTAGTCCGGTAAGATGCTTCCCATTATCAGCTATTCCACTCACAATAACACACTCCTAAACAATCCTTGAGATATTTCCTATCGTCGATTAGTCCGCCCATAGAGCACTTTTTAGGATGATACATTACCTTAGATTGTTAAGTTGTTTAAGACCATTTCCTGAGCAATAACAATCATCACAAAGCACTCGTGGGATTATTAGCTCATGGAGCATTTTTTTACTAAAGACCAAATTTCAAATAACCAGCCAAACCAGGGCATTATCCATTCAGTCTAAAGGCCAAAAATGGCGTCCTTCTTGTCTTTGTAGTTAAGTTTTCCAAACTTTACCACAAAGAGGGGCAATTGTAAACACCCCATTTTTTACCCTAATAATTAATAATGGTCAATTCTCAATTTTTTTCATTTTTTACAATTTTTCTTCTAATTTAACAAAAATAGGAAAAATATTCAAAAAATAAAATAAATAAGGAAAATATATCAATTTTAGAAAATCATGATAGAAATAATAAGAAAATGAGTTAAATAATTTTTGTAAATTTTTAGAATTTCAAAATAATATAAAAATAATAAAAAAAATGCAACACGTATATACAATTTGTATGTTAAATAAAACTGAGAAGTGGGCTAGCCCAGCTGGTCCGAACCATGGCCTAAGGTGCGAGGAAGGGGGCTTAGTTCAGGGTTCGAATCGCGGGGGACGCATTCCGCGTTTTGCCCGATTTTTTTTCCACCCCAGGACACGTGTCAGCTTGTGATTAAACGGAGGGGGCGCACACGCCGAGCACGTAATCATCTTCAACCTTCGTCCAAGATTGTTGCCGGCGAGGAAAAATTCGAATTTCAGCCATTTTGATGCGATTTTTTGCACAAATCCACCAAATCTTTAACTGAAATAAGATAAACATCATCTCATTGGAATCAATCACAACAAATCAAAGGATTTACACGAATCGGAGATGGGTTTCAACAAAAAAATCCGATTCATGCCAATCAGAGGAAATCTGAGCTTATCCCACTTGGTTTTTGACGCCTATAAATAGAGATCGAGGGTAGGAAGCTAGAAGAAGAAAAAAAAAGTAAGAAAAGAGAGAAAATAAGAGAGATTGAAGCTTCGCCGGAGTTCCCGAGCATGATCGCCGATCACCACTGCCTCGAAACACCACCTGGGGAGGTTTTCTACCGCAACCACCACCGGCCTTAGGTTCCTCATCCTTGAAAGCTTCAGAAACACCCCTCATTCGATGAAAAGGACCGCCGGAACGTCACCGATGAAGATTTCCAGCCACCGCGACCCACCCCGCCGATCCGATCCGACTTGACCCAATTCGACCCAACCCGCACACCATACCCGGATCCAGGTAAGTTGAATTTTCTATTTTTTATTATTTATTTATTTATTTACTTGTTTATTCACGATTTGAAAATAAGAAAAAAATTAATAAATAATAAATAATATTAGGAAAAATGATAGAATTTAGATTTTTTTTCATGTTTAGTTTGGAGTAGATAAAATAATAAAAAAATATAAAAATTATAATAAATAAATAAAAATAATAATTAGTGTAGGTTAATAATAGAGATATAAAAAAGTAATTTTTATCACTGAGAAAAAAATTCTTTTCTTAAATAAATCCAAAATTGGTTTTTCCCTAAATTAATTTTTTCAAAAAATAAAATAAAATAAAATAATCAAGCTTAGGCTTAGATTTTTTTCTAAAAAAATGCTAAAAATGATAAAAACGTAAACTCGAGGTATTTTCATAATTAAAATTAACTAACCCACTAAAGCTTTTTATAAAAAGCAAACTACGGCTTATTTGATTCTGAATAGCAGGTACGTAGACACCCGTCTGGGATAACTCTAAAAGGAATAAAAAAAAACCATTTTCCTATATTAGAATAAGTTATTTTTAATAAATAAAATAAATAAATAAATAACAAAAATAAAACAAAATAAGCAACAATAAAAGATATTAGGATATGGTTTAGATTTCAGAAGAATAAGGTGGTAACTTTAAGGTTTTAATAGGTTAGCCCCTAAGTCTAGAAATTCTGGTTTTCCCTTTCCTCTTTCACAAAAATGAAAAGAGAAGATCTCATTGACTAGTTATCCAAATTAGGATTGATCTGCTCAATTAGTCCTAAATCAATAATCTTTCCCAACTTCAGTTGGGTGGCGACTCCAAAATAAGACAAAATTCTTAGTTCAAGTCGAGGACTTATATTAGATGAGCATAGGATCTAGTATAAATCGGATTAGGAATAAAAATAAAAAATAAAAATTAGACTCGAAAAATATGTTCAAAGGTTATGAACCAAGTAGAATAAGATCGAATCGATTAAGGATAATTGGATTCGGTTTATCTTTTAAGGGTTTAGCTCTAATCTATTTTATTTAAATTTTTATTTAGTTAATTAATTTTATTTTCTTAATTTTCTAGGTTTGGACGGGTCTAGGTGAGCCAAACAAAAAGGAACTAATTCAGTTCAAGAGAGCCAAATTTGGATTAGTTCAGTTCTCTTAAAGAGTGGCCTAATTCCTCTTTATTATTTTCCTAAATAACTTATTGATTAAAGGCTTAATTTGTTTATTAAATGTATTTTGGTTTTAAGTCCAAATATTTGAAGTTAAGACCATTTACTAATGAAGCACATAAATACATTTTGAAATTGGTTATCTTGCTCATAAAGATCACACATATTCTTGAAACAATCTTGATCTAAAACTTTAATTACTTGTTAGGTGAAAAAGGTTTTGATTTTGATAAAATACTTTATGGAAATCTAATCTTAGAGTAAATCTTTACATAGAAAAATGATTATCTCAAAACTCACATGGAAATGCATTTTTGATAATTTTAGTTGAAGAAATTGAATCAAACTTAAATTTTACCAAGAATGGTTTGAATATCATGAAAAATATAAGAGCACATTCAAGAGCATTCAAATGTAACTCAGTGAGTTAAATAGTGAATCACCTCACTTAAAAAACTACTATTAATGAGTCAATTATCATAATGTATCAAACATAACAAAAGATGAATGTGAAATTTCTAGATTTATTAATCTCATTATACATTATTCAAACTTCATTATATCAATTACCATTTAATATTAATTAACAAAATTCTAGATTTAGGTTTCCATGCACATACTTCACTAAATCAAGCATATCTCACTCATTTCAACTCTAAGTCATGTCAAACCAAAGCCATTTGATTCCTATTTCATCCCTCCATCAATTTCTTCAAAAATATCCAGATTTTATGGAAATTAAACATTCTTAAGCTACTACCAATTTCCAATTACAAATTGAAACTTCAAAATTTCATATTTTACACATTTTAACTTCAAATCACTTCAAATCAAAGCTAGAATTTTCTAAATCTCATTCCCTTTTCAAGTCAACACTTAAACTTCATTTAACATCATAGCATCAACTCATATTTCTAGATTATTTCCAAAAACAAATTAAAACTTTAACTCATTCATTCTTGCTCATTTCTTCACCAATCATCATCGTTTCAATTTATTATTTCTTATCATCATTCGCAAATCAAATTTCACCAATTAATACTTATTCCAAATCATCAACATATTATTTTTAATATTCTAAATTTCCATTCAACATTATTTAGTTTAGCACACACATGAATTACATCAAATTCATCAATTCTCTTCTAATATCACATTCTAATTAACTATTCTTCTTATTAAAACCTCAATTACATATTTCTTATCATTACTTCATCAAAACTAATCAAGAACACACTCAAACCCACAATCACACCCATGATTAGCATATATTCTTCATAATCATCAACTTAAAACTATAAACATTCATTTACTTCCATTACAACCTCAATCAATCATCCAATTAACACCAAAACATAATAATTTACTAAATCAAAAATTTCTCATATACACTCATACATATACACATCCGTAACCTGTTCCACTTCAATTATTCATCATTCACATTCCAAACTTTAAATTAAATAAGTAATTGACCACTTACCTTACTCGTTAACTCTTGTAATCTTCCAATAACACTTAAATTTCAAGATTACCCTCCCTACTTCAAAATCACCTTCATAAATCCAAAATTACCAATTAGTATCTTTACAAAACTTATGGATCAATTGATATTGTACAACATATCTCAACCCCAAATACCATTACTTTACTCCAATAAACTTCACCTGTCAATTAGAACTTCCACCTTACAAAATGACAATTAAATGCCTAAATTAATATACTCAACCATAGATTGAAAGAATTTATACATCATATCTAATTTCTAAAACTTGAAATTGTAAATTACCTATCGGGATGTCATGTCCACCTTAGATAATTCCTAGCCTCCACTTGTTCTTCATTTCCTTACTCAATTTCTTTAATTAAATACCAAATTAAGCTTAGAGTCAACCTCAATTGAATTTCCAAAATTAAACCTCATCTCCTAAAAGCTAAATTACTTACCCAAGTGATCTCCAAAGCTTGGAATTAACTAGAATTATATTAGAAACCCACTAATTTAACCATAAGACTTCATTAGTGAGCTTGGAAGAATTTTTTACATAAGAAAATGAAGTGAGGCCAAGAGAAATAGAGGGTAGTTGTGTGTGTGTGTGTGTGAGAGAGAGAGAGAGAGAGAGAGTTTCAATTGAGTGGAAGAGAGAAAATGAGGGTTCTAGAATTTGTTTAAGCTTAAATACCCTCTAATTCAAACTATAAGGCTTTTTACTTATTTACCCCTTTTAACTTGTATTACTTAAGGGCAATTAGGCAAAAGCTACTTATTAAATATCTTGGTTATCTAAATTACTATCTTACCCTCTAACCTTATATATTAATGTCAGGATAATTTAGTAATTTGAGTTTTCAAATTTTTAATTTTACCTTTAATTGTATTAAATTATTACTTGAATTTTAATTTAGCTAATTTTTAATTATTTCACTATAAACATACATTATTAATATATTAATTGGTATATCTTTTATTTATTTATTTATTTATTTATTATTATTATTATTATTATTATTATTATTATTATTATTATTATTATTATTATTATTATTATTATTATTATTATTGTAGGATTAGGGGTGAGTCGGTATAAGGTGAGTAAAGTATATGACTTTAACTATACCCGATTCTAAAAGGTACAGGTTTTTAAACTTTATAATTAAAACCTATCTTATAGTACCTTTGATACACTTTGAAATCTATACCATGTAAAACATATAGAATACAAAGTATCTTGTACCCCTATGGAATTTATAAATTTTGCTTCTACTTTTATAAATTTCAAGTTCATGTAACCTTAAAAATATAATTTACATGTAATATTATAAGTTTTTTTTTTATATATGCAAAACTTATTGATCTTTTAGTAAAATTGGTAAAATTAAAAAATAAAAGTATTTCGTACCTTCATTATTTTGGGATAATATAATCTTAGTACTTGACAAATGGGAAAAAATAAGGGAAAATGAATGGAAAAAGTAAAGTTGGTGAGAATAGTGGTGATGAACAAGGGAAAGAAAGAGATTCAACATTAGGTTTAGCCGTTTAAGGTTATTAATTTATGAGTTTGGACTCTTTTTTTTAATTTTTATTAAAATATTTATTGAAAAAAATATATATTATTTATTATTTATTTATTAATGTTATTTAATATTTTTTTAGAGAATGAGTAGATAGCACTTTAAAACCTATACCCTATATACTAAAGTATGAGTTTTTGGATGGTATAAGATAAAAAGACTTTATATTCGTACCTTACCTTGTGAGAGTATATTAAAAAAAATGTATATATAGAATCTACTCTATAACCCTTAATATTTCTCTAGTTCTTACCCAATCGAGTAAGATATAGATAAATATCTTATATAATAGAGTTACTCACTTACTCTAAAGTGGGAGATAAAAATAGTAATTATTAATATGTTAACTGCAATGATTTCTAAATAAATTTATTAATTTTCATTTTAAGCTAGAAACCTGGAAATTAGGCAGGCCATTAACTCGTTTTATCAAAGTTGTTAGAGGTGAATGCTTCTATATATAATTTTTTGGAGACATACAATGTGTGTATATGTATTTAAAAAATTACCAAATCAATTAGAAAATGATATTTATTTAATAGTTAAATTTTTATTGTTGTTTCGGGGATTTAAGATTCTTTGATCCTATGGGATGGGAAGCCTAACTTTATTATAAAATTAGTCTTATATGATTAAGGGAACATTTAAAATAGGCTGTAAGATGGCTTATGTTGTGTTGGGAAGGAGTAATAATGTTGTCATGGAAGTTAGCAAATGCATTTGACTTGATGGGCATTCCCAGAACCTCCGGCTGTATTTCTCAATCACTGACCTCTCACACACGCGCACCGCACGTGCTAAAATACAACACGAATATTGTATTCTCAATTGAGCTGCACTGCCACTGCCAATAAAAATACAATAGTAAAACAAATTATTGGCTTATTATATTATTTTAATATCAATCATTAAGGCCCTGTCTGGTCAAATTGCAATTGCAGCTAAGACATATGACTCGGTAGAAAAAAATTAAAAATTAAAAATTAAAAAAGCTAAGGGAACCAGAAGAAAGGGGATGGAAGCATCGTCCATGTTGGATGCCATGGAACCCACTCCATCTCACACGTTCAATGGATATTAGCCGTTTGATTGACTCTTGGGTGATCAAAGTCAAACCATCGGACGGCTGGATCACTTTGGTTGACCAGTTTTACGGTCCGTTTCTTTTTTATTCCCTTCTGGCTTTTTGTTCAGGTTGAGTGATTTAGTTGAACTCTACTCTACACCACCACAACACCACATCTTTCTTTTTTATTTTTTTTTTATTTTTTATTTATTTATTTTAATTTTCAATTCTGCTTTCAGATGTAATGAAGTAAGAGATTCAGACAACACAGGAACAAAAAGCCCCATCTGGGAATTCTGCTGTTCGTAAGTTTCTTCTGTAAACCTGCTTCCTTTTGTTTGATTTTGTTGTATTGGTTAGGGTTCTTTAGGATAGCATCTGGGGTTTTATGAGATTATTATTGTTGTTGTTATTATGATTATTACTATTACTATTATTTTGTTTGGATATGAGGCTGTTAGCTGTGATTTACACTTGAAAATCTGAACTCATCAAGTTGAGGATGTAAGGTTGATTATAATGATTTGACAGATGGGGATTGGTTTTTGATGCTTTGTCTGTTGAGTTGACTACTTCCTTTGGGTAATTGTTGCTAAAGTTGACTGTGCAAATCGATTAAAAATGAAGGAAGCTTCAAAAACGTAAGACGTTGTATTGGGAAGCTTACCATTTTCTAAGAAGCCCGTGTCTGCTAAAGTATGGTTAATACTTAGTCCAATTCAGATTTGTATCTAGCCGAACCATCCAATTAATAAATTTTAGCATGCCTTTGTGTTTGCTGGAGTTGCCTCTAATATTTAGATACATTGGCTCTTGATCAAACTGAGAAAGGGGTTTTCCCTCGTCTGGTATTGATAGATAGAGAAGTTATCGTAACTCTCTGGTTTATGCTTTCCTTGGATGCACTCATGCTTCCTGGGAGAAGAGCTTCCAATTGTTGGGTTAAGGATGGGTGAAGGAGCCATAAAGTGGCTTTATTTGTATATTTTGAACTTGAGAACCTGTTTTCTACCCAAAAAGTTTACGATTGTCTTTGTGGTATGTGCTTGTTTCATAAAACTTCATTTTTGTCATGTTTGTTAGAAAGGAAATTAATTTTCCATGTATGTACTAATAAAAATTTTTATTCTTGCAATTACAGTTGAGGTCATTTCACACTCTTTTGGTGTCCAGCTTCTGTGGAACTTGATCTCTGTATTCGATGACGGATTCGAAGATGGATCTTGAAGAGAGGCTGCATATGGAAAACTGGGCAAAGCCTTCATCAAGGAATGATTTGCCCACACAAGTTCTCTCAGATCAGCCTTCCTTTAGCGGTTATGATCTGCACAAGGATCAGCAGAAATGGGAAAATCCTTCAATTTTAGATTATAGTGTTAGCATGGAAGCATCATACTCAGAGCTTGACCAACATGCTGAAATTCAACGCCCCCTTTCATGCAATCCAAGTAATCAAGATCAGCAAAATCAGATGAATGAGTCCCTTCTCCGAAACAGGATTCAGGATTGGGATCCAAGAACAATGCTGAACAATCTCTCTTTCCTGGAACAAAAAATCCATCAGCTGCAGGATTTAGTGCATCTCATAGTTGGCAGGAGGGGGCAAGCAGTGGGACGGCCAGATGAGCTTGTAACACAACAACAGCAACTTGTAACTGCTGATCTCACTTCAATAATTGTGCAATTGATATCTACTGCTGGAAGTCTTTTACCATCTGTAAAGCACAACCTTTCTGCATCCATTCCACCTACCGGGCAGCTTGGGCAGCTAAGTGGGATTTTGTGCAATTCTGGGGCTGGTATGAGTAGTAGTTCTGCACCACCAAGAGCTGCTGCAAGCAAAATGAATGAACAATCCAACCAATTCGATCCAACTGCTAACTCTGGTACTGATCATATAGAAGAGCATGACTCAAAAGATGACGAAGATGCCGATGAAGGAGAAAATCTTCCCCCTGGCTCCTTTGAAATTTTACAGCTGGAAAAGGAAGAAATCCTTGCACCACATACTCACTTCTGCACCATATGTGGGAAGGGATTTAAGAGGGATGCTAATTTACGTATGCACATGAGAGGGCATGGGGATGAATACAAAACGCCTGCTGCTCTTGCTAAACCTAACAAAGAAAACAGTTCTGGAACAACAATCATTAAGAGGTATTCATGTCCATATGCTGGCTGTAAGAGGAACAAGGATCATAAGAAGTTTCAGCCTTTGAAAACCATCTTGTGTGTCAAAAACCACTATAAGAGGACTCACTGTGACAAAAGCTATACATGCAGCAGATGCCATATGAAGAAGTTTTCGGTTATTGCAGATCTTAAAACTCATGAAAAGCATTGTGGCAAGGATAAATGGCTTTGTTCCTGTGGTACTACGTTCTCAAGGAAAGACAAACTCTTTGGCCACATTGCTTTATTCCAAGGCCATACTCCTGCGATACCCCTTGATGAAAACAAAGGATCTGCTGGTGCTGGCCCATCTGAACAAGGAGAAGGTAATGAACAAGAGAACAAGCTTGGGGGTATGAATTTCAATCTGGGGTCCAGTGATCCCGGTTTAGGGGGGATTCAGAACATTATGGACTTGAAAGGCAGTATTGATGATCCTTCTAATTACTTTTCACCATTGAACTTTGATTCAAATAACTTTGGATTCAATGAATTCCCTCGATCCACGTTTGAAGATTCTGATGGTGTATTCTCTTTTTTTATTCCTGGGTCATGTAATTACTCCCCAAGAAATAGAGGTGAGTCCTGTTCTAATAATCTAGAGTGACCTCCAGTGCTGAAGATCACCTGGAAGTTCTATTTTATTTTTTATATGATGTACTTATTTCTTTGCAATTACTGGAATGAGCTAGGCTACAAGTTATTTACTTTGCTTGAATAATAGTCTATCGACAATTCCCTTCTGTTTATAGCAATTACCTTTACCTATACCCCACTTTTGGAGGAAGTACACTGTTATTTACAACCCCACCACGCCCCCACCTTGTATTTAATCGCACAATTCCAATATTCTTGTAGATCGTAACTACTCTTTTTTTTTTTTTTCATTTTTCTTCCATCAAGAGGTAGAAATGATGTAATAAGCATTTGTTATTAATTTTCAAGCTATCATCTAATATATGGGTACTTTTGGATAATCTTTTTTTCCCGTGTATATATTTTGTTTCCATTTGTTTTGGTTTCAAACCTATAAATTGTCTTTTTTCATATCTTCTCACGAAAGTTGGAAGTATTTTTTAGGGAAAAAGGTTTGTGGATAATATATTCTTATTTATTGGAAAAGAAAAAACTCTATTTTGTAAAACTAAATAAAATAAAATGTTATAGAGATTTTTCATGTATATGATTTTTGTAAGATTTCACGGTTGAAAACAGTGCAAATATGTATATGATACCAAAGATGAACCACAAAGGCGCGCTCTCTCTCTCTCCCTCTACATTATATTATATAGCTTACAAGAAAACATCTGTCTACACGCATTTTCATTTTCATCTTGGGGGGCCTCCTTCTGTGGGTAGGTTTGGAGAAGTTATTTTTGAGGACTGATGCATACTACCCTATTCAAATGTTTGGACACCGAGTTGATTTGTTTTAGTTGGTTGCCACCGTCGAAGTACACGTGTCTATCTCATGCAATATGCATGGCCAACGCAGAGTATTTTTTACAAAAATGTCACCACGTCATTACAAATTCTTTCTGTTAATTAATGGCATTATATCAATAATAGGAAACCATGACTGCTTCTACAGAAGTGACATCATGGGAAGCCCTACCTCCCATGATTTTATTGTAGAGTAGAGGAATGAGTAACACTTGTTCTTCATGAATGGAAACAGTGTGCGAAACTATTATCTACCGTATTGCTTGCATGAAAGCAATGGGAAATCTTGGTCTGATCAAATTGTTCCCTTACTTCCTTTTCATTTGTGAGCACATCATGAGAAGGGATAGCGGTATAGAGTGAGCTGGTATGATGTGACCACTTTTTGCACAATAGGTAGATAAAAAGAAAATATAACAGTCGCCATTTATTAAACATAGCTGAATCCTGGTGAGTACAGGTATTATAAATTACTTAAAGTTTAAAAGCATTAATTTTACGCTTTTAACTTTACCATTATTATAATTAATTATTTAGATAGAGTTATTTGGGTATATATTTTAAAATTTTAAGTAATCAATTATAAAATCCAACTATCACACATGTCATCTAGTCTTAGGAAGAAATAGACTCAATTAGAGTATCTTGAGCCCATGAATCATTTAGGTTTGCCTTTGAATCAATTTTTATTTTGGTCTAATTACAATGGTTAAGTTAATTAAATCCAATGAATCAAACTATATTTAGTTATATGGGCCACCCAAGGGAAAGATAAGAAGATAGTCCTTGAGCTTATATGGTTGGGTTGACTTGAGGTTGGGCTAGCCTTGATCCAGTTTAATTAAACTAACCATTTGTTTAATTTCAATTGGTTATAACTAAAAGCCTTAATTTTAAAGAGTCATAACTTACTCAATTTAAACCTAAATCAAGTGAAACAAAAACCATTTGATTCTTTGTCACTTCCACTATCCATTTTAACATAGAAAGCCTTATTTTAATCATTTTAAAGCCCTTGGACTACCAACTTAAATAAGGTTACGAATTATTAACTTTAAAAGCCCATATTTTATCCAATTTAGATCTAAATCACTGCCAACTAAAACCCACTTGTTTCTATTCCTTTTTATCCAAAACATCATTTATTTTTCATTTTTAAGCTTAAAACATCTCTAAAATAGAGCACACCCCAACATATTCTTATTAGTATAATTCAACATATTTTCAATTCTATGACCTAGTTTATGTCCAATCAAACTCTTATCCATTAACAAATTATAATTCCACTAAATTTACTCAAAATAAACATTATATCGCTTTTTTTTTTTTAAGAATTAAACATATTACAAAATCATATAAGAAAATCATAAATTCAAGTTCATACATTCTTCCAATTTAACCTAATTCATCTCTAAACTTGCGAAACTCAATATCTATCTTGTAACTTTAATTTTCATCAAATTTATCACATTAAGAATATTATAACATGTTGGAAATTTACAATTTGGTAATCAAATTAACTTGTTCATCCACTAGTCTATCATACCATTAATTCTAACTTCCAACATATTATATACACTAATTAATCATCTAAATCATTCCAATTACCACATGTTTATACTCCAATCATCAATTTATCATCAACCATCATCCAAATCAAATTTAGCAAGGAAATCAAATCTCAATTTCATCATCTATAATGGCAGTAGCAACAACATATCAACATAGGTTGATGATAAATTGATGATTGGAGTATAAACATGTGGTAATTGGAATGATTTAGATGATTAATTAGTGTATATAATATGTTAATGGAGGATACGTTGATATGTTGTTGCTACTGCCATTATAGATGATGAAATTGAGATTTGATTTCCTTGCTAAATTTGATTTGGATGATGGTTGATGATAAATTGATGATTGGAGTATAAACATGTGGTAATTGGAATGATTTAGATGATTAATTAGTGTATATAATATGTTGGAAGTTATAATTAATTGTATGATAGACTAGATTTGTTATGCAATAAGGATGTAGATATTAGAAATAATTTATATTATTTCTTTTCTTTTTAAAATTATTCTCATTCCTCATTTATAGTTTAGATTATGTATATATAAACTTGTATATTATTAAATTGCAAAATAGAAAAATTCTTCTCTAATTTACATGGTATTAGAATAAAAACCTAAGGATTTGTTTTTCTATCTTTTTTTCTTTTCCCTCTCTAGCGTTCATCGATTGCCCAATGAGTAACCTAGAAGATCTGACATATGTGGTTCATAGGGTAATTATTTTTTTTTTTCACCACCCCTAAGTGAAGGTCTTAGACGAGGTGCTGCACGTTGTTTGCGCCACCACGGAGGCAGAGGACAAGGTAAAGAGTTGATTCCTTCTAGATGTTGTAGTCAATTAAGGTCCGACCATCTTCGAGTTGTTTTCCAATGAAGATGAGGCATTGTTGGTTTGGTTGTAGTTGACTAAGGTCCAACCATCTTTGAGTTGTTTTCTAGTGAAGATATGAAGTTCGAAAATTTTCAAAAAAAAATTATATAAATAATTAAAGAAAATAAATAGAATAATAAATTATCCGAAACATAATTTTAAATGATATTTGGTTAAATAACAAAATTAATTTTAAATTTTAAATCTGGAAATTTCAAATTAAAATTAGAGTAAATATTTATATTCAAAATAAACAAATTAACTTAGATGTAACTTTCGTAATAAAATACTAAAAATATAAAACTCGTACATTAATAAAATAATGAAATAGTAGCATTGTAATATAAAATATAATATAATATATATAATAATATAAATATTTATATCCAGCGTTGAAAAAAAAAAAAAGAAGTTTGACCAGACGCCACAGCAGTAGCCGGAGGTCCAATCAGTCGCATCATCCACGTCGTCGGCGCTAGGTCGCATCAACCGGCGTCCCGTCCTATCCTTGTCCATTCTGTCTTCCCTTCTTCTTTTTCTTTTCCTTCTTTTCGTCTTCTTCCTCCCGACTTACTTTTTTTCTATTCTTCTTCTTCTCTTCTTCCTTTCTCTTCCCAGACCGCCCCCCCTACCCCTCTCTCTTTCTCCCTTTCCTTTTCCTCCATTATTTCGTATGAACTAATTCCTGCACGATTGTTTCGGGGCTCATACAATTGTGATTGAGCTCGAAACTTTTAGTTACTTTGTTTTCTTTCCGTTCTTTTCCGTAATCGTTCGATTAGGGCAAAATAGCATGGGTTCAGAGGGAGATTCGAGCGAGAATAGAGTCGGTGGTAATGAAGGAGTTACGGTGAATATACGTTGTTCAAATGGATCCAAATTCACTGTGAAAACGAGATTGGATTCAACAATTGGGGGATTTAAGTCGATTTTATCTGAGAATTGCGATGTTCCTGCTGATCAACAGCGTTTGATTTACAAAGGTCGCATTTTGAAAGATGACCAAACCCTAGAAAGTTATGGCCTGCAGGCTGATCATACAGTCCACATGGTTCGAGGTCTGCCTCTAGCTGCAGCAACATCGCCTCCAGCTGCTCCTACTGGGTTTAGTAATAGTGCACTTGGTATCACTAGGGGTGTTGGTTCAAATGAGGGTGCTGATGCTGGTCTTGGGGCATCTTTATTCCCAGGTCTTGGTCTTGGGTGATGCGGGCATCGTAGTCTTTTACAAGACATGACTATGTAATGTGTTTGAAAGCTTTCAGAAACATACACGGTCTGATACACGGTTAGAAGGCACGGCCGTGTGTTATACTAGCATGATTCTCAAAAACATACATGACAAGAAGGTACGGCAGTGTGTTGTGTCAGGAAAATCCACAGAAACTTACACGGCCTGACACACGGTCAGAAAGCACGACCGTGTGTTGTATCAAGAGTATCCACAGAAGTTTACACGACCTTATACACCGCCGTGTATAATCCAAACAACGGACGTGTATATGTAAATTTATTCCCACGTGTACATATTTTTTTTTCCTTGTTAGTTATTTTCCTAAGGACTATAAATAACCTTTAGGTCATTCTAGGGTTAGCTTTTGATTTTTCTTGTGAAATATACACTTTTAGATAATAGTTTTTTCTGTTTTCTCGATTGTGCGCAATTGAGGTTTTTCAAGAAATAACTCAGAATTATTCTTTGCTTGTTCGTGAGACCAATCCTAGAATTGGCCTTGTGTTGTTTACGCTTTCCGCGCTGCGTCAGTCGGTATCAGAACAAGGCAATTTCCTGCGGAGATATCAACTCATCAAGGCGATGACGGCGGTCGTGTTCTTGACGGTGTTCAAGATGCGAGATCTGAAGGAGCTCATCAATGGGTTCCATGGGCAGAGTTTGACGCTATGCATCAGAAGGTCGGGCGTATGGAACGACGCCTTAATGAACTGATCGAGCATTTCGACACCATAGCAGTAGATCCCAATAGGGTTGGGAGTGTTGGTAGGAATCCGCCACGGACAGTTGATGTCTACGATGGACAGATGGTCCGACCTGTTGTTGAGAACAGGTGGAGACGGGTAGAGGATAAGGACTCTAGCGATGAATACAAGGGCTCGTATGGAGGTAGACCACAGCGAGGGCATGGTGGTGGCTATCGCCCTTTTTAGTATGGGAACAACCAGAGGGACGGTGATTATTGGAGAAACCATGGCAGGTATGATCAAGGAGATGGGGGAGATTATCGCCTGAAGGTCGACATCCCGTGGTTTGATGGTAACCTTAATATTGAAGGTTTCCTGGATTGGATTGCCGAATTAGATCATTTTTTCGATTACATGGAAATTCCTGAAGACCGCCAGGTTAGATTGGTGGTATGTAGGTTGAAGAGTGGAGCCTCGGCATGGTTGGAGTGGCTGCAGAGTAGGAGACAGAGAGAGGGTAGGCATCCGGTGAAGACGTGGTATCGCATGAAACAGTTGTTGCAACACGACTTCCTCCCTCCAGACTATGAGCAGATATTGTTCCAACAATATCAACGGTATCGTCAGGGGCAGCGGTCCATGCACGAATACATCGCCGAGTTCATGAGATTGGCCGAATGGAACGACTTGAGGGAGAGTGAAGGCCAGCAAGTAGCACGATACGTAGAAGGACTAAAGCTCCAAATCAAGGATAAAATAGTGGTCACAATGGTGAGAAACCTGGTCGAAGCGAAAAACTTGGCTCTTCGAGCTGAATTGATGTTGCAGGAGCAGAGTAGTAGGTACGGAGGTGGAAGAAAGGGGTATGTTAGTGATGTTGTAGGTAATAGTAGTAAGTTGGGATTTGAGAAGAGCAAAAGTGCTGCACATAAGCCTAGTGAGGAAAGTGCCAAGAAAGAAGAAAAGATTGAGGGAAAGAGACCGATCGAACCTAGGGGAACCCAGAGACAGAGTAACCCATATGCCAAGCCGATCTTGGGTAAGTGTTTCCGTTGTAATCAACCTGGTCATAAATCAAATGAATGCCTTGCTAGGAGAAGTATTAACATTCTTGATAGAGGGGATGAAGATGAGGTATGTTGTGAACTTGATGGAGATGATGATTACTATGAGGAGGAGGAAGAAGTGACAGAACCAACCTATGTGATTAGGCGGATGATGCTAACCCCGAAGCAGGAGGAGATCACACAACGACATCAGTTGTTTCGCACGAGGTGTACTATTAATGGGAAGGTGTTCGAACTGATAGTAGATAGTGGAAGTTGTGAAAATATCATCAGAAGTGAAGTTGTGAAGCAATTGCAGCTACCTGTCGAAAAGCACCCAAACCCATATACCATAGGATGGATCAAAGCTGCAGAGAGGATCGAGGTGAAGGAAAGGTGTAGGGTACCATTCTCAATAGGGAAGTACCGTGATGAGGTCTTTTGTGACATTGTGGACATGGATGCTTGTCATGTCTTATTTGGCAAGCCATGGCAGTTTGATGTGAACGCACAACACGCGAAAAAGGAGAATGTGTACAAGTTGGAGAAAGGGGGTGTGAGGTATACATTGTTACCGCTGAAGAAAGGGGGACGCTCGAAGGAGAAGAGAGCAGAAAGTCGTTCTTTCTTAACTGTCACCCAGTCGGAGAAGGACTTAGTTGAAGACTTAAAGGAATCACTGGTGGTTCATGCTCTAATAGTAAAAGATGTGTCGGCTGCAGAAAATGAAGTTAGTGTGGAAATACCCGAAGCAGTGAAGAGTTTACTGGAAGAGTATAAGGAGGTGGTTCTTGATGACCTACCTGAGGGTCTACCGCCTTTGAGGGATATCCAGCATCAGATAGACTTGGTACCTGGAGCAAGTCTACCAAACTTACCGCACTATAAGATGAGCCCCAAGGAGACCGAAATTCTTCAAGATAAGGTCCAAGAGCTATTGGACAAGGGGTTTATCCGGGACAGCCTGAGCTCGTGTGTGGTCCCAGCGTTATTGACTCTCAAGAAAGATGGGAGCTGAAGGATGTGTGTTGATAGCAGGGCTATCAATAAGATCACAATAGGATATAAATTTCCCATACCACGCTTGGAGGATATGTTGGACAGGTTGAGCGGACCCACTATCTTCTCCAAGATAGATCTGAGGAGTGGATACCATCAAATTCGGATCTGCCCTAGAGATGAATGGAAGACGACGTTCAAAACCAAAGAGGGGCTGTATGAATGGTTGGTGATGCCGTTTGGTCTCAGTAACGCATTAAGCACCTTCATGCGTGTGATGAACCAGGTACTGAAACCCTTTAACGTTCGCTTCATTATAGTGTATTTTGATGATATCTTGGTGTTCAGTAAATCTGAGGAAGAACACCTTGAACATTTGAGGTGTGTTATGTTTGTGTTGAAAGAGAATAAATTGTATGCCAATTTAAAGAAATGCACATTTTTATCGAGGCGACTATTGTTCCTTGGGTTCATAGTCAGCAGTGAGGGGGTGACGGTGGACGATGAGAAAGTGAAGGTGATCAGAGAGTGGCCTACCCCAAAGGCCGTCACTGAGCTGAGAAGTTTTCTGGGCTTAGCTAGTTTTTACAGGAGGTTTATTAAACACTTCAGTACAGTCGTTGCCCCCTTAACTGAATGTTTGAAGAAAGGGAAATTTTGGTGGAGTGAAGAGGCTGAAGCGAGTTTTGTAGACTTGAAAAGACGATTATGTAGCGCCCCTATAGTAGCACTACCTGATTTTGATAGGTTGTTTGAGGTAGATTGTGATGCCAATGGAGTTGGGGTTGGTACGGTGTTGTCACAAGAGAAAAGGCCAATAGCATTATACCGCGAGAAATTGTGTGAAGCCAAGAGGAGTTGGTCTACATATGATAAGGAATTCTGTGTCGTGGTAAGGGCGCTAAAAGTGTGGGAACATTATTTGGTTAGAAAGGAGTTCATCTTGTACTCGGATTGTGGGGCTTTAAAACACTTGAGCAGCCAGACTCAAATAAGTAGGGACTTGCATGTAAGGTGGATTGAGTTCTTACAAAGATTTCCTTTCAGATTGATGCACAAGTCGGGTGTGCAAAACAAAGTGGCAGACGCCCTGAGTAGAAGAGCCGATGTACTACTCACTCTGAGTGCGGAAATTGTCGGGTTTGAAAGGCTAAAGGAGTTGTACGAGGGGGATGGAGATTTTAAAGAGACATGGAGTAAATGCGCCAACAAAGAGCCTTGTGATGACTACTATGTTCACAATGGATACTTGATGAAAGGGAATCAGCTGTGCATTCTTGAGTCGTCCTTACGAGAGAAACTTATTCAAGACCTGCACGATGGTGGATTGGCAGGACATCTGGGCAGAGACAAGACCTTAGTTGCAGTTGCCGAGAGGTACTTCTGGCCTCGGTTACGGAGGGATGTTTATAGAATTGTGGAGAGATGTTATATCTGCTAAGTGTCGAAAGGGCAGTCCCGGAACACCGACCTATATACTCCTCTCCCCGTGCCGGCGAACATTTGGGAGGACTTGTCGATGGACTTTGTACTTGGTTTACCCCATACCCAATGATGTGCTGACTCTATTTTTGTTGTAGTTGACAGGTTTTCCAAGATGGCGCACTTTATTCCCTGTAGGAAGACCGCTGATGCAAGGGCAATCGCATGACTATTATTTAAGGAAGTGGTGCGTCTACATGGTGTTCCAAAATCCATCACCTCCGATAGAGATAGCAAGTTTCTCAGCCACTTTTGGAGGACTCTTTGGTACATGTTTGACTCATCCCTGAATTACAGCAGTTTAGCTTTCCCTCAAACCGATGGTCAGACAGAAGTAACCAACTGGACTCTTGAGAACCTCATTAGAAGCATCTGCCGTGAGAAGCTAGGGCAGTGGGATCAAGCGTTGGCTCAAGCTGAGTTCGCCTACAATAGTTCTGTCCATAGAACTATTGAAAGATCATCGTTCATGGTAGTGTACACCAAAACGCCACAATATGCGTTGGATCTGATCAAGTTACCCAAGGGTGTGGTGGGTAACGTCGCTGCTAAGCATATGGCTGAACAATGCCAAGCCACCACAGAGGAAGTCAGACGGAAATTTGAAGAAGCTAATACCAGGTATAAGGGGGCTGCTGATAAACATAGGCGGAAGAAACTGTTTGAAGTGGGCGATCAAGTAATGGTTTATCTTCGGAAAGAACGTTTCCCTGCGGGTAGATATGGGAAACTACAACCAAAGAAATATGGCCCATATGAAGTAGTGCGTAAGATCAATGACAACGCGTATATTGTCCAGCTCCCAGACGATATGAACATTCGAGCACTTTCAATGTAGTAGATTTATCTCTCTTCCACCTTGATTACACACCATTATACCCTAAAGAGAACTCGAGGTCGAGTTCTTCATTAGCGGGAGAGAATGATGCGGGCATCGTAGCTGACGCGGGTTAATTAGGCGTGTCTTTTACAAAACACGACCATGTAATGTGTTTGGAAGCTCCCAGAAACATACACTGTATGATACACAGCCAGAAGGCATGGCCGTGTGTTGTACTAGCATGATTCTCAGAAACATACACGACAAGGAGGCACGGCCATGTGTTGTGTCAGGAAAATCCACAGAAACTTACATGGCCTGACACATGGTCAGAAGGCACGGCCGTGTGTTGTATCAGGAGTGTCCACAGAAGTCTACACGGCCTTATACATGGCCGTGTATAATCCAGACGATGGACGTGTATATGTAAATTTATTCCCACGTGTACATTTTTTTTTTCCTTGTTAGTTATTTCCCTAAAAACTATAAATAGCCTTTAGGCCATTCTAGGGTTAGCTTTTGATTCTTCTTGTGAAATATACACTTTTAGAGAATAATTTTCTCTTTTTTTTTTGATTGTGCGCAATTGAGGTTTTTCAAGGAATAACTCAGAATTATTCTTTGCTTGTTCGTGAGACCAATCCTAGAATTCGCCTCGTGTTGTTTACGCTTTCCACGCTGCGTCATTGGGGGGTCTAGTTTGTTGGGAGCTGGAATGCCAGAATTCGAACAAGTGTAGCAACAACTTACATAAAATCCCAATATTATGAGGGAAATAATGAACATGCCTGCCATTCAGAAATTGATGAATAATCCTGAGTTAATGTGCAACTTAATCATGAGCAATCCACAAATGCGTGAGATTATAGACCGGAATCCTGAGCTTGCACATGTACTGAATGATCCTGGCATCCTTCGGCAAACACTAAAGGCTGCACGGAATCCTGAACTCATGTGTGCGATGATGCGAAACTCTGATAGGGCAATGAGCAACATTGAAGCTTCTCTGGAGGGATTTAACATGTTGAGACGCATGTATGAAAATGTTCAGGAGCCAATTCTTAATGCTACAACTATGGGTGGAAACAATGGAAGTGATTTGAGTTCAAACCCATTTGTAGCTCTTTTGGTAGGTCAAGCCAATGCACAAGCGCGAGATGGAGCTAATAACCCATCTGGTCCAGGTTCAGAGACAACTTCAGGCCCTGCTGCTCCAAATACAAACCCCTTACCTAACCCTTGGGGTAGTGCTAGTGGAGGGTCCCATACTAACACCACAACGGGGTCAACTACCTCTAGAGATGCTAAAGCACCTGGTATTGCTGGCTTAGGAGGGCTTGGCCTTTCAGGGACGGATCAAATGCTCACAGGAATGCCAGATGCGGCTTTTGAATCAATTGATGCAAAATTCGGATATGTCCCAAGCAATGCAATCCATATTATCTAATCCCCAATACATGAATCAGTTGAGAGAAATGTTGCAAAATCCCGAACTTCTTCAGCAGCTAATGGCACCTGTAATGATTCAGCTTCTCTTCTTCAACTTCTCCTTCCGCACTGCGTCTTCTCCAGCAGTTTCCAGCGGTTGCAATGACAACGACAACAGTGAACCGGCAGCGACGACTTCGACCTCAACAACGACGGCCACCACAACAGCAGCAATGGTGTCCATGACCGCTGCTAGGCATCGTGTTGCCTAGTCTCCTTTCCCGACGACGGCAAGCGACGATGATGACAGCAATTCCAGAGGCAACAGCCCTCAACAGCAACAACAACGACCCCCATAGCAACTGCAACGACGATCTTAACAACGGCAATAATGATCACGATGACAACCACAATAGCAACAACAAACAGATAGTGTGTGCGGGTGAAGGGTATGTGTATGTGAAAGGGAGAAGGAGGAGCCGAGGGTGTATGTGTGTATGTGTAGATGATGGTGTGGAAGTACGAGAGTGTATGTGTGTGGAGGAAGGTGCGTATGTGTGTGTGAGAATGAAGATGTATGTATGCGTATGTGTGTAGGGATGTATGTGATGTATGTGGGAAAGTGTGTATGTATGTGAATGATGGAGTATGGTGTGTGTGTAGGAATGTGTGTATGCATGTGGGTAAATGAGGAAGTGATGTAGTGTATGTGGAATGTGTGTGTGTGTGAATGAAGTGTGTATGTGTGGTTGAGGGTGTATAATGTGTATGTGATTGGTGATGATGTATGGTGTGTGAAGGTGCATGTACGTGTAGGGGAGGAGCTGAGTATGTAATGCTTGGGAGTATGCGCATAAGTGCATGAAGTGATGTAGGGTGGTATGTGTATGTGGGTGTGTGGTATGTGTGTGTATAAGGGTGTGATGTATGCGAAGTGTATGAGTATGGAATGATATGTGGTGTGTATGAAAGGGGGGTATATGCATATGGACGGTGTGTGGTAGGTGTGGTTTGTGTGTACGTGTGGATGCCATGTAGTGTGTAAGGGTGTACGTGTATATGTATGGAAAGCTTAGGGTGAGTGGTACTAGGGTGTATATGGATGGGGTGAGTGGGATATGTGGCATGTATACGTGTATAAGGAAGGAGTGGTATGTGTAGGCATGTATGTATGTATATGAAATAGTGTATGGTATATGGACATATGTGGAAGTTGAGGATGATGTATGTGGGATATGTATGTACGAGTATGAGACGATGTGTGGAGTATGAATATGTATATATGTGTATAAGATGATGTGTAGCGTATGGGTGTGAAAGGTGAATGTAGTGTGTGTAGAGTATGTGGGCAAAGTATATATTGGTGGTGTGAAGTATATGTAGGGCATGTGTGTATGTGTGTATGATAGTGGTGTGGAAGGTGAAAGGAGCAAGTGTGTATGTATGTATAGGCGCGTGTGTGGTGTGTGAAGTGTGTATGTAAATGGATAAGAATATGTGTATGTTGGTGTGTGGGAATGTACTAGTATATGAGAGTATAGGGAAAGGCATCAAAGAGCTTGAGAAGAGATAGGAGTGAACAAGGAATCGAGCAACCTAACGGAAATTGCCAAGAGTCATTGTAGCTGACCCTTCGGTACCATGCTCAGAGAAGGGACTACACGTCGGAATCACTTGAGGACGATTAGGACTACGACAACCCTAAACAGGTGAGTGAGAAACTTAATGATATGTTACTATGTTGTGTTGTATGTGGAATGTTATGTATGTGAAATTGATGTTTATTGTGCTGCTATTTGATATGATTGTTGTTGAGTAAAGTTATGCGGTGGAGAATAACGAGTTAGGTAAGAAGTCATGAAAAAAATAGGGGAATGAATGGTCCAAGAATTTATATGTAATTACCTTAATGATAGCACCTAGCGCTATATCACTAGTGCTATAACCATAAACCTAACCCATGTTTTACAAATCGTTTTCTTCTAAAACAAACAAGGACATAAAAACTTAACTTTCCTTTTATAGCTACCAAGTAGGTAAGCTTAGTAGGAATAGGGTGTATAGGTATCATTATGTATACATGTCAGAGCTGGTTCCTGAATGTGTATGCATATACTCAACAAACTTATTTTCATATGATATTTACGAAATAAACTCATGAACCCAACCATACCAATCATGAGTATAACCTTGGTTTTTACAACTCAATGACCATATTTTCTTACCCTCTTAAGTACGCAAGGGGAGATGTCTAGTAAATTGTCCTTAATTAAGAAGAGGCCCCAAACATAAATCTGTATAGATATGTATATATGTATATTATGCATAAGTGTCTTGAAGACATTAAAAGGAAGATGCAAGACAAGCTTTCTGGCTCTTGAAAGTGTGAGAATGATAAAGCACTTAAGAAATGCAATGGCATAGAGGTGTCAAGGATGATTAATGTAAATCAACCCTGAGTGGTTGGTTTGACATGCGAGATAAATGACACAGAGGTGTTAGAAATGATTGTAAGCCAACCTGAGTAGTTTGACATTTGATAGAAATGGCATAAAGAGTTGTTGAGATAATTTAATCCATTATAAAACGGGATAGGTCTATGTCCACGGGGTTTGGGTTCAGTGTTAGTGTTGCATAACAAGAAATGCATAATCCTTGCTTGTGATGAGTGAAATGAAATGTTTGATGTTTACTTTTGTGCTATGATTGATTGTGATTGTAAATGTTGTTTGATCACCTTAAATAAATCAATTAAAGTATGAATTGGACGATATCAAAACTTGACATGCATTTTCACGAGACATTGTATGAGATTGAAGGCCATCACTGCTACAGGATGCGTCGGAAGTGATCAAGAGGATCGCTGTTCTACTAAGTGCGAACTAAGTGATTAGGGGATTGTCGCGCCTTGATGGTTCCAAGTCTGGCCTATCCTTGAGGGTTTTGCTCCGTCTGGTGCAGAGAGGCACGAGAGCGTTCACTGTTGAGTTAATAAGATATCATAATTAACCAAGTGATAAGATAAATTAATCGGGTAATGACTTGAGCACTGATGGTGGCTTCGGAATCCCCAACCTAAGGTCAAGGGGGGCGTAAACCCTAGACTTTACGTCGGTTACTGGAAGACCACATGAGATGCTGCATTAATATGGTTGTTCATGCATAACATACGTTTAATATTTTAAATTGAATTTGCTTGCTTATATACACAACATAAATTTAATAACTTGATGTGAATTTTCTTGTGTATGTATATAGCATATGTCTAATATTTGATTTAAGTTTGTTTCTGTGTGTACGTAGCATTGAAAGTGTTACCATCCCATTCACTGAGCTATGGTGTGCTCACCCCCTCTCAGACTTTTTGTAGGTAGTGAGTACGAAAGCTCAGAATGGGATAAGATGTGAAATGTCGAGAGATTTTAAAAGACCAAAATGACAAAGTAAGAGTTATAGATGATAAATTGTTTAGATGAAATGTTAGGACCCCAATGTAAATAGAAATGTTTAAATTGAGAAACCTATGATTTATCACATTTTACTGATTGGTAGGGGATATCAATTCTCTGCGATCATGGTTGACCGTGGGGTATGAGATCCATAGTTGTATTTTATTATCTAATTATATGTATTATAACTTGTTTTAGATGTAATTATTTACTTAAAGTCTTATGATCTTTGACTCGTGAGGCGATTATCATGTAACGGGTACACACGTGCAATGATAATTTTAGTAGAGGCTTCTAGGCCCCCTTTTGGGGTATGACAGAAGATAATGCATTGCTAGTTTGGAGAGATTCCTTCTATGTCTTGGATCTTTGCTTTCACATTTTTTATTATGTCACTTGACTTAACCTCTAGGTTATGGTCTTGTCAATGAAGTTTTTTATGAAGATCTACATTGCTTGCAGTAGTTCTTCCTTCAAAGTTACGACAAGGCATGGTAGCAGCAATAAGAATTAGGGTTGGAAAGTCACCGGTTAATTCTCTTCTCCTTTTGTAAGTCATTCATATATATATATATATATATTTAATCTTATAAGTCTTCCTTGGTTTGTGTGTTTTGCACAATTCTACCTTTGTTGGATTAGTTTTAGGGTTTTATGTATAGTTTTGGCTTTATAGTGGTGTCTCTTCTTTTGCAACTACTTTAATTTATTTGGGCATACATGGGTGATGAGCAAAAGATTGTAGTAATGATTGATGTTGTTCTAGTAAATGGTCCGAATTATCTAGAACAGTATAAAATTGTTAGAATATATTTACGGAGTATTTCTAAAGATGATCATCTCACTGATGATCCTCCAACTGATGGTGCTTGTAAGGAATGGTTGAAAGATGATGCTAAATTATATTTACAGATCAGAAATTGCATTGATATTGAGGTGATTAATTTGATTAATCATTGTGAGTATGTCAAAGAATTAACGGAATATTTAGAATTTCTATATTTTGGAAAAGGAAATCTCTCTTATATGTATGAAGTGCGTAAGAAATTTTATCATCCTAAACAAAATGATTAATCTCTTCAAGCACATTTTATAAAATTTAAGAGGATATATGAGGAATTGAATGTTTTGTTGTCATTTAGTATTGATATCAAAGTACAATAATCACAATGGAAAAATATGGCAATTATGAGTTTCTTAGTAGGACTTAGTTCTCAATTTTGAGATGGCCAAGTCTCATATTTGGTTTAGTACTGATATTTTTTCCTTACATGAGATTTTCACTAGAGTTCTTCAAACAAAAGTAAATACTTCTATCGTCTCTTCTACTTTAGCCTCTAATGCTCTTGTTAGTCATAATAACGAATTGAGAATTTCAAATCCTCTCTTCAAAATTGTAACAAAAGAAGTAGTTGAAATCAAAATTTAGGGGAAGTTGAACGCCATTATTGTCATGAGCATGGTCACATCAAGCACACTTGCCAAAAACTACTCAACAAAACTCAAAAGTCTCACTAAGCTCATGTTGCAACTTCTTCTACTCCACATGGTCCATCTTTAGAACAAACAGTTAATGTATCTACAAATGAATTTGCTAAATTCCTTCAGTATTAGAAAACATTAAAAACTTCAACTCATCTTGTCACTGCACTTGTCGAGCTAGGTAATCCAGATAAGTGCTTAGTTTTCTCCACCTCGCAATGAGTGCTTACTAATCATACGATAGGTAATCCTAACCTTTTCAAAAAATTTAAACCACATACCTTTTCTTCCCTAGTCACTTTAGTTGATGGTTCTACATCATTAGTTTTGGGATCTAGTAGTGTTCAACCTACTCCATTACTTTCTCTATCATCTATTTTAAGTATACCAAATTTCTCCTTTAATTTAATTTCTGTAAGAAAAATTACACGTGCTCTAAATTGTTGTGTCTCATTTTTTCTTGATTATTATCTATTTCAAGATCTTTCGATGAAGAAGATTACTGATAAAGGACGTATGTCTAGAGGTCTCTATGTTCTAGATACACAAGTGAATGTCTCCTAACCCATTGCTTACTTAAGTGTCTTAACATCTTTTGAAGCTCATTACGAATTGGGCCAACCTTCTCTCTCTACCTTGAAGAAATTATGTCATCCATTTTAGAGTGTGTCATCTTTAGATTGTGAATTATGTCAATTTACTAAACATCGCGGTCAGTCTTATGTTCCCCGTGTCAATAAGAGCTGGTGCTCCTTTTAAGCAAGTGTATTCAAATGTTTAGGGTTCTTGTCTAGTTATGTCCAAAATTGAAGTTCGTTATTTTGTTACTTTTGTTGATGATTTTTCCCAAATGACTTGGCTTTATTTAATAAAAAAAATCGTTCTAAGTTATTTTCCCATTTCACTACCTTTTGTGCTAAAATTCAAACTCAATTTAATACTTCTATGCGAATTTTAAGAAGTGACAATGTTAAAGAATATTTATCTGATGTATTTAATATTTATATGAACAAACATGGCATTATTCATCAATCTTCATATGTTGATATACCATCCCAAAATGGTGTGGCTGAAAAAAAAAATAGGTATTTTCTTGAGATAGTTAAAGCACTACTATTTTAAACACATATTCCTAAACACTTTTAGACTGAAGCTATGTCCACAACATGCTTCCTAATTACTCGTATGCCATCATGGGTTCTTAAAGGTGAGGATCCTTATAGCATTCTTTTCCCCATAATATCCTTATTTCCCGTTGAGCCTCGTATATTTAGCAATACATGTTTTGTTTGAGATGTCCACCCTCATCTCACCAAACTTCATCTTAAGTCGTGAAATGTGTTTTCTTAGGTTATTCCCATTTACAAAAATGTTATTTGTGTTATTGTCTTAATCTTAATAAATTTCTTATATCTGCTGATGTCACATTTATGGAATATTGTCCTTTCTTTCTTGCTTTATCTAAGCCTACTGATAGTAAGGGAGAGAATGATGATTTATTGGTTTACCACATTACCTATCAGTCACTGAATGTTTAATCGGCTGTGCCATTGTCTTGTCCACCAATTTGTTATGTGTATACCAGACGTTAGAATCCTCCTATCACACATCTATGTTCTAGCTTGAGGGGGAATGTTATGGAATATAGATGTAGATATTATAAATAATTTGTATTATTTCTTTACTTTTTTAAAATTATTCCCTTTCATCATTTATAGTTTAGGTTATGTATATATAAACTTGTATATTATTGAATTGAAAAATAGAAAAATTCTTCTCTAATTTACAATTTCCATCGACAAATCCAACATCCAACATCACATTTTTCATGTCCTAAATCCTAGTGGTAGCAACAACATGGGTTTTATCACAATACACAATCAATATTCAAGAAATCACTAAATCATCAAGTTCAATCACTTCTAATAATCCTAAATCATCAATTAAAACGAGATTTTAGACTTACCTTGCTAGAGATCCACAAAACTTGCTTTAAATCTAGCCACCATAAGTAGTTGTCTAAAATGGTGTTTCCTTTTAGTCCAATTTACTCCTTCACATCAGATCATCTTATATCCAAATTATGGATTTACACCTTTAATTTAACCTAAATTAGTAGCTAATTTAGATAGAATTTGAGCTAGTTTGAAGGTTTAAGGTTTAAGCTAATAGTTGTAGATATTTACCTAAAACTTTTTGGAAAATAGAGAAGAAGGGGGCTACCAAATTTTCAGTTTTATGAGGGTTTATATAGTAGGGTTTAGTAAGGGTTTAAGGGTTAAGGTAAGGACAATTAGGACTATAAGAGTTCTTATGGTGGCATGTGTCCTCTTATTTAGCTTATTTTAGTATTATATTTCCCTTAATTTCCCCCCACTTATTCCAATTGAAATGTGATGCTTCCTTTTCCCTAAAACACCCTTAGTAACTCAATTAATTAGCTACTCTTCTACAAAATAAGCTTAGGGGTATTTTGGTCATTTTACCTAATTAACCTTCGAATTTAAAATTTTATTTTCTAATTGTCTCCAAATATTTTGTAATTAATTTTATTTACCTAAGTAATGTTTTGGAGTTATATTTAAGGTCTTTAAGAAATTTTGGATCCAATTTTGATAAAACCAGTTTCAAGGGTAAAAAGGTCTTTTTAGATAAAATTTGATTTTCCAACCTTTTAAATCCTTCTTAAATAATTCCAATTTTTTTTTTTATTCCCAATGACCTTATTTATTATTTTTGGGGTTTTTTCACAATGTGATATGAATTTAAGCACAAGCTTCACGCTTTCTATTTATTTATTTTTATTTTAGTTTTCTTTTTTTGCCATTTTTATCACACCTTGAAACTTTAAGGGTAATGACAACCCACCACTTATTTCATTTAAGTAAAATATGCTAAGGCTTACTACACAGATAGTGGGTTTCTAAACCAATTTTTATTTCCTAAAATCATTTATTAGTTTAGGAAACACTTTATCATTTGAAAATATTTTAGAAAACTATAAAGGTTTGAAAACGATTATTGATATTAACTAGAATAGTAGTTTCTTTATAAAATTCATAAAAATCTAATGTTTATAGAATATATAAAATCTTTTTATGTCAGAAGAAAGTAACAACTATCATCAAAATTCTTCAATTAGCGATATCCGAGTCTTTGAATTAGTAGCCGGCCCATATTCAATTCATACATTATCAGCAAATTTATCAACACTTGAAAAAAGAAAGTAAGGAATGTACCACAAGGATTCGATAGAGAATAGTCGAGCACATTCTCATATGTCATGCATACCTAGATCTAATGCATTAGCATGGAATTTATTAAGTTATTTAAATTAAAGTGAATTTAAGTAGTATGAAAATACTCATAACTCTAAACACTCTTGGGAATGAAAGAGGTTTAACCTTACTTGATAGGTGTGAGGGGGCTATCACAGTATATCTAGCTACTGTGATTGAAATCATAATCGATACTAAAATTGTAAACCATAACATAATATAGTAATCTAATCTAGGTGTTTACTCCAAATGTTAGGCTCATCATTATGGTCATAGTCCATTCAATCGCCCTATATATATATATATCCCATAATATATGTAGCGTTTGGTTGACATCCTTTCATTTGCATAGTTGCTTTGCACGAGTACTAGCCCTATCGATCATTCATCGCACTACCTTTATGACTCGATGCCTAACTACTGTATCATCCTATTATTTTGAATCGTAGCCTAAAGCCTGGTCCAAGGGTGTCACCCTTTGGATTAGGTGGCCACACACAATTAGCATTACAAATACTTAGGCTAAATTTAAGTATTAATTCATTTTAGTTTTTCTTAAATTTAACACACAACACACAACTATTCCAAACTTGAAAAGGTAGAGCCACAAGATAATTTTCGATTAGTTGATCTCCTAATTTAATTAGAAGGTAATATGCAATTAAAACATAATTATTGATTAATATTAGTATTTAATTAATTTGATTAATATAATCATTGGTTCAATTATACTTAACTACCATTTAAGCTCATGGATGTTGACTTAGTGTGTAACTAAGTGTAAAACCATTTAGGCTAGTAAGCTTATATAGAAATTCTAGATAAGTCCACTATTTTAATCTAATTAGTAATCCTATATTTCCTTTGATTAATTAGTGAATTGGCTTGTTAATTGAACCAATTAAGAGATTATGAATAAATTAGGGATAATTGAATTTGGTTCATCTTTTAAGGATTGGGTTCTAATCTACTTTATTTTAATTTTTTTATTTTTATTTTCCTTAATTTTTAAGTTTAAACCGATCTAGGTGAATCGGTTGAGAGGGAATTGATTTAGTTTAAGTGAACCGAATTTGGATCGATTCAATCCTCTCAAAGGGGTAGCTTAATTCCTCTTTATTATTTTTTAAGTAAATTATTCATTAAAAGGCCCATATGTTTATTAAGTGCATTTTGGTTTAAACCCATTTTCTTAATTAAGCCCATAAACACATTTTGACATTGGTCACCTTGCTTATGAAGATCAAACACATACTTGAAATATTCTTGATCCAAAACTTTAATTACTTATTGGGCAAAAATGGTTTTAATTTTGATAAAACACTATGGAAATTTAATATTAGAGCAAATCTTTACATAGAAAAGTAATTATCAGAAAACTCATTTGGAAATGAATTTTTGATGATTTTGGTTGAAGAAATTGGATCAAGCTTAAATTTCATGAAAACTAGTTTGAATATTAAAAAAAAAAACACAAAAACACATTTAAAGGCATTCAAATGTAACTCGGTGAATTAAGTAGTGAGTCAACTTGTTCAAACAAATTCTATTAATGAGTCAACTATCATTATACATCAAACATACGAAATGATGAGCATTGAATTGTGAAATTTCCAGATTAATCATTCACATTATACATAATTCAAATTTCATTAAATCAACTTCAATATAGCATTAACTAACTAAATTCCAAATTTTGGTTTCCATGTATATACCTCACTAAATCAAGCATATCTAACTCATTTAAACTCCAAATTATCCCCAACAAAAGCCATTTGATTTCTAATTCATTCCCTTATCAATTTTTTTCAAGAATTTTTAGATTTTATGCAAATTAAACATCCTTTAGCTATTGTTAAATTTCAGTTACAAATTAAAACTTCAAAACATCACATCTTACTTATTTTAATTTCGAATCACTTTAAACCAAAGAAAAAAAAAATCTCTTTTTCTTTTGAAATCAATACTTAAAAATCATTTAGCATCAGATTAACAACTCATTTTTCTAGATTACATTCTAGAAATGAATTAAACCTCAACTTATCCATTTCTTACTTATTACTTCACCTATCATCATTATTCCAAATCCTTATTTCTTATTATTATTTCCACTTCAAATTCAACTAATTAACACTCATTCCAAATCATCAAAACAATATTTTTAACATTTTAAATACCCATTTAACACTACACAATTTGGTCATCACAAGAACCACATCCCATTCATCAATTCTTTTCCAATAACTCATTCCAATTAACTATACTTCCTATCAAAACACCAATTACACATTTTTTATGATCAATTTACCAAAATTAATCAAGAACACACTCAATTACATAATCAAACCTTATGACATCATGTATTCTCCATATCCATCAAATTAAAACTGCAAACATTAATGTACTCCTATTACAATCTCAATTAATTATTCAATTAATACAAAACATAACAATTCACCAAATCAAACATTTCTCATATACACCTATACACCAATGCCATACATACCTACATCCTTACTCAATTCCACTTCAATTAAACATCGATCATGCTTCAAAGTTCAAATGAACCAAGCCATTAAGTATTTAACTTGCTTCTTTGCTCTTGTAATCTTCTAATAACACCCAAACTTCAAGATTAATCTTCTTATTCCAAAATCACCTTCATAAACCCAAAGTTACCTATTAGTACCTTAACAAAACTTATAGATTGATTAGTACTCTACAACATATCTTAATCCCAAATAATATTACCTTGCTCCAATGAACCCTAACTTCCAATTAGAGCTTCTATCTTGCAAAATGACAATTAAATACCTAAATTAATACTCTAAACTATTAATCGAAAGAATCTATATATTATATCTAATTTCCAAAGCTTGAGATTGCACTTACCTAGACTTGTATGTCACGACCATCCTTGGATGCACTAGCCTCCTCTTGTTCTTCATTTCTTTGCTTGATTTCCTTGAGTAAACACTAACTTAAGCTTGGATTTAACCTCAGTTGAATCTCCAAAACTAAATCCCAACTCTAAAAGTTTAATTATTTACCTAATTAATCTTCTAAAGCTTGGAATTAGCTAAAATTATGTTGGAAACCCACTAATTAGCCATAGGACTCCATTAATGAGCTTAGGTAAGCTTGAGATTGTGTTTAGATGAGAGAATTGAGATAGGTCGAGAGAGAGAGAGAGAGAGCAGACGTGAGAGAGAGAGAGAGTGTTTCGATTGAGTGGGAGAGAGAAACGAGAGTTCTAGAACCTATTTAGGCTTAAATACCCTCTAATTCAAATTATTATGCCATTTACCTACTTACCCCTCCTCAACTAATATTGCTTAAGGGCACTTGGGTAAAATTAGTTATTAAATATCTAAATTATTTAAATTACTAGCTTACCCTCTAGATTTAAATACCAAAGTAAGGTTAATTTAGTAATTCTATTTCCAGAATTTTAATTTTACCCTTGATTATATTTAATTAATACTTAGATTTTAATTTGGCAATTTTTTTGGTTATTTCATGATCTCCTAATTCTACTTAATTAATTTCTTTGAATTTAATTAATACTTTTATATATTTTCGTTTATTTATTTATTTCAATTTTCTTTGATGGATTGCTGCTTTGAACTTACTTTCAATGCTCATTTTTAATTTAGTTAAATTGTAAAATTAATTTGTTTCAAGTATGTCCTCGAACGGTACATAGAAATACAAGCGTTTTTGTAATCGGTAATTAGAACCTGTCATTGCGCTACTGTTGCTTTCTTTCTTTAGCCTATATCTCAATCTCAAAATTTGAGCTATGATGGTTTTTCTAAATCGATTTAGTTAGCTGATCTTGATGATAATTTCATTGATGAGATGGTAGAGAGAAGATGATCTATATGATCTATTTCAGTTTATTTGGACAAGCTTAAAAAAGTTTAACCAAAATATTATATTTTATTTTAAAGTAAATTACACCAAATATCTTTGAAAAACTTTAAAGATTGCACCGACTCCACGTTTTTTTTAAAACCTGTGTGTATCTTGTTGCTGGCATAGATAATGACTGGCACTAATTAAATATATTTAATTAATAAATGCAAAAATATAAATAAACAAACGCCAAAAACAGGAAAAAAAAAAAAAAACTCCCTACCGCAATATATTATAAAGGATTAACTTCGTGTAAGAAGAAATAAAGGAAATGAGACGAATATTAAAAGTAGAATGTTACTTGTGCTTCTTAAAAAAAAAAAAGAAAGTGGTATCAATTTATTAGGATTCCTGACCTTTAATTTCTTCTTATTAAGACTAGAACATAAGTATAGCATTATCCATTGTTTCACTATGACAAGATTAGGGGCAAGAACAAGAAAAGGGGATTCTTCTTCCTTTCTCCCTTTGCGTTTAGGAGCTAAAATGTTACACATTGAAAAATTAAAATTTAACACAATGATGAGTTGAATCGCGACGTCCTCTCTAGTGCGCTTCTGTTTTTTTTTTTTTTTTCAAACTAGTTAAATAGGCTAAAGATCATATTGGATATATGAATTTTGCCGATCTGCTTAAAATTTAAAATTATCAATTTACTTTCGATAAATTTTGGATGTCATTTTTGATATCTTGACTAACTCCATTTATGTAATTATATATAAAGTTCAGGTATCAAATTAGTATTTAAAAATTTTAGGTAATTAATTATAAAAAAATAACAAAGTTTGGTTCCAAATATGATGTTTCTTCTATTAAATATATTTAATTAATACCACGTCATTGTCCATGCCAACAACAATATACACACATGTAGCCAGGTTAATTTTTCTGAGGATAAATGTTGACCTTTATAAAAGTAGAAGTCCATGTAATTTAAAAAATTTTCAAAGATAGCCCATATAATTTGCCCAATATATATATTTTTTAATTAGCTGTGTAGCATGCCATTTGACATTAATAATATTAAAATATGTATAAGTGTTATTTGTGTGTTATCTAAATGTAAAATGGCACGTTAGTAATGCCTATTTGCTGAAAAATACAATTCGACAAATAGAGACTTGCGAAATTGTTTATGTAGTAATGCAAACAACTGATCTTTTAATTGAGTGCCACATTTCAACTTGAAAGTTCAAATAGTAGATTGTGTAAAGTTTAAGTAACATGACATTGTCTCTTTTATGCTTTTAAAATGAAGTTGCAAACTTTTACAAAATTAGAAAAGGAGAGAGTTCTAATTTTTCATATTTTAAGTTTTTGAATATCTTCAATACTTATGAATTTTTTATTTTTTTTCAAAAGAGTGTGGAGGTGTAGGTCTAAGTGCGAAGGTCATGTGTGTGTTGCATGATAAAATGCTACACATGACCTAATAAGAGAAGTGGCACGTATGAGGATGATTAGAGGTGAATGAGATGAGGAGGAGAAGTAGGTGATCTCGAATAAGGCTCAACACTGTGGTGACTGGTGAGTGTTCTTAGGTATATTGCGGCTTTGATCTTATGAGGGAAATTCAACTGAGTAACGATGTTTTTTCCCAAGAAGAGTCTCATTTGAAAGAGAATACTTTGGGTATTTATAGTGTTTATCTATGAATTTCGTCTCTCAGATGCTAATGACGATCAATGGTTTTGAGTAAATAAGCTCCTATATGAGCTTTTCATGAGTCTAGGCCCATTAGAAGCTTCTAATGTGTGAGCTTTATTGAGAAAAGTTAGATCGAACCAATTGATCTAGTAGGCCTTACCCTAAGCCCACCTTACCAAATCTCCTATGATAATCCCAAATCATAGACTTAATTTTTTTAGCACCATCACTTTAGCCGAAGAGTTAAATCCATTAAAATATTAGGTTAAGAGCCTATGAACCAAATTTAGCCCTCTGCATTTTTCCTCTTAACAAAACTTCTTTAGACGAAGTCGAAGGGGTTTTGGGTATCGAATAAGCCTTACAAAATAGTTAATGTACTACTTGGCGCATATGCGCTTTATAGCAGCTGCACTACTACCAAGTGCATTTACTTGGTCAAGAGTTTCATTTCTTTGTGAATAAATTTTCAATAGCCGATGATCTTAGCCCTGATTGGATCAAGTCTTCTATTTATTTTGTATGAATTTCCTTTTTTGCTAAATTGATTACCTCACATTAATTCTATGTCCATATTCTCCAAGGGATTAAACTTTGTTACTATTTCCACAAATCCCTCTCATATTTCATGGAGGCTTTCACATAAGGAAAGAACTAGTAGAGGATATTTCTAGTATCAACTGAGAAATGAGTTTACGAAGATCACTATTTTCCTTTGGATATCTCATTAGCTTGAAACACTTGAAGGGCTTCACTTTTTTTTTTTTTTTTTCAACTCTTATTTGTGTTGGTATAAATGCATATTAATTACGACTCATATATTTTTTTTTCATCAAAGTATAAACAATAAAGCAAAAGGGGGACTCTTTATTGCAAGGCACAGGCCAATGACTTGTTTGGAAAATACACCCACACAGCATGCAAAAGACCTAGGTTTGAGTCTTCGTGAGCATGTATGTGCAATTTTTCTTCTTTTTTGTACATAATAAGACAAAAGGGCTGCTCCCAAAAGCAAAGCATAAGCCAACAGCCTGTTTGGAAAGCACACGCTTATAGCAATGTCTCTATTGATCCATGTAGAGCGCATCAAATGCTTCCTGCTTTTTTTTTTTTTTTTTTTTCAAACACACAATATGCATCCCTTTTTTTTTCTTTAAGCGATACAAATCTATTGCTCACATTCTGTATTGCCAAAACAATATATTCATCATTCAGTTAAACTTAAAGGTCGACTCTCATCACTTTAGCCCACCGTTATGGACTGTGTCAACGATGAAGTGAACAATAGACCCCTCCCTGACCAACAAGTGAACAATTTCAACCACTGCATCGGGAGATCCATATGATAATAAGGACAGATACCTAGATTTTAGCTCGGATGTCGCAGACCAACTCTAGATTTGGATTGGGCAAGCCTGCAAATGCCACACCAAGTGCAGCCCAGTGGATCTGGGACTATGCTCCAATATAACATTGCCCCCGTTTGAGTTACAAGCTCACACAATGGCGCTCAGCATCCTCCCAACCGTGATTGCGTTGTAGATAAGCATCACATTTCACATTAGCATATATTCTGTTATTCAAGCACATTACTAGAAAGGTGAGGTGTCATCTGTTTGTGCATCTACAATCACATGTGATTCTATTTTTTTTTTTAACTTCTTGTTGCGTTCTGGTCGGTGCATATTCTCTAACCTTCCTTCTCTTCCATTTTTATCTTCTTAGCCTACAAGTTTTGGACTCATTTGCATTCTCTTCCTCTTCTTTTCAAGTGCTTGTTCCTTCATCTTCTACACTTTTTTTAACTAGTCACTCAGTTAACTTAGTCTTTGGGCAACGATTGGGGAGACTGTATTACTTATAGATTGGACCACGTGTTTGTCCATTTTCACGGGACATTCTGGTTGTTGCAGCAAGTACTAGCTAGCTAGAGTGCACCATTTCCATATATTCCTAATCTTCATCTTTCATTATTTCACATTTTTTAGACCCTTCACTTAGTATCCCAAAAAAAATTTGACAATTGAAAACCATTTAAAGGTTGGAGTACGATAAAGCTACAATATGTGAAGTCTAAGTTACTCTGAGATTTTTAGTAGAACAACAATATCAAAGAACTGTCTATAAAGTTGGTTAAGGTTTGAAGAAAGGACTAGAATCTTCATTTTGCGACTCATGGAAAAAATCAGGCCTACTCAAGTATGTGTATTGTTATGAACTACTTTGCTTGGTTCTGCCATCCTTTTTTTTATGGAGTGCATGTTCATTCGAGTTCTTGTCTCTTTTTTATTTACTTGTACTAGATTGATTTGATTACATAAATATGCTTCTTTGTCCAAACTTCCATGTTTCGCACTAATATATTAAAAAGAAAAAAAAGAAAGGAAATACATTGCCTTTAGATTTGTGTGGTTCTCTCAAAATTTGCTTTATATGCTTCTATTGAGTATTAGATCAATGCTCTTGCTAAATAGGTGGACTGAAATATTTTTTCATAGGACCTCTTCCTTTAAGTTGTTGGCACATACTCAGGTTTTCTTTTTTTATGTGTATTAGAGCTAATAAGTTGTGGGTATTGCCGGTACCATAGGTTTTTGTATTCTTGTTATTGTTATTAATATGTAGTGTAGCCTAAAATACTGAACCATGTGTGCTTGCTTTGTGTGTGTGAGAATTTAATAACAAGTTGCTTGAGCTAATTGTGAGAGTTTCAGAGGGAATGGACATGGTGTCAAATAACATGAGAGTTTCAAGCTAATTGTTTTAGATTTGGATGCCAAATTCTCCTTTGAATGGGAAAAGGAATGTAGTATGGGTATTAGCTCATTCTGTAAATGGAAAACAAATATAACATTGGTGAGGATTGTCTAAGGGGTATCTTTTGACAATTTGGAAGTTGCTGATGAGTTGTGTTTTGCCTGCAATTAAGGTTGGATTTTTTTTTTCTTTTTGCATTGGTAGATTGCTTCCTATTTCTGCAGATTAAGGTATAACTTGATAATTTGGTAATGTAATCTTTTCTTTTGTGAAAACTTTATATGTTTCACTTGAGAATGATCAAATTCATATCAGGAATTAAATTCTAATTGAAAGGCTAGAGGGGATGTGATTTCGAGATGCATTCTCCAAGTGAATTTGAAAACCAACCATGACAATGTCAAGGTTTGTGTTTGAATTTGATATCTTAAAGGAGGATGTACATGTATAGATGACTCAGAGAATTGACCCTGCATTTGCATAGGCTATTGGGATGGCTGTTGAGGCCTAATTGAATTTGTTGGCTTGCCTGTGCTAGCAGATAAAAATGATAGTCTGTTACGGGATGGCTCGTTTGTGCATGGGGCTGGACAGCAAGCTACTTTGCATAGGAGGAGGTGATGGAAGATGTTTATCAACACTGAGGATGTGAAGTCTAGACCAGCAGTTGAATCGATGGTTTATACTTTTCTTTTGCCACTACCGGATCATATTGCGTGCTTAGCTTCATGTAGATTTCTTTTCTTTTCCACAAATCAGGTTGGGGATAACGACTGTGTTACCATTATTACACATGTGCCTAACTGGCTTCTTGATTGGTACTAGAATGACACTTCAGGAAAAAAAAAAATGTTGCTCATCTTACATTGTGAATTTTTTTTTTTTATTATTATTTACCGGGAAGGTGTAAAGTGCAAATTGTTGGAGACTCGCACCATTACATGCGGCATTCTCACGTTCCATCGGATAAACCTGCTTATGTGCACCATTTGACTGTAAACAGATGTGGTGGAGCATTTTTGCACCCCACGCATGTTTTTTTTTTTTAATTTTTTTTTAGAAATTTCAAACATTTTTATGAGACTTCATATGAAAGTAAAGTTGCTTATCCTTCCTTTGAATATACCCACTACTGGTCACATAGATTCTTTCAATGAGCCAAACTATGATCATTATTCTTCTAATTTCAAGTGGACAAGAGATACAAACAAAATAAGTTTTGCTAAAGCTATTAAAGCAATGACCCATCGTAAACCACATGAAAACCATCATATGGCATTTCAAAAAGATATATTGAACAAGTACTCAGTTAATATTGGTTTCTTGTCTTCATCTTCCTAATTGGACCCAAATGCTACTTTTAGGAATGGTTACTGGATTTGACCTTATTACTAGTTGTAAGGTAAGCTTACAGAACACTTAGAGCAAACAAGCACTATGTGAGACTCACAAAGTATGGAGGGTGGAATGCAAAGTGTTCGATCCCCGTGTACTACATTTACTAATATTATATCCCCTAAAGTTGAGCTAGTTAAAATGTGTGTTTTATATCCCCTAGTCTGAGCCACAGGGTGTGTTTATACGAAGGTTTACAAGTTGCAAGTTAGAATGGAGAAGAATCCTAGCTTAGTAGGCTAAGCCATTGCTTGCGTGTATGAGGTTAAATATTGTGAGTTCGAGTCACGCTTGATGCATTTCTTTAAATAATGAGACTAAGCTAACAATTTAACTGGTCCAATGTGCGCCTAATTTTTGTTGTTAGCCATGGGGTCGAATCTAAGAGGAGAGAATTTGCAATTATGAAAATCTTATTGAGCAAGATTCGAGCAGCATAGAGAATTCTTATACATATTATCTGCACTTCTAGGAATAGCTATAGTTTTAGTGCGCATCCAAGTGGCATGCGAGCACCTGGTAGGTTATCTTACAATAAAGAACAAAATAATGCAAGTGTTAGAGGGAACGAGTGAGTTAAAACCAAGGATTCTATCTATTTTGGCTCCCACTTCAAAAGCCATGTGTACATGAATCAATATTGGCATAGGTATTCTACTGCATCTACAGTATAGCTAGTTTGGCAACTCTTTTAGTAGAGGAAGGCCAGGCAGACGGTCATGCTAATGGATGTCCTAAGAAACTTATATCTACTATCTTTCAGTAGACAAAAGCATTTTCATCCAATGCCACATGATTTTTTTTCTGGCCAAGTCCTGAGAAGAAATTTTAGGAGGTAGCGATGTGGTTGGTGCTATTCTTATAAGGCTACTCCTTCTAGCAGAAGAGGGGATGCATGCTAAATGTAGTGGCCTCAGGCGCTATCAAAGGCACTATGAAGATCCTCAGTGGTCTACGAACTCCAAAAATTGGAGAAGGGAGTATACCCATCATCATAACATACATATTATTAATAGAGGAGAGCTTTCATGGACTTAGAGGTGGCCCCTTTTTTATTGAAAATTATAGAAAAACATGGCATGCATTGGTAGAATAGACCATTAGTTCTATAGGTATTAAAGCTCTTTTGCTTGAGTTGGAGAAGCATATTCGCCTAGTTAACCTATCTAGTGATTGCTACTACAACAATTAGATCAGCATAGAGATGTGGACCTGGGAACAAATGAAACAAATAGTAGTCATTGACGATTCCAATGGCTTGGTTTCATATACGCAAGAGCCTTCTAAGTCATGGGTTTGAATCTACTGAATGTAGATTTCATTTCCTACTAAGTGATTTAAATTATATTTATTCTCTTACACTTGAACTATCTCTCATATGTATTTCTTAGTTCCATATATTTTACGTGATCTTAAAGTATTTTTTTTAATGAGATTCTATTGATTTTGACATTTTTAGCACTTCTTCTTTTCCAATTATAAGACTAACCTATATTTATTTATCTTTTGTAGGCAATGAGGCCATCGAAAGACTCTCATCCTCCTCTCCTCCCTTAAGTGGTAGTGATCAGATTTAACTATTCCTACCACTTGCAATGGGTAGAGACATTAGAAAGAGCAAGTCACGTAATGGCAATAGTGACAAAGGTAAAGAAATAGTGGCATTTTTAGATGGTCACGTACCTATAGTGCCTTCCTACCGAAATGAATGGCCTGACCTAACGTTTAAGAGGGATTTCTTTTGAACTTGTATAGATGAAAGAGATATGTAGGAGCACCAATATGCTAATGGCACTTGGCATTTCATAAAGTAGGACCCTAAGGTTGAAGATAGAGAGAATATAGAGAAGGTTCTATACTACTCTTTAGGAATGAAAGGGGAGAACTTCCCCTTTTAGACACTCAATTTTTCATTCTTAAGCAAGTTGTGCTAGGATGACGTCTTTGGGCGAATCACATTATAGATATGTAGATACTTTGGAGGTTGCAGAAATCTATTACCCTATAATGATTTCCTCTCGCTTTGTGTTTCCTTATCTAAATTAAACATTATAGAAAATTTAAGATGTGTAGATACTCTAGAGGTTGTAGAAATCTATTACCCTATAATGATTTCCTCTCGCTTTAGGTTTCCTTATCCAAACAAAATGAATTTTTGGTGAAGCATCATAACTCATTAGAGCATATAAACACACACTTTTGTGACTTCTTGGGGTAAAATCACTCCTACATTAGAAGACGTATGTACGCTCCTACATTTTTGTGACTTTGGGTTGATAGATATCACCATCGCTAATATCTCTAGAGAAGATGAGATAGGCATATCAACCTTAGAAGCAGCAATGGAGGTGGCCATTGATAATCACAAGAAATCCGCATTCTCTACATGGATCAAGTACTTGTTCAAGCAAAAAGATTCAAATGATACAAATGATCGATATAAGTAAGTATTTGATTTTGTACATCATGGCCTCTTTATGTTATGTAAATTTTAGTTTAATTGAATTGTATATTGCTTTTTGCTATTCATTGGTACAAGCTTGAGGCTTTCCTAGTATACTGGTTATCTTTGTGTGTATTTTTTAGTAGTCTAGCGGATGGTGTTAATCGTCGGTTCTTTCATCTAGTTGTTTGTATAGCACGCGACACACGTTTTTCTTTGGGATTATTCTATCTTAGCTCCTTGTATTGGTGTCTTAACTTGTATCACAAAGCTTCAGTTCGGTTGAATGGACATTACACCATATTGTTACATATCAATGTGGTATTTTACAAGTATTTTTTGCTAAATAGTTCACCCAATCCTGCCGAGCCCTAAGCCTTTGCTTAGATTGACAAAAAGCTTTTAGGTTCACTATTCCATGTGATCTGAAGAAGGTGAACTTCTGGCCTTTCACAAGTAGGTTAGCTTGCTATTTATGGTAATCAAAGTTTTATCCCAAAGGATCAAAAGACATAGTGAATCTACTTGAGGTTTAAGAGAAATTTAATGCTAGTGAAGTTAGGTTTATCTTGTGGTGCTCACCTAAGGGCCTTCCTTTCCTTCATGATTGAAAAGACTCTTCCAGCTGTTTTCTAAAGTGTAGGGACATGCTATATTTGCCTCACAAAGTTGCTCGATAGTTCAGATTTAAATAGGGAGTTCTTCAAACTATATACATTAATGAGGACTTTGATGCATGTTGCCAATCACTCAACCGGGCAGACTTTAGAGATCTTTATTTGGAAGTCAGGTAATTATACTTCTCCTCTTCATCATGCTCTGGCTTTGCTTCTATTAGATGGTTGACATATTGGACTAATTGCTTAGGTGATTTTAAAGAGTACATATTTAAGGCGATCAAAGAAGAGCTACTTAAGGAGCATATTTTCAAGTATAAATTTCAATTTCATCTTTTGAGTGAAAAGGCAAAGTCATCTACTAATACGAAGAATAAGGCACCGAGTGGTCATTTTATTCTTCCTTCGCTTATTATGAGACAAGTAAAACACTCTTACATTCAAGAGGTATTATTGTTATCAACATTTCTTATTCTTATTTTTTACTATTACTTCTCTAACTTTAATTATTCCTATGTACTCATTTCCCTTTTTTTCCCTTATAGGATAAAAGAGATCAAATCACCACTAATTCTCCTATGGGGTGTAGATATGAGAATAAAGGACCTAGTAATATAGTCATGAATACCTCAAAAGATGCCAACCCTTCGAAATTGACTTCACCTTGCATTGTATCGTTCTCAAATCGATATGGTGTTGGCAAGGAACTTTAAATTAAAGATCATTTGGCTATCGTTGAGATTGTAAATGAAGAAGAGGATGATGAGATGGTTGATTTAGAGGGTACCCCTAAGTGCACCGTCAATAGTGGAGGGAGTACTCCTGTTTGTATCATTAACAAGTAGAATGAGTTCTTACCAAGTAATAACAGTGAGACAAATCCTACCATTCAAATGGATGAGATTGGTAATGATGAAATTGGAGTACCTGAGGAACTTAACAACATGAAAAAGTAGATTGGATTTGGTGCTAAGCACTTTGATGAGCATGATATTCAAGCATACGTGGATGTTTTGAGAGATGCAGGACTCTTTGATGGTCAAATGGATAGGATATTGAATGAAACTTCTATTGATGTTACTGTGTCTCGTGATACACCTCTTCTTTTATAGTCAAGTTACCTCACTTGTAACCCTTTCTAGTATCACTCCTCCCCTAGTCATTAAAATGTTGAGACAAATTGAATAAAGGTTTTTTAGTGTACTAGTAGTGGCTTCGTTTCATAGATTCATGGTTCACTCACAACTCTTGCATTCATTGGAGCATTTATACCAGTTAAAGGAGGAATTTTAGTCATAAGCAATTTGCTAGGGTTCTAAACTAAATACCACTATGGTATCGATGCTTAACCAAACTATGACTCTTCTAAATAGGCACTATAGTTCATTATCTAAGAAGGAACTAAAACTCATCATAGATAGTGTTGAAGGGGCACAAGCTTTGAAATTTAAGGTTAGTAGCATAGAGCCTATTACAATTGAAGCACAAAAGGTGCTAAATTGTCAAGACTTAGTGGACCAACACAAGAGGATTTTAGCAAAACTTGCAGAAATTGATTTGAAGATAGAATAAGCTTAGGTGGTTTAGATGTTAATTCCACAGTAGGATCAGTTATAGGTCTTTGACTAGACATTACTTTTGACAATCATTATGTTTTCCTTTAACTTAGTATGGCATATATAGACTTATTTAATGAATGATGGTTTCACCTTGATTTAGAGACCCTTTTCATATCTTTATACATTTTTTTATATGAAGTTCCATAATCTTACATTGGTAAATAATATGTTATTTATAGCATACTTAATAGAGATTACACTCATGTGGCTACTCTTACATATATAAACATGATCTTTCCTACATCGATAACTTCTTCTCTCTCTCTCTCTTAAAAAAAAAAAAAACACCGCACATGAGGAGTACTCCATGTGCTAGCAACGATTCTTTAGAATGATGATAAAAGATAGTTGTTCTTTTTGCTAAGGGGGTAGTACCCACTACTTAACAATTTGCTTATGAGATCACTAGAGAACATGTTAACTAGCAAAACCACCGTATTTACTAAGGTTATTATACCATGCACTTGGGAGGTAACACTTTCACCAATCAGCATGACATAAACTTTAAAACATCGTGCACTTAGGAGATAGATCTATTACCAAGTGATAGTAATGTAATGCTATATTTGTTAAGTTCTCAACAATACGTATAATGTGTGCTAAGGAATTAAGCTTCTATCCTTATAGCAATGACAAAGAAAAGTTTCAAAACAAGAAGTTAGAAGTAAGCTCACATGACTTAAGTTACATTTTCATTGATTTGCTCCTTGTGTACATTTTACTCGTTACAAATGAAACTTTTTAATATATTGAAAATTGATAGGAGTAGTGACAACACCAATTTTCATATATGGAGCTTGCAATAGCTACTTTCATGGACTTCTTCAACAATAAGCATAAACTTTGGTGCTAAAGTACCTCAGCGCACATGTTTGATTGCTCGAAGTACAACATCTCCTTGTTGGAATGTCCTCTTTCTAACTAAACAATTGTAAGTTATGCCTAACTTGTGCTGATAGCTTAGTAAATTACGTTAGTAGTATCTTGCGTTTCTTCTAAGGCTTCCAAGTGTAGCATTTGCAAAGCATCTAGCTTAAGCTCAGCATCACTAGGCGCTAGCTAGCCATGCGGAGGGAATAAAAACTTCTATCGAGATTGTTGCCTTAGTCCCATACACTAAAGAGAAAGGCATCAGATGAGTTGGTTTTTGCTTGGATTTCCTATAAGCCTAAAGTGACAGTGGCAGCTTATCATGCCATTCCTTATGATTATTGTGAATCATTCAGCTGAGTACCTTAAGCAGGCTTTTATTCGTTGCCTATGCTTGACCATTCCCTTTTGAGTAGTAGGGTGTAGATTTGGCATGGTCAATGCTGTAAGAAGCTAGCAATTGTCAAGCATAGGAGTTGATGAAAGAAGTCCCATTATTAGACAAAATATACTTTGGGATTTCAAATTTGTATATGATATTCTCCTTTATGAAACTCACAACTGTTGGTCTTGTAGCCTTTTTTAAAGAAGTTGCTTCTACCCATTTGGTAAAACACTTAGTCCTTATGAGAATCTAAATACATCCTCTAGATAGTGAGTGAATGGGACCTATAAGATCAAATGCCTAAGTGTGAAAGGGCCACAGGGTTGTTACATTATGAAGTGTAATTGTTGGAGCATAGATGGTATTGCCATGTTGTTGACAAATAACACATTTCCTAATGAAATTAATGACATCGCTTCCATGGTCGACCAATTTTATCCCATATTAAGCAGATGATAATATAGTTTCCTTCCTCCTTAATGTTCCCCACACTCTCTAGCATGAGCTTCTGTCAATATTTTTTCTATCTCAGGGGTATAATACACATAAGGGGTTTACCCATAAATGAAACCTTATACAATTCATCTTCATGCATTAGATACTTTTTAGCCTTCCTTTTTACTAGTCTAGCATTAGTATGATTGGTGGGCAAGACAATAGTCATCAAGTAATCCATGTATGGATGCCTTCAATTTCCTGCCATGGCCACAAAATTACATTCCTTTTAATTTGTTAGTTTAGAGCAGTTAGGATAACATATTTGCACTCCAAATGCATTTTTAGACATTGATGGTCAGTAGTATCCAGCACGTTGAATTCAACGATATAGTGGTGGTCCTTTTTCTCCACTCCGGATTTTGTGATATTTATCTAACTTAAGACAAGCCTCTTTCATGATAATACATCAAGATAAAACACTCTCTAAACTTTTGTAATACAATGTGACATTGAGGCGAATAAAATCTTTTAGTGTAAAAACAAAAGCTGCACTAAGGTGCATTAATTGTTCCTTCACTGAAATGTGCCAATCATCACTTGCTTCATCACCTTCATCGGTAAGGTTCAACGTAGTTCATGGTATATATTTCTTGAGTACTTGAATACTTAAGTTATTACGGACTTCTTGAATTAGAACCTTTGATGCCAATGTGGCTAAAGCATCCACATGCTTGTTGACAAATTGAGTCATGTACTTATAATGAACTAACTAAAACTTTGTCACCAGAGCTTACATTGCAGCCTTATAAGGTGCAAGTGTAGGTTCTTTAAGTGCAAACTTGTCATTAGCTTGTTTGATGATCAAATTGGAATCACCTCAAATGCATAACCGAAGTGCTCTGATCTCTTGTGCAAATATCAATCTAAGTAAAAGGGCTTCATATTCAACTTCGTTATTGGTATAATAGAAATTGAGTTTAAATGCCAATGGTATTTCCTAACCCTTTGGTGAAGTCAACATGACTCCTATCCCCTAACCTTTACTTCCAATAGAGCCATCAAATTGGAGTAACCATTTACCTTCTATCTCGACCATTAGAGAATCTTCATGAAATTTCACTAGTATGGTTTTTGTAACTGTGCTCTCTTGCGCATTTGGGAAATGTGCTAATAGATCAGCTAATGCTTGTAATTTGAAGGCTCTGGGAGATTGAATTGAAATATCAAATTCCCTAAGAAGAAGTAACCACTTTGTAATTCTACTATATAAAGCTGGTCGGGACAACAAATATTTGATAGGTTTTAACCGAGTAACTAAATTAAGTTGGTGTGCTAAGAAATAATGTTGAAACTTTTGTATGGAAAATACTAGCGCGAGATATTGCTTTTTGCAAGCTGGATAATTAACCTTACTTCCTTAGAGAGTACGACTCAAATAGTATATAGGTCACTCTTAACCATCCATCTCCTATGCAAGAAAAGGCCTCACTAGATTTATTAGTGGAAGTCAAATACAAAATCAATAGCAAACCCTTTATCAGCATTATCATGGTTTGAGGAGAAACCAATATGCCTTTCTTTTGAATTACTTCTTCATATATTTGGTCACACTCAAATAGAGTTTCTTTCTTCATTGGCTAACATAAGAGATATGAAATCTTTGCAAGTACTAGCACAAATCTCTTGATATAAGAAACTTTGCCCATGAAGGTCTTTAATTCTTTTAGAGTAACAAGAGACAACATGGATAGTATAGCTTAGATTTTTCTAGGTTGACATCACTTCCTTTCCAGTAGACCACAAATCCTAGAAGAAGCCACACCAAAAACACACTTTAGAGGATTCATGTAAAGCTTATATAATCGACATTGCTAAAAAACCTTTTGTAGGTAAATCAAATGATCAAGTGCTCTCCTTAACTTGATGACAATATCATCAACATACTCTTCCATGAAGTCATGTATCATGTTATGAAATATGGTAGTCATAGCCCTTTGATAGGTCACACGTGCATTTTTGAATCCAAAAGGCATAATGATGTAATAGAAATTTCTTATCAGTGTTTTAAATGCAGTATGCTCAGCATCTCTGATGGCCATTTTGATTTGATTATAGCCACTAAAACCATTCATGAATGAGAATAACTCATGCCCCGCAGTTGCATCTACCAAAGTGTCAATATTTGGCAAATGGAAATCATCCTTTAGACAAGCTTTATTTAAATCTTAAAAGTTAACACAGACACGTATTTGACCATTCTTCTTTCTCACTTGTATGACATTAGCTAAGCATACAAGATGTTTAATTGACTTAATAAAATTAACACAAAGCAAGTTTTCAATCTCTTGCTTGATTTGGATTTCGATCTCAAGACGAAAGATTCTTTATCTTTGCTTCACAGGTGCAACTCTTGGGGTGACATTCAATCAATGCATCACTAGACTAGGATCAAGTCTTAGCATTTCTTCATACGTCCATGCGAACACACCTTATGAGATCTATGTATGTGCAGCAGCTACTGCAAGCCTAGCTTTCTCATCTTGAGAAGGTCAAAGAAATTCCTAAAATTTGATGTTTTCAGAAGTGTAGCAACAATAGGAGGGCATTCATCCTTCTTGACCTCAACCCACTTTCCTTTTTCCTTACTTGCCTCGATAGATGACTCATCATTTGTTTTCATAGTAGTAAGGTCATGAGTGATGGCATTCACTACCCATGTTGATTGTCATGAGCTAGAAGGGGATTGTGATGGATATTGTTATCTTCAATGATAAGTTCTCCAATTTGTACCCTCTCATTAAATATCTTCTTTAAGGAAAAACAATCTTTAGTGGAATGACCCACAATTTTATGAAATTTGCAAAATTTTGGAGCATCCCTCTCTTCAAGGGTAGGGGGGTGCTCAACTTTCGGGAGCTTGATATTTCTGTCCTCCAGCTATATGTCAATCATCGCATGCATCTTACCCATTAGGCGCAGGTATGTTAACTTTTCAAACTTAGATTTCTCCATTCTAGGTTCCTTTCATACCTTGGAGTCCTTGCCTTAAATTGAATTCAAGGATGGCATTCATTTATTAAACCTTGTATGTTCGCCCCTTTGTTTTGCAATAGAGTTATTGGTTCATCATGTATTTTTAACCAATGCTGCGAATGAAACCAAGAATAAATTCTCCAAATAAACGGCATACTTAGTAAATATTCCTTGTATGCAAATCTTTTCGAACTCCCTTTTGTCACAAATATCTTGAATATTAAGGGAGCACTCTCTAAATTGTTCAATGTAGCCCATGAGGTCTTTCCTTGACTTTTGACGAATTTTTCCCATGTTAGTGAGGGTCACTCTTTCTTCGGTTGAGAAAATTTTTCAAAAAACATCTTGCACATGTTCCCACATAAGTCTACTAATCCTGGAGGAAGATTAGCATATCACATATGCACCTTCTCTATGAGAGACTTGGAAATTTTTTTAAGTTTCAGGTCATCATCGAATCCATAAAATCTTAATAAACTTCAATAAATGCTTGTTCGTGCTTTTCTTCTTGCCATTAAAAAGCATGAACTTAGGACTCCCATAGTCCTTTGGGTAGGGTTTCGCAACGATACACTGATGGTAAGGAAGTTTGAGTTTTGGGACCTCTGTAGTGGATTTTACTTGTATCTCTCTCATATATGTGTTCAAATCTTCTTTAGTAACAATGAACTTGTTGGAATAGATACTCTAAGCTTTATATGTTCAGCAATAACAATGTATAGAATATTGTGCAAAGATGAAGGGTCCTCGATTTGGATCCATATCTCCCTCACCTTAGTATCTAAGTGTTGTGCAAGTGTAAGTTCTTAGGTTGGAGCTCACTCTTTAGCTATAAATTGTTCATTGATAATAGGAGGGTTGATCTATTGAGGTGCTTGAGGAGTATGTTGCGATGTAGCATGAACAAGGTTTGACAAGGCTGTACCCTGATGTGGATTAACAATGGCAACCATAACAGGATTGAAGTGAGTCATCATGGTAATAAAGAGATCCATCTTCCTATTGTTCTCTTGTATCACTTGCATGACTTGGATGTTAACAAGTGCACCCTCTTATGTAGTATTTCCTTGGTTTTCATCACTAAGGGTAGAAGTAAGTCTGAGTGTAGGGCTCACATGTGTGTTGTGTGAGAATATACTGCACGTGACCTAATAAGAGAAGCGACATGTATGAAGATGATTAAATGTGAATGAGATGGGGAGGAGGAGTAGGCGATTTCGAATAAGACTCAATGCTATGGTGATAGGTGAGTGTTTTTGGGTATATTGTGTTTTTGATCTTTTGAAGAAAATCTGATAGAATAACGCTGTCCCCCCCCCCCCCCCCCCCCCCCCCCCCCCCCCCCCCCTTAAAGAAGAGTCTCCTTTGAATGAGGATGCCTTGGGTATTTATAAGGTCTAGCTATGAATTTTGTTTGTCAGATGATGATGATGATCAACAATTTTGAGTAAATGAGCCCCCGTATAAACTTTTTATAAGTTTAGGCCCATTAGAGGCCTTTAAGGTGTGAGCTTTATTGAGAAAGGTTGGATCGGACTGACTGGTCCAACGGGCCCTACCTTAAGCTCACAATGCCAAGTCTCCCATGATCATCTCAAACTATGAACTTAACTTTTTAAGTCTTGTCACCTCGGTCCGAAGAGTTAAATCCATTAAAGTATTAGGCTAAAAGCTCTCGAATCGAATTTAGCCCTATACAAAGGGCAAAATGATCATGTAGAGAATTGGAGTTTAACACTTAGGGCTTGTTTGAATTGTTTGTATTTTATTTGTCTTTGATCTATATCTCATATGATTTGTATTTGATATGTCTATTTAACAACTAACATTTGAATAAACTGCTTAATTTGTATCCAATTCACATATATTTCAAAATAAGATTTAGGGATTTGGTTTTTCTAATAAGGGTGCATGTGTAATTATATCTTTTTTTTTTTTCAATTCCATTTGAATCTTACTAAACACTTATATTTAAATAGACATGAAACGGACACCAAACCTATAAAAATAAGACAAACCAAGCATGCCCTTAATTTTAATGATAATGAATGAGCATGAAGTAAATTTCATATTTTTTTCCAACTAATTTTACTATTGGAATCAAAGATGAAAACTTAAATATTTGTTAATAGAAATGTAGATATATATCATAAAGGTATATATTTTAAATGAATGGTTGTCATGGAAATATGGTTGTGATTTCTTTTATTAATTAATTTTCTTGAAAAGTTTGAAAGTAAAGAACCAAGTTTTAATTTAAAAATACAAGATAGTTCACTTTTTTGTTAATAAATTCTACCATTTTAACATGATAGCATCTCAAAACAATTTCCCTTAATTATTTTAATATTTCTATTTAACTAAAAGATGAGGTAAATTGCAAATAAATCCTATGCATTTAGCTTTTTATTTTTAAAATTGAACATCTTGACCACAAAATGTTGGAAAAAAGTGATTGAATAAATGTTATATTTAGTATTTGAATTTTACTAATTTTAGTAATTAGCTATTTAAATGGAGTTAGTGTAGCTACTATAAATGATCTCAAAAAATTTGTAGAAAATACATTGATACTTTTAAAACTTTAGGTAGGTAACTGAAAAAATGTATAAGTTAAAATATCAAATGTAACATTTACCAAGAATAATTTTAGATGCTATTTTAAGTTTTAATCATACTTTTAAAGGTATACACACAATTTTCCAATCCCATTTCGTAATTTTAATTATAATTTGTATATTTTTAAAATTATTCTTATTATATTATATCATTAAATATACTTAATATGATTTTTTATTATATTATGTAAATAAAAAATTTAAGATTATCATTTTATTAATTTAATTATTATAATCCAGTTTAAATTTAATATTTGATAGAAAGATTAATAGATTTGATAATATTTTTTATAAAGATTTTAAAAGTGTTAGGAATTTAAATAAAATAAAGAAAAAAAAATTTAAGCACTCCTATAAAATAGTATGTAAACGTTTGAGGCCTTATCTTTTATATCATAGTTACCGCGGGTAATTTGTTTGGTGGATGGATAAATGATGGAAGGATAAGGAATATAAGGTGAGTGGCTCACCCTTCCACCAGGTGCTGGAAAACACAGGAGAGTGACAAACGATGCCAATAACTCCAATGGCTGCCTGTACCCATTTGGCCATTGTAGCTCCTCCTACCCCCACTCCTCCCTTACCTTTATTCCTATCACCAACTCAACTATCCCAAAAAGCACAAGAACACTTTCAAGACCACCGCAGAAGCAGGAAGGTCGCAACTTTAGCCGCAAAACATGGAAGACTTTCACTCAATTCGGTATGTCTTCTGATCTCGAAGGATGCATTTTTGAGTGTGATCATGTTGAGATGGCCGCCATTGCGATTCATGTAGGCCTCCATGATTAGAACGTTCTCAAAATTCGCCTTTTTAATCGAATTGGAACGAACCATAGGGAGCGATTCGTGGTTTACCATATTAGTGTAATTAAATGCATCCTGATTCTCAAGGCAATTAAGTCACGTTTGGTTTGTTAGTACAGGAAGTCATTCCAGTTCGGTTGTTTGGTCATGAAAATAAGATAGAAATCAGAATCCACAACTATATTCTTGAGGCCATCCATCTTTTAAGTAAAATTATCACTTCTCTTTCTGAACTCCGTACTCTCTCTCCTCTTTCTTTGTCCCTCTCTCTTCTAGTTATTCTTTTTGTTACCCATTTTTCTCTCTTACTCATGATGTTAATATTCACTTTAAAGTCAACTGAACAGAGCAATAGCATTTCATTTTTTTTTTTTGTAATTTACCAAACAATGAAGGGTTAATCAAATTCCAATTAATTGGATCACTGAAATTGGATTCTAAGCTTTGGATTTTAAGACTGCAAAACCAACAGGACCATTTTGTGAACCATTTAGGTACTATGGTTCCTCACGAGAATCCTTGAATCTTCTCTCGTACTTATCTCTTCCCCAAGGATGATCATGGTACTTTCTTTTTGCTAAAAGTGATCATAATGTTGGTATGATTAAGAAAAGAAAAAACTGAATGGATGTTCACGTTAAGGTGCATTGTCGTGCAAGACGTTTCTAAATTGTAATAGAAATATTGCTCAACGGGGAAACATGCGCATAGAAGTTGAAAATGCCTCAATGGAAATTGTGGAGAAATGATTTTTATTTTGTAGAGAGAAGTTATTTATCTAATTTTCTATCACTTTCAACACAGGCATAAACCGTTGTCATTATCGTTGCCACTAGCCACTACTGTCGCCTTCCACCATCCTCAATCACCAACAAATACTTGTCAACACAAGTGCTTTTGATTACCATAAAAATATTTGATAGTAATAGATACTATATTGTAACAAACATTAAGATGGGCAAAATCCGTATTTTGAGTCAGAAGTATGCTATTTAATGATGACTTCATCGGGATGATTGAGCTGATTTGAGATGTACAATTCTTGAGATCATCCTTCTAATGGTGTATGACTCAAGTATTGGCTTAAACCTTCATGTTTTTGAAATTGCATGATTAATCCTCACATAGTTTCACTAGCTTGATGTCCAGCAAATGCTTATGACTCTAGTAATTTAAGAGCTTGTTTTTTTGGGGTAAATGGTCATTTAAAAGTTTGTTGTTCTACAAAACTACGACAGTTTCATCTACACTTGTTAGCAAAAATTCATTTTGAGACCTTCAAATAGACAAATGGGCTGGTTCTTATTTATGGTACATCATCCTAAATCTGTCAACATGTATTTTGTTAAAGGTGTATTAAGAAAGGAAAATTGATTAATGGGTTTGTAGAGTTTTAAGCGGCTAGCCTAATTAAGATTTACAATAAATTACAATGGCAACCCTCAAAACTATCTATCAAAATCATAGGATGAACTTACCCAAAAAAAAATCATAGGACGAAGTCAAATTTTTTAAAAATACCATTCTTAAGAAAAATGTCGACTCTAGATAGTTTTTCCTTCAAGGCAATATAAAGTTGGTCTTTTACATAGATATACACTAATTCAGCATATGATTTGAGGGTTTTCTTGAGTTATTAATATTTAATCGTTCAAATTGGGTAATAAAACAACTCTAAAAAATAATTACAATTGTATACTAATACAAAAAGTTGACATGGTACTTCAATGGAAGACAGAATGTTCAAGGTTAACATTTTTCAAAGGGTGTGCTATTTTATAAGTTCAAGTTCTTTATGTAATTTTAATAGTTTTCAGAGAGGTATCACTATAGTTTATACTGTGATTGATATTCTCTTCACAGCTATCCCTCATGTTTGGCTAATTCTTATTGCACATCACTTTACCTTTTCAAGTTCAAGTTACATAAGATCAAGCATAAGAAATATTGTGCTGTCTGCCCATGCTTGAAGTAATCCACAAATCCAATCATCTCAACTCTTGAACTGTATGCTTCAGTTCTATGCTTGCAGTGCCACCTCTGTGTATACTTACCGATGTTTAAAACAACTTATGCTGTCTTTGATCAATCCTACAATCTCTAGATTGAAAGAATCAGATGAATTTCTTTTAAAGTAGATTAGTGGAACAATTTACCATTTTCACTCTTTCTTGCAGATCTTCAAAAGCTGTCAAATTTGTGCTGGGAAAGGTGTTATTGAGTGCCCTGGATGTAAGGTGTTCAAATGATCCCTTTTGATATAAATTTCACTTTCTTTAGTGCTTTCAACAAATTTATTAACTTGGGTTCTCAATGTCTATTGTCTAGCTATACCAAATGTAATTGAAGTTTTTGCTAGCTTAAAGCGTCAAATTGTTGTGAGCATTATTGCTAGGATTTGCATGCTCCAATCTTTAAGAGTTGCCCTGACATTTAAGGATTGAAAGAAAAGTTGTATAAGCTTGAATGCAATTTTCTTCTCTTTATACGATGGCTATTGTCTATTGCGGATGCATTCTTGGGCAAACAATATGCAAGACGCAAAAGCAAAAGGGATAATGCATAATAAGGAATCCTAAGAATATTTTCTTACTTTCCAGTTTTTGTTCTTTCCTTATTTATAGTAGTAGTTATTTTAGGAAAGTAAGAATATTGAGGAATCCTAATCTTTGTTAATTAGGAATCCTAATCTTTTTATCATCTTTAGTATTGTAAGGAAGCTTCCTTATAAATAGGGGGTTATTGAGCAATAAAGGAGGAGAAGAGAATTTAAAAAAAAAAAATCAAGAGATTGGAAACTCTCTCTCAACGAGTTTCAAGGTGACAGCTCCCTTCAAAGAGCTGCGTTTGATTATTAAGGATAGGTGCATCAAGGAAGAAGAACAAGGGTAAGAACCCTTTGTTGGAAGGAGAATTTTTGGTCCTTCGTCCGGTGACTCGATCACAAGCTGGGAACCGTAACATTGTTCTTTGTAATTCCTTTACCAGGCTTTTCTCAAAAGCATCTCAGATGTGATCAGGAGTCATAGATTTACAAAAAATAGCTAGGACAGGATCATGTTAGATAGACTTCAAGGAACTCTGTCCCATAGAATCCAGTTTCTTGTTATTTTAATAAGAACTTGGTGAAGGTATTGTTTATATGAGTTAGAGAATGTGATGTTGTAAACTTCCAATTCCTCCGAATTTGATTACTTTTCTTCTACCTTTCATCTAAGTAATGATGAGATCACACGTTATGATTTTCTGCCTCCCACTTTCACAAAGTTCTTATTATAAAACAAATTCTTCAATTCATGAAACCCATCAAATATGGCCTTAAGATGAAGTACTTTTCAAGCACCTATACTGACAAAAGTATGGTTGTCCAGGAGCTTGTATGCTATTTGAGCAAGATAAAAATATATCCCTATTCCTTAGAAAGGTTTGCTTCATGAGGAATTTTGGTCTCTGTACCAGCTATTAGCTAGGGAACTACATTATCTAGGTGTATATTGATGGCTCACCTCATTCTTGTGTCTCTTTGGTATCACATTTGATATTATTTTGGCTTTTACTGCCCTGAAGGTATTCAGGCAATGGGTTAGTGTGTACTAGGCATTTCAATTGATATTGTGCTTTAACTTGGGCATTCATTGAATCCTCTGTGCTCCAGCTCATATCTACTGTGGGATGTCCTCTGTCAGTTAATCAGCAATTGAACCTTATTATGAGTTGCATTTATTTTTTGCATGATATCTAGTGATCTTTAATTCTAGTGTAGACAGTTGCTTCATTGACTAGTCAGGACCCTTCTGTGTTGAGGAGGATGTGACAATGGGGTCTCAATAATTTTTTTCTGTTTGAACTTATTGCATCATCTGAGTGCATGGCTATAGGAGGGGCCTAAGTTTTCTATTTGTAACTAAGAATCAGAGTAGCCTTAGCTACTCTTCAGCAGCACTTTATGCTTATAACAAAAGTTTTTGTTGCCATGCTTCTGCTTGTAGTCACTATAAATGAATATGAACTTCACCTTAGAAATTTTTGCATGCACTGCTTATTGGCATCATGATCCGTCTCTAGATTGATAATTTCATGCAATTCTATGACTTATTATTATAATTTGTCCAGTAGATTCTGCTATATGGTTTAGATGTAGAATTGAGCAAATATCCTTTGTTGGATTTTTATTGGAAAAAATTAAGAATATCAAATGTTATACGTCACTCAAAGCTGACACGTTGATTAGTTTTTTTCCCTATCATACATTTAGTCAATTTATATAGGCTTCTTGTTCTTATTAGTTATTAGCTTATAGGACTCATGATGGAGTTAAGATGGGAGCAACGGAGGGATGTCTGCCAAGTGTTCCCTGCTCACATAACATTAGTAGTGTGTGAAGGGCATCTAGGTGAATATCCATGTGATGCATAGCTTGTCTCCCTAACATCTTCCATTTTCCCACAGTAACTGTCTGAGGACATATTTATGACTAAAAAATTGCGAAACCAGTGCGAGATGAACAAAGCACCAGAACTGTGGATAGAGGAGAGATGATGGCAGAGTGAGTTGGTTGCAGTAGTTCTGTTGCTAAACAAAGTAGAATATAATACGTGCAAATGTGGAGATTTGTGATTTATCATGTGCCTTAGAATTGAGTATGGTTCTTGATGGGGGTATGTGGTTGTAGCATTGTTTTTTTGGGACATGAAACTATAAATGACATATTCAAGATTAAAATGTACCTTCTTTTGACAATAGTAATGTTGAATTTAGCTCCACAACTATTTGATCTAAAAACTTGATCTTATACATCTTAGAAACTCTCACAACTCTTGGGAATATGTATTTTATCTATATAATTATTCTTCTAGCCTGTAATGTTTTTGAGTTACATCTATCTCTATCCTCAAAGAAAGACAAGTAATCTCTCTTTCTCTATCCTCAAAGAAAGACAAGTATCTCTCTTTCTTTATAAAATTTCAGTTTCTCCATCCTTAATGCAAACCAACAAGGATTTAATGTTGTTATGGCATTTGAATTCCTGGGACCTCAACTGTTTGAATAATGATTAAAAACAGTTGCTTATGAGATAACCTATTTCTAAGGTATGAATAGATATTTTCAAGCTATGCTATTGAATGCTTATCATGTGGAAATTGTTAAGGGTTTGTTGGAAATCAGAAGATGTGATGCAAATTGGAGATGGAGAATTAGTTGAAAATCTTTAACAGATGACTTGATATTTTAAGTTACTCAAAGATAGCATAATTTTGAAATATAGAAACTTCAGTTGATTTTCTGCTGGTTTATTCCATTCCACATCAAAATAAGTAGTTTAGGGCATATTTTTTTCCCCTCTTAGAGCACTTGCTATATTTAATGTAGAATTTGAAAAGAGAACTGTTTCCTCAAGCTGATATCTAAAATTGTTTTGTATTTACTTTCTTAAAAATGCTCTGGTTGGGGAAACATTTGTATATAATGGCAAGTATGAAGCTCATTGACCTAGTGAAATTTTCCAGAGCCATTTCGACATGGTTTCATAGGATATCACCTTATTGGCGAATCTGGTAATGTAGAATTTATGACTTTTATTAGGGAACAATGAGAAAGATATTTCTAGGACAATATTCAGGGCTATGCAAAATTCTCTGAAAAGAGGAATTTCACGGAGAGGATACAAGGAATTTCATATGGAGAACATAGAAGAATAGCATCTTAATTTCAACCACCATTTAATGTAATATGGGAGATTGGATCTCCATTTTTAGAAGATATCATAACATAATGTTTAGGACTAGTTGTACGCACTATTTATCTTGCTTATTTTGAAGATTACAGATAACTGCATTTCTTTTGCTGCTTCTAGTGCCATGCTGTTTATATTCATAGGAAACTAGCTTACAAAAGTGTGGATTGGAACAATGGTTCCCCTTGCATTGGAGAAGGGTTGCATAATGAGTCTATTGTGTTCAAGGAAAACTAGTTAGTTTTATTGATTGAAAAATATGGAAAAAAATACACAGCTTCCAGCTATGAAAGCACACTAGAGCTCTCAGCTCCTCTCTTACTGTTTACAGTTTGTAAGTATTCAATCAACAAGTGGACAGCTTACTATTGCAGGTAACAACTAACAAGCATTTATATTAAAGCTATCCTTTAACTAACTGCTTAGCCAGCTGCCATCTAGCTGGCATGTGCAGGCAAAGAAGACTTCACATCAGCTACACCTTTCGCCTTATCTTCCCTAGTAGCTGCTCCCTTCTCCTATCCCTCCTTATATATAGGGTTATAAATGAGCTAGGTCTATATGATACAATGCCTAAGCTTGAGCTTGATCAAATTTAGAATTTTGAGTTCTAACTTGACTTAGAATTTTAAACCCAAGCTCAACTCGAATAGGCACTCAACAAGCTCAAGTTTGACTTGACTAAGCTTGCTTAAACTAATTTATCTAAAAAATATTTGTTCTAATTATAATAATATTAATTTCCAAACTAAGCTTGAACTCGACTTGAACTTGAGTAATATTTATACTTGACTTGAGCTTGATTAGGTTCTCGACTTAGTCAAAATATATTATAGAGCTCAAGCTCAGCTTGATTAACTATTCAAGGTACTTTAGCTTGAGTTCAAGCTAAGCTTGACTCAAGTAAATATTGATCAGCACTTGAGTAGTTCGCAAGTGCTTTGACTACTTTCCACACCTACTTATATATGTATCTAGCTTTGTCATGACTTGGGGACATATTGATGGAAGATAAAGATGAGTTGGATTGATCCTGGTCTTATGCTTCTATTGCAGCCTTATTCTTGTCGGTTATGTCAATTAATGGAATCCATTCACCATGATAAGGAAGATAGTCAAGCATCAGCAATTATTATGAATTATTTTTCAATTATTCTTTTCCTCCCCTTTGTTCTTGAACTCCATATTTTGTTTTTATTGTGCCTATTATTACAGCTTATGGAATGAATATAACATGCTTTTTATTATATTGATTCAGCAATCTTGGTGAACCTTCTACCTGTGGAAAGGATGTTAAACAAGAAAACATCACTTGTTTGGATATCTGCTTTTTCATCTGCCTTATCATCATGGTTAATCTGTGTCCAAGAAGCAAAAGCAAGTGAAACTATCGAACTTAATGTACTCTATGAAGTAGGAGAGTTGTTTGAATTGGGAATTCAACTATCTTATCTGCTTCTACTGCTGGTGTTGCTTGGGGTGGGCAGTTTCTTTGTGATCCGTCAGGTCTTAGTCCGGAGAGAACTTGATCTTTCTGCAAAAGAATTGCAGGTAAAATATTTTTCTCGCACACGCAAGTGGTGGATGTTTTCAGCTTTCAATGATGTTGCTACTAATTTTCCTGGACTATGACTGGGTGTAGCCGGTGAAATATTTTTTGAAACCTTTCTTTGATAGACAGGAAAAGGGAAGTTTCTTTGGTTTGAAATTAATATTCATTGCTTGAATTGAAGTGATTCTTTCAGAGATTTATCAAAGGTGACTTTGAATTTGATCAATTGAAGTATCCGGAAACAAGATTTTTTAATTATTTCTTCATTCGAATTCAAACAAAGTGGGCTCTCATTCTATTTCTGTATTCTTTTGAGATTCAAGGCCTAACCACTGAATCACCAAAAAAAAAAAAAAAAAAAAAAAAAACAAAGAGAGTAAGCCTCAAATAGAAAGGATATCTATGGTATTTGATTATTTTCATTTTTTCTTGTGACAAGCATACTGGATAATGTCTTTTTGCTGAGTTGAGACTGATAATGATTCTTTTCTGTTTACAGGAGCAAGTAAGAAGCGGTGATGCTAGTGCTACAGAGCTCTTTGAACTTGGTGCTGTTATGCTAAGGCGGAAATTTTATCCTGCTGCCACAAAGTACTTGCTTCAGGCAATTGAGAAATGGGATGGGGATGATCAAGACCTTGCTCAGGTATTACTGTCTTCTAAAACCTAATCAAAATGGAAGCACAATGCTGAGCTTCTTATGAGCTTCCCTTTGAAATTAACAGTCGATCTTCTTAACATCTATATATTGGATATTTCGCCTATGAGATGACAAATGTAAGTGCAAAGCTGAGGAAAATAAAAGAAAGATCTATGAGTGTCATTACAGGTGAGAGAATACGGTGGTTAAAATAGAAGCAAGCAGAGTTCTATATTATCGAATTGCTGATTTTTTCTCCTTTGGCCATGTGAGATCACTAAATAGTCAATCTAATCCGTCTCCCTAATAACTACTTTTCCAAATTTAGTGATTGCTGATATATATATATATATATATTTTTCTATATAAACAGGTTTATAACGCCCTTGGTGTCTGCTACATTCGCGATGACAAGATTGACAAAGGTATAGCGCAATTTGAAGCCGCTGTAAAACTTCAACCTGGCTATGTTACTGCCTGGAATAATCTCGGTGATGCCTATGAGAAGAAGAAGGACCTGAAATCTGCTCTGAAGGCTTTTGAAGAAGTTCTTCTTTTTGACCCCAACAATAAGGTTGCTAGACCTCGGCGCGATGCTCTCAAAGAACGTGTGACTATGTATAAAGGTGTCACTGTAAAATCAAAGAAGAGGTGATTATGTTTGAAGGGACAAAAGCCCAGTAAATTTTTGACTCAGGTGAAATCTCAGCTTTGTTGCATCATCTCAAAGGACATACAAGTGTATTAACGAGGATATGTAGGAGCTGCTCTTTCAGGAATATGAGTGCATGAAAAGGGAATCAGCAAAAATATTCTGCACAATGCATTGTTTATAGAATGCATGTATCAACGAAATTGAATCTTAAAAGATATTTGTTAGTCTTGAATTCCCTTTTCAAGTGTGTCCTTACCAATCATATGTGGACAGTTGTTTTGAAGCAACAAACTTTTATGATTATAAACCGATTCCTTCTCCAGATACTTGAACGTATTTGGTGTAAATATATTCGAGATAGGAGTTTAGAGTAGTAAATGTTTATGTGAAGAAATGTTTATAGGACCTTGTATAATCCTTGTGAAGGTAGGTGGTGATAAGTTTTCATTCAAGACTTAATATTCGATATATACTTTTTAATCATTTGTAGTTTTATTATAATTTTAAATTTTATTTTTTATATAATAGTTATTACAACATGTAGGTGTATTTTAGGTTTATAGTAGCAAGAGATCGTTATCATAAAAAATATGGAATTGCCATTCATTACTATTAATAATTCAATACTGGAGTTTTTATTTAAAAAAGAAAAAACTCTTATTAAAATCGAAATTAATAAATAATAAATATATTATAGCTTTATTTTATTTTTTAATAATAGTTATTTTAGTATAGTTTTATATAATTCTAAGGATAGGGTATATATATATATTGTAAATAACTAATCAAAGAATGAAAATTTGTTTCCAGTGAAAGGTTTGTGACGTCAATGGGCTACAGATGTCCACAGTGGTCTGCAACTTCTTTTTGCTTTGTTTGAATGGAGATAAAGGTTTTGTTGCCGATGGTTCAAAATAGGGATAAGGAATAAAATAATTTTTTTGTTTAAAATATATATTATTTAAAATGTTGATTTCACAAATAATGAAATTGATATTTGAAGTGTTGATTTTTGATAAAAGGATATATTTTTTTCAATTGGTAGATTTTAAGAATTATTTAAATATATATATATGTTACTCCTTATCCCGTTTAAGATAGTTGGAATTTGCTATGTTATTTATCCGGTTAATGTTGATCTTACGTTAAATTTAGAGTGTATGCATAGTGAGAAGATGACTAGTTTAAATCTGTTAGATTTTCAACGATTAAGGTTTCAACAATTTGCCTTTTGTAATAAAATAAGCCCCACATGTTTTTAATATTTTAGATCATGGGGCATGCTAAGCAGAGTTACTGGCACGTCGTGTGACTTTAAAAAACACTATATATATATATATGTTTTGTTAAATTAAAATTAGAAAAAATAAAATAAAGAAAAGGTTGTTATCCTTGTTAACAAAATAATAAACAGTGATCTTGAACTCATATGACATCATTAAGTATTTCAAATAATATTGCAGTCATGTAAACCCATATCTTGAACTTGAATCCTATAATTACATTATTATTACAAGTGAAGAAATCAAGGTTTAAGATTAAGTTCAAATAAAGATTGAATTTTTAAGTAATTAAAATAGATAATTAATGTTATACTAAGTGATTAAAATAAATGATCAAATTTTGAATTGGTTAAAATAAATAATTAACATTATGCCAAGTAGTTTAAATAGACAATTGATTATTATCCTATAAAAATGAAAAGCTTAAACAAATGACTTTTTATTGTTCATAAAATCGCTCTAATGGGATTCTCTGTCTAAACTATTTAGTGTAATATTGATAATTTATTTCAATCATTTGAAAGTTTAATCCTCCATTTGAATTTAACTTGAAATGTTATTTTTTTTTTGCTTGAAATTTTCTCCATTATTATCATCAAACTAAAAACAAAATTAAAACAATTACGATACATCATTGTCATCAACAACTACACCATGAATCTTATAAGAATTCACAAGGACTTCTTTGAAAAACAAGGGTGTGGAGGTTGAAGGGGTCTTGCACCATGTGTGGTTGAATTGATATGGGTTTGAAATTTGGTGAAAGTGATGGATGAATTGCATAGGTCACCGGTGGTGTTGGGTGTAAACAATGGTAGGCATGGTTTAGTGATGATTTAGTTGGGGGAACTGGTGGGGTTTGTTTTGAGGGATTGTTGGGTTGAAGAAGTGTATGGATGTTGCTATGTTTGTTGCAATTTGTTGTTGCTAGTATATTTTGGTGGTAGATTTGTGTTATGTTGAAGTGTAATGAATGGTTTTTGAGTATCTTATGTGTGTAAGGTCGTGGAGTTTGTTTGGCATGGAGAGTGATACTATGAGTTGTGGTAGTAGCATGGATTTGGACTTTTGAATGGGTTTTTTTGGTTGTTTCTTAGGTTAGTTTTGGTATTATGTGTAGGTTGTGTTTTAGTGTATTTGGGTCAGTGGTGTTAGTGATGGTTCTGAATTGGATAGACGTAGGTTCGAATAGTATATGATTGATGGTGGTTTGACAAAATTCATTATGAAGTTGTTGTAATTTTTTCTTCTCCATGTTTATTTTCTCTCTATTACCAAATGTAGAAGTATGTGATTGCAATAATAATTCAATAACTTCTTCCCTTGCTTCATCAATTGCTTTTATTATTTATTTAGTCTCCATGAGTGACTTCATCATTGCTTGCAATCTACTTTTCTAATTTTATCCTTTCTCTTTGAAGACCCAATGAATAACTAGCTTCATCTTTTTAAACTTTATATCAATGATAGGCATGGTTGGTGGATTGACTAACTTTAATACCACTTGATATGTGGTAGAATATATATATATATTTTATTTTTTATCAGCACTAGTATAAATTGTATTAGAAATTTGGAATTAGTAAGTGTAAGTAATTGATTGTATTAGAGCAATAGATGGAATGGGTCAATGATAATTGTGAATGAGGAGCTGGTGTAGAGTGTGTTCAATGGAAAATAATAAAGGAACAAAAACTATGAATGCAAAGCTTTGAGGCATTGAGTATAGTACCACCACAATGTGATTTCCAAATGTAGAAACTAGATTGAGGAAAATATCTTCTTTTTTTTTTCAATCTAATTTTCATTCATGATTTGAAAAATACATTGTACATATATATATATATATATATATATATATATATATTAGCCTTCCAAGGCTTAAAATAAATGAAAACTTTGGAACCTTCTAGAACTTTCTAACGTATGCCAACACATGCTATATATATATATATACATTATTTTCAAATTTGTTTATATTTTTTTTCTAATATTTTGAAATTCTAAACATTAACAATTATAATAAGTAAATTCTAGATTTCAAACAACAAATATTATGTAACCCAGAACATGTAGGCTTTATGTTTTGATGAAGATCGATATATGCGTGAGATAAAGCAAGCAAGTGAATAATATGGTATTTTAGTTGGTTATGAATAGGAGAGTGCAATTGACTAGGATTGTAGATAGTACACTTGCACATTTAAAGGGTTTGCATTCCATTAATGCATTTGCATATATATTCTTGCATATGTGTTAAATTGAGAAGGCTACATACCTCGGTGAGCTATCCTCTTCCTCACATAATTGTTGCTACACCTTTTATCCTTTTAACTAGTGTTCTTATCTTGATCAATCTTAGTTCTATCCAAATTGATTTCTAAGAATTAAATCTTATAATATAATATAGCAAGACCTACCAATTTAGTCACTAAGTCTTGCAAATAAATTGTGTGTGCGAGAATCTATAGTTTTTATTTATTTATTTATTTTTTATTTGAAATATCTAATCTATTTTCATCTTTGGTTTGTCTAAATTAATAGAATTAAATTCTACCTTGGTTGATACTTTTTTAGGAAATGATAAATGTCACATTTGGTTCCTTAAAGTAATTAAATATCTAAAATCAAAAGTTTCAATTTGATATTTGATAAGGTTAATTTGACTTAAAGTAGACTATGAGTGGTCAAAAGTATCCATGTGACCTTGATAAAATAAAACACTAGTCAACCACTTTAGTGCATAGCTGGTGAGTATAACTTGACTTAAGCCTTAAAATTTATAAGAATTAGAATATAAAAGAGTTGTTTAAGTCCTTAGTACATGCTCTAGCATACCTTAGTTATGATAAAGGAAAATTAAGGACAAATATGTGCTATTACAACATGGAATTTAACTATAACATTTAACCCCATCAATTGAAATTTCAGAAATTACTATGACCAAAACAAACCTCAAAACAATAAGCTTCCACCTCTCAAATTTTGTCAACAAGCCATAGATTATGTAAATTTCATCTAAAAATACAAACAAGAAGGCTATGAAATAGCCCCTAAAAGATGACACTCTTGTATTGACCCTGGATTGTTTTTCATCTTCACCAATTTTGTTTTGGTTGACATTTACATTACCTTGGAATTTAGTGAAATCAAATGTTAAAGTTTTCTAAGATCCTAAACTTATGTTTCCAATTGATTAAAAAGAAGATCTATTTTGTTTTGTTTGATTTTTGAGTGCATAATTCTTGATTTATTGACTAAACAGGGCATTTAAATATCCATAGACAGCTAGAAGTGCATAGGGCACCTTTATAGTCTTATGAACCAAACCACTATTTTGTTTACTCATGTTAGATCACATGCTAATACCCAAAATTTAGGTTGTAATTCTTTTTTTTTTTTGGCTAAAAAGTGACCGTAGATAACTCTTACAAAGAGCATACATACTACTACGGGTTAAGCAAATGGGAAACTATGATAGCATAACTTGTTAGTAACCTTAACATTTGTGTAATATAATGAACCATAAGAATAATTAATTTATAAAACCTACCTTAGGCCTAAAATTGTACATGGATTGGAGTATAAAAGACTAATTACTCTTAGCAAGGAATTAAGCCAACCTTAGTCATTGGTAAAGGTAATTGAAGCTAGTTAAGCCTAACCGAGTCACATGAAACGTAACATACCTCATATTGTCTACTTCATAGTACTAAAAATATGACTTAAAGTGTTCCTAAAAGATGGAACCCTACTTGAGTTCCTTAGTTCCTTATATTAGAAGTAAGTTATGCCTAAGCCTTAAGTGAAACAAAAACATAGGAACAAAGAGAAAGAGGATTGAAATAAAGATAACTTAGGATTGAACCAAGCACACACATAAACTCTTTAGGATGATTTCACCACCTAAAGGGCTTAAGATTAGTAAGTAGACCATAGAAATAGAAATTAGACATGTAGATCTTCGCAACGACTATTCACATGCATGATTTCAACTTAAGTTGACCAATTTATGACTAATTCAAGTTAAATCAATAAACCCATAGTTTATAGAAATTGTTATGTTTCCTTTAGGCTAAGAGTTTCCTTTTAAGCAATTAAATCTCATATATTCGTATATATACTCCATATATACATAGAATCTTAAATAAAACATAACATATACATAGGACCTCAAAGTAGAGCACAATTTGAACCTTAAGTAAAGGGTAGTACACCATGGAAACCTTAAGTAGAAAGTAAGTACTAACGTGTACATGTAAGAATTGAATTGATTTTAGTTAAAATCAACTCCATAGTATAATATAGGATAAGATTCATACAACTTAGATCCTAAACTAATTAAATAGTAAGGTAGTACACCCATGGAACCTTAAGTAGAAAGTAAGTACTAACATGTATATGTAAGAATTGTAATGACCTTAGCTAAAATCGATCCTATAGCATAATATAGAATAAAATTAACACAACTTAGATCTTAAACTAATTGAATAGTAGCTTGATCATTTAAATAAGGATAATAACTAAAACTTAAAGAACTTAAGACCTAGAATAAGTAAGTATATTTAAACTAATTCAAAGGATTTTAGGATAACCAAGCCTTACTAAGACTACTTAGAACTCATCAAAATAAGATGGAATAAAAAAGATAAGCAAACTTTTATAAACTAATCGACTTGACAAAAATGCAATAAAGTAATTAAGAAGAAGCTTAACACCTACAAGTGATAAACCACGAATATAGGGTAACATAAACTTCATCTCAAATAAGAAAGTTTCATGTAACATAGGCAAATTCCTTAGTTTTCGAAGATAATTTGTTATGTGTATTATAACCTAGGCAATATTTCTAGTTTCATTGATTCCTATTCAAAGGACTATCATCTTTGTCAATTCCCACTTCAAAGATCATTCCAAAAACTTTGCTACAACCCAACTTAATTAAGTGGATAATTTATGATTATCATGTTGCTTGTGCTTGCTAGTGTAGTTAGCTAGATATCATAAATTATATTGAAACTTTTCTTTTTTGTTTTTTTAGTGGGGTGGTGGTGGTGAGGGGAGTTATATTAAGGATTGAATGCATCTACTGTTGTGAACTTGTTAAATGTTGGTCTATGAGATTCTAATCTCTTAAGTATGTATTAGACTTCATGTAAACAAAAAATCATAATACAACTATTAGGAATCAATCTCATTTACTATTGATGTTTGTAAATGAATATTATATATATATATATATATATATATATATATTTGCAATTCACTATAAGGTTTCTATTATGATTATTGTATTGTAATATTTAATTTTAAATTTGAAGCGGTAACTACTATATTAATTGAAACTCGCACCATTTTGATAGGAATCAAATTCTTACAAGACCTATCACTAGAGCAAGAGCTAAGGGATTACACTTTTTGAACAATCAAACCATGAGAATAATTTTTTAGTATCTTCTTTTCTATTTCATATTTGTTGTGCATTCCAGTAAGTACACTTGTTGGTTTTTATAGGACAATGGATACATTCACTAAAGCTCAGTTTATGGATTATTCATGAACCTAAATAAATCAAAGAAGAACCAGTCCAATAATATGTTCAATTGAAGTGAAGAATTGGCCACTTAAAGATCATTTGCACTTGTAATTTGTTGATTCAAAATCGATCGCTTGTTGGTTTTATTTATAATTTTGTTTTGTTGACTTTACCCTAATTAGAGCAAGTATAAATACTTGCTAAGTAGGTTTTAGAGGGGACTTTTGAACTTATCATTTTGGAGATATTGAAACAGTGAGGGACACTTCCTTTCATGCATTTTCTCTTATCAAATTCTCCTAGAATTTGTGGCGAGTGGATTTTGATTGTGTTGTGCATAATATCAACAACATCAAAATCAAACCTAATTCCAACTAGTGAGTAATATTTGGTAAGGAATTAGTTCTTTTCTTTTCTATCCTTTTTACGCTATTTTTAGGTTCCATTTTCAATTAGGGTTCATGCCATTTTGATTGTGTATCATTTAATCAAATCCTAAATTGCGTTGTGTGCTTGTAATTGGATCCTAGGCACATTACATTTTATGTTCGATTTATTGCTAAGGATTTTTCTTAGTGATAGTTTGATGTATATTTATAGATTTTTAGTTGCTTATGTTTGACTCTCTTAGAATCATTGATGCCTAATGGGCCATGTTAATGTGGTCAATGAGTGATATAAGCTAGCTTAAGGTAAGGGTTCTCAAGGGTCACTCAACTTCACTTCTGCATACTACTTTAATACTTCCTTACTAAAACATAGCAAACTTGTGGGACCTAAACATGCTTGTCCTTAGACCTTGATCTTGAATTTCAAATCTAATTGCAAGTCTTTGGTTTGGTTACGACTCTATTTTCCACATTCTTACTTAGCCAAACTTAAATTGACTAGTCTCTAATTGAATCGCTATCATTTTTCATCCTAAGCAAACATGTCTAACTTTTGAGGCTTCACAATAGGTTAATTGACCAACTATATGGGCTAGTTGATTGCTTCTTTTTAACAATCAGTTGACAAGCTTGTTTCAAATAGTTGCCTAGTCCTTATAACTAGTTGAATGCTATTACTTGAAGTTGGTTAATTGGCCTCTTGTGGTTGGTTAATAGAAACCAATTTTTTTCCCCATAATTCAATGCATTTTTCTTTCTTGAAAAGAAGTTCATAAACACACCCTCTTGAACAATTGTTGAACAATACTTCAAAATTAGTGTTTTTGCATGGTCACATATAAAATTTTTGGAATTCTAAAATAATTAAAGTATGCTTAATTTAATTATTTTAATTTTCAATAAATAAGATATCAAGGATGAATTTAAGGAAAATTAAGAAATTATTAGGCCTAAGATAAGCTAGGCGCCATTCCTAAATCCATAAACCTAACACTTATCCAATGGAATGGATAATCAACCAACTAGCTAATAATATCTATCAAAATTCCACCAAAATATCTCTAAATCAAGGAAGATCCCCAGCTAAATCCCTCTCTCTCTCTCTCCTTTATACAACTAGTACTCATCTCCCCATGCCACTATTTTCTCTTTTACAACTCAATCGAATTCTCTTAAGATTCTCAAAGCTCCTACACTATCACATACAACTTCTAACCTCATGTAGACTTTGGAGAGAGAAAACACTACCTAAACCCAATCTAATTATTTCATTGAAGCAAAAAACATGAATTAACATCTAAACACATCTAAAACTACTCCCATGTCATATCAAAGTTGAGCAAGAATCTATCAACACCTAAATGAACACCCAAATGTGAATATGTTGTTGCAAGGAATTGTCATCCTAAGGAAACTAAACCCTTTGAGTTTGCCAAACAAGCTTACAGTAATGGTGGAGGAGTTGAGGCTATAGGAAGATTGCTTATGTAGTTTCACTCGAGAGCTTCTCCAATTTCTAAAAATAGCAAATCATTTCTAAAATTGATATGTTTTAGTATTCTAAATGATTAAGAATACCTTAATCTAGTAATTTTAGATTATCGATTTGATGAGAATTTGTGTAGGTTTTTTCTTGAAGGGCACCTTTCCAACAAACTCAAAGGTAATTATTCAAGAACCTGAATGATGTTGTTTTGACTTTGTTTTTAGTATTCCTAAGTTTGCATATATGTAAAATATTTACATATTTTCAAATTTCAAAAAAGAAAAAAGAAGAGTTAAGTATTTAATATATTTATTTCGATAAATTTGTCCATTTTTACAATTTACTTAAATAAATAGAATTTGATAAAATTAATGGGTCAAATGAATATTTATGACTGTTGGAGCATTATAATGATTTAAGAAAATATTCGATTTGATTTTTCATGAAAATTATTTTAGTTAAGCTATTTCAATGGGTGAAAGTGTAATATTGTAAAAATAGGCAATGAGAGAGTTAGGGTATTGGAAATTCTAAATTTGATACATATATTTTTATGGACTTATAGAAACTTCTGCAGACTTATTTTAGTACATTTACTATTTATTCATCAATAACTCATATTTAAGTATGTTAGAAGCTAAACAATGAATTGGGTAATAGATCATAAATGTAAAAGATACCTACTAGCCTTGGACATGATCTAGAGACATCTTGAACATGCTGGTTAGTAGTAACATGAAGATTAGTTGAGCATTTAACATAAATTAGACTAAGCTTTAGGTTAATGTAAGGGTGATTAAGCATAGTAAAAAGGTCATTGTATTTAGCATTTCTAGTTAGTATGTTAGCTTTGAATATTAAATAGTTATTGGAAGAATGATCACAACAATGTTAAGAGCACAAAATTCCAATAAGAAATGGAAAAGTTATGACCATTAGAAGTTGAATGCATGTGAACTCATATATGTGTTTTAGGAGAATTCGGAAACATTGTTTAAGAGATTACAGGAATTAGATGAGTACCTCCTTGCTTGATGATTTATGTAAAGTGGCTGAATTTCAGGCGACTACTCACTTGTGTTTAACAAGTCACTGTAAATTCAATTATGTGAATCACTAGACATAGTAAAATTGTCAATTGAGAGTTCTTGAAGTGTTTGATGAATATGTTGTATTGTGATCATACCTTTACATATAGACATGGCTTATTGGTAGTAGCATATTGTTGTAAACACTTGCTTAGAACACAATACTTAGAACAATGTAATCTTGTGAAACCTTTGCTCTTAAGGATCAAAGCAAAGCTCAAATTAAGAATGGGTCAATGCTTGAACAAGAAAAATGAGGTTGATGCTCAATAGCCTCCTCACCTGTTATAAGTGTGTTTAAAACACTTGAATTGCCTATTCCTTTTTCCCAACAATTTCTACTTAAGTCCTCTTTTTAAGTGTCTTTAATGAGTCACTCCTTTGAGATTACTTGCAGCACGAGACTTATATGATAATATCAACTTAAACCTCACCTCTACAAAGTTCTAATATTGTACTCAAGGAAATATTGCAACAATAACTAAGATATTGTAGTCTATATATATCCAATAAAATGAATGAATTGAGAGTATCAATAACAACTATTAGTCTAAAGGGGAAATGATGACAATATAATAATAATTATCTATAGTGAGGTTCACAACTCTATATAGTTATTTTGGCTAAATAATCACATAGTCTAACACATGAGTTTAAAGAAAACATAAAGGAGATTCAACCATTCATTAACTTGTCAACCGATTCTCTCTCAGTCATTAACCAACCTAGCTAGTGATTCAATATTGTAACTCTTCGTAAGTAATGGCAATAGTTAAACTACATTAAGAACCTAAGATTTTAGTGGTTGCATCAAGCATTTTGGTATTTTCATCCTAAATGACTTGACATTACTAAAGCAAACACTAAAGCACTAACTTGCTTCTTGGATGTTGTTAGTGGCTTGGCGACTTTTTATAACCATTCGAACTAAGAAAGATGCCTATCAAAACAAATTTTAGTAAAATTCACTTGTTGTTGATAACCCTTTTTAGCTAGAAGTATATATGTAGTTAAGCTTCATAAACTCAATTGCATAACAAACCCCTAGTGATAACCTAATCTTTAGACTCAATTTTTTTTTTAATGAAATGTGACCTAAACAAGTAACCTTAGATAATGTAGCAAAACTACCAAGAAGTTGAACTTAAACTTTCAAGAAAAGTTTCAAATGACTATAAAAGCTTGAATTTAACTAGGAGAACATTCATTTAGGCTTGAAAGATAGAGATATAAGTTCAACAATATTTAGAATAAAATAGGAGACATTAAACAATTGGAAAAAGCACCAAAAGCTTTAAAGTACACCATAAACCTCATACTAAACCTATCTACCCCCAAAACTTTAAACATTAAAATATTTAAAGAGAGCTTTTGCACTAGGTTACTTGCTAGTGAAGGTATATAAAATCTATCCCTAAAGGAGGAATAACCTAAAACCATAAAGAGCATTCTAGAACCTATGTTCCAATAAATGCTAGCTAAACCCATTCCCTCTAATTCATTCTTTTCCAATAATGCACCTTGAAATAGAAGCTAAGTGGATGAGAATCATAGTCAACATCCTTGTATAACTTAGTTGAGTTAAGAGATTGTTATGATCAACTAGGAAGGATTTGTTTCAAGTATAATATGAGGATTTGATGCCATCATAGTAGTTGTTTGACTTGAATCTCAACTAGTCAAGTAAGGGATAAATTAATGCATGGATGCTAGTTTTGCATAAGAACATGAATTTACATAGGTTTTTTTTAGTATGATCTTGAAGTTTTGGGTTATATTATTTTCTTTTCTAATCATAGAAATGTGTCTATTTCTAGTTTACACATGTGAAATTCCTAATAATTAACTTAAAAAAAAAGGTATATTAGTAATTTGACCTCTTATTATTTATTCTACAATTATTAAATAATGATTAAATTCTATTTGTAGATGTAAAGGATCCAGTGGTGACCCCCCCCTCCCCCCTTGTAAATAGTGCCAACCTTAATGGGAACCCTAAGCTTAAAAATAAAAATAAAAAGTAATGAGTCCCTAAGACCTTAAATTTATCGTGAACTTCCTAAGATAAGGGGCTCCACCAATTTTGTCTTTTCAAAGTTTAATTCAGAACATAGTTTCAAATTACCCTAACGTGTTGTATCCCAATGATTAAGTGAAGTTTAAGATAAACAAGTAACAACAATAAGAATTTCAAAAGAATTGAAGATTAGTAGTTTGGGTAACTTACATTTCCTTTATTTTTATTATATTGAGATATATAAAGGATTTAATAATAAATCTTGAATTATTTTAGTCTAATTTTCGCAAGAGATCTACAATGAGAAGAGGGGGGGGGGGGGGGGGGGGGGGGGGAGGTGGGAGGTGGAGTTGGAACAAGTTTTTCTTGGTGGGCTAAGGTTATTGTAAAGCTTTGAAACTTGGAACACTATGGCCCGCCACGTATTCTTACTAGATAAGGATACATTAAGGCTCTTAACTCTACTTTAATACCATTTAAGCTTAAAATCTACAATACTTGACATTCACAAATTTAAAATTTCATCTAACAACCTTCATGATAACTCTAGTAAAACTCATTACATCGATCAAACTCATTAATACAACCTTACAATATTCTCAATTAGAAACTAAAACAGTTGAACTTCTGAGAATTTTAATAGTCTATTATCTTCCAAAGAAAATCATGCTTAGTACATAAAAAGAATTATAATTCCTATTGTGTCTATTCACCATAATAAGAATAAAATTCTTTACCTTCCCTCTCTTGCACATTCAACCCTAGATTTTTGTTTTGATTAGTGCATTCATTTATGCCTACATCTAAAAACAAATCCCGGAGGGTAAGCTAATGCCCAATGTATATAATTAGCAAACACATATGCATGATCAAGCATGAATTTAATCACAAACATTTATGCAAACACTAAACATCACACAATATGTTACTATTTTACTAAAATCCACATAACACTAATGGGGTACTCTTGACCCTACCAAACATATAAAGATACTAAATACATAATATGGTGTTGGCAATTACCACTATGAGCCCTAACACCCATGAGTTCTTAAACCTTAAACCAACCTAGATCATTTCTAAATACGATTCCATTAGAGACAGTGTCACATAAGGATCATTGGGGTGCTCCCTAAGGATCTGCCACTATGGGCTCCTAGGCTAAGCCAAGCACATACAACAAGCAGCTTAAACTAACTTAATCTAGCTTAATACCATCTTAACAATCACAAGAAATAACCAAAGTTACACGTGTCTGGAAACATAGTCTTAAGTGCGTCTTGTCCTAGACTAACAGCTAGTTGGTAACCTATCAAAATATTAAGAGTTCACTCTTAGTATTAATATAAGAATAATCTAAGTTCTTAATTCTATTCACTTAATTATCATTGGATTACTTATCTTTCTCTACTGATCTTCTGATGGTTTTACTAGATGTTTAGGTTGCATGGAATCCCATTTAGTTAACAATTAAATTGAGCAATGAAATATTTTTAAGTATACAGTTGTACTTTAGGTCGTATACTTAGCACAATTGGATCTACAGTTGTATATGGTGGTTGTGTATCTTTCTGTGTGTTTTTTTTTTGCATTTTAGCACACCCAAGCACACAACCATGTAGTTGACCGTGTACCTTCTATGTGATTTAGTATTTTGGCACGCCTAGGTGCATGGTCATGTAGTTGGCCATTTACCTTTCTATGTGATTTAGTATTTTGGCATGCCTAGGTACATGGTCATGTAGTTGGCCATTTACCTTTCTATGGATTTCCATATTTCAGCACACTTAAGTACATGGGCATGTACTTCAGCCATGTACCTTTCTATACACCATCCTTATTTCTACATACGTAAGTATACGAGTGTGTACCTGACCATATACTGCGTTGTTTTTCATAAACTACTTTTTCCTCTTTTCCAATTCATTCCTAAGCCTGATTTTGTGTTCTTAGGTCTAATTGAATCCTAATTTAGTTCATTCAAATATATTGTGTGGATTGGTATACTTATCCCTTGATTCAGCCATTTTCTTGATCCGAATTCTATTAATCTTGTTATAACAATTTTATTTAATTCACAATTCCATCATCAATACAATAACTTGATCATTGTAACTTCTTTCTTGATGAAATCAAGTTTAGTCCTTGTGGAGATTGCTAGTTCACCTTTAGGTTTCAGAGAGTGTTACTTTTATCTATTACTACAAAAACAGTAAAAGGGAGGAGAGCTAGGTCAAATATGGAGTTTATATATCCAGTCTGTACAAAGACTAATTTATTTACCCCCCACCCAAATCCTTGTAAAAATTACACTTTTATCTTATCATTACATTTTAATAAATATTATATGAATTTATATTTTTTAGGGCATTTATAGTTATCAAGATTCTATTAAGGTGATTCCACCAATAAGCTAATTGATGTTTCCATAAAGATCTAAGTCTAATTTGTGATTATCATGAAGGTTTCAAATTTAGACACTAGAGAGGACCGTATTGCACTTGGAAGAGTAGAGGATTGTGAATTTTTGAGATTGTGGTTTTTGAATTACATACTTAGGAGATCTATAATTATAGATCAAATTTTCTTAAGAAATTTTAGATATTATTATTTAGTAAGAGGAAAACTAAAAAGGTTGATATTGATATAAGAATATGCAGTTGATCAAGTTTTGATGCTAATTTCATAGTTGTTGAACCACGTAGATTATAGATGTAGCACCTTGCATAGTAGTGCCTATTCATAAGCATATTGGTGCCCAAGAGATGGTGTACTATGCTATCATCAAGTTGAGGATAAGGCTAACTTGGAACTAAGCATGAATTAAAATTTACCATTCAACATATAATTATAGAAATATTATGGAAGCATTTTCAAAGCACATAAATCTAGAGCATTATACTACATGTCTCAAAATAGAGGTTACAAACCATAACTAAAACAATTAAGAACATAATATTCATAGCCTTCTTAATAAAATGATATTTCCCATGAAATTGTCCACTTATAATGTGAAACCAAAGAAAAATAGGTCATTTCTGATGATAAAATTAATTAGGATAATTGTTTAATATCTCAATAAAGTAGAATATGGTACCCTAATTTTTTTCAAATAATTACGATTCTTCTCTATATTTTACAATTAGACATCAAATATTATTAGCTACATAAAGTTAGTCGTCAAACTTTATGTAACAAGAATTTCATTTAGTTAATTTAAGATTTCTTTAAATATCTATATATAATTTTTCTTCTTTTAAGAGATGTAAATAATTAGCTTCTCTGAGGAGCATTTCTATCTAACTTCTCAAGAAAGCTACCTCAAAGTTAACTTCTTAAAGAAAGCTACTTCACTAGCTTCTTAAGGAAGTTATCTTGATAAACTTGATAACAAAGTTTGTCAAAGAAAACCAAAACTTCTACCAGTTAGTAACAATTCCTTGCACTTCCATTCAATCCTAAACTAAGCTATTAGATGATGGCAAGATCCTTATCCTAACTAGAATATCTTATGGAAAAGGAAAACAAGTATGAATACTTGATATATTTGGTCTAGAAATCAAAATCAAAGATCCCAAATTCTAGCCCAAATGTCATATATAATTCTTGAGGATTGTAGTAAGTAGTATTTTTAAGAATCTCATTAGATAAGGAAATACACCTAAAATTTAGCTCCAAATGGACCTAAGTAAAGTCTAGGAGCTAGAGAAAACTTGATTTTTTATAAGTTGACCTAAGTCAACTTAGTCAAACCAAAAGTCGACTTAATTCAACTAACTCTACCCAACTCACTAACTTAAGTCTTCCATTCGACACCCTTGGGAAGACTTGAGTAAACTTAAAGCATTAGAGTTAAGACTTGAGTTGACTTAGAGAATACTTAGTAACTAAGACACCATGGATTCACATGATACCCTTTTCTAATAGAATCAATCGATTTGACTTAATAAAAGTTCAGTTGAAAATCGTCACTATACTAATTTCTGCTAAATTGATGTGCCTAAAATTAAGTTTAAGCACATGCAAACCAATTTGAAAGACAATCAAACAATGTCAATCAAACTAGTTCAACAATTGCACAATTCCTCAATATTTATGGACCAATCCTTCAAACAATAGCGTGATCAATCTTAATTCCAAGTATGATATAGCTTTGATACTAAAAGTTGATGTGCCTAAAACCAAGATTAAGCATAGGTAATTGGCTCAAAGTACAAACCTCAAAGGACTAGTCCAATCTTGGCTCAAAATTCCAAGAATTGCGTGAACCTTAATGGAGTAAAATGAAATCCGAATGCTATAACTTTCAAAGAAACAATCCACAATGATAAAATCCTCAAAACAACACTAAACACAATTGAAATGCCATGTGAATTACACACAAGAGCAGCAAGAACCAATATGAGATCCACTTTCCCAACAAAGTTGATCTACGGTTTAAAGGAAGTGAAATTAATGGTTAACACTAAAGGCTAAAACCAATCAATTATAATAACATAAAAATGATTACAAATGTAATCTAATCCGATCAAGAAAACATCCAATTCAGCCCTAGATACAACTTACTAGTGATGAAAAGGAAATTGCAACAAAGGGAACTTGATACTATTCACAAATTCACCTTCAAGCCACTCGCCATAATCTTAAATTTGGGATTTTGAAATTGATAAGAGCAATTGCGGAATTAGGAAACCCTAACCCTTAACACGTGAAGTGTTTATTCTATTTTTGAAAATTTAGCAAAAGTTCCCCAAAACCCTACTTAAGCAAGTATTTATACTTGCTCTCTTTAAGGTTAAGAGGTCCACAAAATTACAACTATGCCACTTTAGGGTAGTCAGTCCTAAAAACACAATTACAACCAAATAAAAAGTATCCCAAAAGCTTACACATAAATATTCTAAAGAAATAATTACAAATAAAAAATAATAAGGATCTTTAAAGAGCCAATGCATCGAGGTGATGTTGATCATAGCAAGCCATTGGATGAGAATCCGATGATATCCCTAAGCGATCAACAAATGAGAGTCATTTGGCATCCCATGGAGAAATATCATTGTATTTGTAAAATTATTATTCAAATATTTATTAGATAAAAAGAAACAAAAGGATAAATATAAGTGATTTGGATCATCATCTAAATCAAGTTCCGTTGTCATCTAGGTTACCGGAAAAATTCCCATCATAAACTCCCTACTTGAGAGTTTAATCTTATTCTTGATATTTTACTTAGTTGACTAAATTCAAATTTCATCAAATTTCATCTATAGGACCAGTACTTAGCCCCCAGAAATTCATTGAGTATTACATTTAAAAAACCCGAGCTTAGTTGACTAAAGTCTACTCCTATTTAACTTAAGCCAACTTTTGATAAGTAATTATACAACTCATGAACATTTGCCTTGACTTGAGTTAATTCTTTTCCAAATCCATCATATCTTATCCTAATCATAAGGATTAATATCCTTAAGAATAAATAAAAAAAATAAACATAAATTAATAACAAACCCAATTATAAAACAAAATTGAAATCAAAAGTCCCTAGACTTTAACCTAGAAACACTTAATTGGTTAAGCTTGAAACTACCCCCTAATCTTAATCCATTTTAGCTAATTCTTTTCATAATTCATTATTACATCTTAATTTCTTAATAACACACAAAATACAAGGAATTACACCCAAAAAACAAACCGGCTCCATTCCTTCTAGATGGCATCTCTTTCATGTGATGTTTTTGACATACAATCTTTGAAAAATCAACATCTTATCCTATCTTATCTTATAGAAATGGCATTTTAATCATACCCTATCTTGACTTACCTTCTTGGAAAATTTTTCACAAGGTAATTAATGAAAAAACCTAAGAACCCAACTAGTTCTACTCCTTCTTCAAGGCACCACCCACATGGACAACTTCTACATTAAGCTTTGAAAATTCAACCCTTTCTTATCTTATTAAGACCAAAATTATTCCACTAGATCTTATCTCAATCCTACTCTATTTTATCTTCTCTAACTTAAGAAAAGGACATGAAATAATTTGGAAATAGGCATTTGAAAACTGGATCTAAATTAGATGCATTAAGAATGTGATTTTTCCAATTTTTTCCAAGGTTTGCTTATCTTAATCTATCATATCCTATACTTAAAAAATTTTACCCTATTATACCTTAAATATACCTTAATTTCTCAGTACAAGGGCATGGGAAATTTCAAAAAGATGAGCCCCCAAAAAATAGAGAACCCCTTCTTCACATGAGCACCACCATGTAAATCCACCTAGTTTGTCACCATTCAATTCACCCATTTCTATCTTAATTTAATTTAATATAAACTACCTTAACTTAACTTGATTAAAATAGGATAATGACCTGGAAGTATCATGGAATAATTAGAATTTTAGAATCTTATTAAAAAAAAGGAAAATTATAGCTAAATCTCATCTCCAAAAACACCTTGTTACTTAACCTTGTTTCATCCTATGTTTGAGGCCATCTTACCTAATCTTAACCTAATCAAAATTAGCCCAAATTTTGTTACAACTAAGATAAGGAAGTTAAATAAAAATAAATAGAAAAATTAGCCCAAGAAACCACCTAGAAGCTACCAAAATCTACCACCCTTTATTGACCATATTAACTCCATGTGATTTTAGGTACCTCAATCTTATCTTCTCTTTTGCAATCACTACCCTAATTTATCCTATAAGATCTTAGGCCAATTATAACCCTAAAATCTACCTAATCTTGTTCCCTTAGGTGTGGAAAATCAAGGCTCAAATTAATTTCCAAAACAACAAAATGTAACTAGTATAAAAAGAAAGGTAAAAAAGCAAATTTACTCCTACAAAAAACCCCACATTCACATGCCACTTTGTTACCCATTTCCTCTGAAATTTGTACATCAAATTTCCACCAAACACACCTCATATTTCCTTAAAAATAAAAAAAGTTTCACCTAAATACATCCTTACTTGCATCTATAAAGCCAATCGTAGTTTTGGACCACCAATTCCTTGATCCAAGGTAAGAAACTTCCTAGAAAATTGAATTATCTTTAGACTCTCTTAGGGAAGTTACTAACCTAACTTATTTTCTATGTGTTAGGGCCTCTATTTTAGGATTTTTTTAATCAAAATAAGGTAATCACAATTTACCCAAGTCATTTTCATAACATATTCATCATATACTTACACTAAAATCACCTATATGTAATAGTTGTAGGTTTACCCACAATTCCACATCAAGCAAACTTTGTCCTTGTAAGATTATCCTATTTCTTTTTTTTTTTTCATTTAGAGTAATTCTTTATAATTAGACATATTTCAAACTTCTAATGAATACAAAAGTGCAAAGAAAAGATGTTACGACCTTATCTTCAAGCTATGGACACTTATATGACCATTTATGACTATCTATGACCTATTAGACATCCATGGACATATTCTTGACATATTTTGGAAATATTATGGACATATATTCATAAAAATATTCTTTACATATACCTTAGACACATATTTGCCTCATTATGGCAAGAATATGGCTTTACCCAAATGAGGACATAAGTGTAGACCTTGATAATAGACCAATTTCCTAAATGAATGACTTAACATTAAAAGACTCTAAAAGACTATAATAAAACATGGGATTAGAAATAATATGCTAGAATAGTTATTTCTTATATATATAAATGTCTCTCTATGTTTATATAGATTATTCAGAAGATTGCTAGGTTTTACCAAAGGATTATTACAATCCTTGAAAAAGAATGGCAAGGTGAGTACCAACGATGATTGCCACTTAATTTGTGCCTATAATTTTAGTAGAACCTAAAATTGAATACTAATGAACCCATATGTGTGTTTGATTTGGTTGATTGTTAGATTGATAAGGCCAAAGGAAAGAAAGTAAAGTTGCTTGTATTCATGGCTATTCTTGTAGTTAATGGAGTGTTTACAAATTGTTAGGCCACCTCTTAACTTATATTAAGTATATCAAAATACTTATTTTGAAATGGATCATGTATAGCATCTTTTCCATATTCTTGTATATTCCATCACAGTTACACACGTAATGAAAGGATGTCCCAAGGGAGTGTCCTATTCTAACAATACAAAATGACTAGAGGATCGCTGTGTATTGGTATGAATCTATGTTCATTATTCTATTTTGGGTGCATGTATCTTGAGGTGTGTGGGAAAGGAAAACATTATTTTCTTTTGATTTGTCCGAAATCCTTGCTTAGAAGATCATTCTTCTGGCATACTATTGATATGTAGAGCGTAGCTCTAATTTGTATAGCTAAGGATGTAGCTAAGGATGCGTACAAGTGTAATGAAATTAGTAGTTTGAACTCTGATAGAATTTTAAAATGATCCTCAACCTAAGGTTAAAGGAAGGGTATATTGGTAAGAAATATCCTTATATTTCATGCAATTTCCAATTGACTACATGTGATGATTGGCATATGATTGTTTATGCATTCATGCATTAAAATGTTAACTTGCTTGTTTTACATGAAATGTGGTTTTAAGCTACGATCTCACTAAGGTTTATAGCTTACCACCCAATAGTTTTCTTTTACAAGTTAAGTTAGAAGCTAAGAATGGGCTGGGAATCAAGTGATGAGAGCTCTAAACTCAAATATCATGGAACAAGTATAGAATAGAGTAATTGTTGGTTTAAACTTAAATAAGGTGACAAAATATTGTGAAACTTGTATATTCTTTCTTTTCAAAATCTATTTTTCTTTAAACTTATTTGAAGCTAGACTTCTTTAGGATTGTAACTACTCGGTTTTACAATTTGGTAGGGGATATCGATTCTCTATGATTCTGGTGACTATTGATTATTAGTCCCCTTAGTTATTTTTATATAATAATTAATTATATGTATTACAACTAAAGGAGACTTAGTTAGAGTCTTGCAACCTTCGACTTGCAAGGCAATTTTCATATTGTAGGTGCATACGTGATATGACAACTCTCAAGCAATTCTACTAAGCCTATAGGGCTGTTACATGTAATCCCATGTACTAAGCTTAAGCTATAGCATTAGCTTCATCTTCCATGCTTGAGTTTAGGAAACTAACCCCTCAATTTATTTGAACTAAGTGAGTAAATAAATGAGCCCAAGGCTAGTAGCTTGCCTTATTGAGTATAAGCCTCTTGAGAGAGGTTGAGAGCAGATGGACCGATAAGTTGATCCCTATTATGAGCCTATTGAGCCAAATCTTCCTAAGTTATTCTAATCATAGATTAGACTCCTAAGAACCTATGACACAACCCAAGGAGTCAAACCTAAGTTTGTAATGGGTATAATTTAATATTTTAATATGAAAAATTCGGCCATTTACAAACTCAAACCATTCTAACAATGTAGTACTTGATAACCCTATTTATGTACAAGTGAGGATATTTAAATAAAGCATAAGAAGACTTGATTTATTGTCTTGATGTGGAAAGAGGTGATGAACAAAAAATGAGATGGTGTTTGATAATGTACTTGATTATGGCATGGAAAATCAACCTTAAATTTAAAGCTAAGTACATTAGCATAAAAGCCTAATTGACAAACTATAAGAGTAATTTGATATAATAACTTTTCAAAAAACAAGCTTTATACCAAAGGCTTGAGAAAGGTAAAATTTTATTACACATCATTAAAATATTCTTTAAGTGTGCAGAAATATATTTCTTGTGAACAAGTTTATATGTTTGATTAAATGTTGGTTCTGAAAAGCAAATTAAGTAGAGCTCAGAATTATACGGTCGTAATTCATACTCTAAATAGTTCAAAAGAAAAAAAGATGATTTTGAAGACAAGAATAATGAAGATACATGATAGAATTAATTCATATAGAAAATGTAGGTTATGGAGCTATAAAACAAATAAAGGAAATAATTGATTACAGGTTAAAACCTATGTCCATAGGTTAAACATATTTGGGAAATATATTTGACCTATTCCACTAAGGTTGGATATAAATATCATGGGGATGATGTTTTTATCTATCAGAAGACAGTTATTGTTGATGATTGCAATCACACAAATTAAAAATCCTTTTTTACCTTAACTCTTCCTTACAATCAATTAGCCAAGCGTACCTATCGAGTTCAGTAGTATAGAGTTCAAGTACGAATATCATTCCCTCAAGGATTTGCGAGTACTAATACTGACTATAAACCCACTATCTAACCGCATAATTTGAGTGAATTAGATTAAATTAAATCACTTAACAAAGAAATGTAACAATTTAACTAAACACAGAATTAAAATTTAGTTAATTCAATAATCAAAGACATACCTTACCCTTACTACTCCTCTAATTATCATATGACTTCATCCTCAAAATTTCAATTAACAAATGACAATTATTTCTGAACCGCGGAGTATCTAATACCAAATCAATGTTCCTCTCGGAATCATTAATTCCTAACTCTAATTACATTAACAAAGATTCCTTTTTCATTAATGTTATTAGAATTGCATTAACACTTTAGAACCTTCAATTAGGTCAGAATATATCAATTTAACCTAATACGAAAAACTCATGCTCTTTATCTCTAGATTGTATACAAGTCTCTTTATTCATATATGATCTATTCCAATAAGTGATTTTCCAATCAACTTAGAAGAAATCAATGTAAATTCAATGTTGGCCAAACATTAAATCACAAAACATGATAAACAATATGAATAAATTCAGAGAAAATTAGCCATTCATGAATTGCATAATCAATCCAATGTCATATGATAATTAGGGTTTCATAAGGTTCAGGTATGAAATAAACTAGCAACACATGGTTTTCAAAATTAAAATCAATGGAATAAAAAAACTCATGTGAATAAAACCCTTTGAAGGTAAGAGTTGAATTATTGTTTCTTGATCTGTGTTCTCCTCCCACGGATTCAATTCATGATGTCTTCTTTCTTTCCTTTCTTTTTGATTTCTTGATTCCGTTCTCCTACGAATGCTGGTTCTTGATGTCCTCTTTGATTCAGAATGCTGCCTTAGGGTTTTTTAGAATGAAGCCAGGAGGAAAAAGTCCCTTTTAAAAATAAAATAAGGCATCTATTTATAGTTCTGCGAAAATAGGGTTCAACATGGGCGTCAGCACAGCCGTGCTGACTTCAAAACACGTTATTTTTCATTGCCCAGTTTAGCATGGCCTCCAGCACGGCTGTACTAGAGGCAGGGTTGAAAAAAATTAGCTACTAGTCATATTTTTCATCCAGCACTGGTGTCTGCATGGGTTGTGCTGAACTGAAAATCAATTTTCTTCATTTTTTGCCAAATTTCACCTTGCCTTTGCTTATATCATCCTCAAACCTTTCTTTTGTCTCCATTGATGCCTAAAATCAAAATTTAATCATATAAGTACCCTTTTCTTCACAAATCACATGAAATCCATATGAAATTGTAACTAATAAGCACTAGAATTAAGGGTCTTCCGACACTTATCAAATCTCCCCACACTTAACCGTTTGCTTGTCCTCAAGCAAATAAAATAAAGACAAAATACATTTCCTCTCATCAATTGTACTCATGGTTAGACTTTAAATCTCAAGTAGCATCCTCTATTTAATTCAATCTTAGTGATTCATTAGTGCCTATCACTCAAACCTACCATGATTGTACATGTACCTGGCATACAAAAATTGGCGTTTATAGATTAATCCAAGTAAGTTAAACTATTACCTTTACTAATTAAGAAATGCTTCCCAAGTTATGAAGAAAGTTAAACAAAGTAAAAGTGGCTTAGTCATATCTCACCACTTACTAGAGAATATATAAATTGTTCAACTACCTCTTTTAAGCATAGTAACCTCAAGTGAAAGTATATGACATCCATCATTCCCCTGGATTTTCTTCCTCTTTTTGTTAAATCTCTAAAAAATTTTCGAGTTTTCCTCTTATAAATATATATATATATAAAAAAGATCTTGCAACCTATGTAATGAATGTTCAACCGATAATCCCGGGCTCGTTACCCAAGTTAATAGACGTTATCACCTCAATTGAAGGTGTCCCTACGGACTTAATTATTTAAGTTACAAGATCCACTGAGCTTTGCCCTTTTGTATCCAATCTTGTTATTATAATATCATCTGTTGGCTGATCCCAGGCTAGACAACCTTAGGTGACCAGGTCTTAAAGGGACCCCATCGAACCTCCATTATCCTAATCGTAGGGATTCATAAAGATACTCTTAACTTGGGGAACTCAAGTCGTTGGAGTAGTGGCTTATTACTTCTTTAATTGAGTGACTAGTCAGTAGCAGAGTCAGACTTCGCTCTTCTGAGGGACCAATGCCCGCTTATACTGACTAAGCTTTTCTCATTATTGCATCAATTAACACACTAATTAATTAATTTTCAAAGAGATTACTTAAGAGAAATCACCAAATGATAGATTTCATATGTACCTTTTACAAAAAGTTAAAAGAGCTCTTGAAGTTTTTGAAAGGTAAATATATTAACCAATAAGCTTAAAAAATACAACCATTTAACTTTAAACTAGGGACTTCTATCTATTTCACAACTCTAAAATCAATAATTAAATAGCAAGTAAGATTATCCCACTTAGATTTCATCTTGAAATTCCAACTAAGTATACCAAGTCTAACAATAGGCAAATAAGGAACACAAAATCTCTGACTTATATGAGCACAATTTCAAGGATGTCAATTTCTCAATTTTCTTTATTCTATATATACCCTTTTCCCACACTTATTTAAGAAATTGTCCTCAATGTCTTCCTAAATCAAGCACACAAAAGGGAAAAGGAAAAACAAAACTTCCCTGGGTTTTGCACATATTGGTCATGTCTGAAGAAATAGCTTATGAATCATTCATATTCCAGGGACAACGGCATAAAGGGAATCAACAAATAACAACTTGTAGAAGCCATGTATAGTTATGTCTCATCAACCTAAAAAAAAAAAAAAATCCTATGAAAAAAAAAAAGGAAAAGGTTAAAAGCATAAATAAAAGAAAATAAAATAAAAAAGAACCATTCCATCAGGTCTCAAAACAGAAAAAAAAAAAGTTTATGGGTTGCTTCCCATTAAGCTCTATTGTTTAATGTCGTTCGCAAGATGCAACAAAGTCTTTTTTGATTAAGTCACGAGAGGGTGAAGTCTGAACTCCTCTTAGCCCTCTTTTTCTTCTCCAGTCCCAAAATAGAGCTTCAATCACTGCCCATTCACCTTAAATGTATGTCTGCTGGGGTGTTCCAATTCCACCGCTCCATGAGGAAAGCATTGGTGAATATTGAATGGCCCTGACTACTTTGATCTCAGCTTACTTGGGAAGAGTTTCAACCGTGAATTGAATAAGAGAACATGATCTCCCTCACGGAACTGTTTCGGATGATGAATCTGTGTATCATGATATCTCTTCACCTTTTCTTTATAAATTTGCATGTTGTCATAAGCCATTGCATGCCACTCATCAAGTTCATTCAGTTGGAATTTTCTCTTCCTACTAGTAGCTTCTAAATCCATGTTGAGGGTGCGCATGGCCTAAAAGGCTCTATGTTCCAACTCCACTGGCAGATGATAAGCTTTCCCAAATATCAAGTGGTCTGGGGTGGTACCTAAAGGAGTTTTGAAAGCTATCCTGTAGACCTATAAATCATCATCTAACTTTTTAGACCAATCCTTACGATGATGTTCTATCGTCTTCTCTAATTTTTTTTTTTCAGTTTACGGTTAGAAACCTCTACCTCGCCACTCGTCTGTGGGTGATAAGGGGTCGCTAAACTATGGGTGACCCCATATTGCTTTAGTACCTTCTCTAGTTGCACGTTACATAAATATGATCCTTTATCACCGATTAAAGCCTACGGTGCTCCAAACTTGGAGAAAAGTTTCCTAAAAAACTTAACCACTACTCTGGTGTCATTAGTGGGCAAAGATAGAGCCTCCACCCATTTAGGTACATAATCCACCGCCACAAGGATATATTTGTTCCCGAAAGAGTTTGGAAATGGTACCATGAAATCAATCCCCCATATATCAAAGACCTCACACTCCAGTATAAAATTTTGGGGCATCTCATCACGTTTTGACATATTCCCAACTCGTTGGCATTTGTCACATGTCTTCACAAAGGAGAAAGAATCCTTGAATATGGTTAGCCAATAAAATCCCGATTCCAACACCTTGTAGGTAGTCTTATTCACCCTATAATGGCTGCCAGTTGGCTTGGTATGATAGTGCTTCAAAATTTCCTGCCTTTCTTGCTTGGATACACATCGCCTAATCACTTGATTTGCACAAACACGAAACAAGAATGGTTCCTCCGAAAAATAGTGCTTTAACTTAGCAAAGAATCACTTCTTTTACTGAGATGCTTTGTCACTAGGGAGTATCTTACAAACAAGATAATTTGTAAAATCAGCAAACTATGGTTTAGAGATATCACTTACCTTGTTAATCTGATAAAGTCCTTCCTCTAGAAAAGCATCATCAATCTCATCTTCTTTCAATTTCTCCATGTGTAGGTTCTCTAAGTGAGATAGGTGGTTTTCCTCATTAACCATCAAACTGAACTCCAAAGGATCCTTACATAGTAATTCTTGCATGGAACTCATCACTGACCTGTCAACACAATCAATAGCATAGCAAGAATCATCGGCATTCAAAGACTATTTCAATGCTATTGGGATTGTTACTACTAACTCATCTTCACCTACTCTTAGAACCAGTTTCCCATCTGCCACATCTATCACGGCTCTTGTGGTGGCCAAGAAGGGTCGCCTTAGAATCAACGGGACCTCTACATCTTCATCTATATCCAAGATTACAAAATCAACAGGGAAAATGAATTTTTCTACCTTTACCAAGATGTCTTCAATGATCCCCTTAAGAAATTTGATTGAGTGATCTGCCAGCTGCAAACTCATCCCCATAAGCTTCGGCTTACCTAGCTTAAGCTGCTTAAACACTGAATAGGGCATCAAATTTATGCTTGCTCCAAGGTCTGCCAATGTTCTCTCTATAGGTAGCTCGCCTATAAGGCATGGAATAGTGAAGCTACCCAAATCCTTGAGCTTCTTGGGTAATTTTTTCTGCAAAATAGCTGAACACTCTGCCCCAATAACTATAGTAGAAATCTCTTCCAGCCATTTTTTATTTGACAGCAAATCTTTCAAGAACTTTGCATACCTGGGCATCTGCGCAAGAGCTTCCACAAACGGTATGTTGATATGTAATTGTTTAAACAAATCTAAAAACTTACCGAAGTGTTCTTAATCCTTATCTCTTTTCAGTCGGCCTGGATATGGAATTGGTGGCTTGTAGGGTTGAACTGTCGATGCCTTAGCCTTTCCTGAGTCTTTTCCTTTATTAAGATCTGTCTCCTTGCATGTCTAATGGCTTATTCCTTTTCAGTATCCCCATATTGTCCAATCTCGACATCTTTCTCTTGTGTAACCCTTGGCACTCCAGTGGTACTAGATTGCAATTCTCTTCCACTTTTAAGGTCACTGCTTTTACCTGCTCCTTAGGATTAAGCTCAATGTTTCTAGGTAAGGACCTTTGTGGTCTTTTTGAGAGCATTTTTGCAATCCGGCCCACTTGATTTTCCAGATTGTGAATAGAAGCCTCATGATTTCTTAAAGCAGCATCAATTGCTTGTTGGCGCTACTTTAAGGTGTGAATGAATTTGGCAATCATGTCATCTAAATTGGACTTCTTTTCTAAAAGAGATAGTGGAAAGGGCCCTTGGAATCTAGGCGAAGGTGCATTACCCCAAAGGATTGGTAGATTACTCCAAGAAAAATTGGGGTGATTGCGCCAACTCGGATTATAGTTGTTACTATAGGGATCGTTTTGAGGCCGCCCTGGGTTACCCACATAATCCACTTATTCAACTAGCTCATGACTAAGCATGTCATCGGAAGAGTTGACTTGGTTAAATTGGGGTGGTCGAGAGATAGTCATCCCATCGACTTTCCTAGTAAGAGCATCAACCTTTGCCATTATTGTGGTCATAAGATCAACTTCATGTATTCTAGCTACTCTTTGCCTTGAACCCTTATCTTTCCCTCGGGACTTATTCTTGGACATATTCTCAAAAAGTTACAAAGACTCTTCAAGAGTCTTCTCATTAATAGTCCCTCTAGCCGCAACATCAATTGTCTGACAAGTTTCATAATCTAGCCCATTATAGAAGCTAGCTGCTTGTAACCAATTTGGTATTTGATGATGCGGACACCATCTATGCAATTCCTCAAAGCTCAACCAAGCCTCATGAAGGGTCTCATTGTATTGTTGAGCGAATGACATGATATCATTCCTCAACTGTGCAGTCTTCGATGGTGGGAAATAGAAATCCAGAAAATTTTCTGCTAATTGGGTCCATGTAGTGATGGAAGCCCGATCCATTGAATTGTACCATTGCCTTGCCTTTCCCCTCAAAGTAAATGGAAAGATACGCAACTTCAATGCCTCATCCAAGACCCCATTCCGCTTGACTGTATCACATATGTCTAGGAACATCTATATGTGAGCTTTGGGATCTTTATTAGCTAAATTATCAAACTAACACTGGTTGTAGATCATGTTCATTGTAGAAGCCTTAACTTTGAAGTTATTAGCTTCTAGGGTAGGTCGAATAACACATGAACCAGTACTATCCAAAGTAAGTCAAGTGTACTCAACCATTGTCCTGTGTTGATCACCTATGGTAGTCTCTACGGTTCTAGATTCAAGCTCTTCCAAATTCTTTGAACAACTACTTTCTTCCCTCCTAACTGACTACTCTTTGGAGGTCAAACTCGTGACCACAGCTTGTGCGTTACTCCTCAATCTCCAGTGGAAAGTTCTATCGACCTCAGGATCAAATTTCAAAAGGTTTGAACTTGGTCATAAACTGCACAAAAGTGACAAGAAAATATGAGCAAGTATGAAAAAGAAGAATGGCTAAATTAGTAGGTGTCTAGTTTTCCTAATATTGCTGGATCCCCAGCAACAGCGCCAATAACTTGTTGATGATTGTAATCACACAAATTAAAAATCCTTTTTACCTTAACTCTTCCTTACTATCAATTAGCCAAGCATACCTATCGAGTTCAGTAGTATAGAGTTCAAGTACGGATATCATTCGCTCAAGGATTTGCAAGTACTAATATTGACTATAAACCCACTATCCAACCACATAATTTCGAGTAAATTTGATTAAATTAAGTCACTTAACAAAGAAATGTAACACTTTAACTAAACACAGAATTAAAATTTAGTAAATTCGATAATCAAAGACGTATCCTACCTTTACTACTCCTCTAATTATCATATGACTTCATCCTCAAGGTTTCAATTAACAAATGACAATTATCTCTGAACCGCAGAGTATCTAATACCAAATCAATGTTCCTCCCGGAATCATTAATTCCTAACTCTAATTACATTAACAAAGATTCCTCTTTCATTAACGTTATTAGAATTGCATTAACAATTTAGGACCTCAATTAGGTTAGAATATATCAATTCAACCTAATACGGAAAACTCATGCTCTCTATCCCTAAATTGCACACAAGTCTCTTTATCCATATATGATCTATTCCAATAAGAGATTTTCCAATCAACTTAGAAGAAATCAATGTAAATCCAATGCTGGCCAAACATTAAATCACAAAACATGATAAACAATATGAATAAATTTAGAGAAAATTAGCCATTCATGAATTACACAATCAATCCAATGTCCTATGATAATTAGGGTTTCATAAGGTTCAAGAAAGAAATAAACTAGCAACACATGGTTTTCAAAATTAAAATCAATGGAATAAAAAGACTCATGTGAATAAAACCCTCTAAAGGTAAGAGTTGAATTGTTGTTTCTTGATCTACGTTTTCTTCCCACATATTCAATTCGTGACGTCTTCTTTCTTTCCTTTCGTTTTGATTTCTTGATTCCGTTCTTCTCCTATGGATGCTGGTTCTTGATGTCCTCTTTGATTCGGAATGCTACCTTAGGGTTTTTCAGAATGAAGCCAGGAGGAAAAAGCCCCTTTTAAAAATAAAACAAGGGGTCTATTTATAATTCTATGAAAATAGGGTTTAGCATGGGCGTCAGCACGGCCGTGCTTGAGGTCGTGCTGACTTCAAAACACGTTATTTGTCACTACCCAGTTTAGCACGGCCATACTGGAGACAGGGTTAAAAAAACTTAGCTACTGGTCATATTTTTCATCCAGCACTGGTGTTTGCATGGGTTGTGTTGAACAGAAAATCAATTTTCTTCATTTTTCGCCAAATTTCACCTCGCCTTTACTCATATCATCCTTAAACCTTTTTTTTTGTCTCCATTGATGCTTGAAATCAAAATTTAATCATATAAGTACCATTTTCTTCACAAATCACATGAATTTTATATAAATTTATAACTAATAAGCACTAGAATTAAGGGTCTGCCGACACTTATTAGTTATATATAGAAAGTCAATTATCGACAAGAAAACTAGAAAGGGATGATTTTGAAGCATTAACTTGAAATTATCAACATTCATTATAGATTAATATCTAGTCCAAATAGTATAATGAATTTGAATTTAAGAAATTAACATCAAGATTATGAAGACAACTAAGATCAAGAAAAAAGTCAAGTTTTGAATGTTAGGACTTCATCTATAAATAAGAAGCAAGATAGATGAGACAATAACAAAAATACATGATATTAAGAATTAACAGCAAAAGTATTTTGATTAATTAATTTTTATGCTAAATTATAGAGAATCATACTTGTGAAATCTTCATAAACTGAAAACTTCGTTTTGAAGTTAATTATATTTGTTTTCCTTGCAGTTTCTGTGATTTAGCTTGTGGTAGAGCTAAGTGATACAAAGTAGAGGAAGCGAATGGAAGCTATATTAGAGTGATTATAGAGTGACTAATTATTGTAATACTCTTTGAGAATATTTCTTTGATATAGTGAAACAAATTGGTAAAGACAACTTAGATCCTAGTAGTGGAGGCTTGAGGAGTGGACTAATATATAAAGCGGAACCACTATAAATTGATACCTAGTTTTCTAATCCTTCACTCTCTATTTAATTTTCTATTTAAAGTTTATTAATTGTTTAAGGACTCGCAAATTCCACTACTAATACAATTTATTCTTAGTCAAATATCTACTAATAAGTAATCATAGAGAATATTTTAATTCGAAAAAGCTTTTTGTGAAACTAATCAATTCACTTATTGGGACCAACAATTAGTATTAGACCTTAACTCGATATTGATTGAGTTTAAAGATCAAATGATAGAGAATTTGAACATCCAAACAAGTAAGGCACCTTATTTTGATGGATCTAACTTTGTTTATTGGAAATAAAGATGAAAACTTTTATCAAAGCTTCAGATTATGAAACATGGGACATAATTGCCATAGGAGATAGAACAATCATTGGAGATGTCAATATTCCAATTGATAGAAAGAAAGATGAATAAATTTGAAAGAAAAAAAATTACTTGTTATAACTATTGCTCATTTTGAATTCTTCTACATCCTAGGTCTTTCTGTTCTATCATATGGCTTATGTTCTTCATGTAGCATTTGGACCAAATGACTCTTTGAAATTATGTTGATACTTCTACATACTATGGGTAACATAGGAGACATCTCTATTTTCTCCCCAGGAATCTTCATTAAGTACAAAAAGAAAAAAAGACATAAAAATATAGAATCAAGATACATCATTATCTATCACATACTTTTATTTCCCATTTGATCTAATTCTTACTATCTATGTCTAATGATTGTCTTTGTGAAACAATTGAAGGAACACCTGCTTCTTATAACTATTGCTCATTTTGAATTCTATGTAATCTCATCTTGTGGGACAACCAAAGAAATTTGGATGCATTGTGTGGAACGCATGAAGGAACATATACCATTAAGAATATTAGAATCAACACTCACATGGAACAATATGAACTTTTTCATAATGCTACCTAGAAAGGAAATCAAAGATACCTTTGGAAGGATCATAACAATCACAAATGACTTATTATCATTAAATAAAAAAATCATAGATCAAGATTTAGTTTGGAAAGTTTTGAGGATTTTACCAAAAGCATGGAATCTTAAGAAAACTACAATCAAAGAAGCATGTGACTTGATTACACTCACAATTAGTCTACTCATAAGCAAACTAATGGCATATGAAACAATGTACTTAAATTTGAATGTAGTGAAAACAAGAGTAAGACGATTGCATTCAAAACAAAAGAGCTAGAAGAAGATTCCGATGATGAATCAACTAGTGAAGATGAAGAAGTGACAATACTAGCTCATAGGTTAAACAGATTACTTAGAAAGAAAAGTCAGAAACTTGTTAAATATAAGAAAACTAACAAGAAAGCAAGTAAAAGCAACAATGAGGAAAAGAAAAAAACGGAATCTCCTTTGAAATGAATACAAAAAGCCTAGACATATCAAGTATGAATGCTTAGTTCTCATGAAAAGGATAGAGAAATGCAAAAAGAAAAAGAGGCGATCACTTATAGCTACTTGGAGTAATCTAGAAGAATTGGAAATTGAAACGAAGGAAGTAGAAAGGGAAGTTGAAGAAGCTAATCCATGTCTATTGGCGAACTTTGAGGTAAATTTTGATTATGACTTTGAATCTATATCCAAAAATATTGAAATGTTAGATGCTCTGTCAAAATCTAAAGCTAAAATTGCAACCTTAGTACCAAAAAATAAAATCTTGATAAAAGATAAAGAGAAACTATACAAAGAAATGAACAACATAAAAATTGAAAATGAAATATTGCTAGTAGATAAAGAAGCTTTTGCCAACAAAAGTCTAGCTCTTAAGGAAGAGATAAAGAACTTGAAAATTCGAGTTAAAGATTTATGACAATCACTAAAATTAACATTTAATAAATTCAATGAAAGAAGAGATAAAGAACTTGAAAATTTGCATTGAAGATTTAGGACAATCACTAAAATTAACATTAAATAAATTCAATGAAAGTGATAAGAAGTTACAAATGTTAATATCTAATGAACAAATTGGTTCATCTAAACATGGTTTAGGATCTGAAGAAAGGAAATGTTAAAAAACAACAAGAAAGACAACATTTATTAAAGTTAAGGAAATAGCACAAACAAACCCTAGAATAAACATAAAAAAAGGTAAAGGGAAAGCTATTATATTTAGAAAGAATAACCATAACTTTAGTGGATATAAAAGTAGATACAATCTTAGATCAGCATCCTACTTATGCTTGTTATTTTTATAAGAAGGTAGATCACATTAGAAAATATTGTTTTTATAAGAGAAATGATAGGAATCATATACTTATAGGACCTATCACCAGAGCAAGAGCCAAAGGATTACAAAATTTGGCAATAAGGGTCCTCTTTGAACAATTAGACCCCAAGGATGCTTTTTTAGTATCTTCTTTCCCATTATATAATTGTTGTGCATTCCAGTAGGTACATTTATCGGTTTTATAGGATGGCGAGTAAAATTTACTAAGGATCAATTGTAAGTCATTCATGGACTTACATCAACCGGTCCACAAGTGTTCCATGGAAGTGAAGAACCAGCCATTTTGAAGGTTTATTTATAATTGTCTTTTGTTGCTTAAGAACCGGTCACTTGTTGGTTTTATTTGTAATTTGGTTTTATTGTTTTTACCCTAATTGGAGCAAGTATAAATACTTGCTAAGTAGGTTTTAGAGGGGACTTTTGTTGAAATTAGAAAGCTGCCATTTCTTTACCATGGAGAGCGCTTCCTCACACAAACTTTTACTCTTATCAATTTCCTAGTTGAAATTGTGGCGAGTGGGCTTAAGGATTATTGTGAGTTATATTAATATTTCTTAAGTTGCTTCCAATTATTTCTAGTGTGTCAAATCTAGTTGTAATTGGTTAATTTATTTATTCTTGTTCATGCATTTAGGGTTCAAATTTTTAGATTTGGTTCACGCCCAATTTGATTGGAATTTGGTTTATCTTTATGTCATCCTTTATATATCTTACAATTGCAAGTGATCCTTATCATAATTTGGTATTAGAGCAATTTGATTCACGCAATTAGGGTTCACGTGGTAATTAGCATCATGCCATTTTGTGAACTTGGTTTGGTTGATTCTTCAATTGGCTTTGTGTTCTTGCAATTAGATCTAAGGCACATCAAGAAATTAGCTCATTGATCATTAAGTTAACAAAATTACGAATATCAGTTTGAACTTTAAAGGACCCAAGCTAGTATGGGTTCTTAAGGAAACGTAAGGATTGTTGATGATTGTAGGAACTCAAAGCAAAATTGAAAGGAACATCATATCTAGATAGTGGATGCTCAAGAAACATGACTAAAGATGTTTTGTTGTTCACAATTCGAACAATAGAGGACCAATGATATGAAATAGTTGAAGGCAATAATAAAGGAAAGATCATTTGATATGGTATTATTTGTTTAACTCCTCATACTATTGAAAATGTTTATCTAGTTAAAGGTTTTTAATGTAATTTATTAAGCATTAGTCAATTATGTGATAAAGATTTTAAGATAATTTTGAAAAGAATAAGTGCATAACTTTTGATAAAAATGGTTTAACAAAGATTTTTAAAGGATTCAGAAAAGGAAATATTTATATGATTAAACCTTTGGAAGTAGAAATAGAACATTGTTTCTTAATGTTAAAAGAAAATGTGCATTTTTAGCATTTAGGACATTTTTTATGTGCTCTGATACAAAAAAATTATGATGTGCTTAGTATCCAAATACAATTACATAAAGCCAATTGGAGAATCAACTAAACACAATTCACAAAAATGGCGTGATTCTACTTCCACGAGAACCCTACTAGCACAAACCAATTTGATTTTGATACGAAATTACAATGTACTCAATTGGAATTCTAATACCAATAAAAGAAATAAGCACAATTGTTTCCAATTTCCAACTAAATGGCATGAGTCCTAGCTTGAAAATTGAACCCTAATTGCGAAAATTAAGAACAATATAAAAGTAACTAATTCCTTACCAGATATTATGCACTAGTTGAAATTAAGATCAACCGATAATTTGTTGATATGACTCACAACAAATCCAAGTCCACTCGCCACAATCCAAACTTGAATTGATAAGAGTATTTTTGTGAAAAGAGTCAAACCCTTCACGCAAAAGGCAATTGAAATGTGTATTGTTCAAAAGTCTCCTTCTAATCCTACTTAACAAGTATTTATATTTGCTCTAAATAAGGTAAATTCAACAAAACAAAATTACAAGTAAAACCCATAAGGGACCGATTTTAAACACCAAAAGAAAATTACAAATAAACCCTCAAAAGTGGCCGGCTCTTCACTTCCATGGAACAATTGTTAGATTAGTTCTTTTTATTGATGTAAGTTCTTGAATGACCCACAATTGATCCTTAGTGAATTTTATTCACCAACCTATAAAACCAATAAATTTACCTGCTACAATGTAAAGACAAATTGTTATTAGATTAATAAAATAACATGTGGATGTCTAAACTCATTTTTCCAATTTGATTTCCCCATTGCTGGATCCAGAGGTTTGATTCCCATCATCTCCTCGGGCCTCTGAAGGATGTGCCCTCAAATCTAAGGGGTCTTTTCTTAGACTAACATTTAGTGTTTGTGTGTGCTTGTTGGCCCGAAATCTTGAGAAGCCATTAGTTTTACTAATCTGTTCTTGAAATGTGCGAACTTCAGATGGAGACATAGGAGTCAAGATAACCCATGCACCATCTTTTTAAAACATGTAAGTGTTTTTGAACCGGTCATGTAGCACCTTCCTATCAAACAACCAAGGCCTATCCAGCAGTATATGAAAGACGCATATAAGAAGAACATCACAGATAATCTCATCATTGTATCTATCTCCTATACTGAATGGAACCTTTACCCTTTCTATGACATGCAAACTACCTTAGTCATCCAGCCAATGTAATTTATAAGGGTATAGATATGGACTAGTGACTAGTTGTAAGTTATTTACTAATGCAGTAGATATAACATTAGTACAACTACCACGATCGATGAAAAGAACACAAGTCACCTTGAATTCGACAAGGTGTGTGGAATAGGTTCTCCCTCTGTATGTCCCTTACATCTGGAGATATGGCCATAACCCTGCGTAACACATTAATAGGCAAGTATTTATCATCCCTCTTGTCCTCATGTGTCTCAACATCATAATCATCATAATATTCCCTCAAAGCTATGGACAAATCTATAGGCTTGACAACTTCTTCTTGATCATCTTCATTGTTTCCCTCCATAATAGTCATCACCCTTTTATTGGGACACTGCGCAGCCATGTGTCCAAAACCCCATTTGAAACATTTAATTTGGCGCATTTTCCCACCGGTTGACTTTGGCACTATCTGCCTAAAATCAGCCCCAATAACCTCTTTTCCTTTCCCAAAAGTATCCCTTTCCTTATTAATGTTAGAGACATTCTTGTCCACAGCCTTAGCATGTTCCCCTATTCCTTTTTGTCCTCCCATTTGACCATTTGACCCAAGAGGTTTGGTAGAAGTTCCATGCCTATTACTAGCTGCTTGGAAAGGGTTGGATTGCCTCTACCTCTCCACTTTCAAGGCTAACTGGATAGCCTCATCAAGTGTATTATACGTCTGTAACTCTACAACATAGGTAATCTCATACTTCAACCCAAACATAAAATCGTGCTAGGGTTTGCTCAGGAGGCTCAATTGATCAACATCTGATCATCAGTGTCTCAAACTCCTATATATAATCATCAACTATTTTGCCTCCTTACCTCAGTGTTTGGAGATGCTTAAACAGTTCTTGCTTGCAATGCTCAGGTATAAACCTTTTCCTCAATACCTGTTTCATGTCTCGCCAAGTATGTATATCAACCTCACCATCTCTTCGTCTACTAACCACAAGATTTTTCCACCATAAGACGGCATAACCTATGAATTCCATAGCTGCAAGACGAACCCGAATGTTATCATCAATCTAATAGCACTCAAACAAACCCTCAACCTTATCCTCCCAATCCAAATAATCATCTGCAGAACCCCTACCATCGAATGAAGGCATCTGCAGTTTCACATACTCCAATCCCCGATGTGGTCTGACATCGTTGTTTGGGTAAGGGTCATTATCAAAATTATCATCTCTTTCTTCCTTAAGAGCATGATAATCTCCCTCCATCAAATTGCCCCTATTACCTCCAATAGCTCCCTCCCTATGAACATTATGAGGAACTACCCTAGGTGGAGGTGCTTGAGGATTTGCCACAGGTGGTTATGGCATCATCATTTGATTTATCCTTATTGCTAAAGTAGCAACAATGGTGGTGAGATCCTGCAACTACTCCTCTAATGTCCTTCCACCTGCAGTTCGATGACCCTGACCGCCACTAACTTGACTATTGGCCTCATTACCAATTCCCCCATTAACACTACTATTTGACATGGTTGATGAATTGATCTGCTGGAACACAAAAACAATTCAAGACAACTATAATATACTTTATGCCAAATGCAATACACAATAATCACTCCATGGTATACACACACACATGGAGCAGTAACCTTTAAACCACAACACTTTATGCCACACACAAACACTCACTCCACACTTCAACATGCAATAATCACTCCATGACACACACACACACTCATGATGCTGCACCCTTTAAACCGCAATACATACACTTCTACGCCACTGACATACACACACTTCACACTCCACTTCCAATCACGACAGCTAAGCAAAAATGAAACAATTAAAGATACTTCTCCAAATGGTAAGTAAATAATTCAAACTAGTCAAAGTGTATTATGATGATCAATACACAATAACTCCTTCAACTTAATGATTGTTTTTTAATTTCCAATTGTTTCCAAATCCTCCACACAATGAAAGCAAATTTGGAAATGAAAGTGAGTTCTAATTCTGAAATCCCCAAGAAAATGCAATTCCCTTCCTCCTCAAATAAACAACTTATGACAAACGTGAAGAATAGAAAGATCAAGTTTGAAATTTCCACTTCCAATTCCGTAACAATAAAGGTATATCACAATACAATCACTTAAAATTACTTCAATTCCACTTCAAATAACTTCAATTAAGAAATGGAAGATTAAGAACCTTAATTCCCAAATTGAAATCACGCAATCCCTTCTCAAAACCCTTACTCTGATACCAAAAATTATGATGTGCTCTAATACCAAAAATTATGATGTGCCTAGTATCCAAATGCAATTACACAAAGCCAATTGGAGAATCAACTAAACATAATTCACAAAAATGGCGTGATTCCACTTCCATGTGAACCCTACTAGCACAAACCAATTTGATTTTGATACAAAATTACAACGTACTCAATTGGAATTCCAATACCAATCAAAGAAACAATCACAATTGTTTCCAATTTCCAACTAAATGGCATGAGTCCTAGCTTGAAAATTGAACCCTAATTGTGAAAATCAAGAACAACATAAAAGTAACTAATTCCTTAACAGATATTACGCACTAGTTGGAATTAAGATCAACCTGTAATTTTTTGATATGACTCACAACAAATCCAAGTCCACTCGCCAAAATCCAAACTTGAATTGATAAGGGTATTTTTGTGAAAAGAGTCAAACCCTTCACGCAAAAGGTAACCGAAATGTGTATTGTTCAAAAGTCCCCTTCTAAACCTACGTAGCAAGTATTTATACTTGCTCTGAATAAGGTAAATTCAACAAAACAAAATTACAAGTAAAACCCATAAATGACCGGTTTTAAACACCAAAAGAAAATTACAAATAAACCTTCAAAAGTGGCCAGTTCTTCACTTCCATTGAACAATTGTTAGACCAGTTCTTTTGATTGATGTAAGTCCTTAAATGACCCACAATTGATCCTTAGTGAAATTTATTCGCCATCTTGTAAAATTGATAAATTTACTTGCTATAATGCAAAGATAAATTGTTATTAGATAAATAAAATAACATGTGGACGTCTAGGCTCATTTGTCCAATTTGATTTCCCTACCGTTGGATTTTGAGGTTTGATTCCCATCAATTTTACTTTTTAACATTAAAAGAAAATTGTTTCTTAACATTTCATTTCCTCATGAAAGTAAAGTATGATTTCAACAAAGAGACTATTGAATTTTCTAAAATAAGTTTTAATGATAAGAAAATGGTCATAAGATATCTAATGAATTTATTTTAAGTGTGTCAAACAAAAGTATTCATTCTCACAGACACTTAAGCAGACACTAATTTACAAACACTTCATTTAATAGTTAAGAAGAAAATTTATTAGACGTTTTAATAGATACTTAAATAGATGGTTTGATACTTTGGTTTGCTGAATGTATGCTCATACAACTCTCATCTATCTTCAATACAAGTTTGATTTATCTAAAACCTTAGATAAACTAGTTAAGTGTATTTGGATAATGCACTTAATTTATTCCACACATGGATGATTAATAATCCATGGGAACATCCCTTTGAAGAGTTGCAGTTTTTTTTTTTTTAAATGATGGATCAAGATATTCAAAGATTTATTTTATCTAAATATCAACCAATGAAGAATAAAATAAAGATAAGTAGAACAAATACGAGTTATTTGCTGAAGCTTATCTGCATAAAGAGGGATATTTGATTTTCAAACTAAAGCTTATCTATACAAGGATGTTAAAGATTTAGATGAAGATCACAATATCTAAAGATCACGAGAAAAATCAGTTTTATGATCAAGGAGTTCAAATTTTGAACTTTTAGATAAGATTCTCAAATCTCACAAATATAGGGATATTAATCTTATTCGTGCAACAAAAAAACCATTAGAAGATTTGATGAATGTTTTGCAGCTATTTATTGAGAAGGACAATACTAGAAGCAAATATATAAAATCCAGATTTTAAGTTCAATATACAAAAGGAGAAAAAAAAAACACTTTACAATTCCTTATTTTTCTTGAGCTTGAACTAAGGAATTTATATTTTTTTCATTCTTGTACAAATTTTCTTTACTTTTCATGTGAGGATTAGCTTAGAAAGTGAGGTTATAAAAGTCTTATAGTCTATGATTACCCGAGTGGTAGGATAGAAAAATAGAGCAAGAGCTATTGATGTTTATAACTTTTCTTTGCTATTAGATTAGTGGAATGACTAGTGTAGAAGACCAAATCCCCAATAGTTAAGCTAGAAGAGAGGATTGGCTCACTAGGAGGAACCTCTATATATCACTATTTTCTTTATTTTATTGCACATTATTTTTTGTCATTTTCTTTTGCCTATCACATGGATTCTTTATCAGAAAAAAGGAAAGTTAAAAACTATTCATTTAATTGAAATTTGGTAAAACATTCAATCAAACAATTCACACCCCCTCCCTCCCTCTCTCACTCTCTCTCTCTTATTTGGCATTTCGAGGCCTACATTTGGTATCGGAGCAATAGCTTTTCTATTTACCAAAGTTGATCAATGGCTGACAATACAATCATGATTGCATCAATTATATACCATTCTTTGACAACACTAATTTTCCTTATTGGAAATACAAGATGGAAACTTATATTAAAGCAACTAACTTTGCTTCATGGGAAATCATACATTATGGAAATCAACAACTCATTCTCATTGATAGTCTAATTCTAGTTGATGAAGAAAAGAAAAAGGTTGAATTTAACAACACAACAAACAATCAACTTTTGATGAACATCTCTCAAATTGTATTTGCTATGATTTCATCTTGTGAATCTATTAAGAAAATATGGGATAAATTGTGTGAAACCTAGAAGGCGTTGCAATGATCAAAGATACTAGGAGAGAAGCCGATACAAACCACGCCAACCCGTGACGAAACCCAATACCAATACGTTTGGAATTCGTTGCCTAAGGCGCCCAAACACCTAAAGTGGAAACCGCGACCTGTTGTCTATAAGCGAGACAAGAACCTTGGTATAATGTGAAGACGCCACAATCGGGATGGAAGACCAATTGATAAGTCGGGTTGAACGCCACGGAAATAAAATCCGATAAGTTCTAGTTAGTTCTTGAAGAACCAAGAGAGGTGCCTCTCAAAAGTGTTTAATGTTCAAAGATGTAAAAAATTCTTTATTGTTCTAAACCCTAGGAGCTTTTTATACTAGGGTTACAATTCGTATAAAACAAGTCCAAAACGACGTAGTTTAGATAAGTGGCGTAAAAACGCGAAAACAGAACAAGCTGGCCGGCAGGGGATACACGGCCGTGTACACGCCCGTGTACTTTGGCCGTGTACCTTTCTGTGCAACTTCTGGCAACATACACGCCCGTGTACTTTGGCCGTGTATCTTTCTGTGCAACTTCTGGCAACATACACGCCCGTGTACTTTGGCCGTGTATCTTTCTGTGGATTTGCTTGAATCCACACACGGCCGTGCCTTGAAAGTACACGCCCTCTTCAACCCGTATCCAGTGTGACTTGTATAAGAGCAAGGGTCTTCCCATGGTTGTTCAAATCCGTTCCAACTTCATGATTGCCCCAATCCTTCCCGGCTTCATGGACATCCTTTATCAACCCATTAAGTGCTTCTTTGAGTCGTTTCGCTCAACTTCTTGTGATCGGTCCAGGCGGCACTTCAAGAGGATCCACATTCCTTCTTCCAGCTTGACTCTCATCATGATCTCATCAGGAGCACTCATGCAGAACTATGAATTGCTCTTATTCCAATTCGATGAAAGTATATCTAATGGGTTTAATAGATTTACTTTGATTACTAATGAACTTGCTTTGCTTAGTGAAAATTTCGATGATAGTGAGCTTGTAAGAAAAATCTTGTGAATTTTGCTAAGTTCATAGGATTCAAAGAAAAATGCAATTGAAGAAGCTCATGACTTAGAAAAATTGACCTTAAGTTAGCTTCAAGTAAACCTTCAAGCATATGAATCAAAATTGAAGCATATATATGATCAAGAGAAAGTTAAAAAAGTCTATAGCATTTAAGGCTACTGAGCAAGACATCAAGCTAGGAAAAGAATCAGACAATGATGATCTAGCGATGCTGGTTCAAAGATTTACAAAAGCATTCAAGCAAAGTGATAAGCATTATGAACAGTTTAAACATTTTTTTTTCTAATCAATCTAAGTATGGTACTGGAAAGGTTTTCAAAGAAAAGAAGAAAAGATAGAGAAAAAGAAAGAAATAGTTTGCTTTTAATGCAAGAAGCCAGGACATATTAAGTATGAATGTCCCATGCTGATAAAAAAGATGGAGAAATATAAGAAGAAACAAAAAGCCTTAATGGTAACATGGAGTGATCTTGATGAGTTAGACATTAAGTCAGAAGCTGAATTAGACGATGAAGAAGAGGCAAATTTTTGCTTCATGGCTTTATTTGAGGTATCTTCTAAATATGAGAGTTATATGCCTATTAACTTTAGAAAACAAGTTAAACAACTATTAAAGGCTTTATCTAAGGCAAATGAAAAGATTGAATCTTTGAGAAATGAAAAAGAAGCCATATGTCAAACTAAGCTTGATAAAAATGATATTCTTAAAAATGATTCGGAAGTTTTACATATGGATAATAAAAGCATACGAAAAGCACAAGATATGTTGACAAATGAAAATAATACATTAAGAAAAAAAATTGAAGAGCTTAATGTAAGAATCGATGAAGTTTCAAAAAATCTAAGTTCTATGTTTAATAAGTTTTTTGAAAGTGATGAAAAACTACAAAAGTTAATATCATCTCAAAGAATGAGTAACTTAAAAGAAGGATTAGGATATAATAAGGCTAAGTCCTCATAGCAATCTAAGAAAACTATTTTTGTTAAAGGATATGATCTAATCACTAAAGATGATGTTGAGACAAGTAAGAAGGAAGGTAAAAATGAAAATATGAAAGAAAATAAGTTTGCTAAACAAAATGAAAAGAATATTAAAAAGTATTCCAAACAAAACTACAGACAGAATAATAGAAGGAATTACAAAAGGTATTATGGAGGCTATACTGGATCATATAATTATCATTTGAGAATGGTAAGCTCATATCATTATTAATAGAGACCATATTGATATCAGAGAAGGCCGGTAAGATCTAACACTTCTGCATGTTGCTTTTGCAACAAGTATGGACATATAGAAAAATTTTGTTATTATAAAAATAACTAGCTTAGCTAACAAGAAGTAAAAAATTAAAACAACACAAGCTTGAATTATGGTGAACCTAAGTTAGTCTAGGTTCCTAAGAGGGTTTAATCATTTCGTCTATAAATGTAGGAACACAAAACAAAGCTAAAAGGATTGTGGTATCTAAATGGTGGGTGTTTACAACATATGTCAAGAGATGTTTCGTTGTTCACCAATCTAGAATGGAAAAGTGGAAGTTATGTCAAGTTTAGTGATGATAGTAAAGGAAAAATAATAGCAACTAATATAGTAGGCTTTCCCTCTAGTATAATTGAAAATGTCTCTCTGGTAAGAGATCTAAAACACAATCTTATGAGTATTAGTCAACTTTGTGACAAAGGTTACAAAGTGATTTGTGAAAAAGACAAAGTAAAAGCTTTTGATCAAAATGGAGAAAAACTATTTGAAGGATTTTAAAAAGGAAATGTTTACATGATTGAACTATTAAGAGTAGATGTTGAAAGATGTTTCTTAACAATAAATGATAATTGCATTATTTAGCATAAAAAAACTTGGAAATGTTAATTTTTCACAACTAGAAAAACTTTTGAAAAACAAACTTGTTATTGGTAAACCAAAAATTATTTCTATTAAAGATTTTAAATGTAATACTTGTTTGAAAAATAAAATGGTTTCAGTTTCTCATAAGTCCAAAAATGTTATTTCAAAAAAAAAAAAAAAAACCTGTAGAACTTATATATCTCGATCTTTTTTGTTCGATAAGAACCTTAAGCTTAAGAGGTAATAAATATGGTTTAGTAATAGTTGATGACTTTTCACGTTTTGCATGGGTTTTATTTCTTAGAAACAAGAGTGATACGTTTGATGCCTTTGAAACATTTTCAAAACAAGTTCAAAATGAAAAGGGATTTTTTAATCATAAGTTTAAGAATCTTTTGTTACAATAGAAGTAGAAGTGGTGTGGATGATTTAAGAGTCGAAGTTAATTTGCTTTAGAAAAAGAAGACATCAATGAAATTTGATGAAATGGTTTCACAGGCTTCAACCAATTGTCTTGATCATGGGATATCATTGAGAAAAAGGAATCCATGTTATCAAAAGATTTCTTGCAATTATTTCTAGTATGGAATGAGTCAATCATCCACTTTGGTATCTTATTGAACAAAAATGGTGATATTGTTCCTCCATGGATCAATAATTTCGATTTTTGGGAAGTATCATGATCATCCAATAATAATGGTTTGAATTTTTGGAAATGAACAATTTAAAGACCTATTGATCATGGTAAAGAATTTGAAAATGAAAGTTTTATCAAGTGTTCTAAGAAAAATGGAATAAAACATAATTTTTCTATACATATACTCCATAAAAACATGAAGTAGTAGAAAGGAAAAATAGAGTTTTATAAGAAATGGCATAAAGTATGCTAAATGAAAGTAATGTACCTAAATATTTATGAGCTAAAGTAATATCTACATCTTGTTATATTTCTAATTGTGTCTATGTGAGACCTTTGATGCAAAAAACTGCTTATGAAATGTACAAAGGTAGGAAGCCGAATATGTCATATTTTCATATATTCAAGACTAAATGCTTCATCAAGAAATTTGGACAGAATCTTGGTAAATTTGATGAAAGAGCTCATGAGGGAATCTTTCTTGGTTATTTGACAAACAATAAGGCTTTCTATATTTTTAATCAAGTAACTAGATTAGTAGAAGAATCTATAAATGTTAAGTTTATTGATAACTCAATCACGAATGATAATGATGATGTTATAAATAAAAAGAATAAGGATGAATATTTAAATCATCAACAAGGTTTACAAGATATGGTTGAAGCACCTATGGAGCCTAAAACAAAAAAGGGGAGAAGGAAAAGTTAGTGATAAACCTGTTTCACAAATGTTTAATATATCATATAAGTTTATTACTTGAGAAAGGTTTTGTTATCATAAAAAAGGGGGAGAATGTTGAGTTCTCTTAAATAAGTTTTAATGATAACAAAAAGGTCATAAGATATCTATTGAATTCATTTTAAGTGTATTGAACAAAAGTATTCATTTTCACATACACTGGTTTATAGACACTTCATTTAATAGTTAATAAGATAATTTGTTAGATGTTTCAGTAAATACTTAAGCAGACAATTTGATACTTTGGTTCACTGAATGTATGCTCATACATTTCTTATCTATCTTCAATACAAGTTTGATTTATCTGAAGCCCCAGATCAACTAATTAAGTGTATTTGGGAAATATATTTAATTCATTCCACACAAGGACGATTAATAATCCATGGGAATGTTCCTTTGAAGAGTTACAACAAAGTTTTTCTTTTTTAAATGATGGATCAAGATATTCAAAGATATATTTTATCTAAATATCAACCAATGAAGAACAAAATAAAGATAAAAAATATGGGTTATCAGTTGAAGCTTATTTGCATAAAGAGGGATCTTTAGTTTTCAAACTAAAGCTTATCTATACAAGGATGTTAAAGATTCGAATGAAGATGAATATAAAAAATATTTGAAGATCACAAGAAAAATTAGTTATATGATCAAAGAGTTCAAATTTTGAACTTTTAGATAAGATTCTCAAATCCCACAAATATAGGGATATTAATCTTATCCATGCAATAAAGAAGCCACTAGAAGATTTGATGAATGTTTTGAAGTTATATTAAGGAGAATGATAGTACTAGAAGAAAATATATAAACTTAATATTTCAAGTTCAATATATGAAGGGAGAGAAAAAAAAAATTTAAATTCTTTGTTTTTCTCAAGCTTAAACTAGAGAATTTATGTTTTCTTATCCATGTACAAATGTTCTTTACTTTCATGTGAAGATTAGCTTAGAACGTGAGGTTACAAAAGTCTTATAGTCTATTGGTGTTTGTAACTTATCTTTACTATTGGATTAGTGGAACAACCAGTGTGGAAGACTAGATCCCCATCAATAAAACTAGAAGAGAGGATTGACTCACTAGGAGGAACCTTTACATATCGCCATCTTCTTTATTTTATTAGACATTGTTTTCTATCATTTTCTTTTGCCTATAATGTATATTCTTCATTAGAAAAAAAAATAAAAAGTGTTCATTTAATTGAAATTTGGTAAAAATTTTGAACAACAAATTTAGCCAAACCAACACCCACACCCCCCCCCCCCCCCCCCCCCCCCCCCCCCCCCCCCAAACTCTCTTCTGTTTGTTTGCCATTTCAAGACCTATAGAGACTGTTGGGAATTTTTTACATGGATGGATATTTGATCTCACTTAGACACTTAGTCTTGGTGGAGGAAAATATGACATGGTCATAATTGATGGTTTTTTAAGGTATACGTAGATTATGTTTTTACATCATAAGAGTGATACTTTTAAATCCTTTGAAAGTTTTGTAAAAAGAATTCAAAATGAGAAAGGCACTTCTATCATTAGTGTAAGAGCTGACTATGGAAGAGAATTTGAAAATTGTAAGTTTACAACTTTTTGTGGAGAAAATGGCATTACTTATAACTTTACAACACCATATATGATAAAAATAAGACCTTTGGTCCAATCACTTGAGCTAGGGTGTGTAGACTTTAGAACTTGACAAAGAGGATATTCTCTAGCTAACTGATTGAGGACGAAGCCACTTATCTTCATAGGTTCCACTTCCATCATCCATTAGGCTACTTTCATTTGTTCATCTCTCTTCGAGTTAATGAAGCACCACCAATCCACTCTTGGGAATCCTAGTCGAGCAAGCCTCAAAGCTTGGAAAGCTCAAACTAACCAGTCCTACCACCCACCAACCTTCCTGAAGCTAGCTAAGCAACTATCTAACCTATTCGGTGAAAGAGCCATTCACGTCTGCTTGGATGAATGCTTTGGCCATTTGTCTTTTTCTACCAAAGACACATCTAGTATTGTAATAACACCTATCCCTGACACTTGACAACTGCATGCACCCCGAGGAATATTCCTTTTTGTATTATACTAGATAGGGTATATTTACATGTGCTTAGTTGAATTTACCTCTTTTAGTATTGTAACCTTAAGTACTTACCATAAATAGTCCCTTTCATATGTAAGCCATATTATCTTCACGACAATATTGAATATAGAAATATCCTTGACTTTCTCTTGAGTTCATAATTCTTGGGTTTGTCTTTAATCTTATCAATCCCTTTAGCAAGGATTGTGGCAACTACCCCTAAGTATTGCTGTTCATGCCTTATATTGAGTAGTGATCATAGTTTATGTTGTACTTGTAGTTGCATCATATCTTGCAAGTAGCTTATGATTTTCCAACTAAAACCATTTTATTTTATCCATTTCTACTATTGTCCTATGATACCATAGTGATACATAGCTCCTCGACATATCATCGTTTTTTGTTATCGGAGTAAAGGTTTTGACGAAGGTGTATAGTTTATAGTGGTTGTAGTGTTTTTCTTGTTGTGTTGTGTGAAATGTCAAATTCTAGTGTGTAGGGAGGTATTAGAGACTTCAAAAGTGATGTACCTAGCCAAAGAAGACATGTTAGTCAAAATTCTAGATCAACTAATGAGCAAATCCAAAAGTTGATTACTATAGTTGCTAATTTAGTAGTCATAGTGTAGCGTTTGGTAGAAAACCAATTTTCTTAAGTTGATGTAAGCATTGGTTGAGCTCAAAATGATGAAGAAGTAGTGAGCCCACCTCAAAATGTTTGAGATAGTGGTAGACTAAGGAGACATCGAGGTGTAAGGAGGTTGTTTATGTTAAGGATGAGTTAAGAGTAACTTTGATGAGGATTATGTAGTGTATGGTACACAAGCTCTTAAAGGACCGGAGAACATTAAAATGCAAATCTCTCTATTTTCTAAGAGTGGAGATGCTAATGATTATTTAGTTTAGGAGGATAAGGTTGACAAATTGTTTGAGTATAATGAGTATATAGAGGTTGTGAAAATAAGTTTAGTTGCCCTAGAGTTTTCTAGGTATGTAGCGTTATGGTGGAAGAACTTGATAATTGCTTCAAGATGAACTAGAGACCCTAAGATTCGGTCATAGATTGAAATGAAGAGGATTTTGAGAAGGAGGTTTGTCCCAAACTGCTAAGTGCAAGAAGCCTTTAAGAAGTTACAATTCCTAAGGCAAGGAGGTATGTGTGTAGAAGATTATGTAAAGGAATTTTAAATGTTAATGATTCAATGCGAGATAAAAGAGCCTAAGAACCATACCATACCTTGGTTCATTGCTAAATTGAAGTATGAGATCACTTGTGTGGTCAAGTTGCAACATCTTAATACCCTTGATGATGTGATTAGAGTGACACAAAAGGGCCAACCAATAGAGATGTAACCATTCGACTTGAGCTCCAATGCCTTAGCTAACACCACCTATCCAAACTACAAGTCACTGGCCTGAAGGATTAGTTGGTCGAGACACTAGTGACAAGAGGTAATATGACTAGTGAAGGAAGACTATTGTTATCCCATTCAAGCCTAAGAAGGAGGATGAATAGAGCTCTAGTAGGAAAATGAGCTAAATAAAATTCTTCAAGTATTTAGGCTTTGGGCATGTTGTTACTCAATGTCCAAATTGTGGAGTTAAGATCTTGAAAAGAAAAGCACTTGTACTAGAAGTTGATAGTGCTAATGAAGAAAAAGGAGAGAGAGTAAGAGTGGAGTTTGTTGAGATTCTTAGAGATGATGATGCTAATGTAAATGCTAAGTAGGGGTAGTTTTTTAACATCGCATTGAGAAGAGCTCTAAGTGTAACACCCTAAACTTTTGATGGGTAAAGAGAGAATCTTTTTTGTACCACATATAAGGTTGAAAGGTAGTTGTGTGCACTCATCATTAATAGAGGAAGTTGCACCAATGTAACTGTTGCATCTATAGTTAAACAACCGAAGTGGCCAACCCTAAAGCTTTTAAGGCTATACAAATTGCATTAGCTAGATGAGAAGAGATCTCTTCATGTTATCTAGCATGTTTGAGTACTAATATCTATTGGGGATAGGTACTAGGACGAGGTCGTATGATGGGAATCTACCCTATGATCTTGATGGTTAGGGAACTTGATTTGGATGATGATCCAAATCACTTGCATTCATACATTTTTTTTCTTTATCTAATAAAGTTTGAATGGTAATCTAGCAGGTATAATAATCATTCTTCACGAGATGCCACATGAACTACACTGTTAGTCAAATTAGGGACATCATCGAATTCACATCCAATAGCCTGCCTGATCAACATTGACTCGACGAACCGACTCTTTAAAGATTATTATCTTTTGTACTTGTAATTTATTTTTGAACCATTTATTTTGTAAGCTTTTGGAACATTTTATTTGGTTGTAATTGTAGGTTTAGGATCGGCCACCTTTAGTGGCATCGATGTAATTGTTTAGTCATTTTAACCCTAAATGGAGCAAGTATAAATACTTGCTTAAGTAGGGTTTATAAGAGGGAGTGGAGAGATAAAACAAATTGCTACCTCTTTTCGTGAGAATTAAGGTTCATACTCCAAATTTTCATAAGACTCTTATCAATTCTTCAAGGATTGTGGCGAGTGACAACTTAAGGATTTATGAGTTCTATCAAATTCTTTAGTTGATTTCATTTCATGTTAATGTGTCATATCTAGTTGTGATTTGGATTGTGTCTTATTTTGTTCTTGATTATCACGTCATTTTAGGGTCATTTTCTATCCTTCGATTGCTTGCAATTTAGTGGAATTAAATCCTAAATTGTAATGTCATTGTGAATTATTTAATTCTAGTGGAATTTGTTAATTTTGCGTGGAAGCCTTTGCTTAAGGTATTCATGCCATTTTAGTAGTCTTAATCATTGGATTTCCATTTGATCTTGTATTGTGTGCTTGATCCTATTGAGCACATCATCATTTGGTATCAAGGTTATTTAATTTACAAATTGGATTCATAAGGGATCTAGGGTTCACACCACTTGTAGAGTTTGTGTTGATCAGAATTGATTCATTTGTTGTGTTTATATGCTTTTATTAATTAAGCATATCATCGTATGTGATGTCTTGCCTATGAGTGCATCCCACATACTTCTAGGATGCCTATGGCTGTTCGATTGAGGAGTCTTGTATGATGGGTATAAAAATACCTATGCTTTTCAAAAGGATGGAAGAATGGTTATGCTATAACCCATGACATCACGATAAGTGAAGGATACCCAAGCTCAATTGAATCGATCCTAAAAGAAGACCCTTATTATATCTTAGAGCTAGCTTGTATAGTTATTAGAGTTGAACATGACTGTGTTCTTGTTAGTTAAAAGTTTATTAGGGATGAGAGACTAAATATCCATACTAGAGGAGATCGAAGATTTGTCAAATCAGTGCAAAGAGCTATTTCCTAAGGAATTTCCGAAAAGCTTACCTCCATTCTGAGGTATAAAGCATTGTATTTACCTCCATTTTGAGGCATAAAGCATTATATTGATTTATAGCTCAGCACAACATTGCTTAACAAGCCCACTTATTGTATGAACCTTGAATAAGCTGTTGAGTTGAAGAAGTAAGTGCACAAGTTAATAGAACTAGCTATGTGAGAGAGAGCATAAGCACCTTGCAATACCTACTCTGCTTGTGCTAATGAAGGGTAGATCATGGTGCATGTGTATTGACAGTTAAGCTATTAATAAAATCATTGTCAAATATAAGTATCCTATTCTGTGACATGCTAGATGAGCTCCATGGTGCCCATATCTTCTTGAAGATTAACTTGAAGAGTGGATGCCACCGAATACATGGAAGATTGGGAGATGAATGGAAGATAGCTTTCAAGATAAAGCATGGTCTTTACAAATGTTTAGTCATGCATTTTGGATTGACCATTGTGTTAAGTACATTCAAGAGATTGATGAACTGCATGTTGAGAGCACCAATTAGAAAATATGTCATTGTGTACTTTGATGATATATTGATGTATAGTCCTAACCTGAGAACTTACGTCGAGCACCTACAAAAGGTCTTAAGTACCCTTTAAGTTGAATAGTGATTTGGTAACTTGTGAAAGTGTTGTTCTATCAAGATGAGGTTGTATTTTTGGGTTTATGGTAGGAAATAAAGGAGAAAGAGTTGATCAGGAGAAGGTTTGAGGCATACTCAAATGGTCAATTCCAAAGAATGCCTCTAAGGTTAGAGGTTTTCATAAGGTTGCAAAATTTTACTAACATTTCAATCAGAACTTTAGTACCATTGCAACCTCTTTGATGAAGCCGACCAAGAAGGATGTAGAGTTCTAAAGAGGAGAGAAAGCCTATAAGAGTTTCCATGTGATTAAGGACAAGCTAACCACTACACCCATATTGATACTACCTAACTTCGATAAAGTAATTAAGCTAGATTGTAATGCCTTAAGAGTTAGGATCAAAATAATATTAATGTAAGAGTGATGGCTTGTCATGTATTTTAGTGAGAAACTCAATGGTGCTACATTAAATTACTTGATGTAAATAAGGAGTTCTATTCCTTAGTTCAAGCACTCACTATTTAGCAACACTATTTACTACCTCGAGAGTTTGTGATCTACATTAAGCATGAGTCACTTAAATACTTGAGACGTCAATAGAAGTTATCCCAATAACTCACTATTTAGAAATACTTGAGTTCATCAAGACCTTTATGTATGTGATCAAGTAAAAAGTTAGCAATTCAAATGTAGTAGTTAATGCTTTATCAAGAAGGCATGTACTAATCACTACACTATAGGCCAAAGTCTCAAGCTTTGGATTAATGATTGAACTATACAAACAGGATGACACTTATTTTGGAGTTAGAGTTAGCATTGATAGGCATTTCATAAATGAGTATTTATATAAGAAAGGACAATTATGTGTAATGACTAGCTCAATGAGAGAGTTACTAATAAGATAAACTTATTTTAGAGAATTAATAGATCATTTTGGTGAAAGGAGAACTTATGAGTTGCTAAAGGAACATTTCTATTGGCCTAGTCTAATGAAAGACATGCATAAGGTACTAAAGAGGTGTGCCACTTGCAAAATGGCAATGGTAAAGAAGGAACCTCATGGGGAATGCCTACTACCTATCCCTAACCAACTATGGACTAACCTGAGAATAGATTTTGACCTTAGGTTACTTCGGATAGCTTGAAGGTATGACTTTATCATGGTGGTCATAGATCAGTTTAGCAAGATGCCCCCCTTTAACCTATGCCACAAAGCCGACAACACGCTTTATATCGCTAAACATGTTTTTGTAGGAGATCGTGTGGTTAAATGAGTACCCCATAGCATTGTCTTGGATAGAGACCTAAAATTCCTCAACTTCTATTGGAGGACATTATGGAAGAGATTAGGCACAAAGTTAATATCTAGCACGTCCTTTCACCTATAGATAGATGGCTAGATTGAGGTTTCCAATAGGACCCTAAGAGCCCTTCTTCGAGCTATAGTTAGTAAAAAGCTTATTTATTGGGGCTTGTGCCTTCCAATTATTAAGTTCACTTACAACAAATCGACATGTAGTTCCTTTGGTAAGTCTCTATTTGAAGTTGTTTATGGTAAGAATCCATCCATACCTTTGCGTATAATCTTTGCCTTGACCTCAAAAGAAGAAAGCCATAATGCTACTGATTGAGCTAGAGAGATTGAGTAGTTACATCGAAATGTCTACAAACAGTTAGCCAAAGCAGTTGCAATGTAGCAAGAGCTTAGAAACTAAGGAAGAAAGGTTATGCAGTTTAAGCTTAGAGACCTAGTTTGGATTCACCTTGACAAAGATAGGTTCCCTAGCTGTAGAGCAAATAAGCTATCACCCTGAATTAACAAACCCTTTAAGGTCCTATGTAAGATTAATAACAATGCCTACAAGTCGAACCTACTAAATGGCTATGGGGTTTCATCAACCTTCAACATCAGTACCCTTGCTCCCTATGCTCCAAAAGAGGATTTCATATACATGACTTCAAATTTGAGGGCAAATCCTTAACAACCTAAGGGGATGATAGGAATTTGACCTTTGGGCCAATCCCCTAAGCTAAGGTACGCAGACTTTAGAACTTCACAAGGATGATACTTTTTAGCCAATCGACCAAGGATGAAGTTGCTTACCCTCATGGGTTTCACTTCCATCATCCATTGAGCTACTACCATATGCTTATCTCTCTCTAAATCGAGGAAGCACCACGAAGCTACTCTTAAGAATCCTAATCGAACAAGCCTTAGAGCTTAGAAAGCTCGGACCAACAAATCCTACCACCTGACAACCCTCTCAAAGCTAGCCAAGCAACCATTCAACTTGTTAAGTGAAAGAGCCACTCACATCAGTTCACATGAATGCTTAATCTATTTGTCTTTTCTACTAGGGACATGTCTAGTACTATAATGACACTTGTCTTTGACACTTGAAAACTACATGTGCCCTTAGGAATCTTCATTTTTGTCTCTTTACAATTTACCATTTTTGTATCATATTAAATAGAGTATATTTGGATGCACTTAGTTAAATTTTTCTCTTTTAGTATTGTAACCTTAGGGACTTACTATAAATAGTCCCTTCATATGTAAGTTACAAAGAAATATCCTTTTCCTAACCTTCTCTTAAGTTCATAGCTTTCGAGTTTGTTTTTACTCTTATCAATCCCTTTAGTAAGAATTATGGTGAGTACCCTTGAGTATTATTACTCGTGCGTCATATCAAGTAGTGAGCTTTGGTTATGTTAGGCTTATAGCTGCATCATATCTTACAAGTAGCTCACAATTTTCTAGCTAAAACCATTATGTTTTCTCCATTTCTATTATTGTCCCACGATACCCTATTGATACTTAGCTCTTAGGCATGTCAATTTACTTCATAGCAAAATGAAGTTGTTAAATGAAAAAACAAAATCATTTAAGAAATGACCCATACTTTGTTAAATTTTAGTGGTGTAGCAAACTATTTTTAGACAAAAGCAACCTTAATAGCTTGCTATATCATGAATAGAGTTTATGTCAGGCCTTTTATAAATAAAACATGTGATTAACTTTTTAAAGAAAGGAAACCTAAGGTTTCATATGTTCATGTTTTAGGAAGAAAATGTCTTGTACAAAGGAATCATTTTGATATTAGCAAGTTTGATTAAGGAGCTGATGAAGTTATCTTTCTTGGTTACTTTTTAAATGGTAGAGCTTATAGAGTTTTATAATAAAACAACAAAAGTAATAGAAGAATCAATCAATGTTATGCATAAGAAATATGAAATGATGAATCCGATGATGAGACTCTACCAATTTTTAATTAGGAGAGATTATTTAAAATTCTAATAGATGAAGGATAAAAAGTTAGTTCAAATTCCAAGACTAAAAGATTATCAGAATCTAGGATTGATTTAGCAAAACCAATTGATGAAGGTTCAACATAACCTAAAACTCCCAAGCTTAAAGACCTATGAAAATTCTTCAAAAACTTGGAGATATGGATCATCTCATCCACCGAAGTTGGTTATTGTTAATGTTAACTTAGGCATTAGAATAAGATTCAACTTAAAAATATAAAAAATCGTTTTGCTTTAGTTTCCAAAATAGAACCAAATTCTACAAAGGAAGCACTTTCAACCAAAAATTAGATTAATGTAATGCAAGAGAAACTTAACCAATTTCAAAGAAATAATGTATTGAATCTAGTTCCGAGATCTAAAGATGAGTCTATAATGGGAATAAAATGGGTATTTAACAACAAGCTAGATGAAGATGGTAAAATAGTTTGGAATAAAGCTAGATCAGTTGCTGCTAAAGGTTATTCACAAGAAAAACGTATAAACTATGATGAAACTTATGTACCTATTGCTAGACTAGAAACTATAAGATTGTTGCTTGCATACACCTATTATAAAAATTTTAAACTTTTTTCATATGGATGTTAAATGTGCATTTTTAAATTGATATATGTGCTCAAGTTAAGAAAAGTTTTGTACGATTTAAAATGGGAACCTAAAGTGTGATATGAAAGATTAAGTGAGTTTTAAATTAAAAATGGTTTTTCAAGAGGAAATAGATACAACTCTATTTCTAAAACATTTTGATAAAGATATTCCAGTTGTCTAAATTATGTTGATGATATCATAATAGGAGCTACAATGAAAAGTAATGTAGAGAATTTGCAAAGATAATGCAAGTAGAATTTGAAATATCTATAATAGGAGAATTAAACTTCTTTCTTGGACTATAAATTAAACAAATTGCTAATGACATTTTTGTTCATCAAAGAAAAGTATACAAGAAAAATTCTGAATAAGTTTTGTTTTGAAAGTATAAAGACTATAGTTTCTTTGATGAGTTCTTCAATAAGATTAGACTTAGATTCAAATGGGAAAAATATATATGAAAAATTATATAGACGTTTGATTGGTTCATTATTTTATTTGAATGCATTAAGACCTGATATTTTGTTCTCAGTATGCATTTGTGTAGTTTCAAAATTCTAAACTAAAACACACTTGACTACTGTGAAGAAAATTTTTAAATATGTTGCCAAAACCAAACAATTGGGTATCTAGTACTCAAAGAGTTGCAATTTCATCTTAATTGGATACTCAGATGTTAATCATTTAGGATGCAAGGTTTCTAGGAGACAAGTCAATATTTTTCTCTTCTAAAAAACAAAATTTAGTTGCTCTTTCAATAGCCGAGGCAAAGTATGTTTCGATTGGTGGTTGTTGCAAACAAGTTTTATGGTTAAAATAACAACTAATGGATTATGGCTTAAAATATTAGAATATCTATTAGGTGTGATAATACAGGTGCATTTAATTTAACTAAGAATCCAGTATAACATTTTGGTCTAAACATAATAAAATACGCGTCATTTTATTAGGGATCATGTCTCTAATGGAAATATCAAAGTAGAATATATACTTACAGACTTTACAACTTACTGATATTTTTACTAAACTTTTAGATAAAGTAAATTTTGAATATATAAAGAATGAAATAGGAGTTTATAATCCTCTTTAATTGTTAAGTCTAATAAGGAGGGAAAGAGAATAAATTAAGTATATATATTTTGAGATAAGTTGGATGGGTGAAGAGAAAAGTAAAATTAATCTAATTATTCTAGTTTCTTAAAAAAAAATTCAACATCAAGACTATATAAAAAATGATCTTCAGGCTATCTTAAAACAACCCTCAACAAGGCATCGAAGAGAAAAGAAACCCCCAAAAGATCTAGGAAGCAGAAATTAACTAAGAAAGAAAAGAAGAAAGAAGCCAAAGAAATACTAGAAAAAAAATATAGGTACGAATCGCAACACTTTAGACCACCTACAACCAGAATTGAAGAAATGTCATTTGATGATGAACCTCTCTTAAAAGAAGAAATTTTTTTTTTCAAGGAGATGATGGATAAACTCAAGGAGTATAGAGAAAAGACATAGATGAATTATAATTATAAGAGATGAGCACTGTTGTCTAAATAAATTTATTTCTAAACTAAGGTAGTTTAAGTTGTTGCACAATTTAATTTTATATTCTATCATTAGACGTTTTATGATTATGATACATTTTCTTGACTAAGATTATGATTCTTATTTGGATATGTGTTATTTTCTACATATATTTTGTGCTTATTTGTTTTGATGCTAACAAAAAGTGGGAGAAAATAAAGAAAAATAAAATAAAGAGAAATAGGAGGAGAGATTAAAGAAATAACTAAGAGAAAGGAATAAGTGAAAAAATTTAATCAAATGAGTTTCTAAAAAAGATAGAAAGATTAGGATAAATCATAAGTTCATGGGGAGATTAAGAGAAATATTTTTTTATGAATTTTTGAGAAATACAACTTTTTAAGAAAATATATTACTATCATTAAAATGGGGGGAAATGTGAGAAATAAGAGAATGGGAAAATGTAATAAATAAGAAAATAAGTTTTGATGCTAATAATAGACATAAATAAGTTTTTAGAAAACAAGCTTTATACTTAGGGCTTAAGAAAGGTAAAAGTTTATTACATGTTATTAATATATTGTTTGAATGTATAGAAATATATTTGTTTGGAATAGATTTATATGTTTGATTAAATGTTAGTTTTGAAAAGCAAATAATGTAGAAGTTGAACTATATAGTCAAAATTCTTACTTCGAAAAGTTTAGAAGAAAACAAGATGATTTCGAAGACTAGAAAAATGAAGATACATGACAGAATAAATTCATAAGGAAAATGCAAGTTATGGAGTGATAAAAAAAATAAAGAAAATAATTTATTATAGGTCAAAACCTACCTTCGTGGCTTGAAAATATTTGGGTAATATACTTGATCCATTCTATTAAGGTTGGACATAAATATGATGGAATAACGTTTTTACCTATCAAAAGACAGTTAGTTATACATGGAAAGTCAACTATTTACAAGATGACTCAAAAAGGATGGCTTTTAAGCATTAACAGGAGATTGTTAACATTCATTACAAATTATTATTTAGATATGAAAGTATAATGAATTTGAATTGAAAAAATTAAAATCATGATTATAAAGACAATTGAGATCAAGGAGAAAATCAACTTTTAAACGTTAGGATGTCATCTATAAATAAGAAGTAAGATAAATGAGTGAACAACAACAATACATCATATCAAGAATTAAGAACAAGAGTATTTTGAGAGTTGTTAACAATTGTTCATATATGTGTTAATTTATATTATGATTATTTGGGTTTTAAGCTAAATTTTAGAGGATCAAACTTGTGAAATCCTTATTGACTGAAAACTTCATTTTGAAGTTGACAATATTTGTTTTCCTCATAATTTTTGTGATTTAGCTTGTGATAAAGCTAAGTGATACAAAGTAGAGGAAGTGACTAGAAGTTATATTAGAGTGATTGTATAATGACTAATTGTTTTAACACTATTTGAGAATATTTCTTTGATATAATGAAACAAATTGGTAAAGACAACTAGGATCTAGGTAATGGAAACTGGAAGAGTAGACTAATGTACAAGATGAAATCACTTTAAATCGCAATTTGATTTTCTAATCCCATACTTTCTATTTAATTTTCCATTTGCAATTTACTTATTGTTTAAAGATTTATAAATTTCATTGCCAATATAATTTATTCTTAATCAAATATCTACTGATAAGTAATTAAAGGAATTATTTTAATTAGTTTTTTTTTCGTAAAAGTAATCAATTCACCTCTACCCCTCTTGATTACTTTCTAAGACCAACAGAGCTCTCTTCCTTCAATTACAACAATTGGAAATGAGTGCATGATAGCTCAAGGTACTTCTATATTGTTTTATTTACACTTATACATGATGAGTTGCAAATTTCACTTCAATCTATTCTATTATTGATCTTTTAAATGAATTTAGAGATGTATATGAAGAGCCAAAAGGCTTATCTCCATTTTAAGAAGGCCATAATCATATAATTCCTCTATTGAGTAGACTTATCTATTGCTAAATGTTTTTATGCAGATATGCAAATAACAAAAGGATGCCATAGATTAGATAGCGGAAAATGTTGGACTTAAGGATAGTCAAACCAAGGGAATAAGTACTAGAAAAATGTCTTTTTTGAAAAACATTATTAAAATGGGGTTAAGGAAAAGTCAGTAGGTGAGTAAGGTCCTAAAGGTATATGTACTACATGTGCCTTTAACCATGGAAAATTTTATGAAGAAAGCCCATGTAATATGTACACCTTCAATTTGAAAATTTTTAACTGAAGGCATGTGTAGTAAATACACCTTCTATTTGCTGAGTATATTTAGCAACAACAAGAACAAATGCACCACTCCCATTCTCCCTCCAAAAAACACTTCTCTCATTTTCTCTCCTAAAAAACAGTTTTCTTTTGTTCTCTCTCCCCAAAACACACACTCTTCACAACCTAATCTTAACAGAGGTATGCATTTTTCCCCATTAAACGAGCATTTAAATGCTAGGGCAATCATTAGAATGATCTTACTAATCCTTCTTTCCAGCCTGCATCATACAATGGTCATTCCATGATGAAGGACATTAAAGGTAGCTCAGCTCTGGTATTAGGCTCATTTATGATCCCTCATCATCATTCTCTTAATTGGCCTCTACATACACCATTGGCTCCACAAAGGAAACACTACTTCTAGTTAGAGATTGGTGGTGATAACTCACAACCTGTAACACAATGGAATCCAATGCATCTATGTGACTTTCATGAAGCCTCAAAGTCTCATCCAACACAAGGGTTACAAGCTCCACCCATCACCATTGTTAATAGAGCGACAGAGCATAAATCAATTTAATCCAGGATAATAAGACGATTCGCTATGATCATGAGGGGTGATAAGATCACATTATACTTATATTTTCTTTTGGACTTATATTAAATTTATTTCAATATTATAAGAAAATATAAAGAAATGATACTTAATGGTGTTTATTGTGAAAATACAGGTTTTGAGGACCCAAAAGTAAATTACAATTTAATTGGAGGAGTTTTTCACAAAATTGAAGAAGCGAGCGGAGGATTGCAATAAAGGCCGCCGGCCTTGGGCCGGCCTACATTCAAGGCCGCCGGCTTTGAGCCGGCCTTGAGCCGGCCTATGTTAAACCGGCCTTAAAAAGCATTAAAGCCGCCGGCCTACATTCAAGGCCGCCGGCCTTGAACCGGCCTTCATTACTCCTCGGATATCCATTGCGAAAATCTCTCCAAAATCGTATCTTATTTAATTTGCTGACTCAAATCCTCATCAGATCAACCTTATCCCCCTCCTCTTTGGATCTATAAATAGGCCCCTTGTGTGAACCTTGAGAGCATCCCTTTTTGTTGGAGAATCCATCCTTTCTTTTGTTTAGAATTCTTTTTCTTCTTCTTTGTTCTAGCCTCATTAGAATTTCCTTAGGTACTTTAGATTTTTCCAAAGTTTAGTTTGAAGAAAGAATGTCATTTTGTTGAAGTTTGCTTTCAATTGAAGAATTCAAGGAGTCATTTTGGAAGATTGAAGCTCTTGAAGATTATAGCAATTGTTCCATTTACTTTATTTTCTTTTATGCCATTTATTAGTTTAATCTTGTTGTTTAATATGAATTCCATTGCATCTATTTATTTCAATTGTTTTTATGCAATTCATACTATAATGTTCTAAATCATCCTTGTGGGAAATTGGATGAAACCCTAGAATGTTAAAAGGATAATTGTAGCCATGTTATATGATTAGGAATTATTAGGATTATTCATGATTGCAATTCCTTTGATTTCAATTATAATTGGTCTTTCATTATAATTGTTAGAAATCCTTTTGATACGGGAGTTGATGAGGATTTGTTAGGAATTCTTAATTAGATTGATTGTCAATACGGGAGTTGCGATAATTGGTTTAATTAGAGTCTATGGAGGGCACAATGCAATGTTTCTTGTTAATTAATCACTAAGGGATTAGGGTTAATTGATTTAGGGCATTAGTTGTTTGTAGCATCGGGAGGTGTATGAACATAATTTTGATTCCTTGGTTAATTGGAGACGCGGAAGCCGACTAATTAATTTAAGGTCAACATCCCTAAAAAGGATTTTCTAAACTCACTTGAATAAACTTATAACCACAAGTTGATATAACATGGTAGCAATTTGATTAACAAATCTAGGGTGAATTCTAATTTCCCTTGTTCATAATTGATAGATCCTTCATAAAATTTTCCTTGTTGCTTTAAGTTAAATTTTTAGATTAGACATTTCAAAACCCCTTTTTAATCACCTAGATATTGATAAGAATTGCCATAGATCTAGTACTCTATTGGTTCCTCGAGGGATCGACAACCTTACTTTTCACCACTTTATTACTTGATACGACCAGTGCACTTGCTGCAATTTACGCTCCCATTTTATATATACGTTCTGAGCGTATCAAGTTTTTGGCGCCGTTGCCGGGGATCTAATAGATATTAGATTTTGTAATTCTGTTGGTAATTTAGGCATAATTATTTTGTTATTTAATTTTTCTTATCATTGTGTGATCGTTTTCCATTCTCTTTAAGGGTCTTTTTATGCGCAAGAGTAGAAGTGCTGAACTTCTACCAATTAATCTTGAGATAGAACGCAGCTTGCGACAACTTAGAAGAGAGCAGAGAAGAAAGGAAGAAGAGAACATGGCAGATGAGAACAACAATCAGATTCAGGGTGTTGGTAGAGCACTTCGAGAATACACGGTACCTGTTGTTTCAGGTCCTGCAATTAGAAGACCAACAATTCAGGCTAATAATTTCGAGTTAAAACCAGCACTCGTTCAAATGGTTCAATCAAATCAATTTGGAGGATATCCAAATGAAAGTCCTGATGAGCATATTGCAGTATTTCTTCAATATTGTAATACAGTGAAAATGAATAATGTATCTGATGATGTAATTAGGCTACAACTTTTTCCATTTTCACTTAGAGAAAAAGCTAGGGCTTGGTACAATTCATTGCCACAAGACTCTGTAACCACTTGGGTAGATCTCTCATCTAAATTTTTAAGGAGATTTTTTCCACCATCTAGAACTGCTAGGTTAAGAAATGACATCACAAACTTCAGTAAGTTTAGTGGTGAATCACTTTATGAAGCATGGGAAAGATTTAAGGAGGCAATTAGAAAATGCCCCCATCATGGATTACCAGATAATCTCCTTATTGAGATATTCTATCTCAGTTTAGATGACACATTGAGATCTCTGGTAGATGCTGCTTCTGGTGGTGCATTAATGAGTAAGACATATGATGAGGCTAGTGCTTTGATAGATGAAATGGCCTCTAGTGCACATAATTGGCAACATGAAAGAGGTAAGTCTAGAGTGGCATCTGTCAATGATATGGACACCTTAACAGCTCAGATTTCTGCTCTTACCGCCCAGGTAAGTAAACTCACCTCTGCACCTTCTTTCAATGATAATCAATTTTCTTATTGTGAGTTATGCTCAGGACAACACTCAACTCTTGAGTGCCCATCTAGAAACTTTTCCTCCTCATCCCATGGAGAGCAAGTAAATTTTGTCAACAATTTCCAAAGAGGAAATCAAGGACCCTATTCAAACACCTACAATCCGGGGTGGCGTAACCATCCAAATTTCTCATGGAGAAATGATAACAACGCACTTAAACCCCCTGGATTTCAAAAGCAAGGTCCTAATCATAATACTCCCCATCAACAATATCCTAATCATAATACCTCTTCTCAGCAAGGTCAGTCTAAAATGGAAGAACTCATGATAAGTTATATGCAAAAGACTGACACAATGTTGCAAAATCAACAAGCCACCATTAGGAATCTTGAAAATCAGCTTAGTCAAATGTCTCAACAGTTGAGTAATAGACCATCTGGGTCTTTACCTAGCAATACTGAGCAAAATCCTATGGGTGTAAATGCTATTATGTTAAGAAGTGGTAAGGAATTGGTTGATAAGGAACTTGAGGAAGAGGAGGTTAACCTGGGGAAAGATAAAGGGAAACAAAAGGAAGAGGAGCCAAAGCAAAATTCACCAAAAGTGAAAGCATATGTTCCTCCTATTCCTTTCCCAGGAAGGCTGAAGCAACAACAATTGGATTCACAATTTGCTAAATTTTTAGAAGTCTTTAAAAAATTGCAAATTAACATTCCTTTTGCAGAGGCACTTCAGCAGATGCCATCATATGCTAGGTTCATGAAGGATTTACTCACAAAGAAGAGGAAGATTGAAGGGAATGAACCAGTGATGCTTATAGGGGAATGTTCTATGATCTTACAAAAGAATTTATCCAATTTGCCGAGAAAACAAAGAGATCAGGGAAGTTTTACTGTTCCTTGCACTATTGGTAATTTTAATTTTGATAAAGTACTTATAGATTCTGGTGCAAGTATAAATTTAATGCCTCTGTCCATTTTCAAAAAACTAGGACTTGGAGAATGTAAGGAGACGCACGTTACCTTACAACTTGCGGATAGAAGTGTCAAGTACCCAAAGGGTATAGTGGAGAATGTCCTAGTAAAAGTGGACAAATTCATCTTTCCAGTTGACTTTATAGTCTTGGAAATGGAAGAAGATAGAGAGGTACCCATGATCTTAGGAAGACCATTCCTAGCCACAGGTCAAGCTCTAATTGATGTAGGACAAGGTAAGCTCACCCTTAGAGCACTAGATGACCAGGTAACATTTGATATGTATGATCCTGTGTTTTTGTCTAATGAGAAAGCAATGTATTCTGACATATCTGCTGAGGGTGAAATTACTAACAATGATGTGGAGGAAGATGTAGGGCAAACCACTCTTGAAGCTGTCTTGAATGAGATAGATGATTGGGGGGATGAAGATGAGCAAGAAAACAAAGGTCGTGAACAAGTACCCCAGACTGAAAATGTTGTTGCTTTTGAGAAGACAGACGACTATGAGAAGCCACCAGTGCCGACACTAATGCCTATGCAGACACTTGAACCCAATGTCTTTTCTAATCAATTGTTTGGTTATAAGTGTCTGAATTTAGGAAATCCATGGCCTCACATTAATCAAGCGCCTATGACAAAAGAATTGCAGCAGCAGATTCAAGGCCAGTTGGATGAACATAGGGAAATCCTGGGATGGTCAAGGGCAGACATCCAGCAGGTAAGTTTGTTGATATCTACCTACAAAACATTGGTGGAAGCTGAAAAGAAGGGCACCATACCATGGAAGGAAGCTTGGAATCCTAATCTGAAAACGATGGTGTTGAAGGAGTTGTTTAAACTCCTTGATGTAAGCTAACCCTGATAGTCAGGCTGATGACTATAAAACAAGCGCTTCATGGGAGGCAGCCCATGCTTAATAAGTATCTATAATAGTTTCGTAAAAAAAAAAAAAAAAAAAAAAAAAAACTAATTCAAGGCTGGATAAGAGCTGCCGGTGCAATCAAGACACTCCAAGGATGACAGACATTTTAGGAGGAATTTTCTTCTTGATGAACAATTTTACACCAGGGAAGTACCAGTATTTCAATTTCTGCATTGACATTCGTTCCCTTAATTTTGTGATATATTAGGAACAATGAGGACATTGTCCAATTTAAATGTGGGGAAGGGATTATAAATGTAGAATTATAATGATTGCACACATCATGAGCTTAGAAATCCCATGCTTTATTTATGTCCTTAAGTGTTTACCATCAATGGAATCTTGAAATTGACTTAGATTGGTGCCCCACTCGCCAACTGTTGTGATTAGTTTACATAGTTAAAATTTAATAGTAAAATCTCTAGAGAATGGGTTTACCCTATGTTTAGCCTTTGAACTTGAGATTGAGTCCTTAAGTTGAAAAAACAAGCAAGTTTACTTCAAGGAAAAATTGGTTGGGATAAATCTCTCTTGAAATTTCTTTGAGAATACCTTAACACCTAGTGAAAGAGGTAAAGGAAATATTTTACTTAGTGATCCCTTAAAAAAAAAAAAAAAAAAAAAAAAAAAAAAAAAAAAAAAAAAGCCTTTACTCCAATAACTCAGGAAAGTGAGTTAAGAGTATCCAATCTTAAATGTTAGTGTGAGGAAGAGTTCGTAGGGGTCCCTTTAAAACCTGGTCACTTAGGCGATGAGCCCAGGATGTGCCGACTCAATGAACTCACAATAACGAGAAGGGCGGAAAGAAAAAAAAAATATTAGTACCTTAATGCAAGTCAGGTTGACATGGGCGAGCTTTGGTCCCTCAAAAGAGTGAAGTCTCACTCCGCTGCCAATCAAGGCAAATAAAAAAATAAAATAAAAAAAAAAAAAAAAAGGGGAGAAATTCTAGGAAAAAATGGATACCATATGCTTTCACTCCTTGTTATCTTGTTTAGAGAAGTAAAATTGAGGGAGATGATACTTGCTAATAACCAATGAAGTTTAAATGAATGTTTTTCCTTATGGACTAAGTATTGTTTTCTATTGTTAAACACTGGGATTAAAAATCTGTTGTATTTAGATTAACTACTAAATTTCAACTAGATATACTAGTTACAAATTTCAGTATGGTCAGAACAATGGGCACCAGAAGTTCAATGATGGATTTCTCTTGTTTAAATCAATTATTTTGCTTGAGGACAAGCAAAAGTTCAAGTGTGGGGATGTTGATAAGATCACATTATACTTATATTTTCTTTTGGACTTATATTAAATTTATTTCAATATTATAAGAAAATATAAAGAAATGATACTTAATGGTGTTTATTGTGAAAATACAGGTTTTGAGGACCCAAAAGTAAATTACAATTTAATTGGAGGAGTTTTTCACAAAATTGAAGAAGCGAGCGGAGGATTGCAATAAAGGCCGCCGGCCTTGGGCCGGCCTACATTCAAGGCCGCCGGCTTTGAGCCGGCCTTGAGCCGGCCTATGTTAAACCGGCCTTAAAAAGCATTAAAGCCGCCGGCCTTAAAGCCGGCCTTGAACCGGCCTTCATTACTCCTCGGATATCCATTGCGAAAATCTCTCCAAAATCGTATCTTATTTAATTTGCTGACTCAAATCCTCATCAGATCAACCTTATCCCCCTCCTCTTTGGATCTATAAATAGGCCCCTTGTGTGAACCTTGAGAGCATCCCTTTTTGTTGGAGAATCCATCCTTTCTTTTGTTTAGAATTCTTTTTTCTTCTTCTTTGTTCTAGCCTCATTAGAATTTCCTTAGGTACTTTAGATTTTTCCAAAGTTTAGTTTGAAGAAAGAATGTCATTTTGTTGAAGTTTGCTTTCAATTGAAGAATTCAAGGAGTCATTTTGGAAGATTGAAGCTCTTGAAGATTATAGCAATTGTTCCATTTACTTTATTTTCTTTTATGCCATTTATTAGTTTAATCTTGTTGTTTAATATGAATTCCATTGCATCTATTTATTTCAATTGTTTTTATGCAATTCATACTATAATGTTCTAAATCATCCTTGTGGGAAATTGGATGAAACCCTAGAATGTTAAAAGGATAATTGTAGCCATGTTATATGATTAGGAATTATTAGGATTATTCATGATTGCAATTCCTTTGATTTCAATTATAATTGGTCTTTCATTATAATTGTTAGAAATCCTTTTGATACGGGAGTTGATGAGGATTTGTTAGGAATTCTTAATTAGATTGATTGTCAATACGGGAGTTGCGATAATTGGTTTAATTAGAGTCTATGGAGGGCACAATGCAATGTTTCTTGTTAATTAATCACTAAGGGATTAGGGTTAATTGATTTAGGGCATTAGTTGTTTGTAGCATCGGGAGGTGTATGAACATAATTTTGATTCCTTGGTTAATTGGAGACGCGGAAGCCGACTAATTAATTTAAGGTCAACATCCCTAAAAAGGATTTTCTAAACTCACTTGAATAAACTTATAACCACAAGTTGATATAACATGGTAGCAATTTGATTAACAAATCTAGGGTGAATTCTAATTTCCCTTGTTCATAATTGATAGATCCTTCATAAAATTTTCCTTGTTGCTTTAAGTTAAATTTTTAGATTAGACATTTCAAAACCCCTTTTTAATCACCTAGATATTGATAAGAATTGCCATAGATCTAGTACTCTATTGGTTCCTCGAGGGATCGACAACCTTACTTTTCACCACTTTATTACTTGATACGACCAGTGCACTTGCTGCAATTTACGCTCCCATTTTATATATACGTTCTGAGCGTATCAAGGGGACAGATTTGTAAAGGGTTTCCATTTGTAAATTTTCAATGACATTTGTATCATATACAATTTGATGACAAATTCATGTATTTAAAGCATTTTTCACATTTTAGCTCTTTAATATTTACTTGTTTGGCAATGCACTATAATGTTCCTATATATGCTTTATATAACACCCCAAAACTTAGGTACACTATGGCCCGCCACATGTCTTCAGTATTAGATGACACACAAAGGCTCAATTGCTGCAATCCTCCAAACATTATCTTTCAATTATTCAAGATAATAAATAAATCTCTTAAATTACTACAACAGAAGCATTCATAAACTTCAATAGTACCACAATTTTTGAAAGAAATTTATATCCTCCGAAATATAATACTTGCTCGATTTCCTCAATTTAAATACAATAGAAGCATTCAACAATTTAAATAACATGATAATTTAAATCACAACTACAATTTTTTTCATATTCTCCTTTCTTCTCATCAGGATCCTACTTGTCATAATATACGTACTCTACATTCTCCTCTGTATCCTGATTCGTTTCTACTAAGGTTTCATCATACCTTACAATCTTTCCCATAGCATCTGCAATTAAAAAAAATTTCTAATGCCCAGTATAGTATATACTTATATACACATACACATGTCATGCTAAAAACAATAACACATGCAAGATGCATCATAACATTCATATGCAATTTTGTTTATCTTTCACAATCTTTAGCCAATACACAATCATATCATAAACATCATTACGCATAACATTCCTAAACATCCTCTCACAATCCGTCCACCAGCAACATATACATATATATATATATGACAAAGATATTCCTGTTTGTCCATGAGTCTATTACCACACATAATAATAATATATATGTGATAGCAGGTACACCCCACTGTCCATGAGTCCATGAGTCCTCACACATCAACCTTCCATAACCATACATAATATTTATATATATATGTGTGTGATAGTAGGTACTCCCCACTATCCATGAGTTTTTGAGTCCATACACTACAACCATTCACAATACACATCACAACCTTTAACATCATAACATTTCACATCACAACCTTCCATATCACATCATTTCACATCACAACCTTCCATATCACATCATTTCACATCACAACCTTCCACATAAGACCCAGATCATTTCAATACACAACTCTACTAGGGTTAACATCATATACCAATCATCAAGATGCCACCCCAAGAACACCGACCTATACTCAGTTTATTAGACCTAACAATCCACAATCACATGCACACACAGTCAGGTTCAATTATAATATTATTAAACCTACACACAAAAATCTAATTTATCAAGCACAAACAACAAGCATGATATACATGTACCTGAATCGTAATACTTGATCCTTCACACTTCTTATAGCCTTATAAATCCTCTAAACCTATACATAATCCCAAGTACATGCTTTTAAAATTGAATTTCAATGAAATAAAATGGAAAGGAAAACTTTTCAACTCAACACGGCCATATTAGAGGTCGTGCGGTTGAACATGGGGTAGTACACAGTTGTGCCAAAGGCCATGTACATTTCTATGACTCTTTGAATTCATCACGGGTAAGACATGATCATGTTAAGGGACTGTCTTTCTTACTCTTTTTTTTATTTTTACACAGTCACAACACGGTCGTGTTGGGAGTCTATGTATTTCTCGGTTCACTTTGGATCTTCAACACAGTTTTAACACGGTCGTTTTAGGAGGCCATGTATCTCTTAGTTCACTTTAGGTCTTTAACACGGTTCCAACACAGTTGTGTTGGGAGGCCCTATATCTCTCGGTCTAATCTTTAAATTCAACACATCTATAACATGGTCATATTGAGAGATAGTATATCTTACTCTATATTTCATAAATCGATCCCTTTAGCCCAATTTCTAATCAATTCAACCTAATTGATCTATCTAACATAAAATTTACAATGTATTATACTAGTAAATACACTTACTTAACTTGAATCGTTATTGTGATGGGTGAATCACTTAATTAGTCCTTTACGTATTACGGATTGATCTAGATCTGTAAATGGCCTTAATACATTAATTCACCAACTTGTTTGATCTATAAATGGCCTTAACACCTTAATACGTCCATCAATTATTATTGATCTGTAAATGGCCTTAATATGAATTTAACAATCAATTATTATTGATCGATGTACTCACCTCAAATAAATTAGTGAGTATTAGCACATACTTGTCCTTTTCTTCCTTCGGTTTCTGTAGAGTGTATCTAGGGTTTTGGATTGAAAAGTATGGAAAAGAATTAACCCTAAGTAAAAGGATGCTTATATATCTAGGTTGTGAAATGGCCATCTTGTCCCCAATCATAAATCTTATTTCCTGTGTTATCCTTGGTAGAATTTTATTATTATTAATTACACACATACATATAAAATATTAAACGGGTATTTACATTCTCCTCTCTTTACAAAAATTTTTGTCCTCACAAATTACTTAGATCATTGAAGAGTTCTGGGTATCTTCTTGTCATCTATTCTTCTAGTTCCCAAGTCTTTTCTCTTTCAATTTGATTTCTCCATTGCACCTTAACATACTTGATAACTTGTCTTCTTAAAGTTTACTCTTTAGTATCCATAATTCTAATAGGTCTTTCCACGGTTGTGAGATTTTGCTACACTTGCAGAGGTTCCAATGTAGTGATTTGGTCTAGGTTAGGTATATATTTCCTTAGCATGGAAATATGAAATACATTGTATACTCCAGCTAGACTTCGTGGCAATGCCAGTCTGTATGCCATTGGTCCAATCTTCTCCAAGACTTTAAAGGGTCCCATATATCTAAGGCTCAATTTCCCCCTAAGTCCAAATCTTATCACTCCTTTCATAGGTGAAATCTTCAACAACACATGATCTCCCACCTAAAACTCTAATAGGCATCTTCTCTTGTCTACATATGACTTTTGGTGGCTTTAAGCCGACTGCATTTTTTGCTTAATCAATTTCACTTTTTTTACTACATCTTACACTAGATTAAGTCACAATGTTTGTTTCTCACCCACCTCATTCCAATGTAATGATGATCAGCACTTTCTTCCTTACAATGCCTTATATGATGCCATTTAGATGGTAGCTTGATAACTATTGTTGTTAGCAAACTCCATTAAGGGCAGATGTTCATCCCAATTTCTACTAAGGTCTAATGCACATGCCCTCAACATATCCTCTAATATTTGAATTATTTGCTCTGACAGACCATCCGTCTGTAGGTGAAAAGCCATACTAAATTGTAGTTTTGTCCCTAAAGCTCTATGCAAACTATTCCAAAACCTCCCTACAAATCTCGTATTTTTATCTAATACTACAAAGATTGGTATCCAATGCAACCTTACAATTTCTTTGATGTAAATCTGTGTTAGCTTCTCTAGTTTATACCCAGTACCTATTGGTATGGAGTGAGTTAATTTTGTGAGCCAATCCACAATTACCCATATTATGTCTAATTTAGTCATCGATTGGGGTGGTGCTGTAATAAAATCCATGGTCATATGTTCCCATTTCCACTTTAATATAGGTAAAGGTTGTAACATGCCAGCGAGTCTCTAATGTTCTATCTTGATCTGTTGGTACGTCATATACTTAGATACATAATCAGTCACTTCTCTCTTCATATTCCTCCACTAATAATGGTTCTTTAGGTATTTATACATCTTAGTACTTCCAAGGTGTATAGAGTACCCAAAATAATGTGTCTCCTTCAATATCTCTTTCTTCAGTTCATCTATACATGGCACACATAGCTTGTGACCATACCTTATCACCCCCTCTACATCTTCATTGAACTCTACATCTTTTCCCTTTTCCATTCTTTTCATTATTTCTTATATCCCTACATCTTCAACTTATGCAACTTTTATTCTATCAATTAATACTGGTTGTATTCGTAAACTGGCAAGTCTAGCTCCAACTTCTTAGTTCAAAATCTCTAAGTCTAGTTTGTGCATATCTTTCAATATTTTCTTTTGAGTTGTGATCATCGTTGTTAGATTACTATGCTTCTTTCTACTAAGTGTATCATCAACTACGTTTTCCTTTCCAGGATGATATTGAATGTCTAAGTCATAGTCTTTTATTAGTTCTAACCATCATCTTTGCCTCATATTTAGCTCTTTCTGGGTAAATAAGTACTTGAAGCTTTTGTGATATGTGAATATTCTGCACTTCTCTCCATATAAGTAATGTCTCTGTAACTTGAGTAAAAATACCACGACTGCTAATTCCAGATCATGTGTCGGGTAATTCTTCTCATAAGGCTTCAACTACCTAGATGCATAAGTAGTCACCCTATCATTCTGCATCAACACACATCTGAGCCCTCGAATAGAGGCATCACTGTACACCATTGACTGATAGTGCAAGTATAAGTGTAGATGTCAATCTCTCCTTCGATGTCATGAAACTTGCTTCACATTGGTCATCCCATACAAACTTGACTCCTTTCCAAGTCAACTTAGTCAAAAGGATTGTCAGTTTGGAGAATCCTTTCACAAATCTTCTATAGTGTCCTATTAACCTCAAGACGCTTCTAATTTCTATTATGGTCTTTAGCTTGGGCCATTCATTTATAGCTCTTATCTTCTTAGGATCTTAAGTTAATCCATCCTTACTAATCACATGTACCAAAAAGGTGACTTGCTTCAACCAAAACTCACACTTCTTAAACTTGGCATACAAACTTTTCTGCTTGCAACCTGCTCAATACTATCCTCAAGTACTGCTCGTGATCTTCTTTATTTCTAAAGTATATTAAGATGTCATCTATGAACATAATGACAAACTTATCCAAATATTCTCTGAATATGTGGTTCATTAAGTCCATAAAGGTTGTCGATGCATTTGTGAGTCTAAAAGGCATTATTTAGAACTCATAATGCTCGTATCTAGTCCTGAATGCGATCTTCTAGATCTCTTCCTCTTTGATCCTCAATCCTCAATTGATGGTGCCTAAATCTTAAGTCTATTTTTGAGAAGACTTGGGCTCCTTGTAACTAATCAAACAAGTAGCCAATCCTTAGGAGAGGGTATTTATTTTTAATTGTAACCTTGTTCAACTATCGATAGTCTATACATAATCACATGTTGTTGTCTTTCTTCTTCACAAATAATACTAGCACACCCTAAGGTAAGACACTTGGTTTGATAAACTTCTTTTACAGCATCTCTTGTATTTGATCCTTTAATTCTTTCAACTCTATAGGTGCCATATGGTACAGGGTTTTTGATATGGGAGCCATACTAGGCATTATATCTATGTTGAATTTAATCTCTCTTACAGGAGGTAAACTAAGCAAGTCATCCGAAAATACTCCAATAAATTCCTTCACTACCCTTACTCTCTCAATTTCCATCATCTCTTTAGCTTCAATTACCACTGATACCATCATATCTTTCCCCCACAGTTCATACATTGGCAATCTTATTGGTCTATAAGTTTCCAATTTAAACTTAAATTATTCTCCTTCTAGCGTGTTGAAATGGATGGTCATATCATGACAATCTATTGTTGCATGATGTCTGATTAACCAATTCATTCCCAAAATTATAACAAAATTGATCATGTCTAACACCAAAAGATTTGCAAACAATATTCTACCTTGTACTTCTATACAGACCTTTCTACACATTTGGTTTAATCCCTACCCACACCTATAGGAGTACTCAAGCTCAATACAGCATTTAGTACTTCTTTACATACATTATATTTATTTATAAATACAACAGATATACATGAATGTGATGCACCAGTGTCAAACAACATATTTACTTCAGCAAAATTCACTAATAGTGTACCTACTAGGGTCTCTGTATTTAGAGTGTCCTATCTCTGTAGTGCAAACACTCATGCCAGTGCCCTTTGCCTTAGCCTTACCTATTAAGGTATGCCATTATTAGTCCCAGTTTGGTTTCTTATCATTAGTGTTGGCTGTATATTCTATTTTCTGTTTTCCAAGCAATCCACCATCCTTTAACCCCTCTATTTGCAGAAAAAGCAAAATGTCAATGGAATTGACCTCTCCCAACAGGTTTTGCTGTTATGTCCCATCTTCCAACATGAAAAACACGCACCCTTTAGCCATTTACATTCATTTAGCTCATGTGGCCCGTAACATCTTCTACACTTGTTACTCTATCCCACATATAAGGTTTTCCCTTGGGAGGAAAGTGTTATTATGGCTACAAATCTGGTCTGCACTATCTGAGGCCTTTTGAGCTTATCTTGAATTATAATATTCTGAATGGGTCCTTTCCCTAGTACCACTCTCGTTCCTAAAGTTCTCATCTCATTAATTTTCTTGTGACTCTATTCTAAAAGTTTTACCTTGTTTACAGCTTCCGAGTAGTTTTTTGGTGTTGGCTCTAATCCTAATAGAGACCAATGCACCATAGACTTCTCATCAACTTTAAATGCAAGTGGCATGAACTTCATCGAACGGTTGAGTTTCGTCTCATATTCATCTACTGATCTCTTTCCCTAGCAACAATTGTAATATGATGCCTACATTCTGTCCCTAATGGTGGTCAGGAAATATTGCTCATACAACATCTCCTTAAACTTATCCAAAGTGATCACCCCTATGATGAGTTTGAAAACGCTCAACCACCATTCAGAAACTAAGCCTCTTGCTAGATACACTGCATATTTCACCTTCTTATCTTCAAGTGTCTCTAGTGCTTCAAAAGTTTTTTTTAGTTCATTGATCCACTATTCAGCATCCAATGGATCATTAAGCTTAGGCCTGAATTCCCTAACCATTCTAATAAAATGGTCTAGACCCTTTTCTCTAGCTGGCCTCTCTTTAATCTCTCCCATCATCAGGGCTTGTCTCATGTTTAATACTTACATGTCTTGTATCTGTTATTGTTGCTGTGCCACCACTCCTGCTAGAGTATTTATAGCCTCTAGCATTTGTGCAACATTCACCTCATTCCCTCTTTTTCCCTGATGAGGAGCTCCAGAGGGCATTCTATTATCAAGAGCATCACCTCTAGCTCTTGAGGATGATCCTGGTCTTAAAATTCTCCTAAGCATTCTACAAAACAAAATACAATAGTAAGGAATGATATAAGAATATATATATACATTCCTCAAAGTATGAAAAATTTAAACACGACATTTTCAATATTATTAAAAGAGATCACAAATCAGTAATATTAGTTCCATTTTCTAACCACCCTTAATATATATCTTTATCCTACAAATCTAATCCCTAATTCATCTAAAGATCATGATTTACTTTCTATTGTTTAAACTTATACTATTAGTCCTCACTAAATTCTAAAGATCATCAAACCTATACAGTTTATAAATTCATCAACCTAAGCTCTGAAGATCACAAACCTACATTCATTTAATCAAAGCCTAAGCTTTTAAAGATCATCAACTTATGCTCTAATACCACCTAAGTTGTAACACCCCAAAACCTGAGTACGCTATGGCCTACCACGTATCCCTAGTACTAGAAGACATACAAAGGCTCAATTACTACAATTCTTTAACATTATCTTTCAATTATTCAAGATAATAAATGAACCTCTTAAATTACTATAGTGAAAGCATTCATAAGCTCCAACAGTATCACAATGTTTGAAATAAATGCATATCTTCCCAAACATAATACTTGCACGATTTCCTCAATTTAAATACAATAGAAGCATTCAAAAATTTAAATAACATGATAATCTAAATAACAATTACAAATTTTTCCATATTCCCCTTTCTTCTCATCGGGATCCTACTTGTCATAATAAACGTACTCTACATTCTCCTCTGTATATTGATTTGTTTCTACTAAGGTTTCATCATACCCTACAATCTCTCTCATAGCATCTACAACTAAAAAAAAAAATTCCCACAAAGGATGAGCTAACACCCAGTACAATGTATATCTACACACATACTCACATGCCATGCTAAAAACAATAATACATGCAAGATACATCATAATATTCATACACGGTTTTATTTATCTTTTAAAATCTTTAGTCGATACACAATCACATCATAAAGTTCATCACACATAACATTCCTAAACATCCTTTCACAATCCAGCCACCAGCAACATATACATACATACATATATATATATATATATGTCAAAGATATTCCTCTTTGTCCATAAGTCTATTACCACACATAATAATAATATATATATATATGATAGTGAATACACCTCACTATCTATGAGTCCTTGAGTTCTCACACGTTAACCTTCCACAACTATACATAATATATATATATATATATATATATATATATATATATATGACAGTAGATACTCCTCACTATCCATGAGTTCATACACTACAACCTTTCACAATACACGTTACAAGCTTCCACATCACAATATTTTACATCACAATCTTCTACATCACAACATTTTACATTACAACCTTCTACATCACAACATTTCACATCACGTCCTTCTACATACCTTCCACATAAGACCCGGATCATTTCGGTACACGACTCCATTAAGGACAACGTCACATACCGATCATCAGGGTGCCACCCAAAGAACACTAACCTACACTCGATTTCTTAGGCTTAGCAATCCACAATCACATGCACACACAATTAGGTTCATTTATAATATCATTAAACTCACACATAAAAATCTAATTTATCAAGCACAAGCAACAAACATGGTATACATGTACCTGAATCGTAATACTTGATCCTTCACACTTTTTATAGCCTTACAAATCCTCCAAACCTATATACAATTCCAAGTACATGCTTTTAAAATTGAATTTCAATGAAATAAAATGGAAAGGGAAACTTTTCAACTCAACATGGCCATGTTGGAGATTGTGTTGGTGAACACGGGGTAGTATAAGATTGTGCGAAAGGCTGTGTACATTTCTATGACTCTTTAAACTCATCACAGGCAAGACACAATCATGTTAAGGATTGTGTATCTTACTCTTTTTTTGTTTTTTTGTTTTTTAACATGGTCACAACACGGTTGTATTGGGAGGTTGTGTATCTCCCTGTTCACTTTAGGTCTTCAACATAGTTCCAATATAGTCATGTTGGGAGGCTGTGTATCTCAGTTCACTTTAAGTCTTCAACACGGCTCCAACACAGTTGTTTTGGGAGGCCGTGTATCTCTCAGTCCAATCTTTAAATTCGACACGTCCATAACACAATCATGTTAAGAGACCGTGTATATTACTGTACACTTCGTAAATCGGTCCCTTAGTCTAATTTCTAATCAATTCAGCCCAATTGATCTATCCAACATAAAATTACAATGTAATGAACTAGTAGATACACTTATTTGATCCTAATTGTTATCGTGGTGGGTGAGTCGCTTATTTAGTCCTTTGCATATCACAAATTGATCTAAATCTATAAATGACCTTAATACGTTAATTATTGCTTTACGATGTACACGAATTTAACGATCAATTATTATTTATCAATGTACTCACCTTAAATAAATTAGCAAATCGTAGCACATGCTTATCCTTTTCTTCCTTCAGTTTTTGTAGAGTGTGTTTAGGATTCTGGATTGAAATATACATAAAATAATTAATCCTAGGTAAAATGAAGCTTATATTTCTAAGTCGCAAAATGACCATCTTATCCCCAATCATAAATCTTATTTCATATATTATCTTTAGTAAAATTTTATTATTATTAATTACATACATATATATAAAATATTACTCGAGTATTTACACTTTGTCTTTGAATTTGACTTTTAGCTTCTAATACCTTAAAGAGTTTTAAGTTCAGGTTTTGGCTTTGTGATTACATAACTTATGTGTTTCAATCTTTATGCAAAATTATGTGTATATTTATGACGGGTCAATGGTTAGAATGTGCCATGTTGCTTTTAATGGAGAAAATAATCATGCAAAGATATTGTATCTTATATGGTCTCCTTTGAAAAGTCTTGTTAATGTTGCAAACTTTACATAAGAAGAATATTTTTTTAAAACTAAAGGCACATTCTATATATGTGTCTTCACTTTAAACTTCTTAAGACTGCATGTGCATTCTAAAAAAAAAAAAAAAAACTCGAACTGAAGGCACGTGCTAGTGTTACAAAATCAATGCAATGGAAGGCACATACATTATTGCCTAATATTTTTTCCAAACCCCTTATTTTAATATCTTTTTTTTTAATGTATTTTTTGGGTACTTAACACTTGAACCAAGCAGCAGGCCATATGGTTCCTCAATTGTTTTGGTTCACACAAAAGATTGTTTGGAAGGCTATTTGTGGATTAAAGTGAGAATTATTTTCATGTAATTATTCTAATTGCTGCCTAATTCTAGATTCAGAACAATTATACAACAACGACGCGAGAAACCCATTAAAAACGTGAAAATACAAGAGTTTAAGGAGAGAAAGTAAGGGTACCTAACTAAACAAGGAACAAACGAAAAATCTACTGAGAGCCCACGATCTCTCATTCTCATACGAAAGTAGGGTTTATGAGTTTTTCAAGAGGTGTAAAATTCTAATAAAATACAAGAAATGGGCCTATTTACAGTTATTAATTTTGCACAAATTATTGAAGTCTGAAGTATTTGCTATGTCACAAGGGTAGCACTCCTTTGTCTGCAAAGTTGGTTGGCTAAACTAATGGAATCTAATCTTGAAATCCAGTTTCAACAAAGAGAAGGAAACAAATCCACTGGTGCTTTGTCAGGGGTCTCTGGATCAGAATTGTTATTAATGTATCTACGTACTATTTAATCAGTTCCCTATAATTGGTCTCAAGTCTCAACTCAGCTGGCAGCAGGACATGCAATTATAAAGGATTATTTCTCGATGCGCACTGATCCAAATTCCCTGAAACACTACTTGGTATAATGATCAGCCGCAAAGGGAGAACAGATGGATCGTGAGGAATGATTCTTCTCACAGAGTATCTATTTTGCAATGGCTACACAAGTACAAACCTTCTGCAAGAAGACATCTATCTGGGAAGGGGTGCTACTTTGGATCGAATTTAAGAGTTGCTCTATTGGAAGGGCTCGGCATGGGATGTGTAACAAAATGTGAGTAGCGTAATGTGTGACGGAGCGTAAAAATGATACTGCTAGTTCGCCTAGTCTTTAACCTTTGCCAATTCTTGCTTAAATATGGAATGGCATCATCATGGACATTAAAGAAGGTTTGCCTCTGTTTTTTCTTTTGGCAATTCAATTATCAAGGTCGTGTTTGATCGATTCAGTATTAAGCTGTAACGCTCTCAGAACTTAAAGCATCACAGTCCGCCACGTGTCACTACTACCAAGCGACACGTTAAGTTTCTAAATCCGCATAATACTTCAAAACTCGATCATATACATTACCCATCATACTACTATAACTATAATTAAATGAATGACTTATGGATGAGTCATTCTAAATTTCATTATTTAATAAAAAAATCTCAAACTACAATTTATCTCCATAACTTCACTTTAACAAATAAAATATCAAATTACAAATACTCAGAATTCTGGTCACTCTTCCTCCACATAATAATAGTGTTCTCTTCCTATCTCATCAAAATAATGTCCCACCAAGTTCTCATTCTCATCACACTCTAGTTATTCGTCATTTCCACCTATAGCTAAAAAAATATAGGAAGGGGAGTGAGCCTAAGCTTAGTTCATGAGTACCATACCCATATGCACATGACATACCACAATAATAGCACATGCATATATGTCACATTTACCCACAACACATTTACAATTCAATTCACTCATCAACACCAAAATGAATTATAACACAAAGGGGTACTCATGATCCTGGTACACACAACATTTGTCCCAGTGAAAATTGTCACTGCGAGCCTCGTCTAACCTCAAAGGGAACTGCCATTGCAGGCTCCATCTAACCCTAAGATCATTTCGATACACGACTCCACTAAAGACAACATACATACTGATCATTAAGGTACCCCCTAGGGATTTACCACTGTGGGCCCCTAGGCCAAGCCAAGCACAAGCAACATATCTCATCCAACATATAACATGATATTACTTCATGATACCACTTAATTCACATAATACCTTAACATTTCATTGTTTTACATACAACTCATTAGATAATTTCCTAGCAATTACATACAATAAGCAAAGTAAACACATACCTAGAATCCTTGCCTTAAGCACTTTTTGTCCCAAACTTAAGCTAAGTTGATATCTGTATAATCAACGCATCATTCTTAATACTAATTTAAACATAATATAACTCTCCTAATTCCTCTTAACCTATTAGGTTATCTATGGTTATATTAATTGTCTCGATTGAGTAAAACTCGTTTAATTAAGAAGGTAATTTTATATATATTGATAATGTTCATCACTTAACACAGCCATGTTGGAGGCTATGTCGCCCGGCGTAAGCTAGTACACGACCAAGTTAAGAGTTGTGTATCTCTTGGTGAGATTTGGCTTTAACACGGTTGGAACACGGCTATGATGGGAGGTCGTGTTCTTCTTGATTCAACATGGTTGAAACACGATCGTGTTGGGAGATCGTGTTCTTCTTGATTCAACACGGTTGAAACACAATCATGTTGGGAAGCCATGTATCTCTTGGCATAACTTTTGAACTTAACATGGTTGAAACACAATAATATTGGGAGGCCGTGTTCTTCTCATTTTAACGTAAGGGCAACACGATTGTGTTAGATGGTAATGTATCTCTCGGTTTGTTTTTCAAACCCTAATTTTTCTACCCTAATTCATCCAATCTCCTCATTTTCTAATCCTAAGCTTAAGTAAATCTAAAAATATGAATTAGAATTCCTTACTTGGTTTAAACTACGCTTAAAACTCTAATTTCAACAACTTCCACGCTTGTTCAATCTGCCCTTAAACCCATTCTTCAATTAAATCCCTATACACAAATAAAATTGTTCCATGATTGGGTCTTCACTATTAGAATAGGTCCTTTTTTAACTAATTGAGATCTCTATCTGTTCAATTAACCGCTTGATTCCTCTTTAATCACCTTAGGTTTTCTTATAAGGTTCTTTCGCCTTCTATCTCTCTATATGGTTGTAAGTTGTTCAAGTATGAAAAATGAGAAACCCTAGGTTATTCTATTTTTATAATCTGATTGAAAAAAGACAAAATTGCCCTTGTCCCATTGTCCTATTTATAACATTGCCATTTATTATGTTTATACATAGATTTATTTATTAAAAAAAATGTGTATTACAAAAGCTGCTTACTTCGTGGCTTTAGCTCTCATCCTTATTGTTACGTAGACTTTCTTGGATAATATTTTTTTTGTACTCCATGAATTGCCTCAAACTATCATTCTCATTCATATGAGAGGACTCCAGCTTTAGCGGTGCATTTTGAAAAGAATTATATCTCTGTATATGGTGTGCAATTTCAGTTGTCAAATAGCCTTAATCATCCTCAAATGGATGGACAAACTGAAGTTGTTTGACCATTGCTTAGAAACGCATTCAAGGTCGGTCTATGTGCACTGACATACAGAGTAGTCAACGTAGATGGTTAACCTCTCTTGCTGGATGGTGGTACCGTACCACATTTCATGCTACAGCCAGAGCGACTCCATGTGAAATCACGTATGGAGCACCTCCTTTTATTCATTTGCCTTATCTTCCCGTATAATGACGTTGGTAAATAGAAGCTTTTAAAAAAAAAAAAACAGTTTCATCTTAGACTTGCTCAACAGCGTATGGAACAACAAGCTGACAAACTCGGGAGGGACTGAATATTTCGAGTTGGTGACTGTTTATTTGAAACTTCAATTACACAGACAATCTAATGTTTTGGCAATATCAGATCACAAATTGTCTCTCCTTGTTGTTCTGGTTATTTATTTTTTATTTTTTGGGATGAAGTTGGTGTTTGCTTATCTTCCACATTGCCTTAAAGAGGCTAGAGTCTTGAGTTTCACAGCATCACAACACAGGAAGTATGTGGAAGGTTATTGCCAAATTCACCTACTCTTCCTTCTTTTATCCTTAATGCTGCCGTTGTGGTTGATCTTAAAACGAGAGTTTTGGTTAAATGGAAGAATAAGCCCCGAGATGAGGCTATATGCTTTTTCGAAAACATCCCACCCTTTTGCCCTTGAGCTCAAGGGCCATTTTAGGGGAAGGGCTGCTAATATGGCAATTTATGGGTTAGATTTTGCTGAGCTGGCAAGACTAGCAGTAGTTAAACTGTCGATTAGTTCAAAGTAGTGACTATTCTTAGGCATTAGGACATAACTGAATTATGGAACAAACACTTCTCCACCGCTTTCTTTCCTTGTTTTTTCCCTCCTTCCTCTGTAGATCTTAAATTTCTCCATTCGTAAGGCTCAATAGAAGTTCTTTCTCATCTAATAGAATTTCCTGTGTTCTTAATTGAATTTCTCAACTTCAATCAGAAGTAGCTCGAGACTAATTCAAAGTCAATATTAACAGAAAACTTAATATAGTTAATTGAAATTCTATTTTTATAAGATTTTAAAAATATTGAAGACTTAAATTAAAAAAAAATTAATGATATAAATAAAAAAGTAAGTAAATGTTAGTGATTAAAAGTATACTTTTCTTAATTGTAATCATAATCAAAGTACTAATTCAAGTGTCTAGTAATATAAACATGATGATCAAGATCATTTTTTAACAATTGTGCTTTTAAAAACCTCAATTACAATTTTGATCACTTAAGCTAACTTTTTTGGACTGAATTGAACATAGTGACTTCAAAATCTTGGTTACAGTTCATGTGGAATATAATAATTACTATTTTTCTATATATCTATTCCTGTATTTGATTAGTGAAATTGCTATTTTCTGAAATTGTTATTACTGTGAAATAAACAATTGCAATTCCTTTGTAAGAACAAAGGAATAGTTTCCAAATCTATCCATAAGACATCAAAGTAATTATATGCACTAGCCATTACTTCTCAATTCCTATTATTTAATCATTACAATATTCCTAATTTATTCCATTTTGTACCTAGGCTTAACCTGACTCTCCCACTTTTCAAGGTTAGAAATTCTGCCCGTGCTGCCAGAATTGTACTGCCCATGGTGCCTCTACATTTTAGATATTGTAAGCAACAGAACGTAAAAGTTGTCCATGAACGTCTAGATGTGGATTTGAATGCAAATAAATCATCGTTGTTGACTTATAAGACCATGCCATTCTCTTTTTATTGTCTAGAAACATCATCATTGTTGACTCCAAGAACATTTTACCAATTGTCAGGGAAAAACATCATTGTGGAATGTGAATAAAACAAGCAGGGAAAAACAATGAAGCCACGAAGAAAAACACAGGAGCTCTCGACTGGAGAGCAAGCCAAGAGGGTATTAAGAAAGCTGTATGTCCAAAATACAAATATGAAGTTTAGCTATATGAAGTGATCTGTCCATAATGAGAATTATGGAGCAAAATCAGTTTCAGGCCCCTTGCGGCATGTCCACGAGATGATTTCTTCAATGGAGATCGAGAATACTTTTCTTCTGGAATATCAGTAGCAAACGACCAATTCCGACCTCTTGGAGAGCTGTCAACCCACATAAACCTATCAGATAAGGGATTCACCAAACTCTCCCTGAACTCTTCTGCTGTCTCACACAGGATACCCTGCAAAAAACAGTTTGGCATGTTAAGAAGATTAGATTGTATTTGCATGAGATAAAAGACTATATTCTTGCATGTCTGCACAAAAGAGAAATATAAGCATTGTTTTTACCTCAGCCATGGCTTGGATTTTTAAAGACACATCGTTGCTCAGGAGAACCAGCTTTCCATTGTTCTTTAGCTTTTTAAAGATCAGAGCACATTCAAGGACATGATCTTCTGTTGTTGGTGAAGGTATAGTAACACAGGATGAAATTCTTGCAGAGTTTGATGCGATGATTGGGAAATCTTCACTTCCATCATCCAATCGCTGATGAGGAGTAGCAGGAGGGGTAGGAGCAACTGATCTTCCTTCTTCTACTGAGTTCTGGATATGAACCCACCACTTTGTATTCAACATGCTCTCTTCAATCCACTCTAAGATGGAAGAAACCTTGGTTGTTCTTCTAAACAAACTAAAACTTTGTCTCAGGCAGTTGAGCTCTCTTATAACTGATAGACAAGGAAATTAAAATATTTAAGTAATGAGAAAACAATTAGTAACACTTTGAATTTTAATTCAAAACTAAAATTCTTGACAGAACCATTCACCTATCCGGGGGATTATTAACTGGGTCCCTTTAAGACCTTGTAGAAGCTGCAATGACTTCCAGGACTCTTTTTTGAGAAAAGATGAAGTGTCTACAACCATGATCCAATTACTACTCGCTTGGTCAGCAAAGACATTCTACAAATGATATTTTTGTTATGTCAATTGACTCAAGATAATTTCTCTAAGTGGGTAAAATAAATCCCAAGAAGAATATATTTGATTTGAACTTACATTAGAGAAACTAGATTGGTTCTCATTTAACTTGGCACAATTGACTGAAAGATTTTCCCTTGTGGAAGCATCATATCCTGTTGATTTTGATTGGCTCCCAGGACTTGCATGTAAACAATTGAAAGGCAAACTCTCAACAGGTCTCTTTGTTCTTGATATCTCTTGTAAACATGAGCGATTTCTAGATATGTGTTTCATTTTTTTGCGCTCTCCAAGGACTCTTGGAGTGTGATTCTCTTTGTCCAGAGAATGATAGATTTCTTCCTCGGCACAATCCCCTAGGATGGAAGAAGGTTTTAAAATAGAGTCCCTGAATGACTCAGGATGGTGAATTCCTACTTTGATGGCACTTTTTGAAGCCTTTGGTGTTATATTTTCCTTGTCAGGGGTAAAACTCTCTTCTTCCTCTCCTTCCAACCCATTAAAAAGGGTTCTAGGAATGTTCTCTAAGTTCTCCCTACTGTTCTGATTTTTACAATCCAGAACAGCACTTCTTGCCTTTCCTTTGCTTTTGCCAGTTTTAAGTTGAAGATCCATAGCAGGCTTACCTCTTCGTGACCAAATGCTGGAGAGGTTAGATTTTGTCCCATTTACTTCATCAAACACTCTGGAATTATGTTCTTCTATGTTGAGCTTCTGATCACAAAGTATTTCCTGGAAAGGCATAAATGAAATTACAGATTGTGTAACTTGATGTACTGAAAAATCATCTCTCCCTTCTTGTCCATCCTTGCACAAGGTTTGGTCTTCAGATGAATTGCCCTTGTACTCATGGGCATCTCCGTGATTTCTTGATAATGCTGACAACCACTTCTGCGGGATGGAATTATCAGCTTTTACTTCCTTTGGCAGTTGACTTCTGATTTTTGAATGATTCTCAGGCAAGGACATTTGAGAAAGTACCTTGGAACAATGGTCATCTCTTGCTTTATTTTCATTTCCCAAACAGCTGTCAATGTCTTTGGATATTGCAGCAGCTAAATAGCTTTCTTGATCATCACATTCCAATTTCACCTTGCTAATTTCATCTACTCTAGATGGTTCAGCAGAAATATCAATACAGCTATGCTTTTCTTGGTCATATGCCTTTACAGCAGTCTCAGAGGGAGCTCGAAGGGGTGACTCCAAATCAATACATAATCCCCTATTTTCTTCAAAAACTGAAGACATCATGTTCTCAAGCATTGGTGAACTTTCAGTGAGAAGTACAGAGCCAATACTACCCACCATGATATCCGATGAGTTCTTTTTCTCAGATATTGCAGCAGCTAAATAGCTTTCTTGATCATCACGTTCCAATTTCACCTTGCTAATTTCATCTTCTCTAGATGGTTCTGCAGATATATCAATACAGCTATGCTTTTCTTGGTCATATGCCTTTACAGCAGCCTCAGAGGGAGCTCGAAGGGGTGACTCCAAATCAATACATAATCCACTATTTTCTTCAAAAACTGAAGACATCATGTTCTCAAGCATTGGCGAACATTCAGTAAGAAGTATAGAGCCAATACTACCCACCACGATATCTGATGAGTTCTTTTTCTCAGTGTTACTTGCGTTTGAGTACAAACTCTCCCCCAGCATACCATGCATCAGTGAAGTTTCACTAAAAGCCAAAGGCTCAATAGCATGCTCCAGCATTGGTGAACTTTCACTAAGCATAGAGCCAAAACTATCCACCACTATATCTGATGAGTTCTTTTTCTCGGCGTTACTCGCACTCAAATACAAACTCTCCTCTGGTATATCAAGCATCGGTGAAGTTTCACTAAGAGCCAAAGGCTCAATATCACACTCCCGTAAATCTGAGGTGTTTACTTCCTTGGTCTTACTCTCATCAAAGCACAAAATCTCCTGCTGTGTAGACATAAGGGAGCAAAGTGAAGGTTTTCCACACTGGAAAGCCGAGCTCTTTTAGAAGCATAATAGGTGGGGTTTGGGGTTGGAAAGAAAAAGAGAAGTGCATTACCTGTCTCACATTGTCCTCTGAAGTAAGCAAATCTTCCAAGTTTTGAGCATGTTTACGTTTGATCTCCACCAGCGGCTCCTCCTATATTACCGATAAGGTAGAGCAGATATTTATAAGAAAGCACCAAAATTTTGTTTAACAAAACATCAAGAACTAATGATCCGTTTGTATTACCTTATATCTCCCCAGTTCCACTTCTTCTCCAATCACTTTATCTTCCTCAATTTCTTTCTCTTCAGCCACTGAGGCATCCAATTTCGATAAAAATGAATCTTCCAAATTGTATGCATGGTCCAACGGTACCCAATGCAACCGGTATATTCTGCTTGATCCACCCAGTCGTATCGTATCTCCCTCTCTCAGCTCAACTCGAACCCCCGGCTCGATCTTCCTCTCAGAAACCCAAGTCCCATGTACTGATCAGACAGAAGAAGAAGTTAAGGAGTAACTGTTATCTCATACCCACGGATAAAGAACATTTGGATCACACCAAATCAAGAATTCACCTTAAATCCATACAACACAAAGCAATTAATCACCGAAAGCAAGTAAGAAAACAAGGCATGCCGCTCTAATACAACAATATTTCCTTTAATCCAGCTCGAAATTAAGCAACTTAGCAATAGTAATAGAACAAGAAAAACCACTAAATATATATCAAGAGGCCAGCCAATCAAAATTCAAAACCCAAGAAGCATCTCGGCATCAATATTTAAGAGAAAGAAAAGAAAGGAAAGAAAGCCAAAACCTAAATAATTACCGGAAGATAAGTCGATTACGAAGATCTTGTACGCCGAACAATCGGGAAAGATCTGGAGGTGGAATCTACTGATGCTGGGGTGGGTCAAGACAATGTTGCAGTGGGGATGTCGACCGACCAGCAAGACTTCTTCTTTTTGATCCTGAAGGGCTGAGATGGATTGGGAAAGTGGGGAAGGTGGGTCGTTGACGACAAAGATGTTCTTGAGAACCGCACCGTTTTTGAGGACCGTGAATACCGGGACCTTTTGTTGCGGAGGTGTTGAGATGGTTATGTTGCCCGCCATTTCAGGAGAGAGACTGAAGTGGAGTGAAGGAGTGCGAGAAAGGTTTGCAGAGGATGATTGGAACAAATGGAGGAGAAGGGGAATGAGGGTTTGATTTTGAACTGGGAAAAAGTGGACCGTTTGACTTGAAATTTCAATTTCTAGCTAACGGCTCTTTTTAATTTGGGTGCGCCGCAAAATGAGTTATTTGATATTTTCATATCAAACGGTGATGAAGGTCTTCTACCTCTTAATAGTTTTTTTTTTTTTCTTACATTTATCCTTTCCTTCATGACTCTTCAAATTCAATGATTCTCCTACATGTACCGGATATTAACATTATATTTACACATTGAAAAATGGGCTCAGAAAAAAAAAAAAAAAAAAAACAAACAATCTTTCTTTTCTTATTTCACAATAACGCCCAGTTTAAAATCTATTTTAAAATAAATTACTATCGTTAATACACTCTTTCTCTTAAGATTTTTTTTTTTTTTTTTGGATTTATTTTCAATCCAATTATAAATTATTAGGCTTCTTGGATATAGGTTATGAATTGTGGATGGTTTGTTTTGTAATTTTAATTAAAGGATGAACCATTTAGGTTTTAGGTTATAATTAAAAAATTTGAAGATGGTTGAAGTAGATAAGTAAACTGTGAAGCTTTTTATGTTGTTTTATTGTTTTTATCAGAATTGTTGGAAAAATTGTGATGCTAAAGTAAGATGGATATTCTTGTGCTTCTTTCAAATTGAAGTAAAATAACCAGTCTCTTTTCCTCCTTGAGGCCTCAGCAATTTTATTTTCATCAGACAGACCTAGCAAATGGCCTAATGAGTAGTGTTGCATCATGTTACACGTGTGGCCATTGCAACAGCAACAGCTTCCAATTTCAGTTGCAGCAGCTATAAAGAAAATGATCAATTCCAAATAGGTAAAGAACAATCCTCTTTCTGATTCTCACACCCTTTTTCTTTATTTGCTAGAATAAAACTTGGTTTTCTTCTTAAATTTTGCTCGGAGTACCTATATCTTCTCATCATGATGGATTTTATATTCCTAAATCTTATACTTAGCAAACAATAATATTTTTTTTTTTCTTTTTTGTTTAATTTGTGCTCCATTTAACTCCCATATTTCTATCTATCCATACTTAGTGTGTTTCAAGTGCTTGAGGACCCCAGACAAGGAAATCATAGAATCAAGAAAGCCAAAATGTCTAATGTCATGTTTCTGAAGAAATTTATTTATTTACTTCGAAGTACATCTTTTCACATGATTGTTTAGTAGAGGTATTAATAATTTTAACAAATTTAACCAATTGCCTATAATAGCAACGTACTGTCCCCTTCACTCCAACTTTAATTGTCAATACTTGTCATATAAGTTTATGACCCCACTTTTTCTAAGATAGTGCTTGGATTATACTATTGAACAATACAAACAGAACTAAATCGTACATAATAAGGAGAATAGGATAGTATAATTTTTTTATATCACGTTTGATATGTGCAGTATTTTTGTAATGTTTAATATTTAAATATATAAAATACTGTACTAAACATGATATATGATGTAATGGAGAAAGATTTTTGTGTTTTTGTCCAATAAATTTAATTTTTGTACTATATTTTAAATGATACAAAAAAAATAAGTAGTTTTTCTAATACTTTAAGATCATTTTTGACAAGTAACCAAGAAAATATGTAAATCAAATAAATAACAAAATATTTTATACAGTCTAATATTATAAATTTTTTAGGAATTAGTTTGTGATGAGAGAAGCAATTGTTAGCATCAGTTTTCAAACTACACCCTCGAAGCAAGGTTCACTTTTTCTAGCCAACATTTGCCTATGCTTAAAATTATGGAAAATGTTGAACTTTTGTTCGGTGAAATGAATTCTTAATGCGCAATGAAATTATAGTTAGGGATTAGATTGCACGTGAGAGTGATAGCTACGATAATAATATAAATTTTGCATTTGATTATTTTTTATAAATAATATAATAAGAAAATATAATTATCTTTGGATGAAAATTTGTTGTGTTAAGGATGTTATAACTATGTTGTGCAGGCCTATTAAAATGCGTCATATGGCATGTAATCTTTTACAACTAGTTTCTATTTTTTTCATATGTCTCCATCCTTGAATTAAACTCTATATGTAATGTATTTTAACAAGCAAACACAATATGGTTATTGCATTTTTGATACAATAAATTTTCATCCAATTATCTTTATACTCATAGCACGGTTCGTCATCTACTAGTATATATACACACACATACTAGTTCAATTAATGTGCCTGTGCTAAATATTGGATTATTATTATTGTTATTATTTAAGGAATGTTAGAAAAATAAAAGTATATGAAAATATGGAATGTGTCTTCCTTTAGCCTTTTAACAAGTATATAGAATGTGTTTATAAAGAAATAAAGGTAGTTTTAATTGCACACACATGTGCATGGGCATGCATATACACACATAGAGCTCAAAAATTGCATATAATTATAGACATGAAATGTTTTTTCACTTAACCTCTTAACAAGTGTTTGTGATGTGCTTAACAAGAAAAAAAAAAAAAAAGCTTAAAATTGCATATAATTATAAGTATAGAACGTTTAAACTGCTATTTGGTTTTTGCATACAAGTATAGTGTTGAACTTATAGCAAATAATAATGTAGTTAGAAAAAAAAAAAGGTATCCACTATGTTTATGACATCACATTTTCACTATGATTTAACTATAAAAAATTGTAAAATAAATTACAAAAAGGTAACATGTGTTTTTTATCGTTTGCAAAGCGGTTATGTGTATTTTGTTTTTTTGAAAAAAGGTAATATGTGTTTTTTATTTAATTTTGTGTTAATAATAAATAATGACACATGTCAATATTCTATTGGTTGCTCAGTTATTTTCTTTTTTAAAATTATTTTCATTTTTTTGTTCTTTTTTATTTTCTATAATTTTTTATATTTTTTATTAACTTATATAATTTACTAATATTACTTTATTTAAGTAATTATTTACTAACCTATAGAATATTGATATCTATCATTATTTATTATTAATACAAAATTAAATAATACCGATTACCTTTTTTGCAATTTACCTAAAATTGTATATATAAATTAAATAGAAGTAATGTTGAGTATGATGTTTTGCCTCAGTAATGGGATTCGAAAATGTCATATTTTCATTTTGAAGCTTTGGTGTATTTTCAATTTCAGATATAAACATTTAAGTTACTAAATGTCATATACAATCAAACTTTTCTTAATATTGTTAATGCCTTGGTTCGCTCTAATGCCATTAAACATGTTAGCTTTTTAAGCCAACAAGGATATAACACATGCCATCAATACTTAAAAGGACTTCTTATAGCTATCCAACTAACTAGACATATAACTAAACATCAATGAGGTCATCAACTACTAGGATGCTACATGGATAAGCATATTTTTAAATTGTAATTATTAGTGAAATACTTTAAAAAGAAGTTTTTAAAATGAAGGATAAAAGGGTAAATTTCCCCCATTTCCTTAATTAAAGGACATGAGTTGAAAAATTTATTTTGTAGAAAACTAAAAAAAAAAAAAAAACTTCCTTACTCTCTCCCTCTCTCTTTCTCTCTCTCTCTCTATGTGCACCTTTTTCTTTCTCTCTTTATCGTTAGTGGCACTGAAACCCTCTCCACTATTCTAAGGATTCCAATATGTATTCTTCTTGACAAATTAAAGGTAAGGAAATAACTAGGTTCTTTTATTAATTACCTTTCTATTCCCATTTTATGTCCACATGTTAGATAAGGTTTGTTAATAAAAAGAGATAAGAGACCTTGGTGTAGGTGTGTGCATAGTGTAAGCAAAGTGGTATCAATGCAAGAAGTGTTATCAATCAAGCAATGTTCTCATCCTATTTCCACTCTCATTAGGTTGGTATTTGCCATAAAACCATAATAAGGAGTTCTTTAGAAAATTAGGTCTTTCATTGCATCTAAGATTTGTTCTTGTTACATTTGAGGGTTATGCTTGTAATTGGAACATGTGATCACTAATCTCTAGATATTTGATTTTTTTAAAAACCAATTTTAAGGAAGTAAAAAAAATCTAGAATTTGTTGGTTTTGGATGAATAAAAAAGGAAACAATATTAATAGAAGTCTGGTAATTATTATGGATATTTTAATATGTGATTAGAAGTTTATTTGGTAATATAAATCTTGTTAATGATATTTTTATGGTTGGGGACTTCATTGGAGCACCCTAGGTCAAATTTTACCATTTAACGTTAATTTTGGGGGATAAGTTAACCACATCAAGCCAAGAAAGGCCATGTTCAACCACCTTGCCTTACAACCTCTTATATTAGTTTTTTAAGGGTTAAGAATGTGAATTTTAATTATATTTAGGGTTTTAAATCATTTTTTATGTAGGTTAATAGGCTTTTATTTATCTTGATTATATCATAATGTTCTAATTTGATTTTGTTTTTGTAGGTATGGAGCTAAAGAAGGCTAATCTTGTTGAGCTATTAGCCCAACATAGGGCAATTGCTATTGATATGAAGAAGGGAAAGATTGCTCCGTAAGGGAAGAAAACCCCTCAAAATCCTAAGGGGAAGAGGACTAGCATTGCTAAGGGCGGGAACGCTTAGCCAAGCAAACTTGCTACTAACCCTATTGGTAAAGGAAAGGGGAAGGCCAAGATAGATGACACCTAAAATCAAAGAAGAGGGGCCATGAGGAGGTTGATGAGAGTGGCTCTTAAGAAGCTTAGTAAGATGAGTTGGTTATCCTAGATGAAGAGGCGCATAAGCAATACCATCCCTTCACCTAACTAGTCCAACTTAAGAAAAGGCAAGAGCTAGGGAATGAGAGGAGGGTGACCAAGCCGCAAATTGAGGGATAATAGGTCATTGCCTCATCCTAAGCCTCCTCTTTTGAATATGCTACAAATCCTGCCTTTATGGCACAAAGGCCTAAGTTCGTCTTGAATTAGGACATTTGTGTTGGGGATAAAAGCTTCAGCAATTAAGCTACGTATACTAACTTGATGTCCAATTCGATCTTTCCCAAATATTGGCGAACATTGAGCTACGTATACTAAGTTGATGTCCAATTCGGTCTTTCCCAAAGATTGGCAAACATTGCAGGATGATAGGTCTCTAGAAAATGATGACACCCTAGAAGGTTACATTAGCACCAATGAGGTATGCAAATGCAACAATTATTTCATCTATCTTACTGTTCTTTTTTATGTTGTAATTGAATGCAATTGGTGCAAAAGCTCCTAAAGGCTTAGAAAGAGGAGAAGAGGAAGGTATGGCAAGCTAATTCTGAGTACAATATCCTTCTTGACAAGAACCATAAATTGCATAATCGCATTAAGTATCTATTGTAAAGAGCTTAGGAAACAAAAACATTATAGGAAAAGTTGAAGAGGAGGTTCGGCAAAAGATGGCGAAGGCAGACAGATTAGTCAAGGAGGCTTAGGCTCAAGTGGAAACAATGAACTAGAAACTTGATGCTATAGCAAGTAGGAACATTGCTCTTTAGATAGAAAATTCTAATGCACACCTTTGATGAGAAGAGCTAGAGAAGGAGGTTGCTAAGCTCAAAACTTAGCTCGACTTGGCTAATGACAAGCATATTGTTTTGAGGCCACTAGTCAACCCCTTTGATGATAGGGAAAGGGAATATTATACCAACATCAACCGATTGACTCAAGGAGGAACTTAGGTGCCACTAGGCACAAATCAAAGAGTTTGAGTGGAATTTTGGTGCAAACTTAAAGTGCCCTAGGAAGGAGGTCTTTGATGAGATCATAGGAAGCCAAGAATGGTTAAAGCTTCAAGCAAACATCTTCAATGTTAGGATAAAGATAGCCAAGAAGTTAGTCTTAGAACATTATCTAAACCTTCAATTAGACATCTTAGACTTTAGAGATGGCACTCTTGTTGACTCCAAGGTTCCTTTAGAAGAGAGTGCTAGTGAAGTGCTTGACACTAAGGTAGCTAAGGAGGGTTAAGCTAAAGAAGGCGAAGAGATCCCTCTCTCTCCAAGTTTTGGCTCTCAAGTGGACTCAAGTTAAGTTGAGGAGGTCCCACCCCCTCCAATATTTGATCCTCTAGTGGATTGCAGCCCCCTATTGGAGGTTGGGTCGGTAGAAGTTGAGCGTGGCGATTAAGCATTCAAAGCCATGGTGAATCCTCCTTAACATTAAAATGGCTTTGCTATTCTTTTTCTTTTTTTCTACCTCATGTAATTCCTCATGGTCAAGATATCAACCTTGACCTTATAAAGAGATTATCATGAATGAACAAATGAATTTCATTATTTACTCTATCTCCTTTATATCTTTATCTTCTCTCCTTCCTCATTTTCCTTATTTATTTTGTTATGTTATTTAGAGGATCCATCAACTAGAGCTAAGCTTAGTCAGATTCCTTCATGAGTTTGTGGCGATCAAGGAACCTGCTCCTTGCCAAGAGTACCTTGGACATTCAAACTCAAGTTTGGTCAATAAAGTATCCTTCTAGGTGGGATCGGGGTTACTAACCAACGAAGCCTGAAAAGGCTAGGTCGTCTTGTTCACTTATGTAAAAACTATCTGTTTACCTTTAAGCTAGGATTTTAGCATTTCCTCATCTCAAATGAGGTTAGGAAGTAGGAGTCCGTTCACCTTGATTAGGACTGGGACTTAGAAGTTAGTTTACCTCAAGTAAGGCTATGACTTACAACTTGTTAATTGTGTTGGCATAACTGAGCTAATCACGTTATAACCTTTAAACTATTTCTCGATACAAACAATGAAATAAAATTGGAAAAAAAAAGGTTGATAACTTTTACTAATTATACAAATATTACAATACAAGCTTAAGGACTATTTAAAATATTGCCTAAGGTTATCAGCATTCCATGTTTTAGGAATGGGCTAACCATTGAGCCATTCTAATTTGTATGCATAATGCCCTACAATTTATCTAACATTAATTGGATCTTCCTAATTAGGTGCTAGCTTTCCTTGGCCTTCCCTAAATCTCATGGCTTCAAGCTTTCTACACACCAAGTCACCAGGTTAGAAGACCTTATACTTAAACTTCTTGTCATAATAATAAGCTACCTTTCATTAGTAGGTGGCCACTCTTATACTTACTAGGTCTCAGACTTCGTCTATCACATTGATATTAGTTTTGAGGCTAACCTCAATTGCTAGCACATCTAATTTTTATGTGAAATTGTTCAAGAGCTCTAGTTTAATTGGCAAGATCACTTTTAAGCCAAAGACTGGGTTGAAGGGGATTTCTCGTGTTGTAGTTCTATACATAGTTTGGTACACCCACAAAATGAATGGGAGCTTGTCTACCCATTTTCCCTTGGCATGGTCCACCTTTTTCTTGAGACTATTAAGGATTGTCTTGTGACAACTTCTACCTACCTATTGGATTGAGGGTATGTAACCAATGTGTAGCACTTCAATCTACTTTTTAAGTAAAAGTCTCATAACTTAACATTATCAAATTGAGTTCCATTGTTGGCAATCAATGTGTTAAATTTGCACATGATTAAGTTCCGTACAAAGGTCTCAATGTTCTTCTTTGTGATCTTAGCTATGATTTCCACTTCTATCCATTTGGTGAAGTAATCTACCATAACTATGATGTATTCCCATAAACCAACTACTTTGGGGAAAGGGCCTATGATGTCAAACCACCACTTAGTAAAAGGCTAGGGATTGGTGAAGGGTGGAAGGTTATTGCTCAAGAATTGGTCTACGAGTGCATGCTTCTAGCACTAGATACAACTTTAGACCTTTTCCTTCACATCCTTTTTTCATAGTTGGCTAGTAGTACCCAAGATAGAGAGCTTTGATGTAAAAGGCTTGTCTCTTGATGTGATTACTGTTAACTCTTGAGTGCAACTCTTCTAGAACATGTGGGGATTCATCGAGCCTTAAACATTTTAGATAGAGGAGGCTATATCCATGTTGATACAACTAATCATTGTATTAAGATTCCTTGAACATCAATTTCCTTGCTTATTTCCTATCCTCTAAGATAGTGTCATGCTTCATTTAGGTGATATAAGGTCCATCCAACTTGGCTCAATTAATGCAAGTTGTATCTCTTAGCATTGTTGATAAGGCATGTTGATACTTTTATCTAGTCGATAATCTATAAATACTTTTCTATCTAGGTTAGAAAGGTTGGTTGAGGCTAATCTTGAGAGGCTATCCACCTTAGAATTCTCTACTCGTAGGATCCTGGTAATGTTCCAAGTAGGGAACTTCGATACAAATGCTTGTATAACCTCAAGGTACTTAGTCAACCCCCCTTCTTTCACTGCATGCTTTCCCTTGATTTGTTAAATAACTAGTTGAGAATCTAAGAAGATCTTCAACTTTTTTGCACTGACCTCCCTTGCTAACCTCATGCTTGCTATAAGTGCTTCATATTTAGTTTCATTATTGCTGGTAGGGAACTTAAATTTTAGTGTGTAGTAAACCTTAGTCCCATGTGATTCTTATAGCACTGGTTCAACTCCACCCCCTTCCCCCGTAAGTGGACAAGTTATCGATGTGGAGAGTTCACATCAGTGTAGCTTATGTACCTAATGCTTCCATTTCCACTTTATGCTTTACGACAAAATCATATAATACTTGTGCTTTGATAGCCTTACATGGTTGGTATTGGACTCTATATGCATAAGCTCTAGGGTATACTTTACCATCCTTTTTAATGCATTTAGCTTATGTAAGATTTGTTGCAAAAGTTGGTTAATAAGGATAACCACTTGGTGTACTTTGAAATAAGGTTAGAACTTCCTTATCAAGATCACCATTATGATTGTGAACTTCTCTACCTTTGAATATATAATTTCTGGTCTTTGTAGGATATATCTTAAGTAATACACGAGCTAATGCTCCTTTCCCTTAGCTCTGACCAAAACTAAAGAAAGGGCTTGACCACTGATGGACAAATACAAGTATAACTCTTCTCCAAGGATAGGCTTAAATATCACTGGTAGAGATGTTAGGAATAATTTAAGCTCGTCATATGCTGCTTGGCACCATTTGGTCCACTGAAACTTCAACAGGTTCTTTGGGATGTTAAAGAATTCTACACGCTTCTTTGCAGACTTAAACACAAATTGGCTAAGCATGGCACTCCGACCTATGAGCCATTGGACATTTTTTATGGTCTCTAAGGGTTGCATATTTAGGAAAGTTCGTATTTTCTCTAGGTTAGCCTCAATGCCACACATTTTGACCATGTACCTAAGAAACTTTCCTTAGGTTATCCAATAACCCCAAATACACTTTTGGAGGTTGAGCTTCATATTATATTCACTTAGGGTGTTAAAAGTTTCTTACATGTCCTTGAGATGGTTGTTGGGCCACTTACTCTTAACTATCATGTCATCTACATAGACCTTTAGTTGCACCCGATTTGAGGTTCTAAAATCTTTATCATAAGTTGCCCTAGCATTCTTAAGTCTAAAAGGTATAACATTGTATTAATATGTCCCAAAGTTGTGATGAAGGAAAAGTGTACCTAGTCAGGCTCATACATCCATATTTGATTGTAGTTTAAAAAAGCATCCATAAAGCTCATAAGTGCATGGCCTTAGGTTAAGTCAACAAGTTAGTCAAATCTTAGGAGGGGGAAACAATCCTTTAGGTAAGCTTTGTTTAAGTTGATGAAGTAAATAAACATCTACCACTTCTTATTAGACATTTTGACTAGCACACGGTTTGCTAGCCACTTTAGATATAGCTCATCCCTCATGAAGTCAGCTTTGAGCAACTTTGCACCTCCTCTTCTATAGCCACTTGTCTTTTCTTGAGCTAAAATATCTCTTTTTTTTCTTAATGACCTTGCAAGTTAGATTGATGCTGAGTCAGTGCACCATGGCCTTTAAGGGTAAGTGATAAGTGTTGAAAACCAATTATAATTAATTAATTTTTATCTAGTTCCAGTCTAATTATTGAGCACATTTAAATAGACATTACACTTAATTAGTTTATATTTTAATTTCAAGTCTTCAAAAATAACTTTGGATGAAATGAAGCAATCTCACATAAGTTTCATGCAAATTGGAATTAAAATAATCAAGTTATGAAGGCAAAATAGGCAACACAGTCACCAACATGATCGTGTTAGGAGCCATGCCAAGCTTATAGAGAAAAGTAAGTTAAAAGGCTTGGTGTATAATTGTGCTAAAAGCATTTAGAAGTACATAGGTTAAACATGTTCATATCGAAGACCATGCTGAAGCCAATTTGTAATTTTTCAATAAAATTCATTGTTGAAAGGTACACAGGTGTCGAGTCTAATTTTTTTCATTTTTTAATCTGATTTACATTAAACCATATGCTCATTTAATGTAAATTATTGACTAAGATTAAAAAAATAAAAAGAAAAAAGAAAAAGGAGTCACCATCCAATCGAAATCGAGAAAAATGTTAAATTAAGACTAATTGAGCGGATTAGTCTTAATATGATTACTAGTTTGTGAGAAAAAAAAATCTTTTATACCAAACATTTTGGCGTTCAAGGGCTATCTGATTAAAACTTTATGTTACCACTTTCTAACCTTCCAAAAAAAAAATTAAGAAAAAAAATACTAACCTAGTTTGGGTCGTTGAAGATTGTTTTCCAATGACGATGGTAGATGGCAATAGAGGACAACAATGAGTAGCGAAGGATGGTAGTGATGGTGGTGGTTGGAATTTCTAGAGTGGGGAAACACAATTAGATTGTTGGAGTGGAGTGATCAGCAAAAAAAAATAAATAAAGAGAGAGAGAAGACGTTTTCAGAAAAAAAAATGGAAAGGTTTGAGCCTTTTTTCTTTTTTTTGAGAAAATTTTTTGTAAATTTTTTTTTCACCCCCTTCAAGCAGAGTTAGAGCTCTATTTAAAAGTAAACATGAGTTGAACGAATGGGGGAGAAGAAAGGTCGAAGGTCGGAGATTTTGTTTTTTATTGTGGAAGCATTTTTTATTTAATTTCTTTTATTAATGACTTTATTGCACATTTAATTTGATTCCAAAAGTTATTTGCTTCTTAAATTATGTTGTTTGATCTTCAGTAAGTTTTGAAATGTTAAAAGAAAGAAAAAAAATTCCGAGGTCCTCGTAGTCTTCCATGGTAAATTAGTCAAAGGTAAAAGATGATGAAAATGTAGGTTTAACCTACATTTTTCATTGTAACAAAAATGGAGCAAAAAAAAGAAAACATAGGTTGAATCTACATGTTTCATTGTAAGGCAAAATACTAAAAGAAGAAAATGTAGGTTCAACCTAGATTTTCACCGAGAGAAAAAAAATCTCACACACTTTCGTGAGCAAGGATTTGATCTTACGTCTTTTACAATTTTGTGCATGTGTTTTCCAATAGGCTATTGGCCTATGCCTTGAGCATATAATGTAACTAAATTACATTTATTCTATTTTTTATTATTAAAAAATAAAAAAAATCAAATCAAATCAAATAAAAATGGTGTGTTTACAGCTGTCCCTCTTTGTAGTGAAGTTTGATAAAAACTTTACTATAAAGACTAAAGAGATACACCATTTTTTGCTTATCAATATACTTTGAAGAGTTATAAAAATATTTTAATGAATTAGCTAGAGATGTCTAGGATGGTATTTTATGGGTTAACTATCTTGTATTGGGAAATGTCCTTATAGACTAATAAGCCTAAGAAGAGAGGAATTTTAGGATAGTGCCCCTATAAGTTGATTAATTTGTATAGAAAAGTGTCTATTATAGACTAGCAACCTTAAGAAAAAATGAATTTAGGATAGTGCCCCTATGGGCCAACCGATGGGAAAGCATCTATTATAGGCTAGCAATCTTAAGAATAGAGAAATTTTATATAGTGCCCCTATAGGCTAACTAATTTATATAGGAAAGCATCTATTACAAAGCAGCAACCCTGAAATGATATTTAGGAAAGTGTACCTATAGGCTGACTAATTTTTATGAGAAAGCGTCTGTTACAAACTAGCAAACCTAAAAATGATTTTTGGGAAAGTGCCCCTATAGGTTGATTAATTCTTATGGGAAAGCATCTATTGTAGACAAGCAATCCTAAAAATGATATTTAGGAAAGTGCCCTTGTGGGTTAACAAATTTTTATGGAAAAACGTTTATTATAGACTAGCAACACTAAAAATGATTTTTTAGGAAAATGCCCTTATGGGTTGATTATCCTAAAGCATATTAAAATTTAACTACTTATGCATGACATATTTTTAATAGTGAAGAATCTTATCTAGTTTTATAGATAGCGCCTAAACAATGAACCCTCTTTCTTGTAGTTTAACACACTCATTTACTTGTCTCTATCTTGAATCAACTCCTTCTATCATTAGATGAACCATGCTTGTGTGATATTCACTTTCACTTTAAAATTTCAACTCTTTCAATCCATTTTGCTCAAATTATCTCTGCTCCCATTGTTTGGGACTCTAACTTGAAATAGCAAAAGAAACTCCTTTTTGAAAAAGATGAAACCATGATGGAGTATTTGAAGAGCTTTCATTATTCATTATTTTTTTATTCTATGTGACTTCCCTCATGTTTAAGTGTATAAGGAAAAATAGGAGTAAAGAAGAAAGAAACTTATCGATAAGGAGAGAGATGATCGATCCAATGACCAATGGGGATATCCACTTTACATGTAGATGGTAAAAATTAAACCACAAAGAGACCAATGACTTTTTCAATAAACTCGAGTAAGATTCCATTAATTCATCAAGGATAATACATTTTAACTACATCAAAATTTACAAGGTCCTTCAAATCTAGACCGTCCATTTGTGACAAAATTAATGCCTCTCTAGATAACATTCTTTTTACAGAATATGGCCTCTCATAATTAGGAGTAAACTTTCCTCTAGGATAATGTATATTTGGGAGGATCTTCTTTAAAACTAAGTCACCCTCTTGGAAACTTCAGGTTCTCACTTTTTCATTAAAGGCTCTAGCCATTCTTTGTTGGTAACATTGGCCATAGCATAATGCTGCTAACCTCTCTTCATCAATTAGACTCAATTGGTCAACCCACTTTTTCGCCCAATCATCTTCATCTAGTTGAGTTTCTGACAATACCTTAAGTGATGGAATCTCAACTTTAACTGGCAATATAGCTTTAGTACCATATACCAAAGAGTAAAGGCTAGCTCCTATTAGTGTTCAAATGGAGGTCCGATAGGCCATAAGTGCAAATGGTAACATCTTATGCCAATCTTTATAAGTAATGACCATCTTTTCAATAATCTATTTGATATTTTTATTAGCTACTTCTATAGCTCCATTCATTTGTGGTCAATATGGAGTGGAATTTTTGTGATTGATTCTAAAATGTTAGCACAATTCCGTCATGAGCTTGTTATTGAGGTTCGTGCCATTATCTGTAATAATTAGCTCAAGAGATCCATATCGAGCAATAATGTCCCTTTTGATGAATTTGACCACTACTCCTTTGGTAACATTGGTATATGAGGAAGCTTTAACCCCTTTGGTAAAATAACCGATTGCCACCAATATGAATCTATGACCATTAGATGCTTTTAGATTAATTGGTCTAATTACATCTAAACCCCACATAGAGAATGGTCATGGTGAAGAAAGTGTATGAAGTTCTTGAGGAGGGGCATTTATTTTGTTAAAATAAATTTGACATGGATGACAACGTCTTACATGTTCGATGCTGCTAGATTCCATAGTCAATCAGTAATAATCCAGTCTCATGATCTTCTTAGCCAGCATGTAGCCGTTCATGTGAGGACCACACATTCCTTTGTGTATCTTTTTCATAAGGGTGTCTGCTTCTTTCTCATCCACACATCTTAATAATGTACTATCAAGTGATTGCTTATAGTGTGAATACACTTAACAAAAAACGACTTGCTAATCTTCTAAGCATTTTTTTGTCTTTCTTGTCAACTTTTTCTAGATATCTTCCATCCTAAAGTAGGATCTTAATGTCATAATACCGAGGCTTATCATCTTGCATTCCTTCAGCAACTAAATAAAAAGCAGGTTTATCTTCAATCTCAATCCTGAGAAGTTGGATTTCAATCCCTTTTGTTATTTGAGTCAAGAATGCCAATGTAACTAGGGCATTAGTAAATTGATTTTACACCCTTAATATATATGTGAATGTGATCTTTCTAAACTTCCCTATTAATTGTGACAATTGTTGATAATAAGGTACCAATTTTGGATCTTTTGTCTTATACTCTTCTCGGGTTTGAAAAATGATGACCAAGGAGTCCCCATATATTTTTAATTCATGAATTCCCATTTCCAAGGCCATTTTGAGACCTAAAATGCATGCTTCATATTTTGCAATATTGTTAATATATGGAAACATGAGCCTCATTGCTATAGGGAATTTGTAACCTTTAAGTGAGACTAGCATTGCTCCTATTCCATAGCTAAATACATCGGTTGCTCCATCAAAGTGTAATTTCCATTTGAGAATCTTTTCTTTTTTTAGAATTAGGATCATTTTCAATCACCAATATATCTTCATCTGGAAATTGTGCTTGTGGTTCTTGGGAAGTTTTTTCAAGTGGATGTTGAGCCAATTGACCAGCTACAACTTAACCTTTAATTGAACTCTAATTCATGTAGGTGATGTCAAACTCAGATAATAACATTTTCTATTTAAAAATCGTACCAGTGAAGGCTGGTTTGTCTGCCAAATACTTTAGTGGTTCATGTCTTGTTAATAATTCAACTGAATAGTAAAGTGTATATTGTCTAAGTCGATGCATGACCTAAACTAATGCACAACATGTCCTTTCTACTTCAGAGTATTTTTGTTCCCCTTCAATAAATTTCTTGCTCAGGTAGTAAATGGCCTTTCCCTTCCCCTTTCATCCTTTTATCTAAGCATATACCTTATAGATTCAAGTAATATTGTCAAGTACAAGAATAAGGAATTGCTAAGTTTAGTGGTCACCAATATAGGAGATTTCATGAGATATTACTTGATTTCCATGAAAGCTTCTTCATATTCTTCATTCCATTTTATGACAGCATTTTTTTTTAGTAGCTTGAATGAAGGGCAACATTTATCTATAAGTTGTGAGATGAACTAAGCAATGTAATTCAGACACCTAATTAGTCCTCTGACTTCTTTACATGTACGTAGAGGCAACATTTTCAATATTGCTTTGACCTTATCTTGGTCCACCTCAATACCTTTTTGACTAATCATGAAACCTAGTAATTTTCCAGAGATAACTCTACAAGTGCATTTTTCTAGATTAAGTTTCAATTAATACTTCCTTAACCATTTAAACAGCTTTTTTAGAGTGTCTACATGGTCTTTTCCTTCTTTGGATTTAGTGATCAAGTTGTCAACATACACCTCAATTTCGTAGTGCATTATATCAAGAAATAATGCAACCATCGCTCTTTAATATGTTGCCTAAGCATTTTTAAGACCAAAAGGCATAACCTTGTAACAAAAGGTACCTCAAGTTATGACAAAGGTTGTCTTAGTCTTATCTTCTTCTGACATCTTGATTTGGTTATACCTTAAGAAACCATCCATGAATGAGAAAAGATGGTTTCTAACTATATTATCTACCAAGACATCTATATAGGGTAAAGGGAAGTTATCTGTTGGTGTTGCTTAATTCAAGTCTCAGAAATCTACACATACACAAACTTTCCCATTTTTCTTTATTATTAGGACTATTTTAGTTACCCATTCAAGATAATTTGACACCTCAATAGACCTAAACTCCAATAATTTCGTGATTTCTTCCTTGATTTTCAGTAAAATATTAGGTTGGAATCACCTTAATTTTTGTTTTTTGGGTTTTATGTTTTTTTGCATAGGAAACTTATGAACCACGATTGATGAGTTAAGTCCTAGCATATCTTCATAAGACCATAAAAATACATTAAAGGTATTCAGATAATAGCTCCATTAACCTTCCTTTCTATACAACATTAAGATTGCCCCCAATCTTGAGATTCCTAGGGTGGTCCTCATTTCCTAGTTTGATTATTTCAATTAACTCATCAATGGAAACCCTACCCTATTCATATCTTTGCCAGTTCTCCTGAATTATTTTATGTTCATCAACATCATCCCCAACAACTAACCCAGTAGGGTCGAAGGTGACATTAATAATTTTACCTTCTACGTGTGCGAGATATCCTTGATTTTCATCATTGGATCTAGATAAATGTATAAAGAAAAAAAAAATGAATAAGTAGAAGGGAAAAGATGGAAAAATATTAAGGATATGATTCAAGACTTCATTGATTTTATTCATGTGGGTTACACTTATTAAATGAAAAGAGAAAAAAAAAACTCAACAAATATTAAATCGTGGTCTACCCTTGCTTTAAAGCAGGCCTATTACTATTTAGAGGATAAGAGAACCAATTTTAGAGTGATTGAGAGCTACAAGATATGCCTGTTGATTCTTATTACTACTTAACCGTGAGATCATCGGAGTTGTCTTCTCTTGCAAACACTAGTGTCTCAATACTAGTTGGATGGGTGAATATAGTTTAGATTGGTGGAAAATTCATCAAGGTACTATATAGTTTGTCTCCCTTTTTTCCTTGCTTAAACTTCATTTGAAATCTTTCTTCCAGAGTAGGGACATATCCAAGACTAAATGTCCCCATTTGACCTTCTTTAAACTGCACCTTTCCAAATCCCATTTCTCGAAACTAGTAATCATAAACACCTCATCAAATATTTGGAGTCCTAGGTCATCTAGGCCTTCATCTCCTATGTAGGGTATGGTCATTTTTCTATAAATGGCATAATCTTGTTCACCCAAAGCAGTGATGATTTGACCTTTTAGTAGAGACTAGAAGGAATGGCTTATGCTGCATGGATCCAAAGCCTCCCAAAAAGCAAGTTGAGAGACCTCAATATGTCTAGGATTTGGAAAGGGATTTCAAATAACTGCGGGCCAATTTCTACCATCAAGTCAATTTCCCCTACAATTCCCCTCCTTAACTTATCAAAAACTCTTACTGTAGTAGAACCTAGTTTGATGTTAAATATATCAACACCTAGCAGGTTAAGAGTAGCTAGAGGGCATATGTTAAGGAAGGACCCATTATCAATGAGGACTTTGGAAACAATCATGTTGTTGCATTTCACCACTATAAATAGTGGTTTGGTGTGTTGATTACCTTCTTCTCCTAATTCTTTCATCAAAAAGGATATCTGATCAATAGTGTTGGTCCCAAATATATTAATCAAGAGAGGGGTAAATTGATTAATAACTTAAAATTTCAAAATTTAACAATTTTATCAAAAATCTCTTGATAAAAGAATGTGAACAATAACGAATGAAAACAATAACATGCAACAATTAAAAGAGTAGAGAAGAGAAAGTGCTCAGAGATTTATAGAGGTTCCGCCTCAAGCGTTAGTCCTCTCTTCCAGCTTCAAGCCGGGGTCCCGGTTGTGTTTCACTATATCAAAGGATAAAGAGTATACAAAACAAGCCTCTTCAAGGCTAAGTCTCACTGCTGAGTCTCTCTAGCTTCTTCACTAAGCTAATCACTCAAACTACAGTGATGAAACTACTCTCAATTCCTCACACGCGAAGTGAAACCACAAAATATTAAGTCTTCTTTTCAATAAAAGTAAGGATTTTTTTGCACAACAAACGCTAATTGTTAAAAAAAAAACTCAGACATGATCGCTTGCGGTTCTCTTCTCTTTCTTCTTCTTCTTCCTTTTGATATATATCAGCTTCCTTGTTGAGAAGCTCTCGGATGATAACAGTTGTGTTTCCTATTTTGAAATTCAAAATATTTGTTCAACAAAATATCCCTGATGCTTCGGAGTCTCCTAGATTTTTAAGGTAATCTTCCGATAGATAAGTATCAAACGTTTTTGCCTTGATCTCCTCCGGATAAAACTGAATTAAAGCAATCTCTTTTAAAGATAAAAACCGTTTTTAACGTAATCTTGTTTTAAAGATAAGATCTAATTTTGACGTGATCCAAAAAAATCTGATGTGATCCTTATAAAAAATCGTATATAAAAAATGTATAAAAACTCATCCTCATGATATAAAATCTAACTTAAGTGAAACACATCAAGTATATTACCCAAATATACTTGACACATGAAGCTGAGTCTTGATTCCTTTAAAAACATTTTTTTATTAATCTTAAAAAAAAACTTTGTGACAGAAAAAAAAATTCGTGACAGACATGAAGGTTCTGAAAAAGCTTCTGATAAAGAAACTGTCTTTTATCCTTTTTCCACAAAGGTTCTAAAAATGCTTCTAATAAAAAAAAATGTCTTCTATTTTTTTTCACAAAGGTTCTGAAAATGCTTTTGATAAAAAAACTGTCTTCTATCTGTTTTCACAAAGGTTCTGAAAATTCTTCTGATCAATTAATAAGAAAAATATTGACATATTTTGAAACTTCTGAAACACCTTCTTACTAAACATAAACATTCAAAATATGTTAAACTTCTTTTGTTATCATCAAAACTAAATTAGAACCAAATTAGAGAACTTAACATTCTCCCCTTTTTTGATGATAACAAAACATTTGTACATAACACAAACGGATATAATCACACAAAAATCTAACAAGCAAACCACAACATAAACAACAACATATATATCAGACAAACAATAACATATATATCAAGCAAACAATTATGTGCTTCCTGCTACTCTATGCTTTCTTTTTCATATAGTGATTATGTGCTTAGTTTTTATATTTTCTCCCCCTTTTTGTTAATCATCAAAAAAAATAACTCCCCCTGAATTTATGCATAAAGAAAATAAAAGGTCTTTGAATCGTGAGTCTTAACAAAATAAGTCTGTAAGAAACAAGATCAGTGAAGAGAAAAAACTAAGATTTTCGGGATCGAGTGACCCGTGAAGGTGAAGCTATGGAGGAGGGTTTGGAAGAACGTTTGTCAGGTGAAGTTTCCAAATCAATAACATGGGCTTCCTTATGAACATAGTCTAGAAAATATTTTGATAGGAACAACTTGATCTCCGCATGAAGGCTGGTGACGGCTTGTGATGTTTTGTCAGTCTTTGAATCTAAAAGTTTAAACGATGTCATGACTGATTCTCCAATCCTTTTTACCTGAGAAACAAACTTATCAAAAGCATAGACATTGTTGGATAAATCCTTTTTGGTTGCTACACTAAATTCATCATACAAGAATTTGTAATGATGAAATTCAGTGATTATCTTCTCTGAATTTTCCTTGATGATCGAAATTGCTTCTAATTGTTCTTTAACTTTGAATTCCAAAGTTTCTAAAACCTTAACATCAAACGTTTGAGAAACTGAAAATTCTTCTTTGATAGTTTCTTTCACAACCGCTGAAAGCTCATCTTTCATAGCTTCTTTCACAAGAGATTTCATTTGTTCCAAATTAACATTGAGCATAACTTCTTTGGTTCCACTTATTCCAGCTTGAGAACCACTAGGTTGTGGCTCTGTTCTTGGTTCAAAACCATAATTTGGAGCTTCTTCTTGAATAAGTAACGAAGAGCTTCCAAATGGAACAGTTTGTTTCTTCTATCATTCATGAATGTAATGAGAACCATCATTTGCATACCACAAACAATCTTTAACATAAATTGACATATGATGAAGCACTTCTTTCCCAATTCGTTTCAATTTGGTAGGTTCTGTGGAACTAGGGGGCAAAAAAATCTTCTTGAATTCGAAGATTTTCATCAGAACACTTCCAAAAATAAGACTTTCCCTATTCCTCCAAATTTGATCAATTATCCGTGATGCCATGTCCACATTTTTCTTATAGATCATAGCATAGATAATCTGTGCATGATCTATTGACATAGAAGTTGTGCTCCCTTTCCGTGGATAGATACATTGAATGATAATCTTATGTAGAATTCGTGAAAACAACTCAAAATCCATTATCATTGCCTCCTTTCCATAATTCATCTATAGACCTCCATTCACGGTAGCATACAACTCATTTCTAGACAGATTATGTATTTTCACATCATCATTGACATCTTGCATGTGTAAACACTTAAGAATATCTTCTTTAGAGATTCTGATTTCTTGATTACACACCTTTGAGAACAGAACATTTCCTTCCAATAGATTTAAATTCCCATAGAACTCTTTTATACATTCTCCATAAACAAGAACTTGAATAGAACATAGATTCATACAGCTAATATGTTCTAACAACTCATTCTAGTAAAAACCATTATTTGTAAAGAAACTAAGGTCTACAAAATAACAGGAACAAACCTCGTTTTTCCTTTTGCCAACAGACTTTCCCGTTGGAAGTTGAGAGCTTTGCAAACTTTTCTTTTTGGTGTCTTTCTTTGCCGTCTTCCCTGAAGAAGTAGTTTCTTGAAAAACCTTTTCTTTTCCTTTCGTAGAAGGACGTTTCCTTTTTGAAGAGGTTTTTGAAACAGTGACTGATTCGGAACTAGATGTTGTTCCCTTTTTGGAGAAGTTTTCTTTCATTGTAGGTTCAGGAGATTCATCATGGATGATTAAAGGTTTACTGGATGGTTTTGTTTTGAAATTTCTTTGTTTGATTCGTTTAGAGGTTTTGGGGGGCATGTTAACCGCAAAAGAGAGAGAGAAAGAGATGAATAGTTGTGACCGAAGGATAGGGTAAAAGGAAGTAAAACAAAGATGACAATACTGTCCTTTGAAAAGGATTGCAAGTGAAATAAAAAATTTAAAAGGTTTAAAAGATAAATCAGAAATAAAAATGAAATAAAAAGGTTTAAATTTTTTAAAAAGGATTGCAAATTCCTAATTCATTCCTTATAAATTCAAATTTTATCTTTTCAAGGGGTTTTGTAAAAATGTCTACAAATTGATTTTCAGTTGGAACACATTGAAATCTAGCACATAAACACACACTAAAAAAAATATCATGTCTCAATGTTGTCAAGTACAATAAAGAACCTATAAGACTTCTATAGAGTTTCTCACTTACCTTCTGTCCATTAGAGTTTGAGTCTAACCTCGTTGAAGCACTCATTGGTGTTGTAACCTTCTTGAAATTTTCATATCCAAACTTCTTTAGTATTTGTTTTGTGTATTTTTCTTGATGGACAAAAATTCCTTCTCTTGTTTGTTTTATTTGAAGTCCCAAAAAGAATGTTAATTCTCCCATCATTGACATTTTGAATTCTGCCTGCATAGTCTCAGCAAATTCTTGACACAATAATTCTTTAGTAGATCTAAAAATAATATCATCCACAAATATTTGCACAATCAATATATCATTATCAAGTGTTTTTAGAAATAAAGTGGTATCAACTTTTTCTCTATGAAAACCTTTAGAGATTAAAAACATAGTTAACCTTTCATACCAAGCTCTTAGGGCTTGTTTTAAACCATATAAAGCTTTATTTACTTTAAAAACATAATCAAATTTGAAAGGATCTTCAAAACCAGGTGGTTGTTCTACATAAACTTCTTCTTTTATAAAACCATTTAAAAAGGCACTTTTTACATCCATTTGGAAAACTTTAAAATCCTTAAAAAATGCATAAGCAAGCATTAATCTTATTGCTTCTAGTCTTGCAACAGGTGCATATGTTTCATCAAAATCTATTCCTTCCTCATGTGAATAACCTTTGGCAACTAATCTTGCTTTATTTCTTATAATTTTACCATCTTCATCTAACTTATTTTTAAATATCCATTTAGTTCCAATTATAGATTTCTCTGTAGGTCTAAGAACTAATCTCCATACATTGTTTATTTGAAATTGTTGTAATTCTTCTTGCATAGAGATAATCCAATTGTTATCATTTAAAGCTTCTTCTATATTACTAGGTTCGATTTTAGATAACAACACAAAATGATTTTCAAAATTTTGTAAACTAGCTCTCGTTTTAACACCAAAATTAACATTACCGATTATTTTATTAGAAGGATGTGCAGTTTTGTACCTCCAAGCTCTAGAAGTTTCAGGTTCTTTTATTATAGCTTTTGAAGTACCTTCTGTATTTGCCTCTGAAACAGGTTCTGAATGACCAGTTTCTTGAATGTTAACAGCAGGTGCTTCTGACTTTGGTTCTATATCAGCTTCTATTTTAGAATCTTTTTCTTCATTTGAATCAATATCCTTTAGATCTTCATGAAATTTAACATTTATAGACTCTTCAATAGTTTTTGATGATTTATTAAAAACACGATAAGCACGACTATTTAGCGAGTAACCTAAAAATATAGCTTCTTAAGATCTTTCATCAAATTTACCAAGATTAAGAACATTCTTTTTCACAAAACATTTAGGTTTCTTACCTCGAAACAACTCATAAGCAGTCTTTGATGTCATTGGTCGAATAAGAACTCTATTGATGATATAACAAGCTATAGAAACTGCTTCTGCCAAAAAATACTCAGCAATACCATTTTCATTTTAACATAGATCTAGTCATTCCTTGCAAAGTTCCATTCTTGTGTTCTACTACTCCATTTTGTTGAGGTGTATATAAAGCCGAAAAATTATGAGATATACCATGTTCTTCACAAAAATTTAAAAAATTTGTATTTTGAAATTCTGTTCCATGATCAGTTCGAAGACTAATTATGGATACTCCTTTTTCATTTTGTATTTGTCTTGCGAATTTCTAAAAAGAACCGAAGGTATCCTTTTTGTGTCGCAAGAATCTAACCCAAGTGTATCTTGAAAAATCATCAACAATAACAAGTCCATATTTACTTCCACCTAAGCTTAATATTCGAGTAGGTCCAAAAAGATCTAGATGTGATAATTCAAGTGGTCTATTAGTTGAAATTACATTTTTTACTTTTATGAGAAATAGAAACTGTTTTATTCTTTAAACAACTATCACATTTTATTTCTTGTTTAATATTTATTCTAGGCAATCCTTTAATAATATTTTTCTTAGATAATTTTTCTAAGTGATTAAAGTTAACATGTCCTAGTCTTTTATGCCAAGTAAAAGCATGATCATTTAAGGATAGTAAACAACAATAATTATTAATTTCAACTGGTTTTATAAGATAGATATTTCTTTTCCTAATTCCTTCAAATAATCTTTCACCATCTTCATTAAATGCATAGCACTTGTCTTGTTCAAAAATCATTTTATATCCTTTATCACATAGCTGACTAATACTAAGTAAATTATGTTTTAATCCTTACACAAGATATACATTTTCAATGAAGAAGGTAGGCATACCAATTGTTCCAATTGCAACTATTTTACCTCTACTATTATCTCCAAACTTTACATATCCTCTTTCTTCCCAAATTATGCTATTGAACAATGAGGCATCTCCAGTCATATGTCTAGAACATCCACTATCCAAATACCATGTTCCTCTTATCTTAGCTTCATGTTCCTGCACAAACAGAAAAGATTAAGTCCTTTTAGGAACCCAAACCAATTTGGGCCCTTTGAAAAATAAGCTCATTTGATTACTTTGATTTTCTTGTTGGCTACTGAGCTTGTTTCTTTTATAATAACAGAATTTTTCTATGTGGCCTAATTTATTACAGAAAAAAAACATGCATAAGAATTATCATTCCTATACCCGTTGTTTACCTGTCTCTTATAGTTCTGATTTGTATAACTTCTGTTATACCTTCTGGGATTGCTTCTGTAGTACTCATTGTATGAATACTTCTTATCAGCGTAACTTCTGTAGTAGTCTCTGATATTTCTTTTCTTAACATAATTTGCATTCGATAGATACCTTTTGACATTAGATTCATCACTCATAACTTGTTTAGCCTTGACAAAAACTGTATTTTGGTTTAACTTAGAACTCGAACCTTGCTCATATCCTAATCCATATCTTTCATTTGAAATTCTTTGAGACAAGATTAACATGTTTAGCTTCTTATCACTCTCATCAAATTTCTTGAAAATAGTTTTCAACGAATTAGATAAACCCTCAATTCTTTCCTTCAGATTATTTGTTTCTTCTTTAAGCAAATGATTTTCTTTTCTTAATCTTCCAAGACTATCATACATAGATTTGTTTTCTTGTTTTAGGGTATCATTTTCATCAACAATTATTGAAACTGTTTGTTTTAATACTTCTTTTTCATCATGAAGATCTTTTATTTCATTTTCATATTTAGCCAATTTTGTATCAGCCCTTTTTAATGTCTTTAGTAATTTACTTATTTCTATTAACATGTCAGTATCATTCACATCATCAGATTCAGAGTATACCTCGGAATTAGCCATTAAACAAAGATTTGCTTCATCCTCTTCTTCCGATTCTTCTAAACTTGAGTTTGTGTCCTCTAAGTTATCCCATGTAGCTAGCATTGCACAACCTTTCTTCTTGTAATTCTCTATTTTTTTTTTATCAGTGTTGGACATTCATATTTGATATGTCCTAGCTTTTTGCATTCATAGCATTGAATTTCCCTTTTTTCTTCCTTCTTTTCTTTCTCCTTGTAGACTTTTCCTGTATCATTATTCTTGTATTCAGTACTCTTTTTAAACGTACTAAATTTCTTACCTCTTTGTTTCTTGAACTGCCTGTTAAGTCTCCATGCTAGAAGATTAATATCTTCTTCTTTCTCATCGTTGTTGTCTTCTGTTTCTGTTTCATTTTGCATTATTTCCTTAACTTTAAATGCAATTCCTTTGGTGCTGCTTTCTACTCCTTGTGTAGTTTTTATGTGAGATTCATATGCCATGAGCTTTTCTCTTAATTGACTGAGAGTTAGACTGTTGAGATCTTGAGCTTCTTCTATGGCTGTTTTCTTTGCATCCCAAGATGGTGGTAATATCCTCAATATTTTCCTTACAAGATCAGGATCTGGAAGTTTCTTTCCAAGTGATTCAAGCTCATTTATAATTGCTATAAACCTATTAAAAACATCTTTCACAGTTTCATTAGATTTAAACTTAAATAATTCATACTGTTGAATTAAAGCATTTATCTTTATTTCTTTAATGGCATTGGTTCCTTCATATGTCTCGGATAAAATATCCCAGATTTCCTTTACATTTGCAGAAGATGATAATAAGTAGAACTCTAATGGAGCAATGGTAGTTAGTAACAGATTTTTTGCTTTATTATTCTTCTCTATGATCTTCTTCTCCGAATATGTCAAAGTTGAATTTCCATTCAACATGATCACATTGTCTCCCATTGAAATGACCTACCATGAATCATAATCATTAGCTTTAATATAGGTTTCCATGCATATCTTCCAATATGAGAAGTTTGAGCCATCAAAGTAAGGTGCTCGGTTGATTGAAACATTGTTTTCCATCATTTTCAGATCACTCAAAATAAATGAGTCCTGCTTTGATACCAATTGTTGGTCCCAAATATATTAATCAAGAGGGGGGTGAATTGATTAATAACTTAAATTTTCAAATTTTAACAATTTTATCAAAAATCTATTGATAAAAGAATGTGAACAATAACGAATGAAAACAATAACATGCAACAATTAAAAGAGTAGAGAAGAGAAAGTGCTCAGAGATTTATAGAGGTTTCGCCTCGAGCGTCAGTCCTCTCTTCCAGCTTCAAGCCGGGGTCCCGGTTGTCTTTACCGGTTGTGTTTCACTATATCAAAGGATAAAGAGTATACAAAACAAGCTTCTTCAAGGCTAAGTCTCACTGCTGAGTCTCTCTAGCTTCTTCACTAAGCTAATCGCACAAACTACAGTGATGAAACTACTCTCAATTCGTCACACACGAAGTGAAACAACAAAATATTAAGTCTTCTTTTCTATAAAAGTAAGGATTGTTTTGCACAACAAACGTTAATTGTTAAAAAAAAAACTCAAACGTGTTCGCTTGCGGTTCTCCTCTTTCTTCTTCTTCTTCCTTTTGATATATATCAGCTTCCTTATTGAGAAGCTCTCGAATGATAACAGTTGTGTTTCCTATTTTGAAATTCAAAAGATTTTTTCAACAAAATATCCCTGATGCTTTGGAGTCTCCTAGATTTTTGAGGTAATATTCCGATAGATAAGTATCAAACGTTTTTGCCTTGATCTCCTCCGGATAAAACTAAATTAAAGTAATCTCTTTTAAAGATAAAAACTGTTTTTGACGTAATCTTGTTTTAAAGATAAGATCTAATTTTGACATGATTCAAAAAAATCTAACGCGATCCTTATAAAAAATCGTATATAAAAAAATGTATAAAAAATCATCCCCATGATATAAAATCCAACTTAAGTGAAACACATCAAGTATATTACCTAAATATACTTGACACATGAAGCTGAGTCTTGATTCCTTTAAAAACATTTTTTACTAATCTTAAAAAAAAAAAAAAAACTTTGTGACAGAAAAAAAATTTCGTGACAAACATGAAGGTTCTAAAAAAGCTTCTGATAAAGAACTGTCTTCCATCCTTTTTCCACAAAGGTTCTGAAAATGCTTCTGATAAAAAAACTGTCTTCTATCTGTTTTCACAAAGGTTCTGAAAATGCTTCTGATAGATTAATAAGAAAAATATCGACATATTTCGAAACTTCTGAAACACCTTCTGACTAAACATAAACATTCAAAATATGTTAAACTTTTTTTATTATCATCAAAACTAAATTAGAACCAAATTAGAGAACTTAATAAATAGCAAAAATGGAATTAACAATGTGTCCCAATTTTTTAGTAGATATTCCCTATGGCACTTTAACTTCCCTTAAAGTTCTAAATAAGGCTTCTTTGTGAGGCTCAGAAGAGAGTAGAAGACCCATAAAGGAGATTTAGGTTGGGGTTTTTGATAATTGGTCCATGATTTTATACTCACTAGACTTAATCATCTTTGAAAACATTAATAGCCCTTTTTCTTTTTCTGCTACTAGCTTTTTCCAGCTTGAGTCACTAGTTTCAGGTTTTTTCGTGGCTTCTTCTTCAAGGCTATAAATCCTTCCTAACTAGGTGATTTCTCTAATAATAGAACTTGAGGGTTTCTCTTGATTAACTATTGCATAATTAAATAGGGCAGCTTTATAGTTTTCAGGTGCCAAGGAAATATGGAAAGTATATTTCTTAGCTTTTTGGACTTTTTGCTCTTATTCAGGTTCTTTGTAACATTTTAGGATCACTGGTTTGAATTCAAATCCTATCATGTTAACCATTTGATCATTATCCTTCTCGTTTTAGGGATTATCTTCTTCTTCAAAATTAAAACCCAAACCACTTAGGGTAAGTTCTTTATAGATTAGTAGTTGGACGGAATAGTCAACAAAATAATTGAACTTCCTTGAATATTATCCTAATAAACCAACTGTGGGATCACCTGCATGATATCTCTTTTCCAACTCCTTTTGAGTTGTTAGCTTGTAAGACTTAGGAGTTAACATTTCCTAAATGTAGGATGATTGAATTTTTCCTTCGAATATTAATTGACAAATGGCTAACTTAGCTTGCGCTTTGTTGTTTGCATTGACTGATAGTAGGAAGCTAGATTATTACAAGTTCCATGTTACTTGCTCTATCGGTAACTTGTCTAAATCAATTTCTAGTTCAGGTGCTTTCGAAGTGATCATGTTAATGGCTGGACCATGATTAGGAAGTGGGTTATTGCTGGCATTAAGAGTAGGTGGCTCAATGAAGTCTAGCTGCATTACTCCTACATTAATTAGATCTTGGATTGTATTCTTAAGTCTCCAACATTTGTTTATAGAATGTCCAACTTGCCTCATATGGTATTCGCATTGAGATTGAGGTCATAGGTTCTTGGCTTGTATTTTTCATTGGGAATTTCAAAATTGATTAGATTATCAGCCTTAATGCTAGCAAAGACTTAACTGAAGGGGACTAGGATTCGGGTGAACTATTTGGGAGGTTTGTTGATCTAGAGTTGATTGTTTGGTTGTGTTTGGATTGAAGTGTTTATGGTTGGGTTTGGTGTTTAGAAGGAAAGGTGAGGACTTAGCTTGTTGTTTCTACTAGAATTAACCATGTTGATTGTGGTTTCTTTTCCTTTGATATTATTTAGTGGCTTAGTTGATGTTGTTCTAAGGGTTTCATTGACTGGCAATTTTCCAAAGGTGATGGCATTTTCAACCCTACATCCTATAGCTACCACTTCTACAAAACTTGAAGATGTTTGCCTAATCAAGTGGGTAAAATAGGGTTTCTCCAGTATATTGATAAATATGGATGTAAGTTCTTTCTCAGAAATTGGGGTAATGACCCTTATAGCCTAAGCCCTCTAACGTTGAGTGTATTCTTTGAAGGATTCATTGTGCTTCTTGCGGATACTCCCTAAGTCCCATATTGAAGGAGTAACTTCAATGTTAAATTTGTATTGCTCATAGAAAGCCCGAGCTAACTTTTCCTAATCATTGATTTAATTGAGGTCCAATTGTACATACCAAGCTAGAGCAGGTCTTATGAGACTGTCTTAGAAAGTCTACACCATTAATTGGTAATACTGTACGTATTTTCCCATCTTCTGAACATATAGTTTGGTGTGCATTTTTTGGACATCCAGTGCCATCATATTTCTCAAACTCTGGTACCTTAATTTTTCAAGATAAGTAATAGTATAAAAAATTGTTAAGTTAGTGATCCCAGTTTGCTCACATCCATCTGATCCTTCTAAAGCCTTCATCTTATCAGCTAATTGTTAGGAAAGCTTTCTTTTTCTTTCTTTTTTTCTTTCCTTGAATTAATTTTATAGATCTTCAGGACTATATGAAGTTTACGCTCTTGGTTTTGACTCCATAAATGTTAGATTCAACTTAGAGTTAATTTCCTCATTTTTGAGTGGTGAAATCTCAACTGCTTTTCCTTTTTACCCCCCTTGAATAGCCTTCTTGAACCGGTTGAGTTGGTCGAAGAAGAGTCAAATTTTCCATCAGGAATTTCACGTGATCATTAAGATTTTGCATAACTTGCTCTAACGAAACCATTCTTTGATCAATAGTATTGTTAGTGGTATTGCCATCATTGTTACTTAACATTTTGGCTCTACAAATGTTGGATTGAACCTGGAGTTAAATTCCTCATTTTAGAGGGGTGAAATCTCCACTGCTTTTCCTTTTTACCCTCCTGAATAGCCTTCTTGAACTAGTTGAGTTAATCGAAGAAGAGTCAAATTTTCCATCAGGAATTTCACTTGATCATTGAGACTTTGCACAGCTTACTCCAATGAAACCATTCTCTAATCATGAATATTGTCACTGGTATTTTCATCATTGTTGCTTGACATTTTGGCTCTAGAACGAGTGTAATATAGACTTCTTGTAGGGTTTAATTGTTTAGGCACTATCTTGAAACTCAGTCTGGTCGACACTGGTTAACTTGGTAGTAAAAATATTTTTTTTTTAAAGCATGTGTCAAGTGGATGCAGATATGAGGTTAGCAAATAATCCATAATGTGGCAAAATAGAAATTTTATTAATACTGCAACTTTAGAGTTTGATTAAATCATTTGAAAAGAAATTACAAAAGAAAAAAACTTCTAAAATCTAAATCTTCCTCTTCTTACGATGACATGATCCTTTTTCTGTTTTCTCTTTTGCAGGATTTTCTAGTTCCTTGATCTTTTGCTTAACCTTTCTTAGTTGGGTTTCTAGAGCTTCAACTCGTTGGTTAGATTCTTAACATCTATTTTTCCAAATATCCCTCTTTCTTTCCATGTTTTCCATATGGACTTGCATTCACTCTTGCACTTCTTCCATATATGTCCTTATTTCAGGAGTGGGATTAGCTGGTGTAGGTTGGAGTACAACTGGGGCACTATATTGTTTTTCACCTATCCTTTTGAGTTGGTGAAAAATATACTCTTTCATTGCTCAATATTTACCTAATTCCCCCTTAGATTCCCTATGTCAATAGTAGGGCTTATTATTCGAGTCTCCTATAGGGTTTTGATCTCTAATAGTTTAGCTATCTTATCAACTATTATAATATGAGGATTGTGGAAATCAAGTGTGATGGGTTCGAGTGACGTTTTATTGACTATATCTTGAATAAGTCCCATCCTAGTACAAGAATTTCATTTAACTGCCCATAATATGTCTTCACCACAAAAGTCTTATAAGACATCAATCTAACAGTATGTAAGAACATCCTTTGGTAGGGTGATTCTGGAGGCAAAGGAATCAATAACATCAATCTGTTGTGCAAAGGCCCCTCGAATGAAGTCAAGTTTGTAGTATCACATATGGCTAATGAACCATATCATAATCAATGCTATGCTAGTTTTTAAATCCCCATGTATTTTTTTCTTTAAGTGATTAAGTGATCTGATTTACTCACCAAGGAGTGCACGAATGTAAGACTTTCCTTCCAGAAATTAGGCCACTATTTCTATAACCCTAAAGTGGATATGAAAAATCCCATTTGGAAACAATATAGTCCTGAAGACCATTAGGATGAATGCATGAATCTGGTGTTATTGCTATGCTTCAAAATCTACGCAAAATAGGGTTTACTTTTCATGGTAACCGAATTAAGTTGCAAACCATGTCAAAATGCCATCAATCTTAATACAATTCCCATTACAATTTGCTAAGGCCTTGTTAATTTTAACCTTATGAATCCTCAGTAATTTACTGAAGATTTTTATGGGCCTTGCTTCAAGATCTAAGATATATATGCATTTAATGGTGGGTGGAGCCTTAAGCAATTAGGCATATTCTTCCATTGTTCAGCCTAATTGATGGGGACCTAAGCAAAAATTGACAATTTCTAGATCCCAAGAATGAAATAAGGTCTAGACCAAAGTGATGTTGATAGAGACCTTCTGTAGTGAGAGGATTGGTCCAATCTTGTCTTGAATGACCTTTTGTTAACTTGGGTTAAAGAACTTGATCCATCAATTTGTCATTGCTACAAAATTTATGAAAGTAAATACATCATGAGTATACTCTTTACAAGAAAATAAATTTGTTGTAAAGAATTTATAGGGAAATTTATAATAACAATGTTACACATTATAAAGAAATAGAAAAATGACTCCACTAAAGTTGCAATTGCTTTTTATTTGCTACATCATGTTTATTTTCCAACTTGAAGAGTTTGTGAATGTAATTAGGTCGGTTCTATAGGTCTCTAAGTTTTTTAACCTCACTCATTTTCAAAGAAAATAGTTTACAAGTCATGTCAAAACTTGAGTAAGTTAGCCTAATCAACCTCAAGCGACGGTTGCCCCACAATACTTAAAGCTGACATAATGGCTCCCCTCCTAAGGTCTTAAGACGACTTGGGTTTGACCGTATCTACCATACATTTGATGCCTTCCTTTCAAATTAATAATTAAAAAAAATGCTACAAAAAAAATATAAAGGTTAGAACAACTATACAAATACACATACATACATACATATATACATACATACAAGTAAAGGAAAAAAAAAAGAAAAAAAATATTTTAGAAGGTTTAAGTGGCTACCCCACTTTTTTTTTTTTGTTTGGAAATCTCCAGTGAAGTCATCATCCTGTCGAGTCTAATTTTTTTTTTTTAATCTGATTTACATTAAACCCTATGCTCATTTAATGTAAATCCTTAACTAACATTAAAAAAAATTACAAAAAAAAGAAAAAGGAGTTGCCACCCAATCGAAATTGGGAAAAATATTAAATTAAGACTAATTCAGTGAATTAGTCTTAATATGATTACTAGTCTGCAAGAAAAAAAATTCTTTTATATCAGACATTTTGGAGTTTATGGGCTATTTTATAAAAATATTATGTTACCACTTTCTAACCTTCCCAACAAAAAAATTATTTTAAGAAAAAAAAATACGAACCTAGTTTGGGTCATCGGAGACAGTTTTCAATGATGATGGTGATGGTAGCAGAGGACGGTGGTGAGTAGCGGAGGATAGTGGTGATGGTGATGGTGATGACCGAAATTTCCAAAAGTGCAGAAGCTCAACTAGATCGTCGAAGTGGAGTGATTAGGAAAAAAAATAAAGAGAGAGAGAGAGGGGAACATCGTTGAAAAAAAAAATGGAAAGGTTTGAGCTTTTTTTCTTAGAAAATTTTTCACAAATTTTTTTCACCCCCTTTAGGCAGAGTTGGAGCTCTATTTATAGGCGAACACGAGTTAAACGGATGGGGGAGAAGAAAGGTCAAAGGTTGGAGATTTTTTTATTGCAGAAGCATTTTTTATTTTAATTTCTTTGATTAATGACTTTATTGCACTTTTAATTTGATTCCAGAAGTTATTTGCTTCTTGAATTATATTGTTTGATCTTCCGTAAGTTTTGAAACATTAAAAGAAAGAAAGAAAAATTCCAAGCTCCCCATAGTCTTCCATAGTGAACAAGTCAGAGGTAAAAGGTGATGAAAACATAGGCTCAACCCATGTTTTTCATTGTAATAGAAATGGAGCAAAAAAAGAAAACGTAGGTTGAACCCACGTTTTTCATTGTAAGGCAAAATACTAAAAGAAGAAAACATGGGTTCAACCCACATTTTTTACCAAGAGAAAAAAATCTCATGCACTTACGCGAGTGAGAATTCGATCTTAGGTCTTCTGCAATTTTGTGCATGTGTTTTCCAATAAGCTGTTGGCCTGTGCCTTAATCATATAATGCAACTAAATTATATTTATTCTAATTTGCTTATTATTAAAAAATAAAATAAAATAAAAATTGTGTGTCTATAGCGGACATTTACACGGTTGTGTTGAGGTTATGTTACATACAAATGCCACTTTTTTTTATTCAATCACGATTGTTGAAGATTACTTTCCCAATTTACAAACAACATTGAAGATGTAATTTCCTACTTGTCAAATTCAAGTTTTCTAGTTTATGAAGACTCAATTTATATGTCAAAAAACTATAACTTTCTTACTTGAGAGGAACTTAATCACTATAAAAGGAGTGTAGAGCCCAAGCAAGAGATATAAAAGTTTTAGTGTTAGAATTAGGGTAGTCAAAGAATTTTACTTTGTTGTTGTTATTTATTTATTTTTTTATGTTTTTCATGATACATTGTTTTTATACTTCCACTTTTAATTTTAATATGATGCTAGCTTAATTTTCCTTTTGTACTTGGTTATGATGAACTCTAAAATGAAAGTGTGATTGACAATTGTTTATTCAATGAAATTATTAATATTCTTGTAATCCAATTAATATTACTAGTGTATCGGTTTGAAGTATGATTTCATATACAGAGATTAAGAGTTCTTATGTTTGAATAGATCTAATATTATCAAAAGGGGTTGTATGCAATTCTAGATATAGGACGATGTAAATATTTTAGATTAGAGTCAAACCTAATAGTGGAATTTACATATTGAAAGTAATGCGATTTTAGGGGGTTTAAATTAAAAAGAGATTTCAATTAATCAACATAGGGTTAGGAATTAGAAGACTCGAGAAAGCTATTAGTTTAAATTAGGAATTCTCACGATCTTAAAATACAATAATGAAATTGAATAATAATTAGTTAATTGCATAGTAATGTTAGGGGGGATTCAATAGCTAGGTATACTTTTATAGATTTTTATTTTCTTAAATTTACTTGTTAATTTTATTACTCACATTTGATGATTAGATAATAGGAAAAAAGGTTAATATTGGTACTTATAGTTTCTATGGGATCAATACTCAATATTATTATCTATTATATTATAGTATGGATAAGTGTCCTTGCATACCAATCTTAAGATAGAAGGATAGACTGATATCAATATGCCTAACATATTTAACAAAGACTAGGCAAAGACATCTTTGTTAGATTAGAGGAAGTTGAGGAGCTATTGCTTGAGCTTTATAGGTATCAACATCCCTACCTGCGTAGTTTACTCAACACTACTACCGAACTAGATTATCTTAGTCTCCTTAGTTGTTTCCCCTAGTACCTAGCTTCTCCTTTGGCCCTACCTCAATAGTGAGCACCTCTCCCCTGGTGAGAGCCTCTATGTAATAGGTAGGACCTTGCCAATTGTTGGTCTCCTCAGCAAATGTCAACAACTATTGGTGTGAGAAATCTATCCTTCAAGTATGCTATAGAGGGAGTCATCTTAATGGCATTTTGACTAGGTCGACCTAATATGACATTATAGGGCAACCAATAGTCTACCACCAAAAAATCAACGAGTTATTTAGCAAAATTGTCATTGTCACCGAGCTCCATGAGAAGGGTGATAATGCCTTAAGCTCAAGTAGGATAATTGTTGAAACCAAAGAGATTGTGGTTGTAGGGCTTCAACTTGGAGGTTAGCTCATCCTTCATCCTATTATAGGTGCTCCACCAAGCTACCTATGTCTATTAGGATTTTGAGAACATTAAACCTAGCTATCACACCCCTAATTCGCTATGGCAATGACAACTCGCTACGTAACCTACTTAAGTAGAATACGTAAAGCTGGGTAGGTTTCTAAACCAATTTTAAGATCTTAAAATCATTAATTTAATTTTGAAAATAAGTTGATAGTTTGTTTGATTTTGAAAATAGCTTAAGGTTCATTTGTTTAAGGAAAATGTGAGGATAAGCATAGTAAGTAGTCTAAGTTCTAGGGCCTAAGGAGCCCTCAAATACAAACAAAAGTGAATGGATCATAGAGCTATAGGGGGCTCTTGATATAAGTCCAAAAACAATACTGGAAACATAAAAACTAAGTTTAATAGGAAATCAGATATAATCATAGTCCACATAGTTTAGATCCACAAACTTATCCTTATACTCCTCTTCGAAGCCAAACCATATTGAATCTTACAAAGGATAAAAAAAGTGCTCACCCAAAAAAAGAAAAGAGAAGTGAGCTAAAAAGGCCTAGTACATAGTAACACAAACACATACCCGGATGTCAAATAGGCCTACACACTAATTCAATAGACAATCAATCAATTCATTAAATTATCTTATTTAAGTAAACATCCAATACGGGAGTACTCATGATTCCGAGCATCATGATGGGGGACCTGGGTTCAATACCACCATAGAGGCAATCAAGGATTGGTAGGAGTAGCTAAAATCCACGTTGTCGAAGCTAAAACCTAAGTAGCCTTATCTAAGTGATATCACGATTATGCAATCCTCATTGATCACAATTTGGCTATATAATATCATCCATTAAAACCCATAATCTTGAAGACTCCTGATATACTTTTTCTCCATTTATAGTGCTCATTATCTGAATCAATTTCATTTATGAACTATCCGTTGGGCCATCATCCATAGCTTAAGCACTTAACTTCTGTATTTTAATGTCCCGAAAATTTTGAAAAACTATATAAAAATTAAAGAAAATAAGTGAAATAATAGATACTTCTAGGTCGTGGCAGTGAGAATGAGAATTTTTTACTATTAAAAACTTTGAGAAATTTATGACGAAAAATTTAAAACATCATGACGGATTAATATTCTTTTAATAATTTACGATAATAATAGGCTTTAAAAATAGAAAAATGAGAAAGACATGAGATCCATTTGATAAGTATCATAAATAATGAGAAATAAATATTTAGAATAATTGGAAAGAACAATCATTGCAAAGAAAAAGGATAACGAATGTAACATTTCAAATTTTATGAAATATATTACTAAATAAATTTAGGGAATGAAGTAATTAAAATATATATATATATTTGTATATAGGTGTATAAACAAATAAATAAAAATATAAATAAAAAATAATTATAAGCCCTAATTTTAGTTTGTGTAATTTAAATTAAAAAAATAAATTTCTCGAAATGTAAATTTCAAACAATATTTGGTTAAATAATGAAATTAATTAAAATTATAGATTTAGGAATTTCAAATGAAAATTTTGAGTAAATATTTATATCCGGAAAATCAAATTAGTTTAGACGTAAAGTTCGTAATAAAATACTAAAAATATAAAATTTAAAGGTATCATTATACGCATGCGAAATATTAAAATAGAAATAATTATAATATAAAATATGATATAATATAATATATAAATATATATACATAACTGTGTGAAAAAAAAAAAAAAAATCAAATTGCATGTTCTGTCAACCTCCCCTTCTACGACAAGATAGCAGCTGCAGTAGTCGGACTCGTCACATCGTTTGCTTTGGTCGCGTCGGTCAGTTGTCCCCCGTCCCCTATTTCTTCTTTCTTCCTTTTCTTTTCATTTTTCTTCTTCTTCTTCTTTTGGTCACGTTCCTTCCTCGTCATCATCCAATCGGCCTGATTCCGGTTTTCAATCTTCTTCTTTTCCTTTCTTCTTCCTTCCCTCCTTTTCTTTTTTCTTTCCCATCGCCTCCCCCACCTGATGCTTGCCCATTGCCCTGTCACCCTACCCTTCCCTTTTTCTTCTTGCTTGTTCCCCACCTGACCTCTTCTTCCCATTCCCTTTCTCTTTTTCCTTCTTCTTGACTACTTCCCTGTTCCTTTTTCTCTTCCAAAGACCAACAAGCAACAGGCCTTAGGCGAGAGCTCCAGCAGACATCTTCGCTTCTTCGTTTTCCTTAACCGGTGAGGAGACAAGCAGCAACGTCTAGGTGAAGAGAACCACAACAAGCCGCAACATCCAAGCACTCCAGGCGAGCATGAAAGGAGGTGAGTAGCAAAGGGATGAAGCCAAGGAGGGAGCGACGTGTGTGTATGTGCATGAGGTAGAGGAGTCGTCGTGTTGCAACCATGTGTGTGTGCGTGTGTGCAAGGAAGGAGGACTGCAATCGCGACGGCAACGGCAACAACAACCGCGATAGCAATAGTAACCTTGACGATAATAGCGATAGCAACCACGACGGCAACAACAACAGCGTTCCAGAGGAGAAAAGAAGAGGAGAAATGGGAGGAAGAGAAAGACATATATATGTATGTATACAAATGTATGTTAGACAACAAGGAAGAAGAGGAAATGGGAAGGTGAATCCAAGGGAGAAGAGAGAATTACGTCAAGGATAGTGAGCGTGTGTCCAAGTGTGTACATAAGGTGAATGTGTGGTGTATATGTATGTATGTGCGTGAGCATGTGTATGTATGTGCTAGTGTGTGCGAAGTGTGTGTATATGTGTATGAGTAGGTGTGTGTGCTGGTGTGTGCAGAGTGTGTAGGTGTATGGGTAGGAGTGTACGTGGTGTGTGTGTGTATGATGTGTATGTGGGGCTCGGTGGGTAGGAGATAAGAAGTAGAAAAGGCAAAAGAATTGGGTTGGGAAATGAAGGAGAAGAAGAGGAAAATGGAAGATGTCTAAGAAAAAAGGAAAAACATAGAGAGTTAGGTGGAAATATTTGAAATATGTACATTCATAAAAGTGGCCTGCCTAAAGGAGAGTGAAAAAAAAACAAGAAGAAGAACTAAGAAAGTGGAGAAGTCCGAAGGGTGAAGAGAGTCTAGCAAGGTAATAAGGAGGAAAGTTATAGGTAAGGGAGCCAAAAGGAAGAGGAGAATAAGGAGGAAGGAAAAGGAAAAGTTGGAAGAAGGAGAAAGCAAGAATTGAAGACGGGAAAAGGGTGAGGAAAAGAGAAGAAGAGCTGGAAGATAAAAGCAAGAGGGTATTGATTTTGTGTATGTATGTAGGTGAAACTTGTGTGTACGTATGTGTATGACGTTATTACAAGGGAGGTGAGCATGTATGTGTGCAAAGGATGGCTAGTGTATGTATGGTGATGGAGACAAATAGAGAGGATGGGAAACCCTGTACATGGAGATGTCAACAAAGGAGAGAAGAAAGAAGGCTATATAAAACCTTTAGTGATTACTAATCCTACGAGTTATCCTATAAGTAGTTCGTTGGAAGATATTAGAGATAAATTAATAAATGAAATGTTTAAAGATGCTTCATGTAAAGGAGAGGTGAATTTGGAAAAAAAATTCCAGAAAAGGAGAATCATAAGGGAAAAAAGAGAAGAAGGAATGGGACGGTGAAGCCAAAGAGAAAAAGAGAATTTCATGAAGAAAGCAAGTGTGTCTATGTGTGAAATTGAGTAGGAAAATTGGTGCCATCAATATAATAGCGGTGGCCCGAGCAGCTTGATTAAGTAATCAAGTTGTAAAGGGAAGACTTAGAAGTGTGTGCATGTCATTGGTGAACTAATCGTGTATGTGAGTATGGGGAAAGGCATTGGAGAGTTTGAGAAGAGATAGGAGTTAATGAGAGATCGAGAAATCCAGTAGAAATTGTGTGGAGTCACTATAGCTAGTTCTTCGATACCATGTTCAATGAAGAGACTACACGTTGGAGCACTTAATGACGATTAGAACTATGACGACCATAAACAGGTGAGTGGGAAACTTAATGATATGCTATAATGTTATGATTGGTTAATATGTTGTGTTGAATCCGGGTATATTGCATATGTGTCATTTCTTACCTGCTTGTGATTGTAATTGTGGTGTTTTATTTACTTCCTTAGCCAACCATAAGGTAAAGAAGTTAGGGGAAAAAATCATACGAAGAAACCAATAATTAGGTAAATTACAAATAAATACGAGAGTAACGATATGAAGATTAGAATGGACTATGGGTAAATAACACCTTACCCTATTTTGTTAATGTTAATCTTACGGATATAATATCTAAATGTATACGTATAAGAATCTAACTCCGAATATATATATATATATATATATATATATATATATATATATGCTTGGACAAATGATTTTCTTACTATACCTTTATTGGTTACATTTATACCTATAATTATACAATCGTAAATGAAAGTCTTTATTTTTCAATGTAATAATTTTATCCTCTTACATTTCTTGAGTATACGAGGAAAAAGGGATTTAACAAATCTATCTTTCAGTTAAAATACACTTATAAATCTATATATATATATATTGTATGTGTAGGTATTTGATGACTTAGAGGGGATATATACATACGTGGCTACCTTAAGTGACTTTTGAATGCATAAAACTAAGCCCTTGAAAGGTGAAATGACATAAAAGTATCACGGAATGATAATCGTAAATCAATCTCGAGTGATTGATTTGACGTTTAAGTAAAATGCTACAGAGGTGTCAAGAAATGAGGACTGTAGCTCAAACCCGAAGGGTTGATTTAATGATAGATGAGATTAAGCTATATTACGCTCTTATTGATTGTTCTCATACGAAGACTCATTTTAAAATTTATTCAATCATGATTAGTGTCAAGCTTGACTTATTCTAATTGGTTAGTTTAATCTCTTCGATTACATCTGTGACATGTAATGTTTGATATCTTTTGTTGTAACAAGTGTGGATGTAAGGTGTAATTGTTTTGTTGGAGGGATTGATTAGGTTCCTATTGTTTGTCATTGGAATTGTATTCCTTAAAGGCGGGTAGTTACTTATTACCTTGAATGTGGATTAGTTTGTGACTATTTATTATTTGATTACCCCAAACTAATTAATTAAAGAAGTGGACTCGATTAAAATTTGATATGCATTTACATGAGACATTGCATGAGATTGAAGGCCATCACTGCTATATGGCTCGTTGGAAGTAATCAGAGGATTACTGTTTCGCTAAGTGTGAACTAAGTGATTAGGAGATTGTCGCGCCTTGACGGTTCTGAGTCCAGCCGATCCTTAAGGGTGTTGCTTCGATTGTGCAAAGACATGGGAGCGTTCAATATTAAAGTAAAGATATTATAATTATCAAAGTGTTAAGATAAATAAACCGAGTAATGAGACCTAGGCACCAATGGTGGCTTCGGAATCCCTAACCTAAGGTCAGGGGGGGGGGGGGGGGGGGGGGGTATAAACCCTAAATTTCACGTCGGTTATCGGAAGACCGGGTGAGATGTTGCATTAATATGGCTATTCATATATAGCATATGATTTGATAACTTGATTTGAAATTACTTGTGTGTGTGTAGCATTGAGAATATTGCACTCTCATTCACTGAGTTGTAGTGTGCTCGCCCCTCCACAGACTATTTTGCAAGTAAAATTATAAAAGCTTGGGATGGGATAAGATGTGAAGGATCAAGAGTTTTTTTTTTTTTTTTTAGAAGCCAAAAACAATAAAGTAAGAATTGTGAATGATAGATTATTTAGATAAAATGTTATTTTAGGACCTTAATGTAAATTTTGAATTTGTGAAACTTAGGATTTTATACCATTTTACTAGTTGATAGGGGATACCGACTCTCTATGATCATGGTTGACCGTAGGATACGGAATCCGTAGTTATATTTTATTATATAATTATAAGTAATATGATTAGTCATAAATATAATTAATTATTTAGAGTCTTACGATCTTTGGCTTGTAAGATGATTATTGTGTAATGGGTGCATACATGCCATTTAGAGTCTTTTTAGGGCGTGACACATATCATTTTGGGGTATACGATTGTAGCTGTAATCTTGATCCAATGGTTTTCACTTGTTGGCTCAAGTGACAAAGCATAAGTAGTAAGTATATACTTAGTTGAGTTGATTATTAGTTTGGTTAATTTTCTAATATGACAAGCAATACACAGATCATTACATACCCAAAATGGTTGAAAATTGTCAAATCGTAGTTCAAATTTCCATTTGAGTAGATTGAATCAATTTTGTGCATCAAAAGAGAAAACTTAAGTCAATTGATTATTTTAAGTATTTGAATTATATGCAAGCGTTAGTTTAAATTACTTAAAGTCCATTCTAGTTATTGGCTTATTAATGGTTACATAGGCTAAATTAGCTTTTTAACTAATTATGACTCGAACCATTAAAGGTTTATTCATTTGAACCTAATAAACTATTTGAATTTAAGTCAAGATATATCTAAGGCTTAATTAGAGTATTTGGGCCCTTAAAGAATAGTAAATCCAATTACGTTTCGAATTAAGCCCACTAGCCCTAATTAAGTCACTTAAGTCCAATTATTAATATTGAGTCCATTTTAAGTCCAATTAAGTTACTTTAATCTACTCTAATTGACCAAAGCCCTTTATATTCTAGTCCTATTTGTTATGTTTTATGCCTAATTAACTTATCATATCTAATTTTAATTCCATTTTAGGCCTTTAATTAATTTAGGGCTTTATAAAGTTTATGTCCCAATTAGGCTTAATTGTCTTGTTATGACCTATTTAAGGTATGATCTCTAAAGATAAATAAATCCAAATAAGTTTAAGGTCATGGGTCCATTTGAATTCTTTTAGAGTCACATAAACTCATTTTATTCTATTAGCCCTAAGTCTAGTCATTTTAGATATTTATTTTATTTAGATCTTAATATAGTTTAAGGCCCGATTTAGTTTATTTATTTTGATAAGGCCCATTTAAGATTTGAGCCTTAAAAAGAAGAATAGACTCAATTGGATTTTTTAGTTTTAAGCCCATTGATTATTTGAGTCAACTTCACTAAGTCAATTCCTATATTAGTTCGTTTAGTATCTTAGTTCATTTAGGATATTCAAGTTAATTAAGCCCATTTAATTCAACTGTGTTAAATCATATAGGCCACCTATAGGAAGAGTGAAAAGGTAGTCCTTGGACCTATATGCATGAGCTAACTTGGGATTGGGCCAACCTTAGCCCTAATTAATTAAATCAATTGATATCAAGTTTCAATTCGTTATTTTCAAAGGTCTTAATTTGAAATGGCCATAACTTATTCAGTTTAGACCCAAATTAAGTGAAACCAAGGTTATTTGAACCCTTATTACTTCCATTTTCCATTTTAATATATATATAAAATTTTATTTTATTTGTTTTAGGACTCTTGAATTTCTAGATCACTTCAAATTATGAGTTGTCAACTTTAAGGCCCATAATTCATCCAATTTAAGTCCAATTCACTTCAAACCAAAGCTCACTTGTTCCTATTCCTTTATAGAGTCCAAAACATTGTTTATATCTCCAATTTTAGCCCAAATAATTTCCCAAACAGCTTGAACAATCTAGAACATGCCCAACATAGCTGAATTCATTCACACTAGCCTAAACTTAACATAATTTTACTTTTAGGCCTTATTTTACATCCAATCAAATTCCTATTCAATAATTAAACATATTTCAGCTAGATTAACTCAAATTAAACATAATATCTCATAAATTTTTAGAATTAAACATACCATTCAATCAAGCAAGAAAATCATAATTCTCAAGATTAATCATCACCGATTCATCATAAATCACTCTTAAACTTTGCCAAAATTAATATTCATCATATAACTTCAAATTCAATCTATTTTATCACTTCATGAACATGTGAACATGCTGAAAATTCATGGGTTATCAATCAATTTAACTAATTTATCCATCAACTCATTAATATCAACAAATCCAACTTCTGCCATGCCATATATATCAAATTCATAACCTAAGCCATTCTTAAATTTATATACTCATATTTTAATCATCAAATTATCATCGTTCATCATCTAAATCAAATTTTACATAAGCGTTAAATCCCAATTTCTTCATCAAAGTGGTGGCAACAAAACCTATACACTTATAGTATATCATCATGCATCAAGCTTCATTTTTATCATCAAAGCCAATACCCAACATCACAATTAGTATGTTAAAACATAGATCAACATCTAAATAAAAAATATACATTCAAAAATCATCACAATAGGTGGTGATCATATGGGTTCCAAGCTTCATTTTCATCAAAATTCAATTAATCACCTAATTGCCATGTCTAATCACTGCTAACCATCATAAACTACTCATTTAAGCTTGGTTTTGAGCTTACTTTATTGGACATCCACAAATTCTTCTTAATTAATGGTAAGTTGCCATACCAAAGTCACAATTCTAGAGTACTCTTTTATTCCCACTTCAATCCTTCACATAACTCATCTTGCTTAACATCAAAACTAAGAATTAATTTTCTTAAATCATCTCAAACCTTACTAGAAGATTGCTTACCTTACCCTTCTTCAACCATGATTGTGAGATCCCCCTAGCTAGGTTGTTTATTGGCTTTTTCACCTAAAACTTACAAGACAAGAGGTAGAATTAGTAGCTAATTAAGATTAGTTTATAGTTAAGTTTAGAGTTTAGGGTTTAAGCTAGAATTCTAAGGGGTTTTACCTTGCAGTTTTGGAAATAAAATGAGAAAGGGGCTGCTTGTCATTTTTGGTTATAGAGAGCTTAAATAGGTGGGTTTTGACTAGGGTTTAAGAAAAAAAGCAATTGGGACCACAAGGGTTTAAGGGTTTTAGCTCAATAGTGACATGTGTCATTCTTTTGAGCCTAATTGACATTTTATTTTTCCCCATTTTTCTCACTTCATTCCAACTGAAAATAATTCCTTCCTTTTCCAAAATTGCCCTTAGGAATTCAAGTATTTAGTTACCCTTCAACAAAATTAAGCTTAAGGGCATTTTAGTTATTTTACCTAATTGATTTTCGAATTTAATTTTTTTTTCAATTGTCTCCAAATAACTTATAATTGATTTAATTTACTTAATTATGGTTTTGGTGCTATATTTAGGGTTTTTAAGCTAATTCAAATCTAAATTCAATAAAACCGATTTCAAGAACAAAAAGGTCCATCTTAGAAAAATTGGTTTTCCAATTTTGTAAATCCTTCTTAATTAAATCCAAAATTTCCCCTTTTATTCCCATTAACCCCTTTTTATTATTTTTGGGATTTTTCACTAGCAATCCTTGCTTTGATCACCAAAGCATCATCATAGGAAGTTTAAACTCCCTTCAAGTCTTTGTCTAAGGATGAGATAGATAAATCTACTCTTGACTTCTTACCATGCAATTTCATGATCTGTTGGTGCTAGTGTGGTTGGGCATAAGTCTCGCTTTGAGAGCTTAATTGCCCTCCTAATGTGGGGCCCCTAAAGATGGTATTAATGACGGGGGGCTGTATTGTTGTTGTTTACCAAGGTCTAGACCATTCCACCTTATTACTTCGATTATCGATGCATTGCTTGAGGTAGCTATGGTAGTCAGTAGATGGCATCCTCAAGGGCATTCTTGAGTTAGACACGACCCTTAGTATTGTATCTCATGTCCAAGTGGAATTCATAGGGCTTGTTTGAGCTCTACAATGAGGGGTTGCTCCTCATCTCCTCAAATCAAGTGACGATACCCCTGTTCCTTACTTCTAAGTGTATCTAAGCTTGTGGTTAGTTAAGGGGTTTATGCTCTGTGTAAAAGGGAATGGTGCACTTCTTATATTGCCTATCGTTGTTGCCCCCATGAGATGAGCCCTCATTATAATTTGGGCTAAGCTGCTCTTTAATAAAAGGTTGGTCCTTGTTATCTTTTCTCTTTTTCCAACATGCTTTGGTCAGCTTCCTTTCAAGCCTTAATATTATCTTCCATCATGATAAACCTTGTAGCCCTTTCATGAAATTCATCAAAGTTCTTTACTTCCTCTTTGATAAGGAGATGAAGAAGTAACCTAATGGTTAGATACCCACAACTGTGGCATAAAGTGTCGTGTTCATGTCTACGTTGGGGAATTCCACCACCCTCGAGGTGAAGTGAGAGAGGTGACCACAAATGGATTTATCTTGTCACTGTGTAATGAGATCAAGGCTAGACAAGTCCTTTACTGGCATTTTATTTGCTAGGAAGTGCTAGTGAAATTACTTGTCAAGCTCATTGAAGCTCAAAATGGAGTTTGGCTTCAAATTATTGTACCATATCTAAATCTTCTTCTTAAAGGTGCTCAAGAAGGCCTTAAAAGTGATTACATCACTACAACTAAGGAGCCTCATCTAGGCCATAAAGTAGTTGAGGTGGTCGCTTGGGTTAATTGTCTCATCATAAAATTCCAACATAAGGATCCTAATATGGAGGAGCAATGCCTCTTCTCGGATCTCCCATGTGAAAGGAGATCGACCAGAAGAAAACTAGTTGTAAGGATCAGTGTTCTTGGACTCCTTTAAGCTAGACAACCATTAGACCCAGTCCTCTAACTCGTTAACGCTAAAATCATTCAAAGAACGATGAGACTAAGCTTTAGATGGCTTAAGTCAGATGTTCCAAGGTTCAACTTGGCATGTGAAATAGCCAAAAGGGAGAGCTACAATAGGGATTGTGGATGTTAAGCTGCCCAGTAGCTAGTGGTGGTGGTAAAGAATGGGTAGATGCGTGATCATCACCCTACTTCACTAGAAGTAAAGGATACTACTACTACTGGCTACTGTTGCAACTCCTCTACATACGCATGGAGCTATGTGTTCTCAACCATAACATTGTTTGGCATCTGCTCCAAGCATGCTAAATAGTCCTCATCACCTTATTGCCTCATTTTCTACTATAGCAAGGTAGGGTGGTAAAGGGATTGGTAGGAGTAAGGTGTTGGGCTTGTGTTTGGTCACTTTGGGGTGTTTTAGTGTTTTTGGAGTGTATGTAGTGTTTACTATTGGCCATTATGGTGGTTCAAATTATTCTCTAAGCAGATAATGCCAAATGTTGTTACTTTCTTTGTGATTGGTGTGCATGACTTGCATGAGACAAAAGAATGAGCTAAAGAGTGCCAAAGTTGATTTAGCATGGTCACTCCAACACTCAAGTTAATAAGGTAAGATTAGAGTAATAGATTAGTGATATATTATTGAAAGGGTAAAAAAGTCAATCCCTTACTTAGAGGCTTGATCTAGTATTTATAGAGAGGTTGGGGGATAGATAAAGAAGGCAACTAATGCATAATACTCCTTGACTCTAAGATTTGTAGAGAAGACTTTGGGGAGTTTATGAGGTAGTTGACTTTCCTTATCTATTCAAGCCCTTCCTACCTGTTGCTTGTTTGAAATGTAGGTTGGGTGAACTGATCTAGGCATAAGGGCTTAAATTGTTAGTAGCTTGAATGCAAGATAGGCCGACCTAAGCTTGAAGCCCACATCTAAAATAGCCAATCAATAGTCACAAAGAATGCTATTGTGCATGATCTACAAGTGTATAGTTTGCTTAATAACTCGCACCGGGTGTACAAGGGAAGATTGCAATAGTGATCCTAAGCACCATTGTCTAACAATCATGCATCGTCACACATTGTTTTCTCAAAGATGTGACAAATTATGTGAAGATGCAAAAGTGATACTAGTGGTAACTCTATGATTCATTTAGATAACTACTTGTAGACACTCCATTTTTATCAGTATTTAGCAATAAAAAGAAATAAATAATCATAAAAGCTATAATATAATAATAATAATAATAATAATAAATGTGCTAGACTTCATTTTTAAGAAAAATGCATTTTTAGTTGATTAAGGCTTTAGTTTAGCCTAAATCGAATTCAATGTTTGAAATTAGTTTAGGCTAGTTTGAAACTTTAAATAAATTTTAGGTGCATAACATTTCAGGGCACGGGCCAAATGGCTCATTAGAAAACACGCATGCACATACCTTAGGTCAAACAATCAAATCCCAAATCGTCCGAGGGTGCAACCTCTTCTTTATCTTTTTCTTTTATTTCTTTTTTTTTTCACCTAGAAAATGTTTTTTGAAGATGTGTTTTTTGCATCTTTTACCTCTAGTTGATGCCCCTAGTATGATGTACTTTCCTACTTAGACATCTCATGGTTGCTCAATTTTTAGCCCATTTTTCTTTATAGTTTCATTGAATTAATGGTGAAAATATGAAGAGCACATTACCTAATATGAATTTGATTCAATATTTACGCCAAATATACATGTTTAGGTGGTCAAATTTGTGAAGGAAAATCGAGAAAAATTAGCATGCATGGATCATCTCTTATTTGAGTTAATCCTTGACATTTAATGTTTGAAGCTTCCAATCTCTCTTTTTTTTTCTTTTTTTCTTTTTTTGGCAAGGATAACCACTAGAGAATCATTATTAATCATCAAACATCTCAAATTTAAATAAAATTCACAAAATATTTCAGCATCAAATAGAGGGGTTTAATTTGCTAATTCATGATCTTTGATCACCTTCCTTCTTCAACTCGAGCTTCTATAGTATAAATAAGACTCGAGCAAGCCTTCTAGAACACAAAAAAAAAAAAACCACTTTTATAAGCTAATTCAAGCTCTTTCGCTCTCTATGAATTTCAAATTCAGGTTCTGCTATGCTTTCCCGAGAATTGACATGTGCAGAAGCTTCCCCATCCTCTTAATTGTCGAAAACCACCGGTTCACCATCTAAATTCGACCTCAAACACCTATAGCCACCTCCGAGCGGCCACCATTGGAATAGATACTTCACCGTCAATCTGCTGCATCATCATCACACCCATTGCATGCACCACCTCCTGACGACTTAGCTCGATGCACTCTGCCACCTTAACTAGCTGCCTTGAGAGATGCACAAAAGGCAGAAGGTCTTGTTGCTCCAATCGGTCCACCCAGGCCTGACTCGAGTTCGTCAATCCCCGACCCACATCTATAACAGATTCCTAGGTATGTTTTCTTTCCTTTCTTTCTTTTTTCTTCTTATTTTCCTTTACTAAAAAGTTAAAAAAAAAAACAGTTTTTATAACATTTTACTGGCACTTAGATAAAAATAATAATGATATGTATATAAGTAAAACATGTATATATATTTTACATCTTCCTTAAACAAAAAGTTTTACCTATATAGGTAAACAAATTTTACATATGTTTTATTTTAATGCGTTCCATGTTTTTTTAAATTAAAATAATAATAATAATAATAATAATAATAATAATAATAATAAGATAAAAATTTAGAAGTTTAATCCAAGCAAATTACAGTAGGTTTGATTTTAAATAATTGGTACGTAGGCATTTATTGAGTAACTATTTTGTAAACAATCCACATTAATTTAGAAATGCATTTTTCAAAAAATAAATTTAAACTTGGAAAGTTAAATTAGTAACCATAGAGTTTTTATATGATATCCTCTCGAATTCCAAATTTTTATGTTTTTCTTTTAAATTCTTTTTATATAGACTAGTAGCTAAATTAGGGTTAATTTTTAATAGTTCCTCCAATCTCAATCAAGTGGAGACTCCTGTTTTTCCAAATTGAATAAAAGAGATCAAATTTTTCTTGATCTTGGTTGACAGATTATATTAAATGAGTAAGGTTTATTGTAAATCAAATTAAAAAAAGTGAATAAAAAATTAGGCTCGACACTACTATTATATTGGGTACAAGTAATAGAAGAACGGTTATAGTTAAGAAGCATTCTATAAGAAAGTTAGTGTGTAATTTATTAAAAGAAAAGGAAGGAAAAGATAATTAAAGTTATAATTAACATGAAAACTATTTTTTTATATAAAAAAAGGAAGGAAAGTTAGTATGCAAATTAAGTGGAATAAAATGTTCAAGTACAAAAAAAAAAAAAAAAAGTTGCTAAGTAGTTTTGGCCATCCCAAGGCAAGGAAGTGGCTAGAACTTTTTCTTTTTTAATTTTTAGTTTTTTTTTTGGCTTTTTTCAATTTTTTATTTTTTTTATTTTACAAAATTAAATATATATATTTTTTACCAAAAATAATAAGTTACATGTAGATATATATATATATATATCATTTATTAAATTTAATATTTCATTTTTTTCTATTTTCCTTAATTTTTCTTTTTTAATAATTTTATTTTTTTAATATTTCTTCTATTATTTATTTAATAAAATTACATGAAGCAATAAAAAAAAAAAGATACATGTTATTACTAATAGAAAAGCTAACGGTACATTAATGAAGGATTTGTTGTATGTTTTTGCGAATGATGAGAATTGAAATAAAAAAAATAAAGATTTATGACTCAATTAGAAAATGTAACAAATGTTAAGAATTATATGTATATTTAAAAGAAAAGATATTGAAGAATTATTTTAAAATTAACTTGAGAAAAATACCTGCTGGATTGTGTACTTTTGTTGGACAGTGCATGAATATGCCAAGCCTAGGCAATCGAAATGCCTAAGTAAGTTCGTGCTTAGGTGACTCAAAGATGAGCCCGGACGTACCCGTCCTACCATCGCGACGTATGATGAGCCCGAAAAATCAACGTAAGTAGGTATTGTTAAGTAGTTTCAAGATGGTATTGGTGGATTTTGTGATTGACATGACTGCACGATTCTCTGAACACTATTTAAATTGGCATAACAAATGAGATTAGTAGGAGTTTGAAGGGAAAAAAAATATTATTATTATTTTTCTGTTTTTATAAAAGAGTATAAAATAGGTTTAATGGGTTTAATAGGAAAAGTTTGCTTTAAAGCCACGAAAATCCTTTCCTCTAATTTAAAGGAAATCAACTAAATATATTTGAGCCAAAAAGACAATTTCAATTTTAAAGACTTTGTTTCGGTATTATATATCCTCTATACTTTTCCTTTCTATTTATTTTCTATTCAAATAAACACTTTTCTTTCAATTTTTTTTCTCTAATTATTACCTTTCATTTTGTTTCCTTCCAATCATGCTCCTAGTTGATAGGCCATTTCAACTAAGGGTCTAATCTCAATACAAGCCCATATCTAGCTTCATATGGAGGGCCTGGCCACGTGCTCAAAGGGTAGTCTAGCCTTTCCTTCTATGCCGCATCTTTTTCATGGCCATTAGACTTGTTCAACTACAAATAAAGTTGTTGCAATCAAGTACTCCTAAAGTTGCCAGCTCTCTTATCAATGGGACATCTTGGACGTGCAACCACGGATACACCCTACATTCTCCACAACCAACCACACCTCCTTATCCTTTATAGATACTTAAGATTGTTTATGAGTAAAAGAATAAAAAAACTCTAAGCTCTCTTGCTTTCTCTCTCTTTACATTCCTCCTCACTAGCATTCTCACTTGAGTGTCTAAAAAGGTAACGTTGAACAGCCCCAATAACCCATAACTCATTATTTTCTTATGTTTCACAAGTTTATAGACTTTGACTAAATATGCAAACAGTACCTTCCATGACTATAATTCATTCGAAGAAAGTGAGTGTGTTGAGTAGTAAATTACAATATTACGTATATACACTACATTGCATACATACATAGTGCCACAGTGATTAATTATGTTTTATTTGAAAAATGTGAAGAATGCCCTGTAATAGTGCAATTTTGCAAAAAGAAAAAAAAAGAGAGTAAAAATTTTAATCATTTGTTTAAAGATCTGTATTCTCATTTTAGGAAACCATTTGTTTAAGGATTTGTAATTATTAGCTACGCTTATTTCAGGGTTTTCATTTATGTCACATCAAATTCCACTAATAGTAAATGGATGAAAATTTTGAAATGAAGGTATTATAAATATAAGCTTTTAAATATATGATCAAAAAAACTCCATATCCTTTTTTTACAAATACTACTTCCTCTGCAAATTTTCCCTGTCATTAATTATAAACAATTCAAGAGGCCATGAGTGAAATTTACTAAAGTGGAAAAATGGGTACCGCGCGGAAATCTTGCTAACTCACTTTACTATACAAGTCCACAGGAGATGCTTCACAAGTAATAAAAGCTTTATGGCAAGGTGGCGTTAGAGAGGAAAATAATAACTGATAATAATGATTTAAAAAATGAATATAGAGTTTGATTGGCTTAAGAAAATATATATATATAAAAAAAAGAATATATAAAATTTAAATAGTGATTTTAAGATTACCCCCTTTAATTAATAATACTAAAGCACAATCCTATATCTAATTTGTCCACGGACCCAGGAAGGATATTCTTACGCTATATGTTTCGTGGGGATTATAATTAAAATTATGTATAAGAAAAGAAAACCCGTCCCGCCATCCAACCCCGTCAGCTATGTCCAGAAAGATATACCTGTGATACCCACAATAATGCTTTTCAAACACAGGGTCTACATATATATTTGTAGAGTTGATTCCTCCATTCTACGCTCATCGTCTGTGATTTGAGAGTAACCATTCCATTTGGGGAGGAGATGATGTTTCCCAAATGCAGTGGCTTATATGCCTTCTACTGTTGGTTGATATGGATAATATTATCTTCTTCTTCTGCTGTTGCGACTGCTAAAAACGTTAACAGCAACATCACTAAATTGTTGGAGCGATATCCCAACTTGAGCTCCTTCAATGCCTATCTCTCAACTACACATCTCGCGGACTCCATAAATAATAAGAACGGAAATCTCACTCTTCTTGCAATGGACGACACTGTCATGTCCAACCTGCTCAATTCTATTAATAATCCTGAAGAAGAAGTATCAATAATCAAAAGGGTGTTGAGCATGCACGTTGTCCTTGGTTTTTACGATGTGAAAAGGCTACAGGGCTTACCCAACAACAAGTCCTTGCTTACCCTCGGCAAAGCCGCCACTCAGGAACATGCAGGCAATAATAATAATAATAGTAATGACAGCATGGCCGTGATAATGGTCACAAAACCCAGGAACAACAGCATGAGCGATGGTACGGTCACATTTGCATTTGAATTTGGTTCTTCAGGTCTCGACACAGCATCGATTATTACAGCCGAGTTGGTGAGGGCAATCGCTTCATTTCCACATTACATCTCTATTCTTCAAATCAGCCATCTAAAAGTAAATGTCCCACCTGTTCCCTCCACCTCTAATCATGGTAATCTACTACTTTAATTTACTGGTAACCCCCCACGTTTTAATTCTTGCTATGCGTACTGCTTTGAGTTCTCTGTTCTGATTCTTATTAGGATTCATTGACCTCTTTTTGAATTACGGGTCTTTTTTTTTTTCTTTTTCTTTTTAATAATAGCTAAACCCAAGACTACAATTAATTAATTCATTCATTTTATGTGCTTGTTAATAGGTAACATGTGTGGTTTTGGTTTCGAGTTTGGGTTATTATACATACATAGGTTGTTAATTTTGGAGTTCTAACGTGTTATTTGCTAAGTACGTATCTGATGAGATGGTATATGTTTTGTTATGTTGTTGTGTTGTTTTTGTTTTTGCTTATGTTATTATTATTATTATTATTACTTTTCCAGAATTTCCATTTTTATTTTGTCATTATGAGTTGTAGCCTTGTAGGAATATTCTATATACCACAACGCATAGTTGACTCTAGAAGAAACTTGTTCCGCCTAGTTACGGTATTACATCATAAGACTCTTGTCTAGTTTCTTCTTCGAGCGAATTTTGATTGATAGTGATGGCTTAAACCAATAATTACATATCGATAAATATGGCCAAAGCAGGAAAAACAGTAAAAAGGTAATATTAAGATCACTAATTAAAAGTTTAATATTTCAAATATAAAAATTTAAAATTACTAAATATCATATACATAAATTAAAATTTTATTTATCAAATATACTAACACCATGTTATTTAAGAAAAATGACCCAGCAAACATCCATTATTTAAGACTACAAGTGTGAACATTCGGAGATAGTTTAGTAATGTTTTGATAGGTAAAAATTTAATTAATTATGATTGTAGTAATTTTAAATTTTAATAAATTTCAAGTGTAAAATAATATATATATAAGGTTTAGGTAATAATTTAAATATTAACCCATTAAAAAAAAGAAAAAAATTGAGTCAGTAATCGTTTGAACTTGAATGACCATGCGTTTGAATTATACACCTCAAAGGCCAAGACATGGGGCCAAAAACTGGCCTGGAACCGGTCCGAAACCACTGGTCAAGGGCCGACGAGAGGGGGAATCGAAATTGGCTCAATGGAGAAGGGTTGGACAGATTTTCTTGATTTGGTGGATCACGAGCCGATTCGGGTTTTGATCCAGCCTTACAAGGTTTTTTCTTTTTTAGATTAATTTTTTTTTTATTTCTGTTTTTATTTTATTTTATTTTTTTATATGGCTATATTACGGCCGTCCCAACCCATCGGTTCAAGTGGACTTGAACAGGCAAGTCGAACCAGTGTGTTGACTACTGATTTGGGGCCTGTTGATTAGCCAATTTACGTAATGCAACCCAACCTTCTAACCGTTGGCCCCATGGTTCTTACCCGTCGGACTACTTCCCTTATCAGGTCAATTTGAGCTGATTCACCGGCTAGAATCAGCTCCTTCCTTTGTCCAGGTCAATACTCTGTATTTTTATATATATATATATAAAAGAAAGAGGAAACCTTGTATTGTATACAAATTATTATTATTATTATTATTTTTTCTTGCATACAAATTATTTGCTTAAAATCCAGAAGCACTTCGGGTTCTCTTGCGATGTGATGGGCGTAATTATTAGACTTTAACAGAGAAATATAGCGATTGAGTTGAAGTTTATTGTTTTCTACTATATGGAAGTGATTTGCCATATTAAAACCAACCTGTTTAACTTTCTGTATTCGTCGACATAAATTCCAACCGTAACCATCGAGACAGATTCGTATGCCTCTTGTAATTACTCTGCTCTACTCCACTCCACTCCAATCCTCTTTTTAACCAAATGAGCTTTAATTTATTGGCACTTTCAGGTATAGAGAATTGTCCTACTCTATGCACTTCTGCTGGATCATCATGGTCCAAGAAAAGCGAGGCTCTTCCCATTGATACTATTTTCAAGCTCCCATCTCCTTTACCTGCTTGGCCAGCCGGTACTGTTCTATTATATCCGATATAGCCATTTTTAATTAGAAACTAAATGTTCTAAATTCAGGAGGAAAAGGTGTTTATTTGATTTCTTTACTCTTATTTTTCATGCAATAGGTGAAGGATTTGCCAGTGGAAGCATTGATCTTGGGGGACTAGCAGTACAGCAGGTATCGACTTTCACCAAAGTTTGGGAGATATATGGGGGAGGACCAGATAACCTTGGAGCAACATTCTTTGAGCCTTCCGTTTTACCGGAAGGATATTCTATGTTATGTTCATATGCCCAACCAAACAACAGGCCGCTTTATGGCGGGGTTCTTGTTGGGAAAGATACAACAAATGACCATACCAATGGATCTCTAAAGACACCCGTCGATTACATTCTCATATGGAAAAGTGACTTTTCAAATATAAATGAAGGCCATATTTGGCAACCCGTACCACCTGATGGTTATAAAGCAGTTGGCCATGTAGTTACAACATCCTCTCAGAAACCTTCTCTGGATAAAGTTCGCTGCGTTAGATCCGACCTCACAGTGCAATGTAAGGCCAATACATGGATCTGGGGAATTGGTAAGGGTAGAAGTCGCATTGCCATATACAACTCGAGACCTTCTAAACGAGGGATTGCAGTTCATGGTGTAGGTCTAGGTTCATTCATCGTCCAAAATGGCAGCCCTTTGGCATTGGCTTGCCTAAAGAATAGCAAGGACGATTTGTCATCAATGCCAAGCAAGAGACAGATTGATGCTCTAGTTCAGGAATACGCTCCTCGAGTATATTTCCATCCTGATGAATCATTCTTACCTTCATCAGTTAGCTGGTTTTTTACAAATGGAGCATTACTGTATAAGAAGGGAGAGGAATCAAGACCAGTTGTAATCGAATGGACAGGGTCCAATCTGCCTCAAGGAGGATCAAATGATGGTGCCTACTGGTTGGACCTTCCAGTGGATGGTGCTTCAAAAGAGAGAGTGAAGAAGGGGTGCTTGCAAAATTCGCAGGCATATATTGACGTGAAGCCCATGTTTGGGGCGACATTCACAGATATAGCTATATGGCTATTTTACCCTTTCAATGGTCCTGCAAAAGTAAAGGTTAAGTTCTTCAATCTCTCACTTGGAAGGTTAGGGGAACATGTTGGTGACTGGGAGCATGTTACTATGCGGATCAGTAATCTTAATGGACGACTTCAGAGTGTCTATTTTTCACAACACAGTACCGGCAAATGGGTGAGTGCTTCAGAGCTTGAGTATCAAGATGGCAACAGATTTGTAGCCTATGCATCCTTACATGGACATGCGGCTAATCATAAACCAGAATCATTCCTCCAAGGGAAGGATGGAGTAGGGGTTAGAAATGATTTTTCCAAGAGCAATATGTTTATGGATACCGGAGCAAACTTTTCAGTGATTGCAGCGAAGCATCTAGGATCGGCCATTACAGCTCCACCGTGGCTAAATTACCGCAGAGAATGGGGACCCAGAATTGATTATGATATTGCAATGGAGATAGTGATGGTGGGTAAAATACTGCCTGGAAAATTGAAGAAATATTTCCAAAACGCAATTAAAGGCTTCCGAGATGGGGTCCTGAAGGAAGAAGGACCAACTGGTCCCGTAATGAAAAGTAGATGGAGAGGAGACGAGGTCTAGAAACTTCACTGCCGCGTGAATCTTCTCCTGACTTTGTAGTTTCTGTACTTAAACTGACCTTAATGTTGAGCACTGCTGCTTCTTCTGGCTCCAATTTAAGCTTGGTAGTACGAAGTTCTTTCACTAAAAGGAAATAAACTATTAGCATTTGTTAGACAGCTAGTGACTAGAAATATATGGCAAGAACGTTTGATTTATTAGCTCCCTTGTATATTGGATCTTTTACCATAGAATGCATTTATCTTCATGTACACAAACTATCTTAATGATATTGGTATTGGAGTCTCTTGACTCATACTGCTACTACTGATGGTATTGGACTCTCTTGACTCATATGGCCGATTTGTAGAGTAATGTTATCGCTAGGGTTGAGCAAAGAACTAATTAATCGCAAATCAAGTTGAATCGAATCGAATTGTAAATTAAGTTTAAATTTTCTTTTTAGGTTTAAAAAAATTACAAATTGAATCATTTCAAATTAAACCAAATTATTTCAAATCAAACCAAATAATGAGAAGCAAAAAAAAAAAACACAAAAATAGAAATGAAAATTTAAAGAATGTATGACTAAAAAAAAAGGCTTTTTGTTATTTATTCAATTCCTTCTCTTATTTGATTTTTATTGAATAACTTACCACTTTTTTATTTTGTATTTTTTGATATTATTAATTGATATATAAACCATAATTTTCTAAAAAAAGACAATAATTTTTTTTAAATATATCAAATAGGTATTGAAGATGATAGATAATATTAAAGAAATAATAATGACTTAATTTTTTTTTTATGTCAAACACAATTTTTCAAGATTTATTAATTTATATATGAAAAAAGTTAATAAAACATGTAATAATGGTTTGAATTGTGAACTAAACTACAATGAATCATTTTTTTAGATTAAAAAAATTATAAACCAAATTGTATGATTAGGATTAATTTTTTTTTTTTTTAAAGCTCAACTATAATATAACCATGCCTTCCCCATTAGGTAAGGGGCTTACATGGTCTTCTACGTGACGTTTTAGCCATTCTTCTCAGCGTGTTTTTATAGCTCTGGGTTTCTCTTCAAGCTCAGTCCTTCGTGTGCTTATGTTGAAGGCCTAGTGACTACCGATCTCGCTAACCAGTTTCCTCTTTTGGAAAAAGGTTTTTTGCAATGCTGTCTTTACTTTTAAGGTTTTTAGACACGTGACTAGTTAGAGTCTTGCACTGGCTAAATTTTTAGAAGTTGATATTAAAGATAGTAAGTAGTAATGATTTAGAAGAAAATATTCCTAACCTGAAGTTTGAAATTTAGCAAGAAAATGATAGCACAGTTTAATTACGACTTGTTGCTATCATGTCCTCAAATATGCTATAGCATATTCTTTTTGGGAATAAAGGCATTGCTGGAGATATATGGATTGTGATAGAAATATATTTTAGTAACAAAATCATTTCTACGAAATTCGAACTAGAGAGTGAACTTATACTTCGAAAGAAAGGAAATATGTCTAAATTGTTTTCTCAAAATAAAGAAGATTGGTCATTTGCATTTCCATCAACAGCAAAAGAAATAATCATGAACTAGTAATGGTAGGACTATGTCGTCTTCTAGAAGAATATTGGAGGTTTATCACCACAATCACCACACATGATCATTTTCTAGATCTTAAACAACTCCACCTGTTATTACCATAACAAGAACAACATGATCAATAAGGAAATCAAGGCTCCCTTGGAGGATGGTCCCATGCTGGCAGAGGTAATCATGGAAGTTGCCGTCAGAGATCTGGGTATATGGTTAATAAACAATATGGAACTCAACCTAATTTTCAGTATTACCAAATTTCATCTCGACTACACAAAGGAGCAATAATTCCTCTCCAAATTCTTAATCCCTTGATACTAATCGAGTTATGTCGTCCTATACGAGTATATAAACATGGGCACCATTTAACTATAAAATAAAACTGATCCACATAGTTTGCTAAGTTCGTAAATTGTGCTTTAATAGGTTAATCCTAAAGTCCTAGGGATGATTATTTATGTTAATTAATTTAAGGTTTTTGAATAGTTTTCTTTTTTCTTTTTTTCTTTTTTTTTTCATTAAAATGAGGGGTTTTTATGGCTTATTTGTTTTTGAGTATCAATAGAGATTCGTTGTTTGAATAATTTGGCTTTTCGGTACGTGAGCTTGTAATACCGAAATGATTGATACGTAAATAGTGTTGTTTAGGGTGTTTGATTGTTTTGAGTATGTTAAGTAACTTTTTATTTCAGTTTTTAGGTTTTGTTCTATTTGACTGTATTCTTAGCTTTATTTAGAGTTTTAGAGTTCTATCGAAGACCATCTAGGAATAATGATCTAATCTTTGCTCTAAGGTCTTTGTGCTTATGAGATGTAAGCTTTGGGGATGCTCCCAAGCTCTTGAGTGCTAAAAATTAACCTGTCCTAGGCTTTTATACTACATAATATTAAGCTCATGAGGTTTCACTTCCATTCTCGATCTTTAAACTTCATCCTTATCTTTCAATTTAATTAATCACTTCCTTTATTATTCTTGTCGGTACACTTCAATCTTCAACTTTAGATTTAACCTACAAAACCTCTATTGATTCAAGCCTATTTATTCTTATTATTGTTGTTCAAAACTCAAACTAGCTAGTGACTAGCTAATCGCCAATAGCATAGATATTATTTTCCTTCTTAGATAAATGTATTCAACTTTTTGGAGGCTCACATGCTTAAAACATACATATTACCAATTTTGAAACACACACACACCCACATATTACTTTGCAAATATGATATATCTCCTATAAAGTAACATTTATATATGTAATGACAAATCCTAATATACACCTTTATTGTAATATGTAATCTTTCGAAAACATGTAAATATTTAATATCTATTTATAAACACTTATACTTGTATTATAAGATATAATCCTGTGAAAATGTTTACATTAGTATAGATTTATAAATTATCGAAGAGACATATCAATATACAATATTTGTTTATAATTATGTATAGTATAAAATCTTTTGAAAGAATTGTATGGAATATGAAATTATACATTTGTGGAACTTATATACGTGTCTTTTTAATTTTCAAGTACACTTATTTTAAGGCCAATATCTTAAAGTATTTGAAGTTTTTATTATTAACTTGTATAATTTTAAATATATATATATATATATAAAGAGTATTACTCTTCAAAATGGACTAGAAGTACTTGTAGTTTGATGAGTTTTATTTAATTTTCAAATAATATTTCAAGATTTTAGGGATACCACAGTAATGATCTCGACTCATTAATTTATTTAGGTTTGGGAGTTCAAGACATGCTCATGCTTCATTAGGTTTAATGCATTTAGCTTTAATTTAGGATTGGGGCGACATTCAATGGATCTAGTAGCTTAATGGTTAATCAACATGATTTTTTTTTTTTTTTTTCATTTTGGTCCTCCTAAGGTTTAGGATTAGATTTTGTTTATTTTGAGCATTTGTGAGTCTCTGTTTCCATATAGAACTTCCTTACCAAAGTCTTTAAGGATCTTATAGGAATGTACTAGTTCACATTTTGAATAGAGTTCATCCTATCTCCAAAAGTCGTCTCACTTGAGCTTTCCTCTAACACTTATTTGATAAGAGGAAATGAGTAAGGAAAGAAAGAATAATGGAAGAAAGAATATAAACGAAAGGAATTGTGAGAGTATTTGATTCTTTTTTATGTTATGTTTGATATGTAGAAATGATTTGAAATATAATGAATGAATTATGATTTTATTCAGAGTCTATTTCAGCATAGCAAACATAATCTTAATATATTTGGTTAATGGCTAAAGTAAAATGGAAGGAATAATAATTATTGTTAGAGACAAATTAAAATTACCAATATATGCCTAAAAATAATAAAAAGGAAAAAAAGTAAAAAGATAAATAAAATTCCCCTCCCTCCTTTCCAATGAATTTTAAATGTTTTCTTCCCATTTCTTTTCTCCCGTTCTTTTCCTTCTTCCCTCATCTCAACCATAGTGTAATTGTCTCGTGATACCTTTTTCTCATGTATGTACTTTACTTCAAGTTTTCTCATGTTAGCTTCCCACAAGTCTTTAGTTTGAAAAACCGAAGAGTTGCATCTACCTAGGGCCGGTAATGCAGGCTAAATGGGTCGGCCAGCCCCGCCCCGCACCAGCCTGCGGGTCGTCGCGAGCTGGCCTGCAGTGGCCCGCAAGTCTAGCGGGTCAGGCAAGTCTGGCCCCGCGGGCCATGTGGGCTGGCCCGCGACAACCCACAACAATTTTTTTTTTTTATGTAAAACAGGTGGCGACGGTGGTGGTGCGACGTCCAGCTGCGGAGTGCGATGGAGAAGGTGCGGTGTGCGAGGGTGTGGCCGTGTGGGCTGCTGCCAGGCGCCAGCTGCGTGCGGATGAGGTCAAGCTGCACGTCGGTGTCGTCACGTTGAGCTGCGAAGGAGAAGGTGCGGTCCGGTGGCGTCGGTATCGTCACGTCGTCGGTCGTCAAGTCGTCCTCGTCCGGTGCACGTACGGTCTGGGACGAGTTCAAGCTGCGAAGGAGAAGGTGCGGTCTGGTGGCGTCGGTCGTCAAGTCGTCGGTCGTCCGGTTGTAATTCACGTCGTCAATTAGTCCGGTGTAAATTAAAGAGAATAATTAGACCACGCTTACCGTTTAGTACTGAGTGTCCGTAGGTGCTCTGGCTTGGCATAGAAGTCTCATGAGAAACCTTGGATTGTTTCTCTTCATCATCTTTTATGACAGAATTTTTCTTGGAAGTGGAGGAAGAAGTGAATGTGAGCTTTTTCTCTGTTGAATTTGGTCGTCTTCTTTTTTTGGTAAGAGGGGTTTTATTACAGAGGACAAGCTTTTTGGTGTGTGCTTCCTTGTGAACGACGAAGTTAGGAATGAGCCACTCACTTTGGACAATGATGGAGTGCCCAGAAACCCAATGTTTGGTGATGGCACACTGCTGTACAGGTTAATGGATTGCCTGAAATTGGAGTTCCACAAAAACAAATCATTTAGTATTTTTAAACTTGAATTTCAATAATATATTATAGCATCTACAGTTGGATAATAATTCTGTCATGAATTTTTGCTCCTGGCAATTGAATCGGCCGCGCGAAAACAAAAAAATAATAATAATTTGAATCTCAATCGATACAAATCTAATAATCCAGCTTCATTTGAAAATTTCATGAAGGTTTATACACACACAAAGGCAAACACACCTACCTGTAACTCTGAGGCCAAGATGCATTGTAAGGACTCTGTCTATTTTGTTGCTGATTCTCTGAAGAAGAAGCCGAAGAATTGGAATCATTTCCATCATCCGGCATGTCAACCCTGGCCTGCCGGTGCCCGTATCATGCCCTGCCGGTGCCCGTACCATGCCCAGCTCCAGAAGTACAGACGACCTCCGTTTCTGATCGCGGGTCTACGGGCCAACTCGTACCCGCGGGTCAAAATGGCTCGCAGCTTCAATGGGCCCAAATTTTTTGCCCGCCCCGCAATTCCCACCTCTACATCTACCTCATGGAAAATGGCCATAACTATAGCTCTGAGGCATAGGATAGGAAGCCTGTCAGGAGGATTTTGACCGGGAGGGGGCCTATAGACGTGAAATGGGCTTGGAGGGTGCTTCTTTCACTACAAGAACTTTTGCACTATACAACAAAATATTTTATCCATTTCATATAAATGCATTATTAGTCTACCCTTTGGTTCTTTTAATAAGCAACACAAAACGTTTTCAATGATCTCACACCGATTTCCTTAACCAAATTAACATTTTTTTTTTTTTTTTAGCTTTGCATTCTCAAATACAGCCAAAGTAGATGGAACAGTTGTTAAGATTGCATTCCTTTAAGATATCACACACAAGAGAAAAAAAAAATTGAAACTAGTAAGATTAAACATAATACATGGATCAAGTAAAATCATGGCGCTACCATGCCAATTGCGTTGCTATAGGTACCATATATAAGTTGATATTGAAATTGAACAAAGTATAATATTGAAATATCTGTGACCCAACAGTACACAGTATTGTACAATGAACAAATACAATTGTAATTTTTTGTGTACAAATCCATATATTGTTTCGTAAAAGCAAATAAATAAGCTGCGTATATAATAATTAAATTACATTATTTCTTCTTATGAAGATAACTATCATAAAGAGTAAAAGAAACTTAATTCCCTTGAATGGTATACTCCCTTTATAAAATAAAACTTAATTCCCTTCAATGGTATACTCCCTTTATAAAATGGATAGAAGCTCAGATGTCAATTTCATCTACTTGTTTTTGTACAAATAAATAAATAAATAATAATAATAACATGAAAATACTTGTCCAGCGTGCAAGAGAAGCTTGGAGAAAAGCCAAAATGAGATTTCAGCCCCAAGCTTTATACAAGTACATTGAAAAAGGATTAACACATATATATTTCTGGGGATTCTGGGGATATAGACTACCTATGATAATAATCGGTGTCAAACATTTTGCACAACCCAATCTATTTCTCGGGTCGTTGCTCCTGAAATGACCTTTCGCACACGGAGGCCCAGAGGCCCTTGCCATGCCTGCGCTGAAGAGTACGTTTGTTTTCATTTGGAAAATTAGATCGAGACAAATAAATAAATATATATATATATATGAAATCTAGATAGATACCGATAAAATTAATGTAGTTAAACTAGATAAAAGTGATTCATGGTATTATATGATAAATAAACCTAAGTGCAGAAATCAAAAGCTAAAAATGTAGTAATAACTTAATGACCAAATTAAAGTAATGGCCGATGAAGCGCTACATTATAGGGCAACAGTTACAGATACAGTGTACAAGAAGTATATACATGTCTCATGTGAATTAGAAATCAAATGAAATGATAATACAATGGATGAAAAACCACACAAAGAACATAATCACATATAGGCTGTAGAATCCATTCTTGTCTTCAGGATTTTGGGTGATGCGTATGGAGATCTAGGAACTTAATAGCTCCATTTCATAAGTCCACATATAACCACCATCGCCTATACCATGCGAAAATAACATAGGTAATCATCACATCAGTTGAATATATAACAAGATTATCGATCATGATTTTTTCACAATAGATAGTTTCCATATTACATTAATATTCGATAATTTCGACGTATAAAAAAAAAAGATGTTGAATCTGTTAGAACACACTAACTACAATTGTACTCTACCAAACACGTTGCCATGCCGAGGCTGTTATCAAAGATCTATCTTGCCACCCTAAAGAAAGAACCTTTCCCTCATCTCTTTCAATGACTCTGAACCCACCATTCTCGCCATCTAATTGAAGAGGACCATGCTGAGCCCTGATCTTAAGCAAAAGTTTTGCTTGTATTAAAGACTTCGAGCTCAGTTTAATCCCTGCGAATCCGTGGCTCTCCATCCTAGCCTTCCACGTTTCCAACTTGTCATATTTCAAAGGATTTTTCATGTCTTCATCAGTATTATCATAATTCAAGATCCATTTGATTTCTCTTCCAAGATGATTCTTCTCAATGTCCAATCTATCCTGGCTAGAGAGCGGAAGGCAATCGTCTAGGGAATCAAACATCGCTGCAAAATAATGTAGGGACTCCATGAATTTTGATAAGAAACTTCGCGAACTTGGCCTTCCCTCTTCCTCTAGTAGGGTTACTATTGAAGGCTTCAGTTTATGAATGGAATTCAAAGTTTCAGAAACTTGGGTGTAAGTGTAAATACTTAGATGGAAAACTAAATTAACTGCAACGGTTTCATGTTTCCTTTTCCTGAGATTGAGGAGGTTGGGTGGTGTAATCAGTAATCCTTGGAACTCAAAAACCAGATTCTTAAAACCCTTGGAGAACATGACTAGTCTATTCTCAGTTTCTTGAAGTTCCTCTAGGTTTCTTCCGAAACCAGTGATTCTGAGGGATATGCGGTTGCTACTGGTCGCTTTCTCGGACAGGGACTGCATGAGGGATGGCCACTGGAAGCCATAAGAGGTGTCGAGATCGATAATGTGGAGTGCACGGTGGTTATGCTCCTCCCGATCTCTTTCAAAGGCCTCGAATATGGTCTGATTGGCCGTGAAATGCGCGAACTGATAGCATGGCGACACGCGATAGAGATTTGTGTACGCACGAAACTCTTCTTCCTCGGAAGGTTTCTTCATGATCATGTCATAAAATGGGGATTTTCTGGTCAGGTGCCTCGCGGATAATCCGTCAGTGAAATAGGCCACGACCCGTTGCACTGAATCGCCGGTTAATGATACACTCTGATACAATTCCGTCAGATTTTCCAAGGCTAGGCCCACATTGTTTTCATTCACCGCCGTCGCGGCTATGAGCAGCAGGTGAATCAAATGAAGACCACGGCCACCTGCTTCTTTGTGTTCTTTTATTCCTTTGTGGGTGATTTCAGTCTTTAGCATCTCTTCTCTCATTTGAAGCAGTGCGTAAACTTTGCCTTCACACCCTTCTTCCCATTTAATATCCAAAGTTTGATGATGCCTTTTCCTCTTTGTCATCCTATTAATACCCTCATGATCATAATTTGAAACTATAGCAAGACTCAAATTCAAGAGCTCTTCTTGATCATCTATGTATTCCATTTGTTGAGAGGGAGAGGGAGAGAGAGACACAGAATTTTCAAGGTGAGGAAACGAGAATATGGACGTGGTGCTTTCGTGGTAGTGCAAAGGGAATATATCTCTTAAAAATTCCTTTGTGTCATTTTGTGAGAGAGGGAATTAAAGTCAAGGAGATAGATATTTTGTTTGTTTTGGGGTGAACCGGCAGCAGCAACAGTAAGATAGAAAGGAATCTTTTGTTCTGCACTAAACATAGGTGTCCCTATAATCCTAGGAACTCTAATATCTTTTTCTAATTTTTTTTTTCTTCAAATTGTAAATAGCTTTTATGCCTGTTGTTTGATTTTGATGTGAATTTGACTCCTATCTTCAAACTTAGCTTTTATGTTTAGAGACTTTATAATAGCTTGTTTCAAACTCCTCTATTTTTTATCTGTGTAATATTTATTTTGTGTCTATTTTTATGTAGATGTTTATCTTAAAATAGATGAAGAAAAAATTAAAAAAATAATTACACAAAATATATATTAAATACAGATTAAATACAAATCAGATATATATAAAAAACAAATAATCTAAGCAAACCTAAATTTATTTTTAAAAAGATAATGAAAATATTTTATAGATAAAAGAAAACATTAAAAATTGTAAAATATATTCCAAACTAAAAATATAAAGAGTAAGAAGCCTCGTTTTCTTTTTCTTCTAATTAAATTTTTTTAAATTTTAACATTTAAAAATCATTTTAATCAAAGACATGATAGTAAAACATGACATTATAAAAAGATTTAGAACCTAAGACCTTTGGTTTTAAAGGTAAACAAAAGAATTAAGTGCTAATAAAACAAATATAAATGATATGTTTATAATTTTTATGTATATTTTTTTTTGAAATAATTTGTTGTGAATAAATATATAAATAATACTATTGTGAATAGAAAAAAGATTTATAAATACTAATATGATATATATTTGAATAAGTTATGAATAAATACTAATAATATTTAAATATATGATAATAATAATAAAAACAACTATTTATATTCTTATATATTAATACTTGTACATCGTTCTTCCATTTGCATGACATATTAAAACTTTTAACTTTGTGAACAAGAACAATGACATATAAGGAATATTTAGTTTGGTTGCCTTGGTTGTTGTGAAGGTGGAGAAGATGCCAAATGGATTGGACAAACATGGGCTATCCGAAACCAGCAGCCATCCTTGCTCGTTGTCTTCGTCTTTGCTCTTTGACCCTTCTAGACAACCTCTGCAAATTGAAGCCAACCGTCTTATGCCCTGCCCTTCGATGCATATTCCTCTAGGAAGGTCAACTCTTTCGGGAAAAACCGTCACTTAAATGGAGACAAATTTAAAAGTATTCTATGACAAGTGACATATAGGATAAAATTGATGTCAAATAGAGAGTCATTGAAACATCCTGAAAGTTTATTTTCTAAAATGTAAATATTGTAATCGGAAATTTTATTTCAAATACAAATGGTAAAGGAAACCAAATTGAAATAACAATATAAAAAGGAAAGTATAGGATAAGAACATAAATTAATGATATTAAATTCAAAGATAAAATAAGGAAACTCTAGGGCTCATACAAATTCAATAAACAAGATTGTTAATGGCCCTTTCTTACAACTTATTTCAGCAGTGGGCCACTTGTTGCGAATAAGGAGAAAAGGATCACTCTTTGGTTACGTTAAAATCTAGGTTAAAAGCTATAATCTAACTTTAATTTCTTAATTTTATTTTGTGTTTAGTGGATTTTAAAGAACAATGTATGATAATTTTAGATCAAACATAAATTAGAGAGATTCCCATAAACAAAATACACTACTAAATTTTAAATTAAATCCTAAACCCTTTTCCATAACTAAAGGTCTCATCAATGTTGTCATGATTAAATAAACTTATAAAAATATGCTAATCAAACAAATTCTTAGAGGAAACTGTAAACTAAAATTTCTAATTATGAAATCTTATGACTAAAATAAATCTAACATTTAAAATCATACCATAAAACTTGAAACTTTAGTGTAACTTAACACTAATAAACAACTTTTAGTGAGATAGTTCTTTTGAAGTTCAAACTATGAATAGCTAGAAGTAATGCTTTAAAATTAGAAGAAGAGGACAATAAATATCAATTTAGATGAACTACAAGCAAAAAAAATGAAAACCATGGCAAAGGTAGCACATACCAAGGATCTTCCATTCAGTCACCAAAGTCCCCCATTTAAATGCTAGAGCCTCTACTCAATTACTAACAAGCCTCCATTGACCGCCATCCATGGCCATATTTGGCTATCGCCACGTTCCATTCAATCAATATATTTGTTTTGTCAAATTTTGACATGAGCAACTTAGGACTCTAAGTTGTTGAGCAATATGATTATTGTGAACATCCGAAGTGAAAGGATTAGATACATCGAAGAAGATAGTCAAAATCAAAAGTTGAGAACTAAAAGTCATTCGGAGATAGTGTAGGATAGGTTCTGAATAAGTAAGAAGTTGTCAAAAACCAATGGAAAGAGTTGAAAACTACTATTTCAAGAAAGGAAACTTAGTTTTAGAAGCTCAAAATTGAAATTTCATAACATATTGCTTATGAAGAATTATTGAGCAAATAATATGTTATTAAAAATTCATTTGAGTCTACTTTAACCTAGAGCATCTTCATAAATTAGAAAACTTAACTTCAACAAGAAGGAAATTGAATCTTCTAGAATAATCACACTTCAAGATGGTAATCTTTAGCTTTTATGAATAATTTGGAAAATAACATCTTCACGTGACATAGTCATGGCATGGTTGTGCAAATGCCTGTGTAACTTTTGTTATCAAATTTCTCAAAAATCTTTCGAATATACTTTGACACAGCCTTAGACACAATTGTGTCTATGCCCATGTATTCTTGCATGGTCTTCCTTCAAACTTTTCAACCTTGTGCTCAAGAAGACTCCCAACATAGTCATGTTGTAGATTGTATCAACAATTTTAACTCTGCAACTTTATCGTTTTCACTTCGATTCACATGAAAATTACACAACATTGCTTTATTTTACCCAAAGTTGCTTTTTAATGACCTAAAATCAAAATATAAGTTGTTTAAGTGTAATATCCATTCAAATGTACTTAGAAATTTAACCGAAACCAAATAAAAATTCACATTTTCAAGTCCTATATGTATTTGCATCTCCACTTCCTAAGAAGAAGGGTATTTGCATCTTCACATTTTCAAGTCCTCTAGGTTAGAACATACTTCTCATAAAAAATATCTCTTGCCACTTCCTAAAACTCTTCTTCTAACTCCTTAAGCCTTCGCACACTTGAGTCCCTTCCTAATCAATCACCATTTTGCACATTTTGAGGAAGGGCTACTTATTCTTCATCATTTTAGGCTCATCCAACTCCTGCTTCAACTTGAGCATTTTAATTATCTACTAAATGTTGCATAGTAATTGCAAGGCTGGCAGCTACAATAATCAACTCTTGAATTTTCTCATAAGTAGTTCTTGTATTTTGATTTGCATGCCTTCTCCATCTATGTGCATCACTTAAAATTACTAATACCTCCTTGAGCACTAGGATTTGACATTCTCATTTTTCACAATAGTGACTACTACTCAATTTCAATGATTTAGCAACAAGAAAAAGACCACCACAACTACTACTACATTTCCCTCACCAAAACCTACGCTTTGATACCAATAGAAGATGATACGATTAGGAGCTAAGTATTCACTAGGGTATCACAAACTACCAATAAAAAATGGGCTTAAGGTAGGTTTAAGCTAGACCTTATGAGCTTCTCAATGGATATGATGCACTAATGAACACTACATGACTAGAAAATTATTGCTTGATATGACTCACAAACAAGAAGTTCGAGGTACTCTCCACAATCCTCACTAAAGAGATTGATAAGAGTGAAGGATATTTGAGAGTTAATTAAGACTGACAAATATAGAGGAAGTTCAATAATGCTCACTTGATGCCCTGTTGGGTACAAAATGGAACTATTTACAGCAAGTCCTTAGGGTTACATACCGAAAGTGGAATATCCAAATTAGTACATATGAAAATACATTATCTAGTATATTATAAAGGGGTAAAAGCATAAAGATACAAATAGGAAATTATCCTAAGAATGTGTATGCCTATCAAATGTTAAAGACATGTGTTAACTGGGCACTAGTCGTGCCTTTAACAGAAGAGACAAGCTAGGTTTGGAGCATTACCAAGCTAATGCGTTATGGTCCAAAGCGAATTGGTTGAAATGTGGTCTATTGTTGTTTAGGATTGGTTGGATGTTGCAACAACAAGTTGGTCCGAGCAGTTTGAGCCTTAAGGTCAGGTTATCTCCAATTCCTAAGAAAAATAATGTAGCATCTCCTTAGCTCGAACAATGGTGAGAGATTGACAATAGCTTGGCAACTAATGGAAGTAAAGCCCATGAAGAAAGATGGCTTTATCGTTGGTTGGAGAGTAGCTTTCTTGTTAAGTTCTAAAGTCCTTGCTCCCTATCTCGAGTAATGGGTCCAGAGTTTAAATTCTTATCAATATTGTTTATCTATAGCTTTAATAACTTCTTCTCATTCCTCAAATGTATCATCATTTTAGTAGTAATTTGATTACCTACCTATACTTATTTTTTTTGTTTGATCTAAAGTTTAGGGAAGTTTATAATTAGTTTTAGAGGTCAAAAAATAGGTTAAAGATATGTTTAGAATGAAAACTAGGCAAAGTAAAGGGATTAGAAACAATTGATCAAGTCATATAGGAGTTTAATTCGATTGACCAAGCTTTCAAATTGGTCAACCAAACTTTGATATGGTTAACCCTTTTATGAATATGTTCACCCTACTTTCATGAAAAAGGAAACTTTTGAGTTATTATTGCATTATCAAGTGTAATTTTACATAATTTTTGAATTAAGAATTCAAATTAGGATCCCATTGGAAGGTTTTATTAATTTTATAAATAAGATCAATTACTTTGTTACTACATTTTGGAAGTAAAACTTATTACTTTTGGATGTAAATAATAGATAATCTTAGCTTAATTAAAAATACATTAAAAGCATTAGGTTGATTAAAAAAAAGAAAAGAAAAAGTTAGTGCATTAGAGAATTAGTTACTAAGTTGATTATTATTTTAAATTATTATTATTATTATTATAGGAATATGTTTAAGGTGAAAAGACAAGTAAAAGTTATTCAAGAAAAACAAATGAGAGTAACAATATTATTATGCATTGTATATACTTGTAGGATAAGAAAAGGAATGGAACTAATAATTATTTGCTTGTAAATAAAGGCATGTATTGATTATCATTGGCAGGCCAAGATTAGATAGGTAGTCATGGACTGCGTGTTTGTACACCTTGCAAGGGGTAGGTACTTGGGGTGATATGGTTTGTTGTTCGCCGCTTGGACCATTATATATAATTTAACTAGTTCTTGACATAAAGGAATTAAGATTGATACAGATTAGTTAAGCAAGGGAGAAATTGCTAGGCAAATTGGTGGTATGTATAATTGGTTTGGCATGTGTACGCTCAGTACGAGATTATTACTAAGGTGTTAGCTGGAAGGACTTATATTATCCGCCGCATTGTTTTGGTTTCAGGTGATGGGATCCCCAGACCTCCACATGTGGTTTTGCTTAGGGTGTGTTGACTAGAATCTAAGTTACTACAAATCTTGGGAAGCCAAATTTGTATTGCTTTGTATATCTAAATTATAATCTAAATGAATTCTTTATTGCATTGAATTAAAAGTAAGTCACATGTATGATTGGTTTGGCTTTTGTATGCACATGTTGTAGTATGGTACTCATTAGCCTTTTTGTTCACCTTCTTTTGGGAATATAACAAGTGAACTCAAAGACGAGAGAGTGTAAGATCAAGGCTTACATATTCCTATAGAGATAGAAAATGTATGTTAGAGTAGCCACACTATTTGGATCTGGGCATAACATCCCATTTGCGTCTAATGTCGTTATATGGCATATCCCCTTTTTTGTTCCGTGTCTTTTCATGAGCAATACTGCTATTTGGTAACTACATTTGTAGACTTTCTCTGCAAATTTTTGGCAAGAGACTTCTGCTTTCCTAATTTCATGATTAAAGTGTATTTTACCTTGTACTTATATCCTCTCTATTGTGTTTTGAATTTTATATTACTTACACAACAATAACCTATATATCCAAATATGTTTTGTTTCTACTTACAGTCAAGTACAATATTGCTAACTCTGATGATCGTGCCGTCGCTTTCTTCTTGTGTGATCAACAAGGAGAGAAAGATGAAAGATGCTTAAGATAGCAATTTCAATGCACTTGCTTATTCGGTTAAAAAAAAAAGAAAAAAAAAAAGGAGAGCAATGAGCCGTCCTCCTCCCTAGACATTGAAAGTGCCGTTTGAACGATTCTAACATACCATATTTCCAAATCCAGCAATGCGTATTTAGTGACTACTTAGGTTAACGAGACAGAGAAATTGAAGTTGACATAGGTTTTTCTGTTGTCGTCTTAATGGTTGACATGGGTGATATTTGAATAGTACATACCAAGAAAATTAGGTCGAAGATTCCGCACAGACTAATTTCAGGCATTTGGCATCTTTGTAATACCTCTTTATCTAGACGTATTTGACAAAATTTGAAGAATTGATTTCGTTATTCTTGCTCTCGTTGTTTCTTCCACATGTGGAATATATATATACAAGATAATTTCCTAAACTGACTCCTACAAATCAGCTAAGTCAATAACAAGCATATCTCTAATATCTATCTACCTAAATTACAAAGATTACAAGGATATCTATCTACCTAAATTACAAAGATCACATATATCATAATTGTGGAGCGCCGTCAGGAGATACACGACCGTGTACTTTGGTCGTGTACTTGTTGGACGTTTCTGTGCCCATATACACGACCGTGTACTTTGGTCGTGTACTTGCTGAATGTTTCTGTGCTCATATACATGACCGTGTACTTTGGTCGTGTACTTGCTGAACGTTTCTGTGCCCATATACACGACCGTGTACTTTGGTCGTGTACTTGCTGAACGTTTATGTGCACATATACACGACCGTGTACTTTGGTCGTGTACTTGCTGTGAAACACAAATAGACACAATACTCCCCCTCAAGTTGGAGCATGAAGATCTCGAATGCTCGACTTGCGAAGAACATATTCATATTGCTTGGTACCCAAAGCCTTGGTAAAAATATCAGCAAGTTGCTCATGAGACGGCACAAACTTCGTTTGGATATCACCATGGAAAATTGAATCACGCACAAAATGACAGTCAACTTCAATGTGTTTCGTTCGTTCATGAAACACGAGATTGTGAGAGATGTGAAGAGCGGCTTGGCCGTCACAATGCAATGTCATGGGTAAAGGATGAAGTACACCGAGGTTACACAAGATTCCTTTCAACCATTTTAACTCACAAGTAGTGGCAGCCATAGAACGATATTCCACTTCAGCAGACGAACGAGACACCGTTTGTTGCTTTTTCGTTTTCCAAGAGACAGGAGAGTCACCAAGATATACCAACCAACCTGTAAGCGATCTCCTTGTCAATGGACAACCGGCCCAGTCGGCATCACACCAACCATGCAAGCGAAGCTCAGATTTGCTACTCAATACGATGCCTTGCCTTGGACTACGCTTGAGGAAACGAACCACTCGCAACGCAGCTTGCTAATGATCTTCACGTGGTTGCTGCATAAATTGAGATAAAACGTGAACACTATAAGAAAGTTCAGGTCTGGTGAAACACAAGTAAATCAATTGTCCAACCAGACGACGATATGATTCCGGATCATTGAGCAAGGGGCTAGTCGAAAGTGCCAAACGGTGATTTTGTTCTAAAGGGACCTGGGCAGGGCGAGCTCCTAGCAGTCCAACTTCAGAAATAATATCCAACGCATATTTCCTTTGACACAAAAAAAAATCCGGCAGGTCCCCGCACAACTTCTATACCAAGAAAATACTTCAAAAATCCTAGGTCTTTCATATGAAAACAAGCACAGAGATATGTTTTAAACTGTTGTATGGCAGTACTGTTGTTGCCAGACATAATAAGATCATCCACATATACAAGGACATTAAGCTGTATAGTATCTCGTTGCATAGTGAACAAGGAATAGTCAGAAAGAGACTGTTTAAACCCGTACGCTTTCAAAGCAGTAGATAGTTTGGCAAACCAACATCTCGGAGCTTGTTTGAGACCATAGAGTGACTTACGCAATTTGTAGACCTTGCTAGAAGTCGAGACATGAAAACCAGGAGGCAACTTCATGTAGACTTCCTCTTGAAGATCGCCATGAAGAAAAGCATTATGGACATCCATTTGATGCACTTCCCAAGTTTTTGCCGCTGCCACTCCTAAAAACATTCGAACAGTAGTCATCTTGGCAACGGGAGCAAAAGTTTCAGTGTAGTCGATCCCTTCCACTTGACGATTGCCTAACACCACGAGCCGGGCCTTATAACGTTCCACAGTGCCATCTGAATGATATTTGATCTTGTATACCCACTTACAGCCTAGAGCTTTCTTATTGGGAGGCAAATCAGTGATATCCTAAGTTGCATTATTTTCCAACGATTAGATTTCTTGTTGCATTGCCTCGCGCCACCGTTTATGTTTCACAGCTTCAGAGAAAGTGATTGGCTCACGTTCTGCACTTATTGCTGCAAGAAAGATACGATGTCGTAAAGAAAATTGAGCACAATTGACATAGTGTGCAATAGGATGGGCTGTACCTGAGAGATGCTGTGGTATGGATGACGAGGAGGATGGACTCAAGTGTTTGACGGCATGTGTAACATAATCACGCAACAAAACTGAAGGTTGTTTGTGCTTATGTCTGCGACCCAACAGTTCGCCGTTGACAACCTCAGCACCCTGCTCCGCAACCTGGTCCAGGGTACCAGCCTGACTACCCTGCTCCTCTTCCTGTTCGAATTCCCGTTCATGGTCAGTTTCTGGTTGAAATACGTGATCAATGTGCCTCCCCCTTGCTACCAAGCTAGCCTCATCCGGTGAATCAATATCAGCAATCTTACACCTAGAGGATGAAGTAAATGGAAATTCTGTCTCGAAAAATTTCACATCGTGTGAAACAAAGAATTCACGTGTTTCTAAATCATATAGCCGCCATCCCTTTTTCCCAAAAGGATGACCAGCAAAGATACACCGTCTACTTCTACTGTCAAATTTGTCTCCCGATCTCCCTTGTTTATGAGCGTAGCATAATTATCCAAAAATTCTTAGATGATCATACGCAGGTTCCCGTCCATAAAGAATACTATAAGGAGTTTTCCCATTCAGAACTGATGAAGGTGTTCGATTTATTAAGTAACCATCAGTTAGAACACATTCACCCCAAAATGAAATAGGGAGACAACCTTGAAAGCGTAGAGCTCGAGCCACGTTTAATATGTGTTGATGTTTTCTTTCTACCCGACTGTTTTGTTGTGGTGTCCCAACACAAGACGTTTGAAAAGAACCTTTCCATGGCTTTAGAAACCTCCTTCTTATCAACAAGTAGATATATCCACACAGCTCTAGAGTAATCATCAACAATAGTTAAAAAATATGATGCTCCACAAGAAGAGATTGTTCTATAGGGACCCCACAAATCACAATGTATCAATTCAAACATTTCAGATGCTCTAAAATCACTAAGAGAAAATTTTTCTCTAGTTTATTTCGCTCTTTGACAAATCTCACAACATTTATTCAAACTATTATTCTTAGTAGGATCCATAACTGGAAGTAACTTGGTAACCTTCATAGACGGATGACTTAGACGTTGATGCCAAAAATCTAGTGATCCCATCGTATCTACTTTCATTGCTTTAATTCTTGGTGTCCCTTTAAAGTAATAGAGTCCATCCCGACGTTCACCTGCACCAATCAGCATCCTCGAAGATCGGTCCTGTATTACACAAAGGTTGTCAATGATTTTGATTATACAATGGGATTGATTTATGAGTTGCGACACAGAAATCAAATTGCAGGTTAATCCAGGCACATATAAAACATTTTCAAGAAAAAGATTTTCATCAAGATGAATTGTCCCTTCTTTGGTGGCCAGAGCACTGCTCCCATTTGGCAACCCTACGGAACACTGCAGAACTGTCTGCAAGTTATACAAGCTACTTAGATTTCCCGTCATATGGTTCGTTGCTCCCGTGTCAATTATCCAGGACATGTGCTTACCAGTCATTTTTTCACCTCCAAATGTTTTGTTATTTACCAGCTTTACTAGTGCCTCCCATTGCTCATTGCTCAGACCAAGTGATCCAGGTCTATCACCTTCGGCAATGTTCGTCGAGGAAGAACTACCTCCTGTGGTCTGAGCAGCGTTGGCACGCACTAAACCAGACCCTTGTCTAGCTCCTTGTCCTGTTCTTTGTTGAGGCAATTGTTGTCCTTTGCCACGTCCTCCGCTTTTCCCTTCGTTCCGGAATCTGTCGCCCCACCATTCCGGATATCCAATCAAGGAAAAGCAGTTGTCGGCCTCATGCCCTTTTCTTTTGCAATGTGTACATACCATGTTCTTATCCTTCCCATCTCCTCGAGTACGAGCTGCAAAAGCCATCACTTCCCCACGTTCATCCTTTCCACGAGAAATAGCTTTCACTCGTTCTTCTTGGATAAGCATCGAGTACACTTTATTCAGGTTAGGCAACGGATCTTGAGCCAGAATGTTAGAACGAACAGTCCCATACATTGTTTCTTCTAATCCCATGAGAAAAATATGCACCTTTTCCTCTTCTCGATTTTTTTCTAACACAATCCTGAGATCACATGTGCATCCTCTACACTTGCACGTTGGCAGCTGTTCGTAGTTGGCTAGTTCATCCCACAGTTGCTTGAGTTTGCCATAGTAATTGACAATACTCATTCCTTTTTGCTTGCACTCGACAAGGTCTGATTTCAGCTACTGTATTCTAGGTTCATTCACCAACGAGAAACGCTCTCGTATATCATTCCAGAGGTCTTGCACAATCTCTACATGTGAGATTGTTGATCTAAGGTTAGGCTCGATAGTATTTTGGATCCAAGACACCAACAACGAGTTGATTGTCCACCAATCTTCAAGGTCTGTAGAGTCCTCATCAGGTCTCGTGATTGTTCCATCAACAAATCCGAATTTCTTCCTCGCTCTCAAGGCCATTCTCAATGAGCAAGACCACTCGTCATAATTCTCCCCCTTCAACTGGACCTGAGTTATTAGAAGTCTAGGATTGTCGAGGGACGTGATGTCATATGGTGATATGGTCTTTCGTTTGAAGTTTCCATCATTGCTAGAGTTCATCTTTACCGTTTTTTTTTTTCAAACAAATCAAGATGCGATTTGCTGCTTTGATACCATGACAAAATTTGAAGAATTGATTTCGTTATTCTTGCTCTCGTTGTTTCTTCCACATGTGGAATATATATATATAAGATAATTTCCTAAACTGACTCCTACAAATCAGCTAAGTCAATAACAAGCATATCTCTAATATCTATCTACCTAAATTATAAAGATCATAGATATCATAATTGTGGAGCGCCGTCAGGAGATACACGACCGTGTACACAATCGTGTACTTTGGTCGTGTACTTGCTGGACGTTTCTGTGCCCATATACACGACCGTATACACGACCGTGTACTTTGGTCGTGTACTTGCTGAACGTTTCTGTGCCCATATACACAACCGTGTACTTTGGTCGTGTACTTGCTGAACGTTTTTGTGCCCATATACACGACTATGTACACGACTGTGTACTTTGGTCGTGTACTTGCTGTGAAACACAAACAGACACAATAGTATTCGACCAACTGCTAGAAAGGCCGTGATCATTCCGCACCAGTATGTAACATGGGTGCATGGATAGAGTACATCGCTAAGTACAGGCATAAGTATATTCGAAGCCTTTTTTACATCAAAATTCAAAAAGTCAATTTTATTTTATTTTTACTTTAATAAGAGAATGTATTATTAACAAGTTTCAACGCAGGTATATATTATCCACTTCAACTGAAATGTTCTTTAAGATATATAATGGAAGTGCTTAATTCTCCTCCTGAGTTGGTAATAAATAAATAAATTAAATTCAAATAAAAATGCTGGACTCTAAATAAACACAAAGGATGTTATTTTAAGTGGTGCAAGCCGAGGAAAATTTTTATTTATATCATATAATACATATAAGGATATTATCAACCTTATTAGAATCGTATTAGCTTGTCATAAGTGCATATCCTCCATTTCTACCTATAGAAGCACATATGTTCTGTGTGCTCTTTTATTTATGTAATACCTCAGAACCTGATAATATTATGGTTCGCCATGTGTCCTTATTACATAAAGACACGCAAAGATTCAAATGCTAAATTTCTCCAAACATTAATTTTCAAGTAATCAATATAATAAATAAACCTTTTAAATTATTACAATGGAAGTATTCATATACTCCAATTATACAACAATTTCTAAAAGAAATGTATATCCTCAAAACACAATTCCTATTCAATTTCCTCAATTTAAATACAATAGAAGCTTTCAACAACTTAAATCTAACAATAGATTAAAAACCACATTTATAAAGATATCCACTATCTCTTCTTTCATTTCATTAGAATACTACTCATCATAGTATACGTATTTCACATTCTCCTCAGTATTCTAATTTGTTTCTAATAGGATTTCATCATAACCTACAACTTCTTTTGTAGCACTTGCAACTAAAAAAAAAGGTTTCCACGAGGAGTGAGCTAATGTCTAGCACTATGTATATTGACAAATACATATGCATGCAATGATAGAAACAATAGCACATGCATGATGCAACATAATATTCATACTCAATTTCATTTATCCTTCACAATTTTTAGCCAATGCATAATCGCATCATAAACACCACCACACATAACTTTCACAATCCTTTCACAAACAATATATATATATATATATATGACAAAGAGTACACTCTTTTGTCCATGATTTTATTCCATACATAATATATATATATATATGATAATGGGTACTCTCCACTGTCCATGTATCCATAAGTCCTTTCACAACATCTTTCTACAACAAGAATTCTTTCATAATATCCTTTCACAAACATGAATCCTTCCATAACCTCTTTCCATATACTATCCAGATCATTTTAATACACAACTCCACTAAGGATAACGTCACATACCAATCATTGGGGTGCGACCTCGAGAACACCGACCTACAATCGATTTCTTGGATCCAGCAAATCACAAACACATGCACAAACAATCCAATTTAATTACAATAATAATTAATCTACACATAATATCCAACTTAATAAGCACAAATAACACATATGGTATACATGTACCTACATTCTAAACCTTGATTTTTCCTTACACTTCTATAGCTTCACAAATCCTTAAAGCCTATACATGATTCAAATTATATGCTTTTAGAATTGTATTCCTATATATATCAAAAGGAAATGGATGTGTTTCAACTCAACACGGTCATGTTGGAAGCTGTGTAGGCGAACACAAGGTAGTACATGACTATGCTAAAGGCCGTGTACATTTTTGTTTCGTTTTGTTTTTATTGTTTATTTTTTTTGACACGGGCGAGATATGATCATGTTGAGAGGTTGTGTACCTTTCTATGTGAACTGAGTTTTGACATGGGTACGACACGATCGTGTATCTTTCTATATGACTTAGGTTTAACATGAGACATGACACGACTGTGTTGGGAAGCCATGTATCTCTCTACTCACTACGAACCCCCTTTCTAAATTTTGAAATTCTTAATTCTTTCTGACCCTAACCTAATTCTCTAAATAATTATGCTGAATTGACTCCAATTTATGTTATCTATATCACATTATAAGGGTTTGTACTTACTTGATCGGATTGCAACTTAAATCCTTGGATTGATCATTCTTATGCTTGTTTTGTCTTACTCCTCATTCAATTTCTAATCACTCATTAATGATACATCTCAGATTTACTGATCAATAATCTCCATTGTATATTTGAATGATTGAGATTCTTACCTGACAAAACGGATTCAATCACCACTAGTTCCTTTTAGATCGCTTCGAGTTTCTTTGAGAGTGTTTTCTATGAGAAGAGGTTATGGTTTTGTAACAAATGGAGAAAAGGATTAACCATAGGTTAAAAGAGTTTATATACTTGAGTTACAAAAAGACTAGCTTACACCCCTTCCCACCCCCCCCCCCCCCCCCCCCCCCTTCTTTTTCCCCTAAATTTGTCTTATTTCCGATCTTGTCTTTGGCAAATATATATATATATATATATATATATATATATATTAATAGGAAATACACACACACACACACATATGAAGTAATTTATGAGTAATTACATTCTCCCCCCTTAAAATTTTTTTTGTTATCGAAAATTACTTGAATTATTGAAGAGTTCTTGGTATCTTCTCTTCTTTCAACTCCGAAATTGCCTCTCTCTCTGTTTGGTTACTCCACTGCACTTTAACATACTTGATGATTCATCTTCTTAGAATCTACTCTTTAGTATCTACAATTCTGGCAAGTCTCATTGCTGTTGTGAGATTTGGCTACACTTGCAAATGTTCCAGTGCAGTCATCTAGTCTAGGTTAGGCACATATTTCCTTAGCATGGAAATTTGGAATACATTATGTACCCCAACCAAACTTAGTGGCAAAGTTGGTTTGTATGCCATTGGTCTAATTTTCTTAAGAATTTCAAAGGGTCATACATATCTAGGGTTCAGTTTCCCCCTCAATCCAAATCTTATCACTCCCTTTGTAGGTGAGATCTTTAACAATACATGGTCTCCCACTTAGAACTCTAATGGGCTTCTCCTCTTATCTACATATGACTTCTGATGACTTTAAGCGAACTACATTCTCTACTTAATTAACTTCACACTGTCAACTGCATCTTGTACTAGATCGGGACCCAATATCTGTTTCTCGCCCACTTCATCCCAATGCAAAGGCGATCGACACTTTCTTCCATATAACCCCTCATATGGTGCCATCTAGATGGTAGCTTGATAATTGTTGTTATATGCGAGCTCCACCAAGGGCAGATGTTCATCTTAATTTCCAGAAAGGCCTCAACATGTCTTCCAATATTTGAATAGTTCACTCTGACTAACCATTCCTTTATGGGTAAAGAGCCATACTGAATTATAGCTTTATCCTTAAAACCCTGTGTTAACTGCTCCAAAATCTCCCCACAAATCTGGTATCTCTATATGACACTATGAAGACGGTACCCCATGTAACCTTACAATTTCTTTGATGTGGATTTATGCCAGTTTCTCCAGTTTATACCCAATACCTATTAGTATAAAGTAAGCCAATTTTGTAAGTCGGTCTACAATTACCCTTAGGTGTCCAACTTTATCAAAGATCTAGGTAACGCAATGATGAAATCCATGGTTATATGTTCCCATTTTCACTTTGGTACAGGTAAAGGGTATAACATGCTTGTGGGTTTCTAATGTTCTATTTTTATCTGTTGGCATGTTAGACATTTGGATATATAATAAGCAATTTCTCTCTTCATATTCCTTCACTAGTAATGGCTTTTCAGATCCTTACACATCCTGGTACTCTCGAGGTGTATGGAATACTCGAAATAATGTTCCTCATTCAATATTTCGTTCTTTAGTTCAATTATACTTAGCACATATAACCTGTGACCATACCTCAACACCTTCTCTTCATCTTCAATAAATTCCACAACTCTTCCTTCTTCCATTCTTTTCTTTATTCCTATATCCCCATATCCCCAGCTTATGCAACTTTTATTCTATCAATTAACACTAGTTGTATTCGTAAGTTGGTGAGTATAGCTCCAATTTCTTAAGTTACAATCTCCAAACCTAATTTCTGCATATCTTATAGTATTTTCCTTTGAGTTGAAATCAACATTGCTAGATTACCATGCTCCTTTCTACCGAGTGCATCGGCCACTAAGTTTGCCATCTCGGGATGGTATTGAATGTCTAAGTCATAGTCCTTTATCAATTCTAACTAGCATCTTTGCCTCATATTTAGCTCTTTCTAGGTAAAGAGGTACTTGAAACTTTTGTGATATGTGAATATTCTATACTTCTCTCCATACAAGTAGTGTCTCCACAATTTGAGTGTAAACAGCATTATTACTAATTCCAGATCATGTGTCGGGTAGTTCTTCTTAAAGGGCTTCAACTGTTTAGATGCATATGTAATTACCCTATTATTCTGCATCAATATACACTTGAAACCTTAAATAGATGCATCATTGTACATCACAAATTCTTCACCACTGACTGGTAGAGTAAGCACTAGTGTAGAAGTCAATATCACCTTTAGTGTTGTGAAGCTTGCTTCACATTGGTCATCCCATTCAAACTTTATCCCTTTCTAAGTTAACTTAGTCAAAGGAGTTGCCAATTTAGAGAATCTTTCTACAAATCTTTTGTAGTATCTTGCTAACCGCAAAAAGCTTCTAATTTCTATTACGGTATTCAGCTTCGACCATTTGTTCATAGCCTTTATCTTCTCAAAATCGATAGATAATCCATCCTTATTAATCACATGTCCCACAAAAGTGACTTGCTTCAACCAGAATTCACATTTCTTAAACTTGGTATATAGCTTTTCTACCTACAACTTGCTCAATATTATCCTTAAATGCTGCTCATGGTCTTATTCGATTTTGGAGTATATTAAGATGTCATCTATGAACACGATGACAAACTCATCCAAGTATTCTTTGAATATCCGGTTCATTAAGTCCATGAAAACTGTTAGTGTATTTGTGATTCTAAACAGCATTACTTGAAACTCATAATGCCCATACTTTGTTACGAAGGTTATCTTCTAGATGTCTTCTTCTTTGATTCTTAGTTGATGGTATTTAGATCTTAAGTCTATTTTTGAGAAAACTTGAGCCCCTTGCAACTAATCAAATAAATGATCAATCATTAGGAGGGGGTATTTATTTTTAATTGTAACCTATTCAACTCTTGATAGTCTATATATAACTGCATGCTATTGTCTTTCTTCTTCACAAATAACACTAGTGCACCTTAAGGTGAAACACTTGGTCTGATGAACTTCTTGTCAAATAGTTCTTGTATTTGGTCCTTCAATTCTTTCAGCTCTGTAGATGTTATATGGTATGGGGCTTTTGATATGGGAGCCATCCTTGGCACTACATATATATTGAATTCAATCTTCCTTACAGGAGGTAAATCTGGTAGATCATCTAGAATCACTTTCACAAACTCCTTCACTACCTTTACTCCCTTGATTTTCATTACCTCTTCAACCATAATTGCTATTAATGGCATCATACTTTTACCCCACAATTCATAAGTTGGCAACTAGGGATATAATCGGGACAGGTCGTAATATGGTATCTATCCGACCGACCTGATAAAAACCCTATAGGGTTTAGGGTCGAGTTTTGGGATGTGAAATGAGCTCAATAAGGTATAAGGTCGAATTGCGGGATTTAGAAAAAAACCTGATAGGAAACCCGGCCCGATCTATTTATTTTTTAATAATAAGTTAAAATTATAATTTGTAATTTGTATTTTTTATTTTATTATTTTTAAAAAAATTTAAGAAAAAATTTTCAATTTTTTCAGATTATAATTTGTATTCTATTTCCTAATTTCCATCTGTTCTCTTGCTGCTAACTACCTTGCCTTGTTAGAGCCTGGAGCTAGAGACTGACTGTAGTGCTGGTTACTAGAGGCGGGATGGGGATGCCGACGACGTGCCTCACTTAGTCACCTTACACCTGAACTGAACAGCTGGATTTAAACAGTAACAGTTAAACTTAAATATTTAATAATATATATAATATATTATAATACATAAAATCAATTATCAAAATTCAAGTGTATGTCTCATTGCCATCTCATGTTTATCACAGCTCACAACGTCACTTCACTATTATCAAGTATTATCGACAACAACACTCAAACAGTCAAGCTCAATAGAACAACACTACAGCAGAGCACATCGCCATCTAACCCGTCTCGTCTCGTCATTGTCAATCTCAATTCCAATTCGTCTTTCGTCATCTGCATCTCCATTCTCCTTCTCCACTTCTCTAGCCAGGCAGTAGATGAGCAGACGTGCAGTGCAGCCATGCCCACGCTGTGTAGAGTAAAGCCGTCCAGTCGCCAATTTGAGCCTCTGAGAAAGTATGCTTATTGTCTTCATCCAATCGTCGTCAGTCCTACTCCTGCTTGTGTCGCCGACTCGCCGTAGGTCGTAGGTTTTGCTTCGCGATTGCGAGCGCTTCCTTATCCATCATCCTCCACCTCCATGGTTGCACTTGCTTTGCGGCAAGTACAGTAGTTATAGTTACCTACCCTTATGGTCACGGCCTCAATTGCTCCACGTCCTTTGGCATGGGTATTAGATAATATATGTATATCTATTCTTTTGATTCATATTTTGCTCTAAACACGTGCACATAAAATTCAACATTTACTATGACAACCAACTCGTGTTTAGTAACGTTCTTATCAACTCCTCCATCATCCAACAGCTTAAAGAGGTAACCTTCACATCATCAATCAACTCGATTGCAAGCCTAGAAATGCCCAATTGGAAGGGTGTTACTGTTGGTGTTAAGCTCAAAGCCAAATGGAGACTAAGGATAATAGGAGATTGGTCGGTCTTTCACTCTGTGTGCTTCTTGTGATGATATGGTTTTCAAAAGATCTTCCGACTCCGATGGTAGGGAGTGGACACTATTGGGCAACATCGAATGCTCCATCGACTCCTTCTTAGATTATGTCTAGTCTTGTCTAGGATATTTGTTCTCTTTGATACTGTGTGTTAAGTCCCAAGAATAAAGTGCGTGAGAAGTGTACCGTGTAGTGTATCTATGTTTCAGTCCGATTGCTGCCACTGATTGGGCGGAGCTTAGATCGGTTGGTCTACGTTGGCAAAGAAAAAGTCGATTTGATATTTACCACTACCACCACCCCCCCTCCCCCCAAAAAAAAGAAAAAAGGAAAAGGGATCTAGATATTTGGGTCGGGTTCGGGTGTACTGTAAAAAAATCCATATCAGGTTGGGTTGAGTTTTAGGACTTCCATTTCTTATTGGGTCGATTTAGGTTTCAATTGACCCGTCTCAAACCTGACCCGTTAACATCTCGATTGGCAATCTTGTTGGCCTATGTGCTTCCAATTTAATAGTAAATTATTCTCCTTATGTTGAATGGGAAATATTTCTCATACAACAATTCCTTAAACTTTTCTCATGTGATTACTCCTAGGTTAGGTTTGGAAACACTTGACCACCATTAGAAAGTTGAGTCTCTCGACAAACAGACAACATATTTCACTTTCTTGCCTTCAAGCATTCCAATGCTTCAAAAGTCTTCTCTAGCTCATTGACCTACTGCTTAGCATCTAGTGGATCATCAATCTTAGGCCTAAATTCTCCCCCATCATTTGAGCTTGTCTCATATTCAGCACTTACATTTCTTGTATTTATTTTTGCTATTGTGCCACTACCCCTACTAGAGTATTGATAGCCTCTAGCATTTCTGCAGCATTCTCTTCATTTCCTCCTTGTCCATGTTTAAGAGGTCTAGGGGCATTCTATTATCAAAAGCATCACCTCTAGCTCTTAAGGATGATCTTGGACCTGAGATTCTCCTAGGCATTCTACAAAATAAATTACAATAAAGAGGAAAGATATAAAAATATATATCCTGAGAGTATAGAATATTTAAAATTAACATTTTGAATATTACTAAAGGGGTTCCCTAATCAATAATATTATTCCCATTTTCTAACCACTCTTATTATATATCATCATCCTAGTTCTAACGATTATCACCTAAGCAGTCTATAAATCGATTAACCTAGGTTCTGAAGATCACAAACCTATATTCTTTTGATCAAAACCTAAGCTTCTAGGAATCATCAACCTATGCTTTGATACCACATAAGCTATAACACCCCAGAACCCAGTAATACTACTACCCGCCATGTGTCCTCATCACATCAAGACACGCAACGACTCAAATGCTAAATTTCTCCAAACATTACTCTTCAAGTATTCAATATAATAAACAAACCTCTTAAATTACTATAATGGAAGCATTTATCAACTCTAACAATACAAAAGTTTCTGAAAGAAATGTATATCCTCAAAACACCTATTCAATCTCCTCAATTTAAATATAGCAGAAGCTTTCAACAACTTAAAGCTAACAATAGATTAAAAACCACATTTACAAAGATATTCACTATCTCTTTTTTCACTTCATTGGAATACTACTCATCATAGTATATGTATTCCACATTCTCTATAGTATTTCGATTTGTCTTTACTTTCTCCTACAACACCAGTAACAAAAAAAAAAAAAAAAAAAAGGTTTCTACAAAGAGTGAGTTAATGCCTAGCACTATGTATACTAATAAACATATACGCATGCAATCCTTTCACAATCTTTCCACAAACAATATATATATATATATACAAATATGACAAAGGGTACTCCTTTTTGTTCATGAGTCTATTCCATACATAATATATATATATATATATATATGACATAGGTATTCTCCATTATCCATGAGTCCATGAGTCCTTCCACAATATCCTTCCTCAATAAGAGTCCTTTCATAACATCTTTCCACAAACATAAATCCTTCCACAACATCTTTTCACACACTACTTAGATCATTTCAATACATGACTCCACTAAGTACAATATCACATACTAATCATCGGGGTGCCACTCAGAGAACATCAACCTACACTCGGTCTCTTGGACCCAGCAAATCACAAACACATGTGCAAAAAATTCAATTCAATTACAATAATAATTAATCCACACACAATATCTAACTTAACAAGCACAAACAACACACACAGTATACATGTACTTGGATTCTAAACCTTGATTTTTCCTTACACTTCTATAGCTTCACAAATCCTCTAAACCTATACATGATTCATATTATATGCTTTTAAAATTATATTCCTATATATATCAAAAGGAAATGGATGCGTTTCAACTTAACACGGTCATGTTGGAGGTCGTGTAGGTGAACACAAGGTAGTATACGACCGTGCCAAAGGCCGTGTACATTTTTTTTTTGTTTTTTTGAAATAGGCAAGACATGATCATGCTGATAGGCTACATACCTTTCTGTGTGAATTAGATTTTGACACGAGGTACGACATAGCTGTGTTAAGAGGTCGCGTATACTTGGGTTTGATAAGAGACATGACACGACCATGTTGGGAGGTCGTGTATCTCTTTGTTCACTATGAATTCCCTTTCTAAATTCTTCATTCTTTCTAACCCTAACCTAATTCTCTAAATCATTATGCCAAATTTACTCCAATTTAAGTTATCTGTATCACATTACAAGGGTTTATACTTACTTAATCGAATTGTGGCTTAAATCCTTAGGATTGATCACTCCAATGCTTGTTTTGTCATGCTCTTCATTCAATTTCTAATCGTACGTTAATGATACATCTCAAATTTACTAATCAATAATCTCCATTGTATATTTGAATGATTGAGATTCTTACCTAACAAAATGGATTCAATCGCCACTAGTTCCATTTTGATGGGAATCTACGTTGCGATCCCGATAGTCAGGGAACCTGATTTGGATGTATGATCCAAATTGCTCACATGTATCCATTTCCTTATCTAATGCTGTTTGAATTATTTTATAGTAGGTATAGTAATCAGTCTTTACAGAATGCCAAATGACCTCCACTATTAATCAAATTGGGGACATCATTGGACTCACATTTAATGGCCCGCAATGATCTCAATTGACTTGAAGAATTGGCTCTTTGAAGACCATCTGATGCGAACCCTAGGTATATCAAACCTAAAACCCGACGATCGTGATTTGAAATCGGATCCCCAAGAATCGTCTTGAACAAGCGGTGAACGGAACTAGACCCCAACCACACCTGTTGATTGAAACCTAAGTTATCAAGATGATTTCCCCAAGCGTTTAGATTGAAGACATCGAAAGAGTTCTTTTGCAAAGAACAAAGAGAGAGAAAACCCTCAAAATATGTATTCAAATCTCTAAAATTCGTAACCCTAGCGTTTTTTACAAAAGGGTATTTATACTTCCTCGTACAATGTCTTGAAAGGAAAATACGCGGAACGAAAATAAAAAGATACGCGTAGTACACGGTGTAATACACGGCCGTGTCTCCGAGCCGTGTATGACACTGGGCAGGCGACGAACAAAGTACACGGTCGCATACACGACCCGTGTCTCCAAGCCGTGTATGACACTAGGCAGGCGACAAACAAAGTACACGGTCGCATACTTGACCTGTGTCTCCAAGCCGTGTATAACACTGTGTATGTGACGAGCACGATACACGGTTTCATACACGACCGTGCCTTTTGGCCGTGTATTCTTCTGTGAGAATTTTGCTGAGACACACGGTTGTGCCGCTGGCCGTGCTGTTGGGCCGTGTAAGGATACACGGTTGTGATACACGCCCGTGTATTGAGGCCATGTATGATCCCTTGAATTCTTTAGTAAAGCTTGGTTCCTTCTCTTGCAGCTCCATCACTAATCCTTGCAAAGCTTCTCTCATCCGCCTAGCTCTAGCTCTTGTCATTAGACCTCCAATACCATGTAATGAGTCGGGGGACTTTGACTCTTGAACTCTTGATGCTAGCTGATCCCCATCATTCCCTCCTTCCTCGAAAAGATTCGTCCTCGAATCACCTGCATCATATAGAGTAAGATCAGAAACATTAAAAGTTGCGCTTATGTTACCATAGTGACTTGGTAAGTCAATCTTGTAGGCGTTATCATTGATGCGCTCCAACACTTGGAATGGTCCATCTCCCCTAGGGTGCAACTTAGACTTTCGCTGTTCGGCAAATCGCTCCTTTCTCAGATGCACCCACACCCAATCTCCTGGATGAAAAACAACCTTCACACGACCCTTATTGGCCTGGCGAGCATAATGCTCATTTTTCTTCTCAATGTTAGCCCGAACCCGAGCATGCAATTCCCGCACAAATTCTACCTTTTTCTTTCCATCAAGATCAACAAATTCATTAACAGGAAAAGGCAAAATATCCAGTGGAGTCAAAGGATTAAAACCATACACAATCTCAAATGGAGAATAGGATGTAGTGGAATGCACAGTCCTATTATATGCAAATTCTACATGTGGTAGACAGTTCTCCCATTGTTTCAAATTTTTATGAATCACAGCACGCAACAGGGTTGAAAGAGTCCTATTGACTACTTCGGTCTGACCATCTGTTTGAGGATGTGCAACAGTAGAGAACAACAACTTAGTGCCTAGCCTATTCCACAAGGTACGCCAAAAATGACTCAAAAATTTTACATCCCTATCACTCACAATAGAATTAGGCAAGCCATGCAATCGCACAATCTCTCTGAAAAACAAATCAGCAATATGTTGTGCATCATTAGTTTTAGAACAGGCAATGAAGTGAGCCATCTTACTAAACCTATCAACAACAACAAACATGCTATCCTTTCCATTTTGAGACCGTGGTAACCCTAACACAAAATCCATCGAGATGTCAGTCCAGGGTTGATTAGGCACGGGTAATGGAGTGTATTCTCCATGGGGCATTACTTTGGATTTAGCCTGTCTACATGTAATGCACTTGTCACACATAGTTTGCACATCATGCTTCATTTTTGGCCAATAAAAGTGTTCATGCAGAATGTCCAAAGTCCTTTTAACACCAAAGTGTCCCATTAAACCACCCCCATGTGTTTCCCTCACAAGCAATTCACGCACAGAACTTTTAGGCACACACAACCTATCTTTCTTAAACAAGTACCCATCGTGCCTATAAAAGTCAGCATACCCAGACTCAACACAAGCAACCCAAATTTAACCAAAATCAGCATCAGTCTCATACAATTCCTTAATGAGTTCAAATCCAAGCAATCTAGTATGCAAAGAAGTCAAAAGTGAGTACCTTCGAGAAAGTGCATCAGCTACCACATTCTCTTTTCCTTGCTTGTATTTAATCACATACGGAAATGTCTCAATGAATTCCAGCCACTTTGCATGCCTCTTGTTCAACTTACCTTGAGTTTTTAGAAACTTCAAGCTCTCATGATCGGAATGGATGATGAACTCCTTAGGCCATAGGTAATGTTGCCAAGTTTGCAAGGTCCTCACCAAAGCATATAACTCCTTGTCATAGATTGGGTAATTTAATGCAGCGCCATTGAGTTTTTCGCTAAAATAAGCGATCGGTTTGGATTCCTGCATCAAAACACCACCAATACCCTTCCTAGAAGCATCGCATTCAATCTCAAAGACCTTCTCAAAATTAGGTAGAATAAGTAATGGTGCATTAGTCAACTTACCTTTCAAAGCATTGAAAGCATCCTCATGCACTTTAGTCCACCTAAACTCAGCATTCTTCTTAACAAGATCATTTAAAGGAGCGGCAATAGAACTAAAATCCCTAACAAACCTCCTATAAAAACTTGCTAATCCATGAAAACTTCTGACCTCACTTGCGTTCCTAGGTGTTGGCCATTCCCTGATCGCCTTCACCTTTTCTTCATCCATAGCAATCCCATCTGCACCTACAACAAATCCCAGAAAAACCACAGATTCCATACAAAAGGTGCACTTCTTCAAGTTTGCATACAACTTGTTTTCTCGCAAAGCAGTAAATACGCTTTGTAAATGATGAACATGTTCATTTAAAGTCGTGCTGTAAACTAAAATATCGTCAAAGTAGACAACAACAAACTTTCCAATGAAAGCGCGAAGAACATGATTCATCAACCTCATAAATGTGCTAGGCGCATTTGTTAATCCAAAAGGCATTACCATCCACTCATATAAACCATGTTTAGTTTTAAAAGCCGTTTTCCACTCATCTCCCTCTTTCATGCGAATTTGGTAATAGCCATTCTTTAAATCAATTTTGGAAAACAAACAGGCACCATGCAACTCATCAAGCATATCATCAAGTCTAGGGATAGGATGTCTATACTTAACTGTGATCTTGTTGATTGCTCGACAGTCAACACACATCCGCATGTTCCATCCTTCTTGGGAACCAGGATGACAGGAACTGAGCATGGACTGAGGCTTTCTCTCACAAACCCCTTCTCGACAAGATCATCAACCTGCCTTTGAATCTCCTTAGTTTCCTCGGGATTGGCCCGATAAGCTGGCCGATTAGGAATGGAAACACCTGGGATAAAGTCAATCTGGTGCTCAATGCCTCTTAGTGGAGGCAATCCCCTTGGTACCTCCTCAGGAAACAAGTCCTCGTATTCCTGCAAAAGAGAAACAACCGCACTTGGCAACGAAGAGTTAAGGTTAGTAGTAGTAATATACAAATCCTTGTACATGAGTACAAGTAATTGTTTCCTGGTCACTATTGCACTCTTAACCTCACTTTTTCTTGCAACTACACTCTCTCCTGCCATTCCCTCTCCACTCAGTGTGTTAAGCTCTTCACTGTCTTGGCTCACAAGTGTATGCCTCTCACTCTTTCTTTCTTTTTCACTCTTTTCTTGTCCACTCAAGTGTTTCTCTCTGAACTCTTTTGCTAGCCTCACCTGATCCTCACAAGCCTCCCATGGTTTCTGAGGAGTTAGAACCACATTCCTCTTGTTTAAGACAAAAGAGTAATGGTTCTTGTACCCATCATACATTACCCTCCTATCGAACTGCCATGGTCGCCCCAATAATATGTGACTAGCCTGCATGGGAACTACATCACACATCACCTCATCATGATAGCTCCCAATAGAGAATGAAATAAGAACCTGCCTTGTCACCTTCACTTCCCCACACTCGTTCAACCACTGTAACCGGTATGGTTTCTGATGCTTCAAAGTCTTCAACCTCAACTTATCAACCAATAAGGTACTAGCAACATTAGTACAGCTACCACTATCAATGATCAAGCTGCATACCTTCTTCTGCACATGACACCGGGTGTGAAAAATATGCTCACGCTGAACCCCTTCGCCATCATCCTTAGGCTGAGTACTAAGGACACGCCTAGTAACTAGCAATTCCCCACTCACGGGTCCCTCAACATCCACATCACTACCATCCTCCAATGGTGGCATGTCATCATCACTGGAACTAATACTCTCCACATCTCCATTATCCCGAATGATCATGGCCCTTTGATTTGGACATTGAGATGCAATATGTCCAAACCCCTGACACCTGAAACATTTAACATCACGGGTTCTAGTGAATGGTTTAGTGTCAGATTTACCTTTAGAGGAAGTAACTGGACTCTTGGCCTTCACGTCCTCTTTTGGTTTTGAGTCTGCAGTATTCTTCTTCCAGTTTGACTTCCATGAAGAGTTAGAAGTCGCCCAAGATTTAAAATTCCCTTTATACTTCAACTGCTTCTCTACCTTGATCGCCTTATGCAACAATTCCTCAATATCCACATATTGTTGTAAGTCTACTACATCTGCGATCTCCCGATTCAACCCATTGATGAATCTAGCCATTGTAGCCTCATCTTCCTCATCCACGTTAGCTCTAATCATAGCTATCTCCATCTCCTTATAATAATCCTCTACACTCCTGCACCCTTGTGTCAACCCCTGTAATTTCCTATGCAAGTCCCTATAATAGTGACTAGGGATAAATCTCTTCTGCATAATGGTTTTCATCTCATTCCAAGTGCTAACAGGCCTCTCACCATACCTTCTCCTATTACGCACCAGCTGATCCCACCATACACTAGCATAATCAGAAAATTCAATTGCAGCTAACTTTATTTTCTTCTCCTCACTGTAATTATGGCAATCAAATACATGGTCCACCTTTCTTTCCCACTCCAAATACAGCTCTGGATCATTCTTCCCTTGAAAAGAAGGTATCTTCATCTTAATACTACCTAAATTTCCATCTCGCCGTTGGGTATCTCTTCTCTCCCTCATGAAACCATATTCCCCTGAATCAGTATCCTCCTTCTCTTCTATACTCACTCCCCCTCTTGAATGCCTATAGGTTCTTCTCCCCACAACATTACTACCGGACGGTTCCCTACTCTGCTCCATCTTATCCAACCTCTCATGGACATGCTCCATTTCAGCACTCAGCATTTTTCTCATCTCACCGAATAATGCCTCCAACATCAATTTACTATCTACGCCTCCCTTCTCTCCACTCGTAGGGCTTTGACTAGACATTGTGCTGCAAAAAAAGGTTAGAAATAACACACAAAGAAAATATAAACCTCACAATTCACTCCCTCACCTGTTTACACTCACAGATGTGGATTCACTCGTGTTTCGTTCAATAAATAAATGATCCTCTCAACTCGCTCTTATAGGCTCTTTGATCAGAACTCAATCAAACTTTCTTTAACATAAACCACTAGGGCAACTCAACTTTTTAAACAAACGATTTTCAATTCAACAGTCAATTAAGAAAACACGGACAAGGACTCCAATAGGGACACAATGACACAATCGAATGAACGAGAACTATAGATACTGGATTACTGAAAATGTTCTTCCTTTTTTTTTTTTTTCAATACAAATTTCTCTTCTTTTTTTTTTTTTTATACGAATTTCTCTTTTTTTTTTATACGAATTTCCAGATGAACAACGAACAGGTAACTATTCGAACACCTTGAATTCCTACGACAAATAGGACAATTTTTTTTTTATATATAAAGAAGACAACGATAATTAATAGAAAAGGATAGAATTACTTGAATCAAGAAGTCGAAGCTCTGATACCAAATGATGCGAACCCTAGGTATATCAAACCTAGAACCCGACGATCGTGATTTGAAATCGGATCCCCAAGAATCGTCTTGAACAAGCGGTGAACGGAACTAGACCCCAACCACACCTGTTGATTGAAACCTAAGTTATCAAGATGATTTCCCCAAGCGTTTAGATTGAAGACATCGAAAGAGTTATTTTGCAAAGAACAAAGAGAGAGAAAACCCTCAAAATATGTATTCAAATCTCTAAAATTCGTAACCCTAGCGTTTTTTACAAAAGGGTATTTATACTTCCTCGTACAATGTCTTGAAAGGAAAATACGCGGAACGAAAATAAAAAGATACGCGTAGTACACGGTGTAATACACGGCCCTGTCTCCGAGCCGTGTATGACACTGGGCAGGCGACGAACAAAGTACACGGTTGCATACACGACCCGTGACTCCAAGCCGTGTATGACACTAGGCAGGCGACAAACAAAGTACACGGTCGCATACTTGACCCGTGTCTCCAAGCCGTGTATAACACTGTGTATGTGACGAGCACGATATACGGTTTCATACACGACCGTGCCTTTTGGCCGTGTATTCTTCTGTGAGAATTTTGATGAGACACACGGTTGTGCCGCTGGCCGTGCTGTTGGGCCGTGTAAGGATACACGGTCGTGATACACGCCCGTGTATTGAGGCCATGTATGATCCCTTGAATTCCTTAGTAAAGCTTGGTTCCTTCTCTTGCAGCTCCATCACTAATCCTTGCAAAGCTTCTCTCATCCGCCTAGCTCTAGCTCTTGTCATTGGACCTCCAATACCATGTAACGAGTCGAGGGACTTTGACTCTTGAACTCTTGATGCTAGCTGATCCCCATCACCATCTCTGTATTTGTTATTTTTCTTTGAACTGATTACTTTGTAATCATTTTTGGGAAATTTTGATTTGTTATAATTTGTTGAATTAGGATCGACCACATTAGTGGCATAGATGTAAAGTTTTGGACATTTTAACCCTAATTGAAGCAAGTATAAATACTTGCTAAAGTAGGGTTTGTGGGAGCTTTTTGAATCATTTTTTTCATATTTAAACTGTGAGGGACACCTCCTTTTCACAAACTCTTATCATTTCTTGAGTGAAGTGTGGTGAGTGGGATTTGATCTTTGTTGTGTATAATATCAACAATGTCAAATCCATCTTAATTCCTAACTAGGGAGTCATATCTAGTGAGAAATTAGTTTATCCATTTTGTTATTTCATTCACGTAATTTTTAGGGTTTAATTCAATTTTGATTTCATACCCTTTGATCGTGTATTGTGTAATTGAATTCGGAACTTGCAATTGTGAATTGTAATTCTCATTTATTATTTGCGTGATCATCATTTGCAATTGTTCTTCACACCCCTTTTGAGAATTGTTAATTGGTTTTTCAATTAGTTTTTGTGTGCTTATACATTTGGATTTGGTTTTAAGGCACATCATCTTTTTGGTATTAGAGCATCGGTTGAGTGAAGGGATTTGTTTAATTGTGATTTCGGAAAATTTAGGGCTCTTGAGTTAACATCTTGATCTAAAATTGTAAAGTGGAAATTGAGTTATATGATTGTGTTGTTGAGGTGTTGTAATTGCTGCTTGTTGAAGTAGAAGTGGAGATCTTGTTGTAGCTCCTTTGTTCTTGAATTTTCCATGAAGGGAAGGGAAGTAGGAAGTGCATTTCTTGTTTCATTTTCAGAATTGGGAGCACCTCATTTTGTGAAGAGAAGAGAAGTGTAATTCTTGCATGTTTGTTTTAGAATTAGGGAGTACAATTTACCATTTCTAGATTTGAATTGTGTAGACACCATCTTTAAGTTGAAGAAGTTATTGTGTATTAGTTGATTGAATGGTTATTTGAATTTGAAATTGCTTCTTACCATTTGTGGAAAGGTTGCATTTAGTGGAGTTATTTGAATTGTGCTTGCTGCCTTTGTTGTGAGTGGTGATGTGAATTGTGTTGTTGTGAGTGGCAAATTGGAGTTGTGTTGTGAAGGAGTATTGCAACGTGAAGTGTTGTGGCAAGGAAGTGTTATATTTTGAAGTGTTGTGTCGTTGATTGAAGGGTTTCACCATGTGTGTATGTAGTGTAGGTGGCTGTGTAGATTGTGGTGTGTGTAGTGGTCGTATGTGTATGTAGTGTAAATGGCGGCGTGGAAGTGAAGGATTGTGTGTGGTGTAAGGTGCTGCACATTAACACTGAGTGTAAGTGTGAAACTGTGATAAGAAAGGGAAGTGAGTAGTGAAATTTGAATTAAAAAACAAACATTTAAGTGTGAAAGTAATTGAAACTCATTACTTAAACACTTGCTAATTGAATTTAATATCTTAACTACTTGAAAGTATTTATTTGTGCTTCATTTATTTTACTGTACTTGAAGTGTTAAGAACTATTTAATTGTTTTTAGTGACTTGTTGCACCATGGGTGTACAAGTGTGTGTGTGTGTTGATTGTCTAAATGTGCTATTGTGATGGGGTGTCATGAAGGAGTGTGCTACAAATTGTGATATTATACTTTGACAAATCACATCCACAAGCATGTCGAATGACAATGTAAATAGGGGGATTAGCAATGAGACCACTAGCTAGGTTGGTGGAGGATAGGGTCATCATACTGCAAGTAGAAGAAGCTTAGAAGAACAACTTCATGACCTTACTATCATTGTTACTACACTAGCAATAAAGATTGACAAGATAACAATGTCACAACCACCAGTGGCAAATCATTAGGCACCACCAAGAGTAGTTCCACAAAACATCTAGAGAGAGGGAGTAGTAAGAGGAGGAAACGTAGGAAGAAGAATGGAAGGAGATTATCATCCTTATAGGGAGGAGAGAGATGATAACTTTGGGGTCAATCCTTACCCAAATAGGGATTTTAGGCCACCTAAGGGCTTAGAGTATGTGAAGCTACAGATGCCTTCCTTTGATGACAGAGGTTCAACAGATGACTATCTGGACTTGGAGGATAAGGTTGAGGGCCTTTTCGAATGTTATGAGATAGATGATAACACCCGAGTTCGGCTTGCTGCTGTTGAATTCATAGGGTATGCCGCCATGTGGTGGAAAATTTTGTTGATCAACAGGCGGAGGGATGGAGAGGCTAAAATTCATACTTAGAGAGATGTGAAAAGGGTTTTGAGGAAGCGGTTCATTCTTGAACATTACAGATAGGAACTGGTTATGCGTCTTCAGACCATGAGATAGGGAGGCAAAACAGTAGATGATTATGTGCAGGAATTTGAAACCCTGATGATTAGATGTAGGTCAGTAGAGCCTCTAAAGCAAACCTTAGCATGCTTTGTATCTGGGTTGGAATATGAGATCGCATGTGTAGTTGAGCTACAAAGATACATTACACTTGATGAGGCTATACAATTAGCCTTGAAAGTGGAATGGCAAAGGTGATCTAATCTATTCAAGGTTACTTGTAGTAGGCCCAATGCTACTACTAGGTCCATAGGAGTTTATGGTTAGTCGGGAGGACCAAAGGGAGCAGGTGAACCTGCCAGGGCAATGGACAGAGTTACCCTCAGCACAGACATGGAGAAAATGACTTCTAGGAAGGGTAAAGAGGTAATACTTGATGTTAGGCAGACTGTACCAAAAACAACTAATGGGAAAATGCACCAAATAAAATGCTTTAAATGCATTAGATTTTGGCATATGGCTACATAGTGTCCTAATATGAGAGTCATGACAATTATGGAGGGTATTGGAGAAGAAGATGAGAATGAAAAAGAACTTATCGAGCTTACAGACTTGTCTATAGCATTGTAGGAATACTGTGATGATCAGAATGCTGAGACACATAAGGAGGGAACAGGTGAACAATATTTACCTATTAATGTGTTACACAGGGTTCTGACTATATCTCCTGATGCTAGGGACAAGCAAAGGAAGAACATATTCCACACTTCTTATAGGATCAAAGGTAACCTTTGTGTACTAATCATTGATAGTGGTAGTTGCACCAATGTCATATTTGTTGCATTAGTAGACAAATTACAACTATCCACTAGTCTAAATCTTAGTCCTTATAATTTGCATTGGTTAAACAATCGAGATAGTATGCATGTTACACAAAGGGCAAAGGTGTCAGTGAGTATATGAAAGAAATATCATGATGAGATCTTATGTGATGTGATTCTTGACGAGAGCCATGATGGGAGCCAAGCTAGAAGGTAGAATATGGATCCTCTTGAAGTGCCACTTGGACCGATCACAAGAACTTGAGTGAAACAATTCAAGGAAGCACTTAACGGGCTGATAAAGGATATCCAAGAAGCCGAAAAAGAGTGGAGCAACCATGAGAATGACCTTGCATTTGTTCAAATCATTCAAGGAGAGCAAAGCATAGGAGATCAAAGCCGCCAGCCTTGACAACGCTGGCTTAAATGCTACCGGCCTTGAACCGGCATTGCAATTAGAGTGCGATAGAGGGACTACGCCGCCGGCTTATATACCCGGCGTACATCCTACACCAGCTACTACGCCGCCTTCTACGCCATCAGCTTACATTGCCTGTTTGTTATTTTTCCGCAATTTTATTATGTTATGTTGTTTTGGGCTTTTGTTTTTACGAGTTGTGAACCCTAATATAAGCTGCTAGGGTTGGAAAACACATATAGAACATTCATACAACATTGAATAACACATTTTGAGAGAATTTCTCTCTTGGTTCTCCAAAGAACTTCTCTTCAACTTCTCTTGAACTTATCAGATTTCTTCCGTGGCGTTCAACCAGACTTATCAATCGGTCTTTCATCCCGATTGTGGCATCAACAGAACATACCAAGGTTTTTGCCTCGTCTATAGGTAACGGGTCGCGGTTCCACTTTGGTTGTTTGGCATCTTAGGTTGTAATTCCGAATGTATTGGTATTGGGCCTCGTCATACGTAGGCGTGGTTCGTATCAGTTTGGTATCAGAGCCTAGGTTTGTTAAACATCAGATCGGTTTGAGAAAGGTAACATCAAACCCTAACTCCAATCATTCATATCCATCGTTCATATCAAGTTTTGTATTACCATTGCTTCGTATTCAAGTTCATAATGTTAATTGTCTCTTGAGTAGTGTAATTTCATTCTAGCAATCTTGTCACAAAAAAAGGGACGAAAAAAAAAAGAAGAACGAGAACAATGGACGAAACAAAGGCAACAAAAAGGAAAGAAAAAGGAAAAATTCAAGCCCCTAGAGTTGTTCTTGAATTCTACGGAAGGGATTGGTGTATTTTGGGTTAGTTCCAAGAGAATTGAGAAGAGGGATTGGTGAGTTGATATCATCCTTGATTGTGAGAATACACGAGTGATTGTGGGATATCATCCTTTGAGTGAAACACGTGAGGGAGTGAATCGTGAGGCTTAATTCTATATATTTGTGTTAGTACTAACCTTTTATTGCAGGAATTATGTCACGGCACAATTCTCCTGAAGGTGAGTGGGGAGGTTTGATGCTAGGTTAGTGATTGAGGCGTTGAGGGGTGAGATGAAGAGGATGTTTCAGGAGGGAATGGAACAAATTCATGAGACGGTGGAGCAGAAACTAAAGCAATCTAAAAACATCTTTTAAGGGTGTAAGAGGGAGAGTTGTTCTAAGAGAGGACAAAGGGGTGGAGATGAAATTTCTGATGATGAATTTGATGAACCTTCTATCGGGAGTTATAGAGGTTATGGTGGTAGGAATAGAGGAACTAGGGATTGGGAAGATAGAGGAGATGGGAATAGAGAGGATAATCAATTGAGTAGTATAAAGATGAAGATTCCTCCTTTCTAAGGGAAGAATGATCCCGAGGCATACTTAGAATGGGAGAAGAAGGTAGAGATGGTGTTTGATTGTCACAATTATAGTGGGAGAAAGAAAGTGAAGCTTGTTACCATTGAGTTTTCAGATTATGTTATAGTATGGTGGGATGAACTGATGTTGAATAGAAGAAGGAATGGCGAACCACCTATTGAGTCTTGGGAAGAGATGAAGAGGGTGATGAAGAAGCGGTTTGTTCCTGCTTTTTACTATCGTGAATTACACAACAAATTGCAAACTCTTAAGCAAGGAAGCCGAAGTGTAGATGAGTATTTCAAGGAGATGGAGGTTACTATGATTAGAGCGAATGTTGAGGAGGATAGAGAGGCTACCATGGCTAGGTTTCTTGTTGGGTTGAATAGAGAGATTTAAAATGTAGTAGAATTGCAGCATTATGTGGAATTAGAAGACATGGTTTACATAGCTATAAAGGTTGAGAACCAACACAGGAGGAAAGGTAGTAGTACTGTACGGTTTCAACAGGGTGTTGGTTCATCAACTTAAAAGACTAACCAGTAGAGGAAGGAAGGAAAGTCTTTACCTACCAAGCCAAAAGGAAAGTAGAAGCAAGCGGGTTCTACTCCTGGTAATCAAGGTAAACCTGATTCTTCTACTCCTAGAAATCATGACATTAAATGTTTTAAATGCCAAGGTAGAGGCCATATTGCTAGTCAATGTTCGAATAGACGTGTTATGATTCTGCATGATGATGGTGAGTATGAGACTGAGGGGGATAGTGTAGATGATGATATGCCTCCATTGGAGGATGCTAGTGATGATGAGGAGCCTACAGCAGGGAAGTTAGTGGCAGTAGTGAAGCGAGCTTTGAATGTGCAGGTGAAGGAAGAAGAGGAGGTGCAACGAGAGAATATCTTTCATACTAGATGTTATCTAGGTGATTGATAAGATCACATTATACTTATATTTTCTTTTGGACTTATATTAAATTTATTTCAATATTATAAGAAAATATAAAGAAATGATACTTAATGGTATTTATTGTGAAAATACAGGTTTTGAGGACCCAAAAGTAAATTACAAGTTAATTGGAGGAGTTTTTCACAAAATTGAAGAAGTGAGCGAAGGATTGCACTGAAGGCCGCCGTCCTTGGGCCGGCCTTCATTACTCCCCGGATATCCATTGCGAGAATCTCTCCAAAATCATATCTTAATTAATTTGCTGACTCAAATCCTCATCAGATCAACCTTATCCCCCTCCTCTTTGGATCTATAAATAGACCCCTTGTGTGAACCTTGGAGGCATCCTTTCTTTTGTTAAGCATCCTTTCTTTTGTTTAGAATCCTTTTGTTCTTCTTCTTTGTTTTAGCATCATTTGTCTTTCCTTTGAATCATTAGAATTTCCTTAGGTACTTTAGATTTTTCCAAAGTTTAGTTTGAAGAAAGAATGTCATTTTGTTGAAGTTTGCTTTCAATTGAAGAATTCAAGGATTCATTTTTGAAGATTGAAGCTCTTGAAGATTATAACCATTGTTTCATTTACTTTATTTTCTTTTATGCCATTTATTAGTTTATTCTTGTTGTTTAATATGAATTCCATTGCACCTCTTTATTTCAATTGTTTTTATGCAACTCATACTATAATGTTCTAAATCATCCTTGTGGGAAATTGGATGAAACTCTAGAATGTTAAAAGGATAATTGTAGCCATGTTATGTAATTAGGAATTATTAGGATTATTCATGATTGCAATTCCTTTGATTTCAATTACAATCAGTCTTTGATTATAATTGTTAGAAATCCTTTTGATACGGGAATTGATTAGGATTTGTTAGGAATTCTTAATTAGATTGATTATCAATACGGGAGTTGCGATAATTGGTTTAATTAGAGTTTATGGAGGGCGCAATGCAATGTTTCTTGTTAATTAATCACTAAGGGATTAGGGTTAATTGATTTAGGGCATTAATTGTTTGTAGCATCGGGAGGTGTATGAACATAATTTTGATTCCTTGGTTAATTGGAGACGCGGAAGCCGACTAATTGATTTAAGGTCAACATCCCTAAAAAGGATTTTCTAAACTCACTTGAATAACCTTATAACCACTAGTTGACATAACTTTGTAGCAATTTGATTAACAAATCTAGGGTGAATTCTAATTTCCCTTGTTCATAATTGATAGATTCATCATAAAATTTTTCTTGTTGCTTTAAGTTAAATTTTTAGATTAGACATTTCAAAAACCCTTTTTAATCACCTAGATATTGATAAGAATTGCCATAGATCTAGTACTCTATTGGTTCCTCGAGGGATCGACAACCTTACTTTTCACCACTTTATTACTTGATACGACCAGTGCACTTGCTGCAATTTACGCTCCCATTTTATATATATGTTCTGAGCATATCAAGTTTTTGGCGCCGTTGCCGGGGAACTAATAGATATTAGATTTCGTAATTCTGTTGGTAATTTAGGCACAATTATTTTTTTTTTATTTAATTTTTCTTATCATTGTGTGATCGTTTTCCATTCTCTTTAAGGTTCTTTTTATGCGCAAGAGTAGAAGTGCTGAACTTCTACCAATTAATCTTGAGATAGAACGCAGCTTGCGACAACTTAGAAGAGAGTAGAGAAGAAAGGAAGAAGAGAACATGGCAGATGAGAACAACTATCAGATTCAGGGTGTTGGTAGAGCACTTCGAGAATACACGGTACCTGTTGTTTCAGGTCCTGCAATTAGAAGACCAACAATTTAGGCTAATAATTTCGAGTTAAAACCAGCACTCGTTCAAATGGTTCAATCAAATCAATTTGGAGGATATCCAAATGAAAGTCCTGATGAGCATATTGCAGTATTTCTTCAATATTGTAATACAGTGAAAATGAATAATGTATCTGATGATGTAATTAGGCTACAACTTTTTCCATTTTCATTTACAGAAAAGGCTAGGGCTTGGTACAATTCATTGCCACAAGACTCTGTAACCACTTGGGTAGATCTCTCATCTAAATTTTTAAGGAGATTTTTTCCACCATCTAAAACTGCTAGGTTAAGAAATGACATCACAAACTTCAGTAAGTTTAGTGGTGAATCACTTTATGAAGCATGGGAAAGATTCAAGGAGGCAATTAGAAAATGCCCCCATCATGGATTACCAGATAATCTCCTTATTGAGATATTCTATCTCAGTTTAGATGACACATTGAGATCTCTAGTAGATGCTGCTTCTGGTGGTGCATTAATGAGTAAGACATATGATGAGGCTAGTGCTTTGATAGATGAAATGGCCTCTAGTGCACATAATTGGCAACATGAAAGAGGTAAGTCTAGAGTGGCATCTGTCAATGATATGGACACCTTAACAGCTCAGATTTCTGCTCTTACCGCCCAGGTAAGTAAACTCACCTCTACACCTTCTTTCAATGTTAATCAAATTTCTTGTTGTGAGTTATGGTCAGGACCACACTCAACTCTTGAGTGCCCATCTGGAAACTTTTCCTCCTCATCCTATGGAGAGCAAGTAAATTTTGTCAACAATTTCCAAAGAGGTAATCAAGGACCTTATTCAAACACCTACAATCCAGGGTGGCGTAACCATCCAAATTTCTCATGGAGAAATGATAACAATGCACTTAAACCCCCTGGATTTCAAAAGCAAGGTCCTAATCATAATACTCCCCATCAACAATATCCTAATCATAATACCTCTTCTCAGCAAGGTCAATCTAAAATGGAAGAACTCATGATAAGTTATATGCAAAAGACTGACACAATGTTGCAAAATCAACAAGCCACCATTAGGAATCTTGAAAATCAGCTTAGTCAAATGTCTCAACAGTTGAGTAATAGACCATCTGGGTCTTTACCTAGCAATACTGAGCAAAATCCTATGGGTGTAAATGCTATTATGTTAAGAAGTGGTAAGGAATTGGTTGATAAGAAACTTGAGGAAGAGGAGGTTAACCTGGGGAAAGCTAAAGGGAAACAAAAGGAAGAGGAGCCAAAGCAAAATTCACCAAAAGTGAAAGCATATGTTCCTTCTATTCCTTTCCCAGGAAGGCTGAAGCAACAACAATTGGATTCACAATTTGCTAAATTTTTAGAAGTCTTTAAAAAATTGCAAATTAACATTCCTTTTGCAGAGGCACTTCAGCAGATGCCATCATATGCTAGGTTCATGAAGGATTTACTCACAAAGAAGAGGAAGATTGAAGGGAATGAACCAGTGATGCTTATAGGGGAATGTTCTATGATCTTACAAAAGAATTTATCCAATTTGCCAAGAAAACAAAGAGATCAGGGAAGTTTTACTGTTCCTTGCACTATTGGTAATTTTAATTTTGATAAAGTACTTATAGATTCTGGTGCAAGTATAAATTTAATGCCTCTGTCCATTTTCAAAAAACTAGGACTTGGAGAATGTAAGGAGACGCACGTCACCTTACAACTTGCGGATAGAAGTGTCAAGTACCCAAAGGGTATAGTGGAGAATGTCCTAGTAAAAGTGGACAAATTCATCTTTCCAGTTGACTTTATAGTCTTGGAAATGGAAGAAGATAGAGAGGTACCCATGATCTTAGGAAGACCATTCCTAGCCACGGGTCAAGCTCTAATTGATGTAGGACAAGGTAAGCTCACCCTTAGAGCACTAGATGACCAGGTAACATTTGATATGTATGATCCTGTGTTTTTGTCTAATGAGAAAGCAATGTATTCTGACATATCTGCTGAGGGTGAAATTACTAACAATGATGTGGAGGAAGATGTAGGGCAAACCACTCTTGAAGCTGTCTTGAATGAGATAGATGATTGGGGGGATGAAGATGAGCAAGAAAACAAAGGTCGTGAACAAGTACCCCAGACTGAAAATGTTGTTGCTTTTGAGAAGACAGACGACTATGAGAAGCCACCAATGCCGACACTAATGCCTATGCAGACACTTGAACCTAATGTCTTTTCTAATCAATTGTTTGATTATAAGTGTCTGAATTTAGGAAATCCATGGCCTCACATTAATCAAGCGCCTATGACAAAAGAATTGCAGCAGCAGATTCAAGGCCAGTTGGATGAACATAGGGAAATCTTGGGATGGTCAAGGGCAGACATCCAGCAGGTAAGTTTGTTGATATCTACCTACAAAACATTGGTGGAAGCTGAAAAGAAGGGCACCATACCATGGAAGGAAGCTTGGAATCCTAATCTGAAAACGATGGTGTTGAAGGAGTTGTTTAAACTCCTTGATGTAAGCTAACCCTGATAGTCAGGCTGATGACTATAAAACAAGCGCTTCATGGGAGGCAGCCCATGCTTAATAAGTATCTATAATAGTTTCGTTAAAAAAAAAAAAAACTAATTCAAGGCTGGATAAGAGCTGCCGATGCATTCAAGACACTCCAAGGATGACAGACATTTTAGGAGGAATTTTCTTCCTGATGAACAATTTTACACCAGGGAAGTACCAGTATTTCAATTTTTGCATTGACATTCTTTTCCTTAAATTTGTGCTATTATAAGAACAATGAGGACATTGTCTAATTTAAGTGTGGGGAAGGGATTATAAATGTAGAAGTATAATGATTGCACACATCATGAGCTTACAAATCCCATGCTTTATTTATGTCCTTAAGTGTTTTCAATGAAATCCTGAAATTGACTTAGATTGGTGCCCTACTCGCCAATTGTTGTGACTAGTTTACATAGTTAAAATTTAAGAGTAAAATCTCTAGAGAACGGGGTTTACCCTATGTTTAGCCTTTGAACTTAAGATTGAGTCCTTAAGTTGAAAAAACAAGCAAGTTTACTTCAAGGAAAAAATTGGTTGGGATAAATCTCTATTGAAATTTCTTTGAGAATACCTTAACACCTAGTGAAAGAGGTAAAGGAAATATTTTACTTAGTGATCCCTTAAAAAAAAAAAAAAAAAGAGCCTTTACTCCAATAACTCAGGAAAGTGAGTTAAGAGTATCCAATCTTAAATGTTAGTGTGAGGAAGAGTTCGTAGGGGTCCCTTTAAAACCTGGTCACTTAGGCAATGAGCCCAGGATGTGCCGACTCAATGAACTCACAATAACGAGAAGGGCGGAAAGGCAAAAATTTAGTACCTTAATGAAAGTCAGGTTGACATGGGCGAGCTTTAGTCCCTTAGAAGAGTGAAGTCTCACTCCGCTGCCAATCAAGGCAAATAAAACATAAAAAAAAAAGGGGAGAAATTCTAGGAGAAAATGGATACCATATGCTTTCACTCCTTGTTATCTTGTTTAGAGAAGTAAAATTGAGGGAGATGATACTTGCTAATAACCAATGAAGTTTAAATGAATGTTTTTCCTTATGGACTAAGTATTGTTTTCTATTGTTAAACACTGGGATTAAAAATCTGTTGTATTTAGATTAACTACTAAATTTCAACTAGATATACTAGTTACAAATTTCAGTATGGTCAGAAAAATGGGCACCAGAAGTTCAATGATGGATTTCTCTTGTTTAAATCAATTATTTTTGCTTGAGGACAAGCAAAAGTTCAAGTGTGGGGATGTTGATAAGATCACATTATACTTATATTTTCTTTTGGACTTATATTAAATTTATTTCAATATTATAAGAAAATATAAAGAAATGATACTTAATGGTATTTATTGTGAAAATACAGGTTTTGAGGACCCAAAAGTAAATTACAAGTTAATTGGAGGAGTTTTTCACAAAATTGAAGAAGTGAGCGAAGGATTGCACTGAAGGCCGCCGTACTTGGGCCGGCCTTGAGCCGGCCTTTAAACCGGCCTCAAAAAGAAGAAAAGCCGCCGGCCTTTAAGCCGGCCTTGAGCCGGCCTTCATTACTCCCCGGATATCCATTGTGAGAATCTCTCCAAAATCATATCTTAATTAATTTGCTGACTCAAATCCTCATCAGATCAACCTTATCCCCCTCCTCTTTGGATCTATAAATAGACCCCTTGTGTGAACCTTGGAGGCATCCTTTCTTTTGTTAAGCATCCTTTCTTTTGTTTAGAATCCTTTTGTTCTTCTTCTTTGTTTTAGCATCATTTGTCTTTCCTTTGAATCATTAGAATTTCCTTAGGTACTTTAGATTTTTCCAAAGTTTAGTTTGAAGAAAGAATGTCATTTTGTTGAAGTTTGCTTTCAATTGAAGAATTCAAGGAGTCATTTTTGAAGATTGAAGCTCTTGAAGATTATAACCATTGTTTCATTTACTTTATTTTCTTTTATGCCATTTATTAGTTTATTCTTGTTGTTTAATATGAATTCCATTGCACCTCTTTATTTCAATTGTTTTTATGCAACTCATACTATAATGTTCTAAATCATCCTTGTGGGAAATTGGATGAAACTCTAGAATGTTAAAAGGATAATTGTAGCCATGTTATGTAATTAGGAATTATTAGGATTATTCATGATTGCAATTCCTTTGATTTCAATTACAATCAGTCTTTGATTATAATTGTTAGAAATCCTTTTGATACGGGAATTGATTAGGATTTGTTAGGAATTCTTAATTAGATTGATTATCAATACGGGAGTTGCGATAATTGGTTTAATTAGAGTTTATGGAGGGCGCAATGCAATGTTTCTTGTTAATTAATCACTAAGGGATTAGGGTTAATTGATTTAGGGCATTAATTGTTTGTAGCATCGGGAGGTGTATGAACATAATTTTGATTCCTTGGTTAATTGGAGACGCGGAAGCCGACTAATTGATTTAAGGTCAACATCCCTAAAAAGGATTTTCTAAACTCACTTGAATAACCTTATAACCACTAGTTGACATAACTTTGTAGCAATTTGATTAACAAATCTAGGGTGAATTCTAATTTCCCTTGTTCATAATTGATAGATTCATCATAAAATTTTTCTTGTTGCTTTAAGTTAAATTTTTAGATTAGACATTTCAAAAACCCTTTTTAATCACCTAGATATTGATAAGAATTGCCATAGATCTAGTACTCTATTGGTTCCTTGAGGGATCGACAACCTTACTTTTCACCACTTTATTACTTGATACGACCAGTGCACTTGCTGCAATTTACGCTCCCATTTTATATATATGTTCTGAGCGTATCAGTGATCATATTTGCAGTTTGATCATTGATGGGGGGAGTTGCACTAATGTGGTGAGTACTTTCATTGTTGAGAGGTTGGGGCTCAAGACTACTAAACACCCTAGCCTATATAAATTACAGTGGCTGAATGATAGTGGCGGGACTAAGGTGAGTAAGCAAGCCTTGATTGCTTTTCGCATCGGTAGGTATGAGGATGAGGTGTTATGCGATGTAGTGCCGATGCAGGCGTGTCATGTGTTGTTGGGGAGGCCATGGCAGTTTGATAGGAAAGTTGTTCATGATGGCTTTTCTAACAAGTATACATTTGTTCACTATGGCAAAAGCTATAATCTTAAACCCTTAACACCTAAACAGGTGTATGAGGATCAGTTGCAGCTACAATAATCTTTTACAAAATATAAGGTGAGTGAAAAACAGAGGGAGAGGGAGAGAGCAAAAGACATAGAAAAAGAAAAGGAACACAAAAGTCAATATCAAAAGGAAAAAGAGAGGAAGGCTAGAAAGAGTGTGAGAAGCCAAGTTGAGGGGGGATCAACTTTGGTGGTGTGTGAAAAGGAGAGTGCAGCCTTGCAAAAGGAGAGTTGTGTGGCAAGAGCAAGTGTAGTGAGGAGAGCATTAGTGATGAAGCAACCCATGTTGTTGCTGGTTTTTAAGGAAACTTGTTTGAATACTAACGAACTTTTTAACTCTTTGCCTAGTGTGGTTGTGTCTATTGTGCAGGACTTTGAAGATGTTTTCCCTAAGGAGATTCCAAAGGGGTTACCATCTATTCGTGGTATTGAGCACCAGATTGACCTTGTACCTGGAGCATCTATTCCAAACAAGCCAGCTTATAGGAGTAATCTGGAGGAGACAAAGGAACTCCAAAGGCAGGTCAATGACTTGATGGAGAAGGGGTACGTGAGAGAAAGCATGAGCCCATGTGCAGTGCCTATGATTTTGGTACCTAAGAACGATGGGTCATGGAGAATGTGTGTTGATTGTCGCACCATCAACAACATCACGGTAAAGTATCGTCATCCCATTCCTCGCTTAGATGACATGTTAGATGAGTTACATAGGTCTAGTGTCTTTTCCAAAATTGATTTGAAAAGTGGATATCACCAAATTAGAATGAAAGAAGGTGATGAATGGAAAACCGCATTTAAGACAAAATATGGATTATATGAGTGGTTAGTAATGCCTTTTAGTTAAACTAATGCACTTAGTACTTTCATGAGAATTATGAACCATGTTTTGAGGACTTTTATTGGCAAATTTGTGGTCGTATATTTTGATGATATCCTCATTCACAGCAAGAGTTTGGAAGACCATATAACTCACTTGAGGGAAGTTTTGGAAGTTCTTCGAAAGGAGCAATTATATGCTAACCTCAAAAAGTGCACTTTTTGCACAGACAAACTTGTGCTTCTTGGTTTTATTGTTAGTGCACAGGGAATACAGGTTGATGAAGAGAAGATTCGTGCGATCCAAGAATGGCCAAGTCCAACTAATGTGAGTAATGTTTGGAGTTTCCATGAACTAGCGAGCTTTTATAGGAGGTTTGTGAAGGATTTCAGCACCATTGCAGCACCACTTACTGAAGTAATTAAAAAGAATGTAGGGTTCAAATGGGGAGAGCAACAAGAGAAGGCCTTTCAGACGCTTAAAAATAAGTCGACTCATGCGCCACTACTTGCTTTACCTGATTTCTCTAAAACTTTTGAAATTGAGTGTGATGCTTCAGGAATAGGTATTGGAGCAGTTCTCATGCAGGAGAGAAGACCAATTGCATTCTTTAGTGAGAAGCTAAGTGGGGCAACCTTGAACTACCCTACTTATGACAAGGAGCTATATGCATTGGTTTGAGCGCTGGAGACTTGGCAACACTATCTTTGGCTAAAAGAGTTCGTGATCCACACTGATCATGAATCCTTGAAATACTTGAAGGGACAACATAAGCTAAACAAAAGGCATGCTCATTGGGTGGAGTTCATCGAAACATTTCCCTATGTCATCCACTACAAGCAAGGTAAAGAGAATGTTGTTGCTGATGCACTTTCTAGAAGGTATGCTCTTATCTCTACTCTTAGTTCTAGATTGCTTGGTCTTGAGCATCTTAAAGAATTGTATGCTGCTGATCGAGATTTTTGTGAAGAGTATGTGCACTATGAGAAGAGTGGTCATGGTAAATTTTATAAGCATGAGAGATTCTTGTTTAGGGAGAATAAACATTGCATTCCCAATTGTTCTTTAAGAGAGTTATTAGTGAGGGAGTCTCATGGAGGAGGATTAATGGGGCATTTTGGAGTAGCTAAAACTTTAGGGGTTTTGTAGGAACACTTCTATTGGCCTCACATGAAATGAGATGTTGAGAGGATTTGTGAGCGATGTGTCACTTGTAAGCAAGCAAAATCTAGAGTCCAACCTCATGGACTTTATACACCACTTTCAATTCCTCATGAGCCTTGGGTAGATATTTCCATGGATTTTGTGGTAGGATTACCCAGGTCTAAGTATGGTCGAGATTCTATTTTTGTAGTCATTGATAGGTTTTCTAAGATGGCACATTTCATTCCTTGCCACAAAACAGATGATGCTTGCAATATTGCTAATTTGTTCTTTAGGAAAGTTGTGAGATTGCATGGTATACTTAGAAAAATCGTATTGGATCGAGATGCTAAGTTCTTGAGCTACTTTTAGAAGACCCTATGGGCTAAGTTAGGAACTAAGCTATTGTTTTCTATTACTTGTCATCTACAGACTGATAGTCAAACTGAGGTAGTAAATCGAACTTTATCTACTTTGTTAAGGGCAATCATTAAAAAGAACATTAAAAGTTGGGAGGATTGTTTGCCGCATGTTGAATTTTCTTATAATCGCACAATGCATTCTGCTACTAAGTTTAGTCCTTTTGAAATTGTGTATGTTTTTAATCCACTAATTCCTTTAGATTTATCACCTCTGCCTATTTCTGAGTATGTTAATCTAAATGGTAAGAAGAAAGCAGAATTTGTTAAGCAGATCCATGAGAAGGCAAGGCTAAACATTGAGTGAAGAACAGAGCAGTATGTGAAACAAGCCAATAAGGGTCGCTGACAAGCTGTCTTTGAACCTGGAGATTGGGTTTGGGTTTACATGCGCAAAGAGCGGTTTCCTATGCAGCGTCGATCTAAATTACTTCCTAGAGGCGATGGACCATTTCAAATTCTTGAGTGCATCAATGATAATGCCTACAAGTTAGATTTGCCAGGTGAGTATCAAATAAGTGCTACTTTTAACGTTACTGATCTAAGTCCTTTTGATGTGGGCGACGATTTGAGGATAAATCCTTTTCAAGAGGAGGGGAATGATGAGAGCCATGATGGGAGCCAAGCTAGAAGGTGGAATATGGATCCTCTTGAAGTGCCACTTGGACCGATCACAAGAACTCGAGCGAAACGATTCAAGGAAGCACTTAACGGGCTGACAAAGGATATCCAAGAAGCCGGAAAAGAGTGGAGCAACCATGAGAATGACCTTGCATTTGTTCAAATCATTCAAGGAGAGCAAAGCATAAGAGATCAAAGCAGCCGGCCTTGACAACGCTGGCTTAAACGTTGCTGGCCTTGAACCGGCGTTGCAATTAGAGTGTGACAGAGGAACTACGCCAGCCTACTACGCTACCGGCTTACATTGCTTGTTTGTTATTTTTCCGCAACTTTATTATGTTATGTCATTTTGGGCTTTTGTTTTTACGAGTTGTAAACCCTAATATAAGCTGCTAGGGTTGGAAAACACATATAGAACATTCATACAACATTGAATAACACATTTTGAGAGAATTCCTCTCTTGGTTCTCCAAAGAACTTCTCTTGAACTTATCGGATTTCTTCTGTGGCATTCAACCAGACTTATCAATCAGTCTTTCATCCCGATTGTGGCGTCAACAGAACATACCAAGGTTCTTGCCTCGTCTATAGGCAACGGGTCGCAGTTCCACTTTGGTTGTTTGGCATCCTAGGTTGCAATTCCGAATGTATTGATAATGGGTTTCGTCACATGTGGGCGTGGTTCATATCAATTCCCATGTGTGCCTTTCATTTGCTTTTGGGTAGACCTTAGATGTTTGATAGGAAAGTGTTACATGACTGATTCAGAAACACTTACATGTTTCGGAAGAGAGGGTCTAGAATAGTATTGACACCTACGTCTCCATCAGAGGTGCACAGTTTCCAAGAGCAGATTGGGACTATTTCTGTTTCCTCTAACAGTTGGGCAAATAGGGCGATAAAGGCATCCAGGTTTACTCCATGAAATGACCCTCTAGATTTGAGGGTAAATCTTTTAGAGGCTCGAGGAGATGATGGGAATCTACCATGCGATCTCGATAGTCATGAAACCTGATTTGGATGTATGATCCAAATTGCTCACATGTATCCATTTCCTTATCTAATAATGTTTGAATTGTCTTATAGTATGTACAATGATCAATCTTTACAGAATGCCAAATGACCTCCACTATTGATCAAATTGGGAACATCATCGGACTCACATCCAATGGCCCGCGATGATCTCAATTGACTTAAAGAATCGACTCTTTGAAGACCTTCTTTGTATTTGTTATTTTTCTTTGAACTAGTTACTTTGTAATCATTTCTGGGACATTTTGATTTGTTGTAATTTTTTGAATTAGGACTAGCCACATTAGTGGCATAGACGTAAATTTTTGGACATTTTAACCCTAATTGGAGCAATTATAAATACTTGCTAAAGTAGGGTTTGTGGGAGCTTTTTGAACCATATTTTTCATATTTAAACCGTGAGGGACACCTCCTTTTCACAAACTCTTATCATTTTTTTGAGTGAAGTGTGGTGAGCGGGATTTGATCTTTGCTGTGTATAATATCAATAAGGTCAAATCCATCATAATTCCCAACTAGTGAGTCATATCTAGTGAGGAATTAGTTTATCCTTTTTGTTATTTCATTCAAGTAATTTTTAGGGTTTAATTCAATTTTGATTTCATACCCTTTGATTGTGTATTGTGTAATTGAATTCGGAACTTGCAATTGTGAATTGTAATTCTCATTTGTTATTTGCATGTTCATCATTTGGCAATTGTTCTTCACGCTCCTTTTGAGAATTGTTAATTGGTTCTTCAATTAGTTTTTGTGTGCTTATACATTTGGATTTGGTTTTAAGGCACATCACTTTTAGATTGCTTCGAGTTTCTTTGAGAGTGTTTTTTTGTGAGAGGAGGCTATAATTCTGTAACAAATGGAGAAAAGGATTAATCTTAGGTTAAAAGGGTTTATATACTCGAGCTGCAAAAAGACTAGCTTGTCCCTGCTCAATTTGTTTTATTCCCCATTGTGTCCATAGCAGATATATATATATATTAATAGGAAATACACAGACATATATAAACTAATTTATGAGTAATTACAATTTAAATGTAGGTGTAAACATATACTCATGGTATACGTTATGTATTGTAACATTCATTTTCAGTTTACATAATTTAAAACGTATATTGTCTATTTTTATTTCAAGGTAAATGCCCATTCTTTTCCCTATAATTATCAAATAGAAATAAAAATTAAATTTTTGAGATCAAGATATCCTTTCTTATATTGATCGATGGAAAAACTCTCGCATGGTGCATGTAATATATGTAGCACGATATGTTTGTAGAAATTCTCCATACGGTTATGCCCGAGCTATTTTCCCATCCATTTGAAAGCTCTAATGACTTACATTCATTTAGTCTTTATGTGTCTTGAAGAAGATACACAATTATACAATAATATTGCTTGAGCTTTCTCACATTTCAATGCATTTGGCTTTCAAATAAGAAACATATCCCTCCCTCACATCACATGAATTATGCACTCTCTATCTCATAGGTCTCTTGCTCTTAATTTTGTAATTCAATTTTTTTTAAAATTAAATTCCAAGTTTTTCCCTAGATTATTACTAGGTATACTAGCAGTCGATTGTATTGATTAGTCTAGGTCTTATTGTGTTTACGAAACTCTGGAGATTTCCAATTGGAAATTCTAATCCCGAACTCGAGTCGTTTGAATCAAAGTTGAAATAATTGGATGCACCTTCAAATAATTAAGTAATTATGCGTGGTAGCACAGCTTAGTTTTTTCTTGCAAGGCTTATCTGGTGGGCAGTGGTTTTTGCCTTTTGCACAGGTGTTGTGATTTGATGGAGGCTCAATTGGGTGGTCTGAATTATGGTGGTGGTGGTGGTGGTGGTGCGTCCAAGGTGTTGGTGTGGCGGTGATCCCCCAGTAGTACGTAGCCGTTCATTATTGATTCTTGAATTCCAGAAATGAGTGCTAAATGTTCTTAATCCTTCAGATCATAACCTTAATTAAACAACGATGTGTATTTACATCCATAGTATACTTGTTTAATCATACTATTACGTGGATCTACAAACGGAATTTCGGGTATAACTCCATTCTGTAAATTTGAATTTTTTTTTTGAAATTACGTGGGTTCCAGCTATCCGACACAGCAATTTTTTCTGAAACCATTGTAGGAGGCTGTTTTACTTATGTCATCTTTTTTTTCATACATTATTTAGACGTTACTTGCATGAAAAAACGTCCTTCCTAATCTAGGAAAACTAAAGGGGAGAAAAGGCAACAGAACTAATCGAAATTGCTTCTCATGTGTTGTCATTGGACTCACCGAAATCAAACCAACCCCACCCACCCCCTCCCCAGAAATAAAAACCGCTTTGAGTCCAAATTTGTACAAACAAGCTATTGATTTGATGTAATATACCTTTTAAAAATAAAATATATGTATAAATAAATATGTGGATAAAGAGTAAAAGTGTCTTTTCTTGATGGGACTATAAAAGCTAAACTAGCCTAGGGTCTTGTCCTTTTTCTCATTAGTCATTTTTTATCCAGAAAACTAAAGAGGGAGGGAGAGATACCTACAAAGGACTCTATGGAAAAAAACCTAAAGTTATTTAAGGAGACATCGCAACAAAGCAAAAAAGTATTATTTTAGTTATTACAAGACGTATTTTAACAAAGGAGACTCAACCATGGAATCATTTTTGTTGTTTATAGGAATCGGGCTTAAGGACGGATTCAACAAGCATGGAAGTCATTGAATTTAGAGTTTCAAGCATAATTTGAACCAAGTAAGGAATTATAAATCATGTTTTCGGATTTTCTTAAGCTTAGGATTAGGAAATGAGGAGATTGGATGAATTAGTATAGAAAAATGAAGGTTCGAAAGACGTATCGAAAGATACATGACCTCTCAACATGACTGTGTTTCGACTATTTAAACCTGAGAGGTACACGACCATCCAATATGGTCGTGTTGCTCCCATGTTGATTAAACAAGACATATTAAGAGATACACGACCTTCTAACATGGTTGTGTTACTCTCGTGTTGAACATAACATATACTCTGAGAGATATACGGCCTGTCTATACGGTCATGTTTTGACTGTGTTGAAACTAAAAGATACACAACCTATCTACATGGTTGTGTTTTGACTATATTGAGCTCAAAACCCACCAAGAGATACATGACCTTTTGACACGATCATGTAATAGTCATGTTAAGCTACAAAACCTCCAACATGGCCATGTTAAGTGAAAGACAGTATCATTATATACCTATTTTACTCTTAATTGAACCAAGTTTCACACAACTGAGATAATTAGTAACACCTTAAATAACCTAATAAATTAAGAGAAATTAAGAGAGTTATATTATTTGTAGATTAGTACTAAAAATGATATCTTGATGATTGTATAGATATTAACTTAGCTTAAGTTCAAAACAAGACACTCGTAAGACTAAGATTCCAAGTACATGTTTATCTTATTTGTTGTATGTGATTGCTAGGCAACTATTTAATGAATTTAATGTGAAATAATGAATTGTTAAAGTGTTATATGAATTGAATGAGATATGTTGCTTGTGCTTAGCTCGACCTAAAGGCCTGCAATGGTAGATCCCTAGGGAGCACCTCAATGATCGGTATGCCGTGTTGTCATTAATGAAGTCGTGTATTGAAATGATCTAAGGTAGATTAGGGTTAGACAAAGCTCACAGTGGTAGATCCCATTAGCGTTGGATGGGGCCCATAGTGGCAATTCCCATTAGGATAAAATGTTGTGTGTACCGAGGTCATGAGTACCCCTATGTGGTATAATTCATTCTAAGATTTATGTAGAAGCTGAAGTGTGGATGTGTTGTGGATAAATGTTACATATATGCATGTGCTATTATTGTGGTGTGTCATGTGCATGTGGGTGTGGCACTCTAGTATTGAGCTTAGGCTCACCTTTCTTCCTATATTTTTTTTAGTTCCAAGTGAGAATAACAAGCAATTAAAGTATGATGAGAATGAGAACTTGGTGGGACATTAAATGGATGAGATGGGAAGAGAACATTATTATTACGTGGAGGAAGTGATATGCCAAACCAATTTCAATCAAACAATCCTAATCAATCAAACAATTGAACAATTGTTTTCAAAATAGCATGGATCCCCTTTTTGAATGTAGAATCCTAATTTCCATAGAACAAGAACAAAATGAAATTTGAAATTCTTACTAGATATGATGCACTAATAGAATTAGGAACAACTTGTAATTGTTGATGTAACACACAACAATCCAAGCCCCACTCGCTATAACCTTAATTTAGAATTGATAAGAGTGTCTTATGAAATAGAGAAGAGTCTCCTTTTCACATGAAACATGCTGCAAAATATTTTAAAAGTGTCTTTGTTGTTCTCTTTTACTAGTATTTATACTAAGCCCTAAATATGGAAAAACAACATAATGGAAATTACATAACACATGACCGGTCTTCTAGCTCCATTTTGGTCTAAATTACATAACACATGGCCGGTCTTCTAGGACCATTTTGGTTTAACATGGACTGTGACTCATCTCTAAGCCAAGTGCTAATGAGTTTGATCATCTTCTTGTAATACTGACAAGTGTACTTGATTAAATACAAAACAATCATATAAAGTAAATGAAGACACTATGTGAATGTCTTTAGTTCCATTTAGTTAAAAGGACTCTCAATGCAAGGCTCTACAATCTTTCAGCTGTTACTCGGGTAATGGGTCATGTTGTTGAAATGGTTTGATCCCCATCATCTCCTCGGGCGTGTGGAAGATTTGCCCTTAAATCTTTTAGAAAAATTTTTAGAGTCACTTGATTGAAAATTTTGGTTTGTAATTGTTTGTTGTCCTGAAGTCGTGGCTGCCCTGAAGACTTTTGAATTACCTATAGTTGATTCACTCTATTTAGGATGTCTCCCAATCCTTTCCTCTTTACTAAGGACTTCTCGTCGGTAGCTTTATTGATCCGCTCTTAGGCTTCGTGCACCTCAGTTGGTGACATAGGACTTAAAACAACCCGTTTACCATCCTTCTAAAATATATAGATATTTCTAAACCCATCATGTAACACTCTACTATCAAATAACCAAGGCTTACCCAATAATATATGTGAGACGCACATAGGGAGAACATTGCAATCAACTTCATACTGGTACTTTTCCCTATGCTAATAGTTGCAATCTATTCACTAATGCAGTAACTATAACATTGGTGTAACTATCACCATCAACAAGAAGAGTACAAAGATTACCTTAGACCTTGTAGGGAATATGGAATAGGTTTTCCCTCTGCATGTCCTCAATATTTGGAGATGTAGTCATAACCCTACGTAGTACATTAATAGCTAAATATTGATCATTACCCTTGTCCTCATGTACCTCAGCATCTGGATCCTCATAATATTCCTTTAGCACTGTTGATAAATTTGTAGGCTCAATTACTTCTTCCTTGCCATCCTCACTTTCCACCTCTATAGCAGTCATCATCCTTTTGTTGGGGCACTAAGAAACTATGTGTCTAAAACCCATACATTTAAAGCATTGGGTTTGACGAATCTTCTCACCTAATGACTCTGGCATTATTAGTTTGATATCAGCCCCAACAACTGCTTTTCCTTTTCCAAAAATTTCCCTCTCCTTATCAATAATGGTTGCATTTGATTCCATAACCTTATCAATTCCCCCTTCTTCAACCTGCTAACTATCTGATCCATGTAGCTTAGTAGTGGCTCCAAACTTGTTACTCGATGCTCTTTACGAATTAGAGCGCCTCTGTCTCTCAACTTTTAAAGCCAACTAGATGGCCTCATCAATGGTATTATACCTCCACAACTTTACAATACATGCAATCTCATATTTCAACCCGAACACAAATCGTGCCATGGTCTGTTCAGGAGGTTCGACTGCCCCACATCGGATCATCAATGTCTTAAACTCCTATACATACTCATCCACAATTTTGCCTCCCTATCTCAATATCTGGAGATGCATGAATAACTCCTGTCTATAATGCTCCAGTATAAACCTCTTCCTCATAACCCGTTTCATTTCCTCCCAAGTACGAATCTTAACATCACCATCTCTCCTTCTACTGGTGACAAGGTTCTTCCACCATAAGGCGGCATATCCTATAAACTTGACTGCTGCTAGACAAACCTAAGTGTGATTATTAATTTCATAACACTAAAAAAGGCCCTCTACCTTATCTTTCCAATCTAGATAATCATCTATAGAGCCCCTTCCAGTAAATGCAGGCATTTGTAACTTTACATATTCTAGACCCCTAGCTGACTTGAACTCACGGTTAGGATTAGGCTCATCCTCAAAGTTATCATCCCTTTCCTCCTAAAAAGCATGATAATCTCCTCCCAATCTCCTACCCCTATTTCCTCCTACTACTCTTTCCTTACATGCATCATTATGTGCTACCTAAGGCAAGGGTACTTGTGGATTTGCTACTAGCGGCTGTGGCAATGCCATCTAATCAACTTGTGTTACTAGTGTAGCAACAATAGTAGTAAGATCCTGCAATTATTCTTCTAAAGTTCTTCTTCCACTTGCAGCACGACGTCCTTAACCTCCTCCTACAACTTAACTATTGGCCTCATTACCAATTCTGCTATTCACACTATTATTCGATATGGTTGTTGAATTAAACTTTGACAATTTTTTTTATACAATCATACCTCCACAACATAAGTCCTCCAATTTCAAATCACACTCATGGCACAATTTCTTCAAATCACAAACGCACTCTACAGCACAAAATTTCTCTACACTCAAACACACACTTCATGCCACTAATTTCTCCACATTAAAACACACACTTCACGCCATAATTTTTTTTTTTTAACACTCAAATACAAACCCACGGCAACAACACTTCCGCTATAGCACAAATTTTCCAATACACTCAAACACACACTCATGGCAACAACACTTCCTTTACGGCACAAATTTTCAAATACAATCAAACTCACACTCATGGCAACAACACTTCCTCTAAGGCAAAAAAAAAAAAAATTTGCTTCAACTTAAGTAAATAGTGCATTCAAAGCAATTTAATGCATAATTACTATTCAATTACACACTAATGGAATCAATTATAGTGATTCCTTAATTTCATCCATGGCAAGGAACCTTAAAGCAATCCTTCCTTCAAATTCAACCCACAATGAAAATTAGAACACGACACAATTCATGTAACATACACAATTTCAACTTAAAATCAACAATTGAACAAGTGCATGTCATAAACCCTAAATTCCCAATTTTGAAATCAAGACTCCTCATATGCAATTCCCTTCCCAACCGTAGCTTTAATACTAAAAGATGATATGCTAAACTAATTTCAATCAAACAATTCTAATTGATGAAACAATTGAATAATTGTTTTCAAAATAGCATGGATCCCCTTTTTAAACGTGAAACCCTAATTTCCATAGAATAAGAACAAAATGAAATTCTAAATTCTTACTAGATATGACGCACTAGTAGAATTAGGAATAACTTGTAATTGTTGATGTAACACACAACAATCCAAGCCCACTCACCACAACCCTAATTTAGAATTGATAAGAGTGTCTTACGAAATAGAGAAGAGTCTCCTTTTCATGTGAAACAAGCTGCAAAATATGTCAAAAGTGTCTTTGTTGTTCTCCTTTACAAGTTTTTATACTAAGCCCTAAATATGGAAAAACAATATAATGGAAATTACATAACACATGGTCGATCTTCTAGGTCCATTTCAGTCCAAAGTACATAACACATGGCCGGTCTTCTAGGACCATTTTGGTTCAAAATAGACCGTGACTCATCTTCAAGCGAAGTGCTAATATGTTTGATCGTCTTCCCATAATACCGACAAGTGTACCTAATTAAATACAAAACATTCATATAAAGTAAATGAAGACACTATGTGAATGTTTTCAGTTCCATTTAGTTAAAAGGACTCTTAATGCAAGGCTTTGCAAGATTTCAATTGTTGCTCCGGTAATGGGTCCTATTGTCGAAATGGTTTGATCCCCATCGGGAAGACTGATGGAAATTCTAAATATTTGTAAATTGAAGTTATGGAGATAATTGTTATTTTGATATTTTATTGTTATTAAGTAATGAGATAACTTATCTGAGAGTCATTTATTTGATTGAATTTATAGTAATATGATGGATAATGTGAATGATTAGGTTTTGAAGTTTTATGGAGTTTTATAGTCTTAGCATATCACTTTATAGTAGTAACACATAGCGGGCTGTGATGCTCCAAGTTATGGGGTGTTACAACTTAGGTGGTACCAGAGCCTAGCTTTTAACGATCTCTAGAATTTAGGATATGATGAAATAGAGATTAAGTTGATGACTCCTAGAATTAAGTAATGATCCAAAAAGTGTAAGATTCAATTAGTAGAAAGTAAGTTGGAATCATTAGAAGACTAAGTAAATGATCTATAAAACCATATGAAGTGAAGAGAGTGGGTAAATTAGGGGATAACTATTATGTTATATTAATCTAAATATTGTATGCAATTATATTTTATTGAATATTCCTATTTAATTACATATCAGTATATATGTATGTTTGAACTTAAGTATACATAGATGTATATTGTCAATGACTCCCCTTACAAATTCTAACTCTAGAATCATTCTACCGTCTCAATTTACATAGAATGCCTCTAAGAAGAAATATCATGCGGGGTTCATCTAGTGTTGGATAGGGTGGACATGCCCCAAAGGATAGGAACACTCAAAGACCACCTTAGCAGGAAACCCTAGAGTAAACTAATTTCATAGTTGCTCAACTACTAGAGACTTTAAATGCTCTAGTGGGAATGCTGGCACAACAACAACAATAGTAAGTTGTGAGACTTATTAGGCCTATAGAGGAACTTGTAGGCTAGATAAATTTGTAAGACTAGCTAAAGAGTTTAGCCCGAAGGTTGATGATCTAATAGAGGTTGAATATTGGATCAGTAAGACTAAAAGGACCTTTGAAGCATTCATGGTCCCAAAAGATAGGAGAGTGAGATATGCTGCTTACATGCTAAAGGGAGAAATTGTAGATTGGTGAACCAGTATGTCCAGATTAGCAGGAGCTCCTAACCAATGGTAGAGGTTTAAGGAACTCTTATATGAAAAGTACTTTCCCAGCAGTATTGGAGACAAAATGGAAGCTGATTATTATAACTATCAGTAGGGCAATAGATCTGTAGAGGCATATAAAGTGTAGTTGAACTGCTTTAGCAAATTTTTTCCAGAGGAGATGAGAGGAGATGATGCCTCCCGAGCTAGAAGATTTTTTAGGGGACTAAAGCCTGCCTTGCAACATGAAGTGGGAGCTTTTCAACTGACTACTTATGTAGAAGTAATTGACAAAGAAAAATACTTAGAGTAGAGCAAAAAGAGAATAAAGGAACAATTATCCCATAGATCAAGATTAGTTTTAGGGAAAATGCCTTTTTCCAACATACCTTATATAGACAAAGGGAAGAGGCCAGCTGTAAATCAAGCCAAACATATGGCTTATGTGCTTAGACATCTTCAAACTAGGCCTGCACCTCTAGCATTGCCTCCTCCACCACAGGCAGGTTAGGGTATGAGGTGTCCTAGATGTTTGAGACCTCATGATCTGTAGTAGTGTAATTGGCTAGAAGGGGCATGCTTCTCTTATGGAAAAACAAGACACACTAGTAGGAGCTGCACTAAAAGGACTCTTTGTTAGACCTTTTGTTACACTTGTAAGTAGAGAGGACACAGATCATTCGAGTGTAGTACTCATCACACAGATGGCTGCATTCCCACCAGCCCAACAACCTATAAGACCTGCACCCAAAGGACCATTAGGTAGAAATCAAAACATTGGACCAAAACATAGGGCACTTGCTAGGGTATTTGCATTGCAGCAGCAACAAAAAGATGCCCTGATTAGGATACCATAGCAGGTACACTACTCATAAACTTAGATACTACCTATGTATTGTTTAACACGAGTGCAACCCATTCTTGCATATCACCTGTATTTATGAATGTATGTTAATTAAATTATTGGAGAATGCTATAATTTTAAATACTCCTTTTGGAGTAGGAGGGAATTTAGATCAAATATGTAAAGATGTGAAGGTTGTAATACATGACAAGAAAATTCCAGTTGAATTGTTTGTATTAGAGATGATAGAGATTGATCTAATTCTAGGAGTGAACTGGTTGTCTAAGTACAATGCCACTATACATTGTCACAATCTAGTGGTCAAGTTTGATTTTCTTAATGAGGAATAGATCGTATTCAAGTTGGATCTACAAAAGCCTACAACTCTTATAACATACGAGTTATGGAATAAAGGGGGACTGTTAGCCTTATTAGTAAAGACATGATAGGTTAAGGAATTGAGAACTGTGCATGAAGTGAATGGGTATATAGATGTTTTCCTGAGAATTTGCTGGATTTACCACTAACTAGAGAGATTGAGTTTTGTATTGATCTTATACCAATAACAACACCCATATCTAAAGCACCATACAGAATGGCACCTTTTGAACTATCTGAACTGAAGACTCAACTTCAAGAGCTTCAAGATAGTGGATTTATTAGACCAATTGTCTCACCATAGGGTGCTCCAATGTTGTTTATCAAGAAGAATGAAGGGAGTATGAGGCTGTGTATAGATTATAGGGAGCTAAACTAAGTCACCATCAAGAACAAATACCCTCTCCCTAAGTTTGATGACTTATTTGATCAATTACAAGGAGCTCAAGTCTTCTCTAAAATTGACTTGAGATCAGGATACCATTAGTTAAGAAACAATGAGGAAGACATATAGAAGACTGCTTTTAGGACTCGGTATGGGCATTACGAGTTATGAGTGATGCCTTTTGGTTTGACAAACGCTCTAACAGCCTTCATGGACCTCATGAATAGAGTGCTCAGGGACTGGCTAGACCAGTTTATAGTAGTTTTCATAAATGATATCCTCATCTATTCCAAGAGTAGGGAAGAGAACATGAAGCACATCTTAAAGTTGTAATAGAAAGACTCAAAGAAGAAAAGCTTTATGCTAAATTCAATAAGTGTGAGTTTTGGTTGGAATAGGTATCCTTCTTAAGACATGTGGTGAATGAGAATGGAATATCAATAGACCTTGAGAAGGTAAAGGTAGTAAGTGATTAGCCAAGACTGAGAACTATAATAGAAGTAAGGAGTTTTTTGGGATTAGCTGGGTACTACAGATGCTTTGTTGAAGGGTTCTCTTGATTAGCAACTCCCTTAACTTAACTAACAAAGAAAAAGGTTAAGTTCGTATGGAGTGATGAATGTGAGAACAACTTCATGACATTAAAGGGTAAATTAATAATAGCTCTAATGTTGGCCTTACCAAAGATGAGAGAAGAATTTGAAGTATTCAGTGATGCATCAAATCAAGGTTTGAGGTGTGTGCTTATGTAGAATGGGAGAGTCATTGCATATGTCTTCTGCCAGCTGAAACCGTATGAGGAGAATTACCCCATCCATGACTTAGAATTAGCTACATTGTGATCTTAGCACTAAAATTATGGAGACACTATTTTTATGGGGAAAAGTGTAAAATATTTACAGGTCATAAAAGTTTGAAGTATTTGTTTATTAAAAAAGAATTGAATATGAGGTAAAGGAGGTGGCTAGAACCGATGAATGATTATGATGTGGAATTTCATTATCACCTTGGAAAAGCAAATGTGGTTGTAGATGCTTTAAGCAAGAAGAAACACATAAATATTGTAGTTGTAATGACATCTTAAAGGAAAATACTAAAAGAGATGGATAAGCTGAAATTGGAAATGGTAACACAAGAAGTAGGAAATAGGTTAGCTACACTTAGTATCTAACCCAATCTTATTAATTAGATTAAAATTGCACAAATGGAAGATCTTGAAATTCAGAAGATAAGGAACAAATTAGAATAGGGTGAAGCCATAGAATTTGTGTTAAATGCTGAAGGGGTAGTTAAGTATGGTAATAGATGGTGTGTTCTAAATAATACAAAATTAAAGAAGAAAATCATGAAGGAAGCTCATTACTCAGGGTATATAGTATAACCAAGAAGTACCAAGATGTACAAGGATCTCAATAACACTTACTGGTGGAAAAATATAAAAAGGGAGATAGCAAAATATGCATCCAAGTGTCTCACATGTCAATAAATAAGAATTGAGCACCAAAGACTAGCGGGTGAGTTACAACCTCTTCTTATGCCTAAATAGAAGTGAGAACATGTAACTATGGACTTTATCATAGCACTCCCAAAAACCAAGGAGAAATATATGCACTTTCGATGATATTAGATAGATTGACCAAGTCCCATTTCTTACCAATTAAGGTGGACTACAAATTGAGAAAAGCTTGCTCAAATGTACATTAGAGAAATTATCAAATTACACGAGGTATTAGCTACTATTGCATCTGACAAGGATACTCGATTTGTGAGTAGATTCTAGAAAAATCTCCATTAAGCCTTAAGAACCAAACTCCAGTTTAGTACAACATTTCATCCCTAGACAGATAGGCAATATGAAAGAATTATTCAAATTCTTGAAGATCTACTACAAGCTTGTACCTTGGATCAAGGGGGTAATTGGAGTGATCATTTACCTTTAGTAGATTTTGTTTATAACAACAGTTACCAGGCTATTATACAAATGGCTCCTTATGAAGCATTATATGGTAGGAAGTGCAGATCTCCGTTACACTAGATGAAGTGGGAGAAAGATGGATATTGGGGCTGGAAATAGTATAGGAGATAGTAAACAAGGTCAAAGTAATAAAGCAATGAATTCTATCAGCCTAGAGTCACTAGAAAATTTATGTAGACAAACAGCAACGCCCTCTAGAATTTCAAGTTAGAGATAAAGTCTTCTTGAAGATATCTTTAACTAAAGGGGAAATCAAGTTTGGACAGCGAGGTAAGTTAAATCCAAGATATGTGGGTCCATTTGAAATTCTAGAAAGAGTTAGGACAATAGCATATAGGTTGGCTATACCACCAAGTCTGGTCGGGGCATATAATGTGTTTCATATATCAATGTTAAGAAAATATGTACCAAACCCAGATCAAGTAGTAGCCTTGGAACCCTTAAAGGTACAGCCAAAGTTATCCTCTATAGAAAGACCTATGAGGATAGTGGATACAAAGGAATAAGTATTAAGAAGAAGAAATATTTCTTATGTCAAAGTGCAATGGACAAATTCAACAGAATGAGAGGCGACATGGGAATTAGAAGAAGAAATGAAGAGAAAACATCTAGAACTCTTCCTAATTCCAAGTAACTTTCGAGGACGAAAGTTTTACTCGGGGGGGGGGGGGGGGGGGTGGGGGGGATGTAATATACGTTTTAAAAATAAATATGTGTATAAATATAATGAGTGACAAGGTCATAAATAAACATGTGGGACAAGCGATAAAAGGGTCTTTTCTTGATGGAACTATAAAAGAAAAACTAACCTCAGGTTTTATCCTTTTTCCCATTAGTCATTTTCTATCTAAAAAACTAAAGAGGGAAGGAGAAAACCTTACAAAGGACCCTATGAGAAAAACCTAAAGTGATCTAAGGAGACATCGCAACAAAGTAAAAAGTTATGATTTTAGTTATTACAAGTCGTATTTTAACAAAGGAGACTCAAATACAAAATCATTTTGGTTGTTCATATGAATCGAGTTTAAGGACGGATTGAACAAGCACATAAGTCATTGAATTTGGAGTTTCAAGCATAATTTAAACCAAGGAATTCTAAATCATGTTTTTAGATTTGCTTAAGCCTAGGATTAGGAAATGAGGAGATTAGATGAATTAGTATAGAAGAATTAGGGTTGGAAAAATGTGTCGAGAGATATATGGCCTCTTAACATAGTCATGTTTCGATTGTGTAAACTCGAGAGATACACAACCATCCAACACAATCATGTTACTCCTGTGTTGATTAACCAAGACATATCGAGAGATACATGACCTCCTAACATGGTCGTGTTACTCCCATATTAAACACAACATATACTTTGAGAGATACACGGCCTATCTACACAGTCGTATATCGACTATGTTGAAACCAAGAGATACCACATGGTTGTATTTCGACCATGTTGAGCTCAAAACCTACCAAAAGATACATAACCTTTTGACACGTTCATGTAATAGCCATGTTGAGCTAGATGGCCTCCATCATGGTTGTGTTAAGTGAAAGAAAATATCATTATATATCTATTTAACTCTTAATTGAACCAAGTTTCACACAACCAAGATAATTAGTAAGACCTTAGATAACTTAACAGATTAAGAGAAATTAAGGGAGTTATATTATTTTTAGATTGGTACTAAGAATGATGTCTTGATGATTATACATATATCAACTTAGCTTAAGTTCAAGATAAGATCTACGTAAGGTTAGGATTCTAAGTACGTGTTTACCTTGTTTGTTGTATGTGATTACTAGGTAGCTATTTAATGAATTTTAATTGTTAAAGTGTTATACGAATTGAATGAGATATGTTGCTTGTGTTTGGCTCAGCTTAAGGCCCGCAGTGGTAGATCCCTAGGGGGTACCTCAATCATCGATATACTACGTTATCCCTATTGGAGATGTGTATCGAAATGTTTTGAGGTAAATTAGGGTTAGACGAGGCTTATAGTGGCAGTTTCCACTAGGACAAAATGTTATGTGTACCAAGGTTATGAGTATGTGGTATAATTCTTTTTAAGATTTGTGTGGAAGCTAAAGTGTGAATGTGTTGTGAATAAATGTTGCATATATATGTGTGCTATTATTGTGGTGTGTCATGCACATATGGGTGTAGTACTGACGTACTAAGCTTAAGCTTAACCCCTTTCCTATATTTTTTTTAACTGCAAGTGAGAATGATGAGCAACTAAAGTATGATGAGAATGAGAACTTGATGAGACATTACATGGATGAGATGGGAAGAGAACATTATTATTATGTGGAAGAAGAGTGATGGAAATTCTAAATATTTGTAAATTGAAGTTATGGAGATAATTGTTATCTTGAGATTTTATTGTTATTAAGTAATGAGATGACTCATTTGATAGTCCTTTATTTGATTGAAGTTACAGTAATATGATAGATAATGCGAATGATCAGGTTTTGAAGTTTTATGGAGTTTTAGAGCCTTAGTATGTCGTTTTATAGTAGTGACATGTGGCAAGCTATGATGCTCTAGGTTTCGAGGCGTTACATTTGTACACTGGATAATAATATGAAATTTAGAGTTAACGAATGTCAAGACCCTTATTATTTATGTTTATTTGGACATATTTATTATGTGTTTCTTGTGATATGTTGAAGAAAATGATACTTATTTTGTGAAAAAATTCATTTCATGGTTTAAAGAGTTGATTTGAAAGATTTTATGATGATAAAAGAGAAATCAAGGAAAATTAAATAAGTTTGGATTAATTTTGCAAAAGGAATAAAATTTCTTTTTCTTTTTAGCCTCGCCTTGAACATGGCCATGTTGGATGACCAGGATGACCACAACAAGCATCAAAGGCAAAAATAAAGGCTCTATTTTTTAGCCCCAGCCCGAGCACAACCATACAGTAGGCCATGCTAACTTGTGACCACTAGAAAACTATAACTAGCACCTTAATTTCGAATCTTGGGAGTTTTGGAGATCAATTTTTTTTTTTTTTTTAACCTTAGGAGAGAAAACACGAAGAACTTCAAGGGAGAAATTGCTTATACATCATTAAAGATCACAAGATATCATCTACAAGGGTTTTATCTCTACAACATGATTTCTTTTATCTTCTCTAAATCTTATGTGCTTATTGTAAACTCCACAAAGGAGTAAATTTCTCATCCCCTACACTTTGTAAAACCCTAAATCATGTGAATATATTCATGTGATTTTATTATCTTATGATTAATTCATGAAAAAATTAATTACATATTTGATTCTTATTAGATAAAAAGAGGTTTCATCTAATAGGATTGATCTTCATGAATCATGAAATTGCTTGTTTCACCTAGAGGTAGGGAAGATCCAATTTTCTACTATAAGAATTTAATTCTTGTTATAAGGATCATGAACATGCAATCTTATGTGATGTTAGTGAAGGAGAGGTCTCCACCATCTTATGTATGGTTAGGAATTAATTGACTCGATGGAGTAATTGATTTAGTTTATGAGAACTTGTAGTGTAAAGCACAAATAATTCATTAATCAATTCATTATCATAAGAATTTTAAGGTTTAGGATGGTTTAAGGTGAGGGGCATGTCTTGTGATTGAATTTATCTTTTGAAAGCATACATAATTGATCTTAAGATTGCTAGACTAGTTATTTAGTATTTGAATCATAACTCTCACTTCAAGATTTAGGCTAAAAAGTAAAAAAAAAGATCATACTAGTACTTTTTTTCAAGATCCCTATAGACTACACCCTAAAATCTATACTACATTAGATAGGTATACTTGTTTAGCTCAGATCATAAATTTCATTAGCTTTATAAATTTAGAATTTGATACAATCAATAAACGTGTATCAAGAGTAAAATACGGTCGATTCATTATTGATTGAAATATGCATACAATGTACCGAGGATACAAATTAGGCACATATGACTTACAGTTTACATTTGCTTAAAATTTATATTTGCAAAAGCAAACCTGGAATATATGTATAAAAATTAATTGTAGCAATAGAATTAAATTTAGAGTATAAAACAATTATTGAGTTAAATTATATAGATAACTGGTGATTTAACAAAAAAACAAAAAAAAAAAACGGAAATTGCAAATAACCCCTATAAACTTTGTTCTAAGTATGAATAAAATCCCTAAACTTTTAAATGTTGCAAATCATCCTCTCCCCTCCAAACTTTTATAACTTGACATCATAAGGTATATTCGCTTTTTTTTTTTTAGTTCAAAAAAGCCACACTAAAATTAAAGTTTAGGCGATGTTATAATACATTTTGATAAGTTCAAATGTATATTTCACATCAAGGTCAAAGTTTAGTGGGTTATTTGCAACTTTGAGGAGTTATTTGCCAATTTATTAAAATTTAGAAAAGGAGGGGTGATTTGCAACATTTAAAAATTTAAGAAATATATTCACACTTAGATCAAAGTTTAGAGGGCTTTTTTTACATTTTCTTAAAAAATATGCATAAATAATTTTAATAGTACATAAAGAAATAGAAAATATAAAATAAATATATTTACTATAAAAGGCCAAAAATATATTCAACAATTTTCTCTTATTTAAAAGTACAAAGAAGTTTGGAAAAATAAAAATGTGGAGAAAAAGGAGGGCTAATGATATTAGTAAGGAGAGAAAGGGCTACTGTATTAGTGGATTTCTATTGAGGTTGAGAAAAAAAAAAAACTAATTAAACCGTGAACCAAATTGAATCAACTCGTAAATTAGGTTTAAACCATCTTTTTAGGTTTGAAAAAACTTTTGAACCAACCAAAGTATTTAATTTTAAGTTAAAAAAAAATACAAATCGAATTAAACCATGAGAAGTAAAAAAAAAATATGATTGTAAAAATCTTGAGAATTTTTTACAAGAAGATAGGATTCCATATTACTTATTCATCAATTCCTTTCCTTATTTGGTTTTCACCGAGTAATTCACTATTTTTTTTTTTTGGATTTTATACTCTTACTTATTAACTAATATAGAAACTAGAATTATGTAGAAAGAAATAACAAAACTTTCTTAAATATATTAAATAAGTACTGAAGATGGTAAGCAATACCTAAGTAATGATAATGAATTAAATCTTTGTAATGTTAAGTATAATTTTTCATGACTTATTGATTTATATATAGAAATAATTAATAACACATGTAATAATAATTCAAATTGTGGACCGAATCGACCTAAATCATCTTTTTTTATATTAAAAAAAATTACGAATCAAATTATATAATTAGGTTTGATTTAAAAAAAAAAAAACCATATAAACTATATCGAATTTAACCTTGTCGACATCTAATTACTATGATAGAATGTGGCAGTTTAGATAGACAATACGTTGAACTAACCTTTAGGGAGAGAGTTAATATCTAACAATTATTAATGGAAAATATACTTTGAGAACAGTTAAATAGAAAATTATGATAAAAAATTTGTGGAGGCCAGTATTAGGCTTGCTAACTTAACTAATAGTGACTTCCTAAAAGTAGGATTCCGTGTTTTGTGGGTCTTGACTTCTTGCTTTCACATGAAATCCTGCATTATGTTGTGTGATGCAGTAGCTGGTTCTTCAAGGGGTAGTTATGGACGGAAGAAGAGGTAACGTATAATATCTAATAACTGATTATGAAGAAGTCACCGGTCAAGGATAAGTTGAGCTCAACCACTGCACTACAACTACATTCTCCATATCTATCTCATTCCACATCGTCTTATACCCCTATATTATTATTGTAATTTCACGAGCTTCACGCCAATTGAATTTGGACCCACCGCAAGAGAAGACCTCAAATATATAAATGCTTGTTTAGTTTTCTTATTAATCTTATTGCTGACCATATCTTGAGGGAAATCTTGTCATTGTCGAAGCTCCGGGCTGTCAAAGACTGCTTCAAAATACCAATGGCCAAAAACCAATTTTGCCTTTTGGCGATTTTGTGACATCAGGACAAAGGAAGACATTGGTTTTTAAATGTGTACTTGAAAAATATGTACCACCTTTTAGGAAATAACACAAAAGGTTGCGGATGAAGATGAAGGCTGAGATTGCTAAGTGATAGCTAATTTGGATTTTGTATTGGCTTTTTCTTGTGTGTTTCCATTATTTTGAAATCGAATGTCGTTTTAACAAACTTAACTAAGGCGAGAAGGACGGACATTCGTGGTTCCTTCCTTACTTGTATAATAGGAGAAGAAGGTTCGATTCTTTCCCCTGAATTCCATATATTAACGACGTCACAGTCGATTTTCTTAGGATTGATTCCTTGTTATGGAGAAAGGTCATCGTCTTACCAATTGACGTTGTCTCGCTCCGAAGCGACGGCAGATCCAGGATTCCGCAGGCTACGAGGAAGCTGGAAAGGCTTCATCCTTTCGTAAGATATTACAGTATAGATACAACCCAAGTGCAGATTTCAAGCAATATACTGATCTAAGGATAATTGAAAAATATATTAGAAAATGGCAAATTAAATGGATCAATTAGACATATTTCCTTAGAAATTTGGTTGAGGAACAATTGATAAATTGGAAAAGAGGAATTCATGATGATCAGTCACCTACATGGCTAAGTGTACAACCATGTATCTACTTATGTTGAAATGTAAAAGTGTACTAAAAGGTATACAGTCACTAACACACCCATGTACTTAGGCATGTCAAAATACAAAAATACACAGAAATGTACATAGCCTCTAGCATGGCTGTGTTTTGCTCCGTGTCTCTCTACACCACCTCCTACATAGACGTGTTGATTCAAAACACTTCTCATTTCCTTTTACTTCCTTCAAATGCAATCCTAAGGATATGTAATTGGGAATGTGTATAGGTTTGGAGGATCTGTGAGATTATAAGTGTAAGGAGACCAGTTATTGGATATTAAGGTACGTGTATGCCATGTTTGTTGCTTGTGATTGCTAAGTTAGAGTTGTGTGTGAATTAAATGATATTGTAAATGAATATGATATGATTGTGCGTGTGATTGTGTTTAGTTGGGTTTGAGAAATCAAGTGAGGGTTGGTATTCTCGAGGTGGCACCCTGACGATCGGTATGTGACGTTGTCCCTAGTGGAGTCGTATACTCAAATAATCTAAGTAGATTTAGGATATCCGGTATGGAAAGACTCAAGTCTTAAACGTGGAAAGATGTTTGTGTGTGAATGTGGAAGGATTGTTGCGCGAGATGTGAAAAGACTCATGGATTCATAGATAGTAGGAAGTACCTATTGTCGTATATGTAGTATTATTATGTATGGAATAGACTCATGAATAAAGGGGGAGTACCATTTGTTGTATGTGTGTGTGTGTTTGTTTGTGGAAGGATTATATGATGTTTATAGTTATGAAATTGTGTGTTGGTTGAAGTGATTGTGAAGGAAAATAAATTGTGTATGAATATATGTTGCATTATGTATGTAATGATATTTCTAGCATGGCATGCATATATGTGTGTAGGTATACATTGTGCTAGGCATTAGCTCATCCCTTGTGGGACTCTTTTTTTTTTTTTTTCTAGTTTATGTACTATAGGAGAAGTGGTAGGATATGATGAAACCTTGGCAGAAACGAATAAAAAATCTGATGAGAGTGTAGGATATATTTATTATGATGAGTAGTAGACAGATGAAGAGAAAAAAAATAGACATTAGATGATTTAGTTATTTCGATTTGAGATTTCTATAGTATTTAAGTTGTAAAATGCTTTTACTATAACAATTTGAGGAGACTGTTTATAATGTACGTCTGACAATAGATACTCGTTCTAATTTCTTGTTCTTCACAATGATTTTATTTATCATTATGAAGATATGGATGTATAAGTTAGAGATTTATAGTGTTTGAGCCTTTATGTATCTTCATCTAGTGGGGACACGTAATGGGCTGTACTCATCTCGGGTTCTAGGGTATTATAGTTTAAGTGGTATTAGAGCTAGGTTTATTAATCTCTAAACTACCTAGGAATAAGATCTTGAAGGTAATGTTACATGATGAGAGTGGGTAGTGAATGGGTCTAACATTTGTGAATAAATTTTTATTCTAATTGTATTTGCCATATTACCAATATAGTATGATATCTTGAGACAACCCTTATTCATTTTGTAGAATGCCTAAAAGAATCTTAGGACCAGGATCAACTTCAGGAGTTGGAGGTGATGCTCCTGATAGCTGGATGCCACTTAGATCTTCTCAATATAGATAAGGAGGAAATGAAGTCAAAGTTGCACAGATGCTAGAGGCCATTAATACTCTAGCAGGAGTGGTGACACAGCAGCAACAACAAATACAAGAGCTACAATTGTTGAATGTGAGATGAGGGAGATTGGAGAGAAGCCTGTTGGGCTAGTGAGTTTGGACCATTATGTCAAAATGGTCAGAGAGTTTAGGCCTAAGATATATGATCCACTGGATGTTGAGTAGTGGGCTAATGTGCTAGAAAAGACGTTTGAAGCACCAGAAATTCCCGATGATAAGAAAGTGAAGTATGTTGTGTATCTATTGAGAGGCTTGGCTTCTAAATGTTGGTTAAGTGTTTCCAAACTCAACCCAAGAGTAATTGCATGGGAAAGGCTCAAGCAAATATTGTATGAGTAATATTTCTAATGCAGCATAAGGGATAGGATGCAGACAATGTACTATAATTGCTACCAAGGGAAGAGGTTAGTAGATGAGTATGAGGTGGAACTTAATCACTTGATAAAATTTATGCCACCTACTTTCAAAATGGATGAGAAGTCTAGGGTTCATCAATTTGTATTTAGATAATAACCCACCTTACAACATGAAGTGGGTACATTTAAACTAAATACCTAAAACGAAGCAGTAAATAATGCTAGATGAGGGCATTAGGGACTAGAATAGTATTAAGAAAGAGATCTACCCAAGGTGTTGTAATTCAACAAAAGGGCAAGAGGCTCCATACAATGCAAACTAGATTTTTGGTCATTGCAACGCCATTCTCTCAAGCTAGGACCTCATCTATAGGTTAGGGTAATAGGTGTGTGAGATGATATAGGCTACATGAGCTAAATGAATGCAAATGGCTAGAGGCTTCTTGTTTTTCATGGGAATACAGGACATAGGAGTAAAACCTATCTGGAGAAATTGATACCCCTCACATTTTGTTTCTCTTATAAATAAAGGGGTTACAGAATGGTGGACTACCTAAATATTGGAGGGCAAAATGTGAAACCAGCATAAGTAAAGAGACATCAAGTTAGGAATAATGGTGGCAGACCTCAACATGCAAGGCTAAGACAAAGGGCACCAATACAAGTGTTCGCACTACAATGACAAGACACTATAAATACAAAGACATTGGCTGGTACACTGCTGGTACATTTTGCTAAGGCGTACACTCTATTCGATGCAGGTGCATCACATTCATCTCTGTCTGATGCATTTAGAAGTATGCATAATATATATATTGAGGTCTTGAATGTTGTGCTAAATTTGAGTACACCGATGGGTGTGGATAGAGGAATGAATAAAGTCTATAGAAGGGTCAGTATAGAAGTACATGGTAAAATCCTGGTTGTAGATCTCCTAGTGTTAGAAATGATAGACTTTGATGTAATACTAAGGATGGATTGGTTGATCAAACATCATGCAACTATTGATTGTCATGATATGACAATCCATTTCGATACATCAGAAGGAGAACAATTTAGTTTTTTATTAGAAGCACATAAGCCAATAGGGCTATCGACATATGAACTGTGGGGCAAGAGTATGATGGCTTTAGTGACAATTGAAGCTGAAGACATGATGAAGATTGATCAAGTAAGGGTAATGAAGGAGTTTATTGAAATATTTCTTGAAGACCTACCCAGTTTACCCCTAGTAAGGGAGATTGAATTTAGCATAGATGTAGTGTTAGGTATGGCTTCCATATCTAAAGCCCTGTATCGTATGGCACCTACAAGATTGATAGAACTAAGGGACCAAATACAAGAACTGTTAAACAAGAATTTCATTAGACCAAGTGTCTCGCATTTGGGTGCACCTATATTGTTTGTGAAAAAGAAAGACAATAGCATGCAGTTATGTATAGGTTATAGGGAGTTAAACAGGGTTACTATTAAAAATAAATACCCTCCTCCGAGAATTGGCGACTTATGTGGTCAATTGCAAGGGACTCAAGTTTTCTCAAAAATCAACTTGATATTTGGATACCATCAATTGACAATCAATGAGGAAGACATCCAAAAGACCATGTTCAAAACTAGATATGAGCATTATGAGTTCCAAGTAATGCCATTTGGACTTACAAATGTGCCGACAGCTTTCATAGACCTAATGAACTGAATATTCAAGGAGTATTTAGACAAATTTATCATTGTATTTATTGATGATAATCTAATATACTCTAAGAGTGAAGAGGACCATGAACAACATTTAAGGATGGTTTTGAGTAGATTGCAGGTAAAGAAGTTATATGCTAAATTCAAGAAGTGTGAATTCTAGCTTAAGCAAGTAACATTTTTGGGCCATGTGGTCAGTAAGGACGAGTTAGTTGTAGATCTTGAGAAGATAAGGGTTATGAATGAATGTCTTACACTAAAGACGGTAAAAGAAATCAAAAGTTTCTTAGGGTTAGTAAGATACTATAGAAGGTTTGTTAAAGGATTCTCCAAGTTGGCAACCCCTTTAACCAAATTAACTAAAAAATGGGTGAAGTTTGTATGGGATGACAAATGTGAAGCAAGCTTCATAGCATTGAAGGAGAGATTGATTTCTACACCGCTGCTTACCTTACCTGTCAGTGGTGAAGAATTTATGGTGTACAACGATGTGTCCATCCAAGGGTTTGGGTGTGTATTGATGTAAAATGAGAAGGTGATAGTGTATGCATCTAAACAATTGAAGCCTTATGAGAAGAACTACCTAATGCATGATTTGGAATTAGCAGCTGTAATTTTTGTACTCAAATTATGGAGGCATTATCTATATAGGGAAAAGTGAAAAATATTTATAGATCACAAGAACCTCAAGTATCTCTTTACCTTAAAGGAGTTAAACATGAAGTAGAGACACTAGCTAGAGTTAATAAAAGATTATGAAAAAAAGATTTAGTATCATCCGAGGGAAGGCAAACATGGTTGTTGATGCACTTAGTAGAAAGAGGCATGGTAATTTGATGACTTTGATTACAACTTAGAGGAAAATATTAGAAGATACACAGAAATTAGGTTTAGAGATTGGAGTTAAACTTGCCAGCTTATGTATATAGCCCATGCTAATAAACAAAATAAAAGCCACACAAGCCATTAATGTGGGGGAGCAGGAGATTAAGAAAAGAATAGAGGAGGGAAAAGCAACAGAATTTAATAAAGATGAAGAAGGAGTGTTGAGGTATGGCCACAGATTGTGTGTACTAAGTAGAGATGAAATAAAGAATGAAATATTGAAGGAAGCACATTATTCTGGGTACTCCATTCACCCTAAGAGTACCAAAATTTATAAAGATTCGAAGTGCCATTAATAATGGAGGAACATAAAGAGAGAAATTGCAAATTACGTATTGAAATGCTTGACATGCCAACAGATAAAGATAGAGCATTAGAAACCTATCGGTATGTTACAACCTCTACTAATACCGGAATGGAAATGGAAGCATGTGACCATAGACTTCATCACAGCACTACCTAGATCTATAACTAAGTTAGGCACTATATGAGTGGTTGTGGATCAACTAAAATCTACTCATTTTATACCTATAGGAACTAGGTATAAGCTTGAGAAGTTGGCTCAAATATATATCAAAGAGATTATGTGGTTACATAAAGTACTGACCTCAATAGAATTAGATAAAGATACCGGATTCATAAGGAGATTCTAGAACGGTTTGCATAGGGTGCTAGGAACAAAGTTACAATTTAGTACAACTTTTTACCTATAGACAGATGGCCAATCAGAGTGAACTATTCAAATATTGGAGGACATGTTGAGGACGTGTGTGTTAGATCTTGGTGGACACTAGGATGAACACCTACCCTTAGTAGAGTTCACCTATAATAATAGCTTTTAAGCTATCATCCAAATGGTACCATATGAAGCATTATATGGGATGAGGTGCGTGAAAAACAAGTATTGGGACTTGATTTAGTACAAGATGTAGTAGATAAAGTCAAGTTAATCAAGCAGAGGATGTAATCAGCGTAAAGTCGTCAAAAGTCCTATGTAGATAAGAGAAGACACCCATTGGAGTTTCAAGTGGGAGATCATGTTTTATTGAAGGTCTCACTTATAAAGAGAGTAGTAAGATTTGGACTAAGAGGGAAACTGAACCCTAGATATATAAGACCCTTTAAAGTCCTATAAAGAATCAAACCAGTGGCATACAATCTGGTGTTACCACCAAATCTAGCTAGGGTACATGATGTATTCCACATTTCTATGCTAAGGAAATATGTACTCAACCCAAACTAAATCACTACACTAGAACCTCTGCAAGTACAACCAAATCTCATAACAATAGAGAAACCTGTCAAGATCATGGATACTAAGGAGCAGATTCTAAGAAGAGGTCTATCAAGTGCATTAAGGTGCAATAGAGCAACCAAACAGAGAGAGAGGCAACTTGAGAGTTGGAAGAAGAGATGAAAAGGAGATATCCAGAATTCTTCCATAATCCAGGTAATTTTTGAGGTTGAAAATTTTGTAAAGGGGGGGAAATGTAAATACTCAAATAATAATACTATATATATATATACCATCTGCTTCAGGACCTAAATGCCTACAATCTAAGGTTGTAAGGTAGAGATGAACTAAGTTTATGCCTAAAGACTTCTAAGAATTAACCATTAACATTCTTATTGTGGTTAACCCATCAGAGATAAGAATATCCTTCTCTTCAGTGGTTATCACATAATCATTTTTGCCAAAGATTTTCTATTTGGCCATTTGATATATTTGGTCATAAGACAATTTTGGAATTTTCCAATCATCGATTACCTTATTAAAATCTTTTACATAAATTTCATCTCTATTGTTTGCTAATGGGTCATCCAACCCTTCATAGGTAGCAAAGCTAGAAGAGGACATAGTTCTTTTAAATATATCCATTATTTAAATTAGAACATTACACTAACCCATTTTATATATATTTACTTACAGAACTACTTGAGAACATTAGTATTAGGGTTTTGCCTCGTTGGCCCTCTTGCTACCCTTTTTATATGTCAGCGGGATTTACGCCAAGCCCCTACACTTACCCTAATATCCTAAGTCCTCCACTTAGGTTTGTTCCAAGTAAATAAAATATATATAAACTGGTTTCCACAAAGGAGTTATGTTCATATATTTAAATAACAAAATTTTAAGTCCTATATGCTCTTAGTATGGCTCTAATACCATCTACTTCAGGACCTAAACACCTACAATCTAAGGTTGTAGGGTAGAGATGAACTAAGTTTATGCCTAAAGACTTCTAAGCATTGTGCATTAACATTCAGAGTTTAATAAATTGCAGAAATATTAAATAGATTATAACATTAGATAAAGAACATTTAAAACATAAATGAATTAAAATTAAACCTCTAGAAGGTGGCTTAACCAGTCCGAGTGGGGTTTAGAACATTAAAAGAAATAAAATAAAGAAAGAACAAGATCCACCACAGTCAATAGAGCAAAGGCTAGTGGGGAATTGTTCTAATTAATCATAAAATGAATAAAACATTAATTCATTAAATAATATGAGCATTTACAGACACATATAAAAAGAAAAGAAGATAAACATTAAGAAAGAAAGAAGAGAGTAGGAGAAGATATCAAAAGGGGAAAAGAGGTGGAAAGATTATAGTGTGTGGTTAGAACATTACCTAAGTATGTCTGTGTACTTAGGTTTATCTATGGCTCATTACCATAGAAGAGATGTCAGTGTTTAAGAGAGAAGGGAGAAGAGTGCATGGAAGAAGGTGGTCGGAAGTATTGATTAGAGAGAGAGAGAGAGGTTAGGTGTCTGAGTTCTCAGACCACTGAAGTCAAACTGAGAAGAAAGAAAGGAGTTAAGAATGTATCAGAAGAAGGTTTAGGGATTTGAGAGAGAATATTGTTCGAAGCTTGATTCAGAATGAACCTTACTTCTGTTTAATATAGAAAATTTTCATTTTCACTGTTGTGAATAGTAAAAGTGTTTTTACTGTAGTGAACAGTGATTTTTGTTGGGAATATTACTTTTTGCACACTAATATCCAGAATTACTTTTGGCGAACAATATCCACCAATTGTACCATGGATGACGGTAGGCACATTGATATGTACATTATATGTACTTCGTAAAAATAGTATAGTATCAGATACTATGCTTTACATTAAAATCGGTTCTACATATTTTGTTACAAGTGTAACAAAATACTTGCATTTGATTCCTACAGATCTCCTAAATTGATGCCGTAGCAGTCGTCTCCATTGCTCTCTCCACTATAAGTTGATTCTTCCTCAATGGAGTCTTCATTTGCTGTCTTCAATTCTTCATTGGAGGTTTTCTTCAAGTGTTCCAAGGCACTTTCTAGTACCTCCTTCATTTGTTCAGGAGTTGTGGTTCTGGCCATAAAGGACATTAGGAAACCCCTATCATGAAGAAATGGAGCTTGATCTTCATTTGAGACAAGAGCCTGTGATTTCTTTAGCCATTTGGTTATTGCTGAGTCTTCGACTTTGTCTTACATTTTGAAGTCATCCCACCATTTTACTTTGAACCTTCTGGTTAAAATGGAGGTCTGGGTACATTTGTCCTTTCTGTATTCAAAGAACCATGTCATAACCCATGATATGCCAATATGCATGTAATATAACATGGTTTTACTGAAAGGTTGCTCATAATGAGCTGGTGTATAACATTTTTGGAAGGTGTCAAATCCCTTCCGAACATTTTCATGGACTATATCTTCTACTAGTGTGCAAACTAGTAAGGGAGGTTGTTTGTTGAACATTTATCAAAAAAGATTAACCAAGTATAAGATCTTTTTTGATTCATTTGGAAAAAGACATTAAACCATGCTTTCTTATAATCATAATAATTAAAAGCAATAAGGTGTGGCGTCAAGGGTTTCAAAGGATTAATTTTGAGTTTTTGACATTGGTATGGGTTACTTGGCCAATCATGAAGGTTGATGACCTTATGAATTCTGGTAGTTGAGTAACTAATTACTCCATTATTTTGAAAATGTTTGAATGAAACAGATTCTGTTTCACTCAAAATTCTTTCATAAAATTCCATATTTTTAAAATTATCATATGGAATGTAAAAGACATTTTTAGGAAATATTTTCCTGGCAAATTCATAAGGATCCTTTTCAAACATTCCCTTTTCAATAGAAAAGACATATTTGAAAATTTCCTTAATATAAAATTTTGAGTTTAGTAAAACATTTTGAGAGACAATTTCCTTCCCAGAGGAAGAAGCCACCTCGGTAATTTGAACATTTTAGGATGATATCCTCTTGGGAATCATCTCTTTTCGGCCTTTTTTGGTAAGAGACCATGATCCTAATGCATTGGATATCGCCTTAATTAATTCGGGTGTTATCACTATATTGGTGTTTAGATTCTCATTGGTGTTGCTTTCATTGGTGTTACTCTCATTGGTGTTGTTCTCATTGGGTTTTGATGAGCCACAAGATGGTTCATCAAAGATCATTAATGGAGCATTATGTTATTTTTGGGCCATGGCAGCAAGCCAAGACCGGACATTTGTGAGACCCTTTTTAGGTGGGACCTCTTTCTCCTTCCCTTTGTCCTTTTTGGGAGGCATCTCCCTACAAGAATTCACGGGTAAGGAAGTCAAGAATAGAATTAGATGATCCATTGATATGCTCAATTTCGAAGTAAAAACAGATAAAATAGATTGCCATCTGGCGAAAATATGTTTTGATGCTAAATTTTGAACATCCTTTTCTAAAACATTTTTGGTTGCTTTGTAGTCAATTCTTAAAAGAAATTTTTTATTTAACAAATCTCCTTGAAATTTGAAAACTGTTAAAACAATTGCTAAAATTTCTTTTTTAATTGTGGAATAACTTGTTTGACATTCATGACGCATTAGTTTCTACTATTTTAGGTAGATTTAGATCTACTATATGAATGCATGGAATTTCTTTAATTTTCTCCTTAATTTGTTTGACTACATTAGAGTGTTCATCAGACCATTTGGGAGGATTTTTCTTCAACCTATGGTGAAGAGGTTTGCATAATATATTGAGATCCTTAAAGAAATCTACTACATAATTTTCATCTCTATTGTTTGCTAATGGGTCATCCAATGCTTCATAGGTAGCAAAGCCAGAAGAGGACATAGTTCTTTTAAATATATCCATTATTTAAATTAGAACTTTACACTAACCCATTTTATATATATTTACTTACAAAACTACTTGAGAACATTAGTATTAGGGTTTTGCCTCATTGGCTCTCTTGCTACCCTTTTTATATGTTAGCGGGATTTACGCTAAGCCCCTGCACTTACCTTAATAGCCTGAGTCCTCTACTTAGGTTCATTCCAAGTAAATAAAATATATATAAACCGGTTTCCACAGAGGAGTTATGTTCATATATTTAAATTACAAAATTTTAAAAGTCCTATATACTCTCGGTATGGCTCCGATACCATCTACTTTAGGTTCAAAGGGTTTTTCTACGACATTAAGTTCTAGATCTCCTACTTCTGACGCAGAAGGTTCCTCATATTCTATATCATTTTGATAGACAAGTTGGGTTATTCCTATTGGTTTATTGATTAAACCACTAACTGAAGGATTAACCTTGACCTGAGGACTACCAGAAATATTTCTAGATAGATCTATTGATTTTCCAGGAATTTTCATTGAAGATATTGACCTAGTATCTAGGTTTCTAGGATAATTGAAAGATCTCCTAGAGAATTGAAGCATTACCTTACCATCAGGATGTTGTATTACATTTGATGGTTCAGCATTACTCATTGTTTCTTTGGGAGTAGGGTTTTCTACTTTCTAATGATTAGGTAGGTTTACCTGATCCTATTTTATGATTTTTGGGACATTAACATTGGATCTGGTTAGATCCATTTGGATCAAAAGCGTTTGACCTCTTTTTCCAATTTTGCACACTTTGGAATCAAAAGCAGTTTTCATTAATTTAAAATAAATTCTATAGATGACTGCCATAGGCGGTGCACCTTCAATCATTCTGTAATTATGGGTTTTGATCTGGAGGACCAAAGAACTCACAATTGTTTTATCCCTAAGGCCTAGGGTGGCATTTAGGTGACATTCGAACTGGATTGGACTAGTACTAAGACTAGTCTTAATTGAAGCATGAATTGATCTTTCATACTCTAGTTCCCTAGCATCCCTAAGAACCATTAAGACATAAGTATCTAATCCTAATTTGGTAAGAGGTTTGGCTCCTACCTGAATTAGACCTATATGCATGTAATTCCATTCTTGGGCATATTTCCAAATGGAATCATTGTTTAACATTTTTATTGTGGTTAACCCATCAGAGATAGGAATATCCTTCTCTTCCGTAGTTATCACATAATCATTTTTGCCAAATATATATATATATATATTAATGTTAAAGTTTAAACCAAGGGTAAGAGTGTGATTAATCTAAAGAAATAGGGGCAATTTGGTAATTTCAAGGTCAAAGTATTTAAACCCCGTTTATCCTAATGTAAACCTTTTTCCCATTTGCACTTCATAACCCTAAACACAAACCTAGAAACTCTCTTAGAAAACCTACAGAACAACCTATCGGGAATCTAATAGGGGAATAGTAGAATCAATGTTTTCATCAATATAAGGAATTTAATCGCTAGAATACTTGTATATGACTTTGGATTCATAGCCCTAAGACAATTTGGCAATGCATTGCTAGAATTCAAGTTAAGGAACAAGATAGAAAAGGCATAGGAACAAGCAATTCAAGGATCTCAATTACAATCTGAATCAAGTAAGTGTTCAAATCCTTATATTACATTAGGATTTACAAATTAAATGGATCAATTAGACATATTTCCTTAGAAATTAGGTTGAGGAACAATTAAAGAATTGGAAAAGAGGAATTCATGATGAACAGTGACTTGCACGGCCAGGTGCATGCCCATGTACGTGCCCATGCTGAAATGCTAAAGTGTATAGAATGGTATATGGTCACCAACATGCCAATGTACTTGGGTGTGTCAAAATACAAAAACACATAGAAAGGTACATAGCCTCTAGCACGATCATGTTCCACCTTACGTCCCTCTACATAGCATCCTACATGGTTATGTTGATTTAGAACACTACCCATTTCATTTTACTTCCTTCAAATGTAATACTAAGGATATGTAATTAGAAATGTGCATAAGTTTGGAGGATCTATGAGACTGTAAGTGTGAGGAGATCAACTGTTGGATATTAAGGTATGTGTATACCATGTTTGTTGCTTGTAATTGCTAAGTTAGAGTTTTGTGTGGATTAAACAGTATTGCAAATGAATATTATATGATTGCACAATGATTGTGTTTAGCTGGGTTCAAGAAACCAAGTGAGTGTTGATATTCTCGAGGTAGCACCTCAATGATCAGTATGTGATATTGTCTTTAGTAAAGTTGTGTACTAAAACGATTCGGGTAGATTTAGGGTATCTGGTATGGAAAGACTCATGTCTTGAATATAGAAAGATGTTTGTGTGTGAATATGGAAGGATTATTACATGAGAAGTGAAAGGACTAACGAGCACATTGATAGTGGGGAGTACCCATTGTTGTATATGTATTATTATTATGTATGGAATAGACTCATGAACAACGGAGAGTACCCTTTATCGTATATGTATGTGTGTGTGTATGAATGCGTGTGTATGTGAGTGTGTCTATTTGTGGAAAGATTGTATAGTGTTTACAGTTATGAAATTGTATATTAATTGAAGTGATTGTGAAGGAAAATAAATTGCATATGAATAATATGTTGCATTATGTATGTGATGATGCTTCTAGCATGGCATGTGCATGTGTGTGTAGGTATACGTTGTGCTGGGGCATTAACGCATCCTTTATGGGACCCTTTTTTTTTTAGTTGCAAGTACTATAAGTAAAGTGGTAGGATATGATGAAACCTTGGTAGAGATGAATAAAAAATCTAAGGAGAATGTAGAATATGTTTACTATGATGAGTAGTAGATAGATGAAGAGAAAAAAATAGACATTGGATGATTTCATTATTTTGCTTTGTGATTTCTATAGTATTGAAGTCGTAAAACGCTTTTGTTGTAATAATTTGAGGAGACTGTTTATGATGTATGTTTAAGGATAGATACTCTTTCTAGCTTCTTGTACTTAACAAATGATTTTATTTATCGTTACGAAGATATGAACGTAAAAGTTAGAGATTTATAGTGTCTGAGCCTTTGAGTGTCTTTACCTAGTGGGGATATGTGGCAGGCTATACTCGTCCTAGGTTTTAGGGCATTGCATTATATATAAAGAAAACACATATATTATATGTGTCTTTCGTATAAGAAGTTTCTAAATTTTGCATCTTTTAGATTTGGTAAAGACACACTTATTAAGTACATTTTTATTATCATTTACTTGGAGAAGAAAATGCAATTATCATATGCCCTTTCACTTGAGTATACTTTTCTTTTCATGCTGGAAAATACAATTTATTTCAACATTTATTTATTTTTTTAAATTAAAGTAACCATTATAAAGGGTTAAAATATTCCTATATTAAGTCGGTAAGAACCAATTGTTGATCAAATTCATTATTTTGACTAAGTAACAACATTCAAATCAAGTCCAAATCTTGGAATGACTTGGGGAAATTTAACTTGATAGACTCATAGTAGGGACCTTTGAGGCTAGTTAGATGAGTCTTGACCATTCTCAACAACTTCATATGCTTAGTAAGAGCAAACTGTTGGGTTTAAATAGTTAGAAGCCCATGAAATAATTAACTCATCTCATCTATTAATTACCTAAGCAAGCCAACGGTTGTAAACAGAACTTTAAACTTTACATATACTTAGTAACTCTTCATTATTGGACATGAATTCAAGACTACATAAATAAAGATATATTGTCTAGCTGCTAAACTCAATTATCAAATAGATTTTAGAGTATTAGATTTCAAGTTTTTCCCCCTTAAATATTAATAGCAATAAAGTCGATGCTTTATAGCTCCTTCTACTGTCACAAGTGCATCCATTTGCTAAGATTGTCTAGTCTTTTTTTTTTTTTCCCTCAAAGTCCTCTTAAAGTCATCCTATCTTACAATTGTTACCCCTATTTACTCCATCTTTAAGGCCATGTGAAGTATAAGATCCACATTGTAAGCATGTAGTAGCATCTACCAAATTTCTACATCTATATCAAGAGAATGATTTGGAGTTCTTGTAGTGTAAAACCATACAATACTAGACACAAGATTGATCTTCCAAAAAACTAAGCTTTTTTTTTTTAATAAGCCAATTCATTTAGGACCTTACAGATCCATTGAGGGTAGAGTGAAGTGATAACAGAATGATGAGACTTGCATAGATGAGCACTATAGACATCCCATTTTTGTCTCCTTTGGGAAATTAAACAAAAAAAAAATAGAAAATGAAGAACATAGGAAAAAATTAGAAATGAAGAAACATATAAAAAAATAAAATAATTAAGAAAATTAACAATGTAATAAAAAAATACAAAAAAAGGAAGATAAAAATTAAAATTAATAAAATAATTAGGTCTCTTGATGTAGGTGCTACTTTATGAGCCCTAATACATACATGTGATCCAATGAGCTTAAATTTTGATGAGTAAAAATTAGTATTTATTTATCAAGCCTTGTCTAATTTATTAAGTTGAATGGGTGGGGAATAATTTTATTTGGGCCTATTTAAATTTATATTAATTTGTTATGACTTAATATCTAATATTTTTCAAAGGAAAATTTTGATTAAATATAACATGGGGTACAAACTCATTGGGACATGTATTGTAAGTACCCAAAAAAACATATTTTTATTAACATTTATTTAATATCAAGCTAGAGGCAAACAAGTCATTTTTATAAAGAACCGATGAAAATTTGATTATTTTATGTATAAGGTATATAAACCCAACATCGACGTAGCACTCCTTTTTACATTCTCACAATGACGGACAAGAAAACACTTAGTGGAGAACTTTAAGGCGATCTAATAAATTTCACAAGGTTCCAACTCAATTTAATCAGGTAAAGGTTTCACTAATCAAATTGTCATTCCTTATTAAAGAATTTAGAATTTAATCAATTATTATGTTATGATCAATAAGAATTTAGATTGAGGAAAAGGTAAAACAAGCACATAAGAAAGCGATTAAGGGTTTGATTCAAGGAATTAAACATGTAAGTATACTAACCCACATAATTTGTTAGAAATTACAAGTTTTAGGATTCGATTAGGCTTATGATAAAATAAATTAGAATTAGGAACAAATTAGAAAAGAGCAAATAGGGTTCATGAAGAATGGTGTGGTATACAATCAAGTACATGCTTGTGTACTTGCCCATGCTGAAACATGCATTATGTATAGAAAGGTACATGGTTAAAGTACATGCCCATGCACTTGAGCATATCAAATTATGAAAATCCACATAAATGTACATGGCCATCTACACGACTATGTATCTAGGCATGCCAAAATATCAAATTACACAAAAAGGTACATGGCCAACTACATGACTGTATACCTGGGTGTGCCAAAAATGCAAAACACACAGAAAGATACACGGTCACTATACACGACCATGTATCCATCCGTGCCAAAGCACATGGCTTAAAGCATAACCGTATACTTAGAAATATTTAACTACTTGATTTACTTTCTAATTAAATGAAATTTCATATAACCTAAACATCTAGTAAAACCCTAAAAACTCCAACAGAGTAAGAGAAAAAATCATATGATGATTAAGTGAGTAAAATTTAGAAACACAGATTATTCTTAGATTAGTACTAAGAAGAAATCATTAGTGTTTTGATAGATTATAGACCAGCTTTATGTCCAGGACCAAACGTACTTAAGACTAAAACTCCTAGTACATGTAACTTTGATTGTTTCTTGTGATTGTTAAGTTAGTATTAAATTGGATTAAGTTAGATGGACTAATTTAAGTGGTTAAGTTGCTTATTATATGTGCTTGGCTCGGCCTAAGGCCTCGTGGTGGTAGATTCTTAAGGGACACCCCAATGATCCTTGTGTGACATTGTTCTTAGTGGAGTCGTACTTGGAAATAATTTAAGCCACTTAAGGTTTAAAGTTTAAAGACTCATAGGTGTTGGGGCCTGTAGTGGCCGTTCCTAACACCAAGTTAAGGATAAAGCATAAGAATTGTATTAAGACTTATTGTTGAATTTGAGAATTTGAGAGTTAGAATAGTTAAACATTTTAAGTGATTTGGATTGCTATATTAAGATTGTTCTCTTTAAGAGTTAAAACTTCATACAGGATGTACTTGTATCATGCTAGAAGTATTGGATGCATATGATTGTGGTTTACATGGATTATAGGATTAAATGGTATCATGGTAAGGTTAAGAACCTTAACATGTCCTTGTTTGGTAAGGACACATAATGAGCCATGGTGTTCTCAAGTTTCAAGGTGTTATACGTATTAGAAGATATTCATTTTGCCTAAACTTAGGTTAAATGTCTTTTCCACAGGGTATTGGATCTAATCATATGTTGATTATGAAGTATTGGGCTTGTTAATCTCAAATTCAAAATTGATTTTTTTTTTAATTGTACTATCTAGGTTTTGTGAGCTTAAGTATTTTTTTGGTCTACTCTAACTTAAGCCGTCTACTAGCAAATAGAAACGTTTTGGTTGTGGTGTAAGAGGTGCTAAGAAAGGAGACATTTTTTTTTTTACCAGACACGTGCAATGCACATGCTAAGTACGTCAATTTTGCATGCCATTCATCTTCAACCAACATGTGCCTAACATGGAAAGAGCTTGAAGAAATCTAGCATCATTTCCAATTGAGAATCGCTTAATAAGCTTGTTTAAGCAACTTCTCTCTAGATTAAAGCTCTAAACCTAGTTAGGCACTCTATCTCTCTCTGCAGTTCTAAAGAAAACCATCCAAACTTGTTGCAATCCACCACCAGAGATCTCCACCACCATTTATACTCCCCAAGAATACCTCTTATCTGCCATGAGACACCACCTAACGACCATAACCACTAAACCCTAAATAGATCCTCACAGCCCAGTTCAAAACCACCACTTCTTAGACTTCTCCTATAACATCAGCACCACCATTCGATAAAGTGCATTGAATTAAGTTAATCTAACACCTCTTTGATATTTGATTATCACTAGCATTCAATGAGGAAGCTCTACTAATCTTGTAACCTACTAAGGATCCTAAAGCCTAGCCATAGTTTAACCCTTGACCCAAAATCTAACCTAAGAGTTGACTTGAGCCATTTTTTAGCTCATACCAAAGTCAAATATGGCCTATCTCCATTTATTCTATTTTTTTTATTTTAACTAAAAACAATAAAATAAAATAATAATAAATAAAACTTTTCTTAAAAAAGAAAATATAATGGGATTGTCAAAATAAAAAGATTTTCAATACAAGATAAAACTTAAGATAAAATTAATGTTCTTTTTTAGTATGCTAAGGTTTTCAAAACAAAATGATTTTCAAAAATATTATTTTCATTGAAATCCAAATTAGGTCTTCAAAAGTAAAATTAAAGTTTTCATATCAAGAAAGACAAAAATGGAAAATGGAAAATTTCAAAAATTTGAAAAACTTTTAGAAAAAAAGGAAGAATTAAACAAACACTAAAAATGATTTTTAGAAAAAAGAATTATTACAGTCTAATCTCAAATAATAGGTGTAAAGACATCCCTAAAAATAAATAAAAAATATTTTAAAAATTATAATAAAGACATTACAATTTTCAAAAATTATTTTTGGTAACTATTTTTTTAAGCTTTACAATTTAAGCCATAAGCCCAAAATTTTTGGCTTTTCAAGTCAAACGAGTAGCTAAGTTAAAATTGTTTCACTCAATTTGTTTTAGCCCTTCCCTAATCAATGGCAACTTCAACACAAAAATTTTACAAATATATTATTTTGCTTTGTCTATGGGGTGTTAGACCATCTTAATTTAAAATCTCTAATTAAAGGAGAAAAGGAAGTTTTCCATACTTGATAAGTTCATTGCTTTGCTAAGAATCGATTTTTTAGTGGATAAGCTAAATATTATTTTTGTAAAATCAAGGATTATTTATTAATTATTTGTAAATATTTTGTATATATGTTTTTCTATTAACTTTTTTGCAATAACAATTGAAGTCTAGGGTATTTAAAAAATAAAAAATAAAATTGACATTCTTTTAGCATACTAGACCTAGGCCTACTTGAAAACTAGAGGAAAGCCATTATGTAATTATCAAGTTATTGTGATTTAACCACTATTTAACAATAATTAAGCTTTTCCAACTTGCATTTTGATATAATATATGGCTCAATATTTAGGAAAATGACAAGATTATAAAGCTAGATATTGATGAGATCCGAGATGAGAGCTAAGCCGGAAGAAGAAATGTGGATCCTCTTGAAGTGCCGCCTGGACTGATCATAAGAAATCGAGCAAAACGACTCAAGGAAGCACTTAACGGGTTGATAAAGGATGTCCATGAAGCCGAGAAGGATTGGGTCAATCATGAAGTTGGAACGGATTGGAACAACCATGGGAAGACCCTTGCTCTTATATAAGTCACACCGGATACGGGTTGAAGAGGGCGTGTACTTTCAAGGCACGGCCGTGTAGGACTCTCAAGATTGCCCAGAATCATACACTGCTAGATACACGGTTAAAAGGCACGGCTGTGTATGGAGTCAAGCAAATCCACAGAAAGATACACGGCTAAAGTACACGGGCGTGTATGTTGCCAGAAGTTGCACAGAAAGATACACGGTCAAAGTACACGGGTGTGTATGTTGCCAGAAGTTGCACAGACAAGTACACGGCCAAAGTACACGGGCATGTACACAGGTCGTGTATCCCCTGTCGGCCAGCTTGTTCTGTTTCGCGTTTTTATGTCACTTAACTAAACTACGTCGTTTTGGACTTGTTTTTACACGAATTGTAACCCTAGTATAAAAGCTCCTAGGGTTTAGAACAACTTAGATATACATCTTTGAACATTAAACACTTTTGAGAGGCACCTCTCTTGGTTCTTCAAGAACTAATTCGAACTTATCAGATTAATTTCTGTGACGTTCATCCCGACTTATCAATCGGTCTTTCATCCCAATTGTGGCGTCTTCATTTTTATACCAAGGTTCTTGTCTCGCTTATAGACAACGGGTCGCGGTTTCCACTTTAGGTGTTTGGGCGTCTTAGGCAACGAATTTTCCGAACGTATTGGTATTGGGTTTCGTCACGGGTTGGCGTGGTTCGTATCGGATATCCTTTGTACCCACCATAAAATGAATTTTTATGTTTACACATTTTATTAATTTGAGCTAATGAAAAATTTTATAAGAAGTTGAACTATTGAAAACTACAAATTTATCATAACTAGTCTAACAATTGTAAACATTGTAGTAGTTGTAAAAAACTATAGACATCTTCAAGGGTCGTAAAAGTTAAGAGTGAGAGACTCTACTGTATCCACCAAAGTTGAGAAAGTAGGTTGAATGGGTCAGCCCACCCTGACCTATGTTAGCCTATGCGTCAATGTGAGCCAGCTTGTTTCAAAAGTGGACTAAAAAATGTAGGCCCAATCCATCCCACGTGAGTTTGTAAATTAAGTGAGCTAATCTGATAGCTCGTAATTCATCTATAATAAATTTTTATAGAAAATCAAATATTTTCAAAGTAATAATGTATTTTTAGTTCTTTTCAATGTATGCATCATATAACCAAGTACACTTTTGAACAATTTTTTAATTTAATTATAATTCATAACAATTACTGCGAACAAACCATGAGTGAGACTAGGGAGAGTTTTTAGATGAGAAATTAAAATTTGAGAACATGAGATTGAGAGAAAGAAGATAGGGCTATGAGGTGAGGGAGGATTGAAGACTAAGAAGAATGAGAAAGAGTGAGGGTAAGTACAGGACACAAGGAAAGAGGATAGAGAGTCTATGTGGTGTGTATACCATGAGACCGAGGTCAAAGCGAGTAGGTTTCTAGGTGTAGGGGGTAAGAACCAGGGGCATTCATTTTCGATTTCTACATTTGGGGTTTGAAAATTTAAATTGCAAAGATTTCTTTTCTTTTTTCTTTATATGTGGGTTAGCAAACCAACTTGCCTATGGGTCAAATGGGGCGGGCCAAGAAGCCAACAGTTTAAGCAAGCCAAAATTTTCTAACCTAACCTTTTTTTTTCTAAGTTAAACAAGCTGACCCACCTAGGCCGCCCTACATGCATGACTCTAGTACCCATCTTATTCTGCTTGACTAAATAGTTTCTAGGTGGATACTAAGAGTTACAAGGTAGATTCTAGAGGATAGGGTTTAAGTACGAGGTCTTCCTAAATGGCTATACCTAATACTATCCCTCCCTCTTTCTTTTCCTTATTCTTCCCCATTTTTTTCTTTAACTTTACATTTTTTTATTCTTTCCCTTTATTCTTTTCTCTTTACTAAGTAGTATGATTACAAACACTTGAAATAATCACAGTAGGAAAAATACTTCTTTTTTTAAAAAAAAACAATTCACAGATTTTGTTATAGGTTCCATATATTTTGCATATGAAGAGCTTGTAATATAACATATAGATTACTTTTTTGATATCTTATAAACTTGAAATTTATAAGAAGAAAGATAAATTTTACAAGTTTCATAAGGTATCCTATACCTAATAGGTTTTACAAGGTATAAGGTGTAAGATAGTTTTAAGGTGTTACAAAATAGGTTTTAGTTCTAAAATTTGTAAACTTGTACTTTACAAGTTAAGGTATGAATAAAGTCTCATATCTTACCTATGTTGTACTCATATAGCCTTACCAAAAGTCATTAAAAATTGTAAAAGTTGTAATGGTCTATAAGAAGAGATGTTAACCATTATAAGAGTCTTGTAATAATTCTATATTATTTGTGATTTCGATTGTAATTTTCCTTATAGAATTTACTTTTACTTTTGCAATTCTTATAACAATTACTAAGAGTCATGCTAGCAATCAAGTCAACTACATTAAGGATGTTTATGTTAATGATTGCTCACTTACATGGTAAATTTTGGAAAAATAGTTTAGGAAATTCAATAGGATCTCTAAGATTATATCACATGAAAAATAGGTCCTTTCAATTCCCTTATGAATGTCGACTTGAGTTGGCATCTAATCTAAGTCTTGATCCATTATTAGGACTCACAATCACTATCCTTTTATTTTGACAAATATATGATGACCCTAATAATTGAAAAATACACCCAATTGCTTCAAGCCTTGTCAATAGAAAAAGAAATTGTTAATCCAAATCTTAAGGTCTAGCCCACTTCTATTTTTACGAGGATTTGATGCTTTGGCAACAAAATTGATTAAATGTTATATGTTAACAATATCTCACATGGCATGTGTAACATTCACTTCAAGGCAGCTAAGGTCATATCTTAGTTCTTGATTGAGAAGTCTTACATTCCAGCTCTTTTGTTGCAATAAATTAACTTGTTAGGCTTTATAAAAGAATTGAGTCACAAGATGCTCCAAGCAAGACCAACCCCACTAATAATGTGGTTCATTAGTCATATCTAGATGCACAATAGAGATTTAGTTAGAAGCTCCCTCAGTAATTAGATTGATTTGATTGATAGTCTTACCTCTAAAATTTAACTTGCCAATTTTGTTGCCACCTAACAAAGGATTAGGCTCTTGGAAAAGATTCAATCTCAACACATCCTATGGACTATAAGATAACCTAGTGTAGTGAAAATATTCAAGATTGCTCAAATTATGCAGGAGTTGCTCAAATTACGGAAAGTGCCCCTAATTAGTATTATTGGCAATACTAGTTACCTTTTGAGCTTGTGTAGTAAGATAGTTGGGACTAACCTAGGATATCACACATTTGGAGCTATTAGAGACAACATAATTAGGCTATAAAGGTGCCAACTTATCCTTTAGTACATTAATTATTTAGCAACTAAGCAATATTAATTTGTAAGAGAAAAGGAAAGTAAAATGTTAAGGATGTGGGCAAGCTGTAAGGTAATGTGGGCCTACATTGAGCAACTAGGGAATTTGTCCTTGATGTTTTACACAAAACTAGGGAAGTGCAGTATGAAGCTCCTAAGGTTCTAACCTAATTTTTGTTAGTATTATGTTCATGTCAAGACCAAAGTTAGGCAGAGTTTTTTTTTTTTTTTTTATGTTTTTAGAGTTTATACAAACCATTGTTGATAAAGTTACAACTTTTTAACTCAATTTTTCCATATGATAATTAAATTTCTAGTTTATTGTTTCATTCTTTATTCATTGTTACCAAATCTTTTTAAAACAAGTAGTTAACGACTCATAAAATTGATGCCTTTTAGAAGTTACTAGCTTAAGAATTATGGGTAGTCTAAATATGCCTAATTGTAAAACTTGTTTTAAACCACACTAAGGAAACAAGAATAGATGTAATGGGAATCATACTTCGATTCAAGATGAACCAATGACTCAAGCAAGAAGAAGAGGGTTGAACAATTTGGTTTAAAGAGTCTTGGTTTGTTCGATGATGGAAAATGAGCAACTATATTTAGAATTATTCCTAATTCACAATATTTCTTTAAGACGACATTTGGTGTAATTAGAAGCATCCATGTCAACATGTTTTAATCAAAAGAGTGCCAGTACTTCCAATTCTATTCAAAGCATTATTACTTCTAATAATCTGAGGACTAAAGCTAGTGTTGAAGGAAAGTGTGCTTTTAATCCAATGATGGCTTATGAACTAATCGATTAAGCATTCAAGATTTTACTATAAGATGCAAGAAAAATATTGGAAGATTCGACTAAAGACAAATCTCAATATTTTTGGAAAGGGATATTTTGATAGTTATTTTAGTTTTGTTTCCTTATTCCATTCCTTTCTTTGTGTTGATTTCTATTTGTAATTTTTCTTATAATTCTTATGTAACCCTATAGAAGTGACAATTGATGAATGAAATAGATATTTTCTCTATAAACTAAACTCTTCTCTTTCAATACTTCGTTCTTATCAATCATTTCTAATTGTGTTGAACACAACCATTTATTATATACATGTGTAATATTGGAGAGTGTGAGCATAGTTCAATCTTTCTTTAGTGCATCATATCCAATAGAGAAGTCATACATATCCATTTTATTTTTTGTTGCATCCTTAATAGAAAATGTATAAATTATCTATTGGTAAAAAAATTTAATGGTTGTTTTGCTAGACTCAATGTGTATGTTTTCTCTATGATTTAAACCAACCTAGTGATTTGTCCTCCCAAGCACATCATATTTTATACTAGAGCCAGGTTTGGTGGCACAAGTGTCTTAGTTAGTAGTTGAATTTAAAAATGTCTAGGGATAACATGCATGGTGGTGTTGATGGTTATAAGCAGTGCGTTGGAATCATAAGCATGAGAGTAGAGAGTTTACCAAAGGTCATGCTTGAAGATACTCTACAAGATTTAGCTAAATCTATTAGAACTATAAGCATAAGGCTTGGCACTAAAGAAGCAAGATGTGGTTGTAAAAGAAGAGTGGTTAAGGAACATGATGAAAGTGACAAAGATAATTTTCATATTAAGAGAAATGTTTGAGCCCATCCATAGAATCTAGATCTGGATAAAATATAGATAGAGATTCCACCTTCTGAAGGGCTTGAATCTAAGAAAATAATTCTTTGACTAAGAGTATAAGGTTATAAAGATCTTTGAATGTTATAGATATGATGAGGAGATGAAGGTTGTATTTGCAACATTAGAGTTTATGAGTTATGTTGTACTTCGGTAGAAGAATCATAATACCTAGAGGTTATGAAGAGGAGAAGGTGAAGTGGAGACATGGGAAGAGATGAGACAACTTATGTTGTTTGCACCTGATTATTACAAGTAGGAGATTTATATTAAAGACCCTTACGGAATCTCTGAACAATATGATTATGAAGGGGATGATATTAAGGGCATTTAAGGGGATGTTATGTCATTAGTAGTAAGGCAGGCCTTGAGTGTGGAAGTTATGTTAGAAGCAAAGCAAAGAGAGAATCTATTCCATAACAATTGTTAGATTTAAGGACAAACATTCATAGTTATTATTGATGGAGGTTGTTGATGCGCTTAGATCTATGGGAGATTTCTAGCACGGTCCGTTAGATTAACACAACCATCAAACAAATATGTGAAGGGTGTATTGATGGGTATTTTTTGTGTTTTTAACTATAACAAATTTAAATAAGAATGACTGGACAATTATTGAAAATAAATCCAATAATCAAGCTAGATAGTCATAATTCCTAAATCAATATTACCTATGATTGTTAGAATACAACAATTCTAGTTGAAATAATTACCTGATATGACCCATGAGTAATCCCAATTAGAATGAATCACCATAATCAACTTTGTAATTGATTGATAAGATTCTAAAACAAGTAATATTGCTAAGGTATTAGATCTCAAAAAGAGAATATGTAATTTTGTATAGAAAAAGTAATCATTAAAAAAAAAAACTACCTATAACAAGAAAATAAGGACTTAAATACTCCTCTAACCCTAATGACAAAGTCATAATTATTAGGAACTAAGAAAAAGATATAAAATACACTTTGTGTGGTCAACATGCCTCATGACACAGTCGTGTACTTGACCATATACATCTTTGCCCTTCAACTCCATGAAGAACACTATCATATTGGAGTTTATTTAGCACATGTTGTCTAACACGCTTAAGTACACGGTCATGTTGCCTAGTTGTGTAACTCTTTAACTTGCATTTCACATTCAACGTGGTCATGTTGAGCTCATGTTGTTCAACACACCTAAGAACATAGTCGTGTTTTCAACCATGTATCTCCTTATGTTTCCAACTTCAAGCTTTTAATATGATTTTTAACACTTTGGATTCTTCTTTGGCTTAAATTATGATAAAAAGAACCCTAATTCCCATCATCCACCAAGGGTAGCAAATAATTCACCCTTAAGTCTCACAATTGCTTTAACTTGCAATAATTAACATTTGGGCTCCATATAAATAAACTCTTCTATCATTCCTTTAACTTACCCCATGTAGTTTTATCCTTCTTAATTTCACATGGAGTCATAGGAGTTAGAATAATTTGCCTCCCATCTTTGACAAAGGTAAAAGCATTCTTAAACCCTTCATAAACTGCCCTCCAATCATACATCCAAAGTTTACCTAGCATAATATGGGCTACCTTTATAACGACAACATCATTCAACAATTCATCCCCATACTCCGCAATCTTCAATGGTGCTCTAAACTATTTGTTAACATTCATTTTACCTTTCTCCCGAAACTAGTGCAATGTGTATGGATATAGGTATGGTGTCATTTTCAATCCCAAAGCATGGACAAAAGTAGTAGAAACTATATTAGTGTAATTGTCACTGTCAATCGCCATAGAACAAGTTTTACCCTTAGGCATTGAGTAAATAACAGGTTACTTCTCTGCATTACATCAGCTGCTTACTCTTAAAGTAAAGATTGGCTAATAGCAAGTGGCATCATTTTTCCATCTTCATTATTACCTTCTACAACAATAACATCATATGACTTGTGAACTTGCTTTAGTTATACAATCTCTACACCAGGCTCTTCTATCTACTCCTCATTCACTACCTCAATTTCTAGTAGTTAAGTATTAATTACTATGACATACCTATATAGGCACTTATATGCTAAGTATCCATAACCTTGACATTTCAAACATTTGATATCACTCAATTTCCTCCTTTAGGTACCCTACTTGTGTTCTTTCACTTCATTTGTACTATGTTACCTCTCTTAAAGCTTCAAAACCCTTTGCGCTCTATCTCAATTCCTCTAGGCTTCAACTTATCTTTAGGTTTCTCCTTGATGTGTCACTCTTCAGGTCTACAGTGAACATTTTGCTACCTAACTGTGTCCATTGTCTCTCTACTGTTGGAGCTCAACTCTTAATGCTAGCTTCACCACATCATCCAAAGTTGAATATTGTTGTGCCTACACAACATCTGTTACCTCATATTCCAGCCTAGATATGAATTTTGACATAGTTTGCTTAATTGGTTCTCATTAGTAAGGTCTCAAACTCTTGAGCATACTTACTAACTAATATACCACTCGGCCTCAATGCTTTCAACTATGAAAACAATTCTTACCTATAATACAAAGGCATGAACTTCTTCTACATCAGCCATTTCATCAGATCTATGTAGTTACTTCAACTTCTCCATCCTCTTGCCTCTAAGCACGAATGTTCTCCCACCATAAAGAGGCATAACCTAAAAACTTTATGGAGGCTAATTTAACTTTAGTACAATTATCATAATCACAGTAATCAAAGAGTCTACCCACCTAACCCTCCTAATCAAAGTAATTGTTTGCCAACCCATGCCCATCAAATTTTGGAACTAACAATTTGATATTCTTAAAACTCCTCAATCGCTGATTCCTATCATTCACATAGCCTCCTCTAAAATTGTCTCCTCCTTCTTTAGCCAATTCCTTAGCTTCATGTTAGTCCCTACCACATTTGTTCCTAAACACATTACCTTGAGTGGCATTCACCTTTAGGCCTATATTAACATAGTTTCTGTGGTCAACATTATGCACATCATTTCTTTTATATTAGTTATCTATTGATTTAAGTCATCCCCGCCAACATTTGATTCCCCTCTCCTAACATTTCCATTATTATTTCCACATTAGTAATCTCATATCCTCTAGTTGTAAACATTTTTTGTTCATGTCAACAGCACAAGTACCATAACACAATAATCACCGTAAACTCCCTACATCATGACAACAACAACAATGCAATACCGACCACAATCAATTTAATCTAACATGCCACTATTGCTCTACCAATAACAACCTTAATTTGTTCCAATAGAAAATAACAAAGAAAAAGCAAGCTTACTGTGTGTATCAAACCATGATTCTCTGATACCAAATTATGACATGCTTGGATCTATGGGAGTTTCCTAGCACAATTTGTTGGATTAGTGTAGTGATTAAACAAATATGCAAAGGGTGTATTTTTTTGGTATTTTTGTGCTTTTAACTATAACGAATTTAAATAATAATGAATATGGACAATTATTAAAAATAAATCTAATAATTGAACTGGATGGTCGTAATTTGTAAATTGATATTATCCATGATTAATGGAATACAACGGTTCTAACTGAAATAATTACCTAATATGACTTACAAGTAATCCTAATTGGAACAAATTACCACAATCAACTATTTTTGATTGATAAGATTGTGAAGTAAGCAATATTGTTAAGGTATTAGATTGCAAAAAAAAAAAAAAAAAAAAGAATATGTAATTTGACATAGAAAAGATAATCATTTAAAAAAACTATCTATAACAATGAAGATAAGGACTTAAATACTCTCCTCTAACCCTAATGGCGAAGTTTTACTTAACTGGAACTAAGAAATAAAATACAATTTGTGTGGTGAAATGCCTCTCAACATGGTTGTGTACTTAACCGTGTACATCTTTACCCTTCAACTCCATAAAGAGCACGATCATGTTGTAGTTTGTTTAGCACGTGTTGTCCAACACGCTAAGGTACACAGCCATGTTGCTTGTTTGTGTAATTCTCTAACTTGCATTTCCTACTCAACATGGTCATGTTAAGTTGATGTTGATTAGCATATCCTGGAACATGGCCATGTTTCCAACCATGTATGTCCTTGTGGCCCAACTTTAAGCTTTTAATTTGATTTTACAGTCTAGATTCCTCTTTAGCTTGAATTACGATAAAGCAAACCCAAATTCCCATCACCCGCTACTTCTTAGGTGGAGAGACTAAAATTTCTTAATTTTAACCATCCTTAACCTTACAAGCTTCATTGGCTTAGTAATAAAAGGAGCTATACCTGTCCCTAAGTGGGCAAGAGTTCCTATCTTTACTCTAAACCACTATAGGGATGAGGTTGAGTGTGATATTGTTTCCATGAGTGCTTCTCATATTCTGCAAGGGAGGCCACGGTTCTTTAATGAAAGAGTGGTGAATGATGTGTATTGTAGTACTTATGTGTTTACCAAAGATGGAAAGAAAATACTATTGTTAATAACAAGTTACTTATGAGTCCTACTAAATTGAGGACTACACAATTTGCTTTAGTGAGGAATAGGAAGGAATCATTGTTGATGACTCAGGAAGGCATTCAAAAGGTTATTTACTTTGGAGGATTAACGTACATATTATGTATTTTGCACTTTCTAAGTTCAAAAGCTCAAGTTCTGATTTCAGAGGTTATTTAGAAAATGCTAAAGGAGTTTGCAAATGTTTTCCCTAAGGAGTTGCCCAAGGGATTACCTTCTATGAGGGATATAGAACATTATATTAATCTTATGCCTAGAGTAATATTGTCAAATAAACTAGCTTACCATATGAATCTAAAAGATACTAGGGAACTCAAGATGCAAGTGGATGAATTGATTAATAAAGGTTATGTAATCGTGTCTTAGAAACTATCTCTAAATCTGAGTTAGAACTTAGCATTGTAACACCTAAAATTCACCCTAGAATTACCATGACATGCCCTAAACTATAGAATTTTTATTCAATCAACAAAATTTAGCTCAAGGAAAGGATTTCCCACATATCACAACTTAAAAAGAATTAAAATCTCACTCAATTACCTAAATTTGATCGAAAAACCTAAAACCTTTAGAACTCAAGTAAAAATTGAGAAAACTTACCTTAACTAAGAATAGTTAAAAAAAATAAAAAAGCCTTAAAAATCAAAGTTTACCTTAAAGGTAAAAGTTTATGGTAAAAATAATTAGTAAATAATAAAATAATAATTAGTAAATTATAAAAATAAATAAGTAAACAGTAAAAAGACAATATAAAGACATTGACAAAGACCATGCTTCATCTTTCCAAGACAATAAACGTGCCCACATTATCCTTGAAAATAATATAAAATAATAAAATGATATAGTGTAATGCATTTATTTAACAAAATATCCCACAAAACACCATAAAATCAAATAAATAAATAAATATCCAACTTATTAGGTGTCAGCATGCATGGAATTTTTGAGCAAGAATCATAGAAAAATTTTCAAAATGGGAAACAAAAGCTGAAATATCGTGGGAATTTAAAACAATTTTTTTCAATCACTAAAAACACTTGTAAAATTTATAAACAACTCAAGAAAGTGTCCAAAAATTATGAACATTTAACCAGAAACCTATTAAATTTCATTTAATACGTGTAAAATTTACATATTTTTTTAGCCACTTTAGCATTAAAAAATAAATTAAACGATGAGTGGAAACTGCTATAAATAGCGCCCGAGATCCATTTTACTCCCCACACCACAATTTGAAGCACCAAATAGGGAAATTTTATACTATAAAAATTTTCTATGCTACCCTGGTGGTGGCCGACAAGCTTGGAGGGGTTGTGGTGGCCACTGTGGTGGTGATTTGCGTAATAGGATGGTTTTCGGGTTTGATTTTATATCTTGACCATTTGGTCTTCTTTCTTCACAAAATTAAACCGTAAGTTCCTCATAATATCCATTAATTACGGTAATTTTTCTAGTATTTATTTACCATATTTAATATTTTTTATAATTAAAGATGGTTATAATGCTATAAATAGTAATTTGCTAGTTTAATATAAAAATCAACATGATTGGGCTATGGTTTAATTCTGACTTCCATATGCTTCCATATTCTTACATAGGATATTCCATAATATTTAAAGTTTTTTGGAGCTTTTCCCCCACTTGATAAAAATATTTTCCAATTATTTGGTATTTTCAAGCTAATTTTGCTAAAAATAGCTAAAATTATAATATATCAATAAATTTCTGAAAAATTCCGGATTTCATTATTTACTCAAATATAATTCATTTAAATTATTTTATAGTAATTTATCTCATCAAAGAAATTAATTTTGATAGTCTCCCAATTATAATTTCCATATTAAGTTATTATTAATTATTAGAGACTATAATATTTAATCAAACATAAAATATAGTAATAAACGTTTTATCTTATTTTTCCATTGATCAAGATTTTTAAACTTTTGACTAATAATCCAATTCAAAAATAATTATGCAATAGCAATATATAAAATAAGAAAATGAATAATGCTACTTTGAAATGGTCTTATTTCTTTTTAACTATCTCTAGGAATTTTTCAAAAATCACTAGTGAAATAAAAGCACACCCAAGTTGCCCAACAAGTAATTGGTTTACCTCATGATAGTCTTTATTTTGTTAATAAGGGATTGTAAGTCATTATACTTGCTTATGCTTGTAATATGAACTCTATGCACATGCAACGAGTGTGAATGTGATATTTGTGCTAGCTAAGCCTACTTGTTTTGGTGTATCCTAATGTTGCTTTTGTATTGTAGCCTAAGTGTAATATCGTTTAATCACCCTCTAAAGCAAATTAATATTATATTTAGCCTAATAATCAAACATGCACTGCATCCCTTGTGCACTATTTCTACTCACCAAATATTGCCCATTAGGTGAGGATTATAATTACTATCCTTCTTTAATCCACTATGGAACTAAGTGACAAGAGAGGAGATCACTGTACAAGAAATAAGCTATCACATGGATAGCCCTAATAGGTTTTAGGAGAACCCACATTGGAGTTTGTTGCATAAGTCTGGGTTTGGTAGAGTAATATTTTGCATAATGGTCAACTCCTTGAAACTTAAGCTAGAGTGGGGGTCAATTTCTCTAGCCTCATGACTAAGGGTAGGGATGTGGGCCGAGTGAGCCAACCTGCCCTGACCCACATCGGCCTATGAGTCGAAGTGGGCTGGCCTACAATGGCTTGCACATTAGGCAGGCCAAAAAAGCTGTGTCGACTTGCCCCGTGTGCCAACCCCAGCCGATCCGCCAACTTATATAAAATGATTTTTTTTTTTCATTCCACAAAATTACAAAGTCATTTTCATCGACTTATTTTTCATTTATCACATGTCATTTTCTTTTTACAACCATTTAATTTCTTTGACTCTAAAGTAATGTCAACTCTTTTTTTCTTCCATATTCCTCAATTCTCCATTATTAGTTAGGGTTTCATCCTTTTTTTTTGTAAGATTTTAAATATCCATCATCATTCATCCATCTAATATTGAATTAAGTTAGCTTATTTTTAAGTTAGTTAAAACTAGATTTTATTTTAAAGTTAGTTTGAACTTTTTTTTATGGGCCATGCGGGCTAACCCATAACTATAACGAGTTGGCCTGCGAGGTGGACCAAAACAACCTATACATCCTATGAACCAAATTCTTTTGGCTTGCTCTACATTCCCAACTGTACTCATGACACACTTGCCAATATCATGCGAATGGTACTATTAGCTGCTATATAAAGTCTAAAGGACTTGTTTTCTTGCTTGATAAATATAATGCTTATCCCTTACATCCACTAGTTAATTGTGAAGATTTGGCATCCTATGCCCTCATAATTAGATAGCAAATGTAGTAGGGTTGTCTAATAGGTTTTTAGGATGTGACAAGTTATGTTAGGAAAGAATGAGTCCTTTTGTTGTACTAGCTTTCTTGGTTCGAAAGAGAGATGGTTCATGGAGAATATATATGTTTATGGAAGTCATAAGCATGGTTACCATTGAGTATGCATATCCTATCTCTCGTTTGGATAATATGTTGGACAAAATGCATGGTACTAGAGTATTTTTCAAGATAGATTTAAAGAGTGGCTATCATTAGATATATATGAGACCTAAGGATGAGTAGAAAACTGTGCTTTCAAGATGATGGTCTCTAAAAGTGGATGGTCAAGTGACGTCATGAGGTATAGCTTTGGCATTATTGTATCCTAAGGATGCTTTAGACAAGATTTTATGTATAGGTCATTTTATATGTTGGAACCGACTGAAGGTTCTCTTACGAAGATTTTGATCCATATTTGCACCGTGTCTTGACTACAAGGTAATTAGATTTCTTTGAAAAGCAAGAAGTAAACTGCTGTGACTAAGTCAACCGTTGAGATAGAATACAATGCAATCACATCTGCAACTTTTGAGCTAGTGAGGCTATAGTTGTTGGTGATACAAGAGCTTATGAAAACCGTCTATTTTGCCTTCAGTCTAGAAATCCAAGAAAGAAACGCGAATAGAAAGATGAATGTCATTTTAACTTGCATCCCAAGGGAGCATAATGTCCAGTCTGAATGACCAACTATCGACTGAGTCATTTAAAGAGTGTCTAGAAGGGTACATTTAAAACAAGCCAAAATAAAACTTGTGAGCAATTAGAAATTTTATAATTTATTTAGAGCACTCAAAACGACTGCTCTTCCCCCACCCAACCCAACCCCCCCTCCTTTCGTCGAGTTGTAGAGGGCTGCCTCATATTTTATCTTTAGCCTCATATTTCATAAGGGAGGTCTCGAATGTTCAAATTTGATTTTTGCAAGCGTAAGCCAACGATCCTAGCACGAAAATAACGTGGAGAGAAAGCCAGCTCTAAGCAGGATTAGAAGGGCGTCTAAGTTCAGCTACAATTTTGGACATGAGGAATATGGGAGAGTGGCAGAATGTCTAGACAACATTTAGAGCCCCCGGTAGAAACAAATAAACATGTTATGGTTTGTGTAAAGTAAAACACTTTCACCCACAAATGACAATAAAATAAACAGTACAAAATGATTATATAGTAGTGTCACTTTTATGTAATTATGCTGCAGAATTTTCCTATGATCTATCTGTATGCTATGTTTGTGAGTGCTTTCCAACCATAATTTACCAAAAAGGACAAGCAGGAAGGTCAGAGCAATAATTGAATTGAATTTTATCATGTGATCATAATTACCAGAAAGGATACCGGTTACAAATGGAGATCATCCCTTTCCGTGTGTTTAACAAAATTAGACTGATGTAATTTGAAATATGACCATACTTAGCTGGAAGATAATATGCATATGATAAGAATTCACAGTAAAAATGTTACATTACAGCTAGAGAATCATCTTTGAAGCACCTCTGCAGATAATGCATTTTTAGGTTTTCCTTTGAAAAGAATGCTTAGGGCAGAACCAACAATTGGCCAACTCGTGACAATTGCAATATAAGCAAGCAACCAGATCGAGCTTCTGCTATCCCGTGAAAGCTGATTTAAGCATCTCATAACTGCTGAATTTGCATCAGTTTGGTTGATTTGCTTGGAGATTGTTACTTTTCTTGAGGCTTGGGCATTTCTATGAGGGTTGGTTATGTCTATGATTTTATCTGAATCTACAACCATTCCATTAGCTTCCCCATTTGAACCAAACTCCATCTCGATCTCATCTTTCACAGCACCAGTCATGTGCTGATTGCCTAATGCAGCCACCATCCCATCAGCTAGATTGACGTATGGACCTTGATCGATTGAAGACTCCAAAGCCGTATGCAGTTCAAAATCTCGACTCTGCATCACACATGGTTTTTCATGTCAAAATAATAATAAAATAAAATAAATAAAATAAAAAGGGTCTGGTAAGAGAGCATTAGAAGCTGCTTATTGCAAATCATGTATCTTGTGTAATTAGTTCCCTGCATAGCAAGCATAAGTGTAGCACCTTCTTCTGCACATGCATATATGGGCTAGAATGAAGAACTTCAAGAAATTCTCCTATTGCCCTTACCCACCTGGGAGATCAGAAGAAGAAATCATGACAGGACAGAGAAAATAAGTCATATAAATAGACCTAGCATGATGGCAGTCTTCATTTTAAGGTTATCCTGCATCTTGTATCAAACACAAAGAAAGCAAACAATTCACCAATCCACCTGCTATATTGAATGCCATGCATTAATTTTGAAACAAAGGGAAAAAAAATGCCACCCTCTACAAAAAGAAATTGCATAATGTACCACAAGCCTGATCCAGTAATTCCCTCAAAAAAAGCCAAATGTCCACCATGTTTTGTGGTGACCAAGACAATGTTTTTGTTTGCCCTGTAAATAGAAGCATCAGTTATGAGTTACAAAGATATTTTAAAGGCAATAAGAGAAACCCAGATAGATTCCACCTGCATTCATCCCATGGAATAGCTTCCTTAGTACATAGAGGATCGTCTAAGGCACTGATAGAGAGTAATGGGACTGAAACATTTCCTACATAACTAGCACTGCTACAACGCCTATAGTACGTATCGACAGTCTGAGAACAAAATGTGATAAATTCATAAATGCACAAAGAAGCATAGCAGAAGAATATACATAGTGCTTAGGGGATTTGTACCTCGAATTTACCCACAAGACAGGTAGCATGGTTGTCAAAATCACGAATTGAACGTGACTGCAAATAAAAAAAAAGAAAAAAAAAGACCTATATCAGTAGATAGCACCTTCAGCTATTATTAACATAAGCAGGGAGTTAGCGCAAACAGCAAAAGTTTCCTGATCTGCTTTATTATTATAATGCAAAGTAGAGATGCCATTCATACATATCTTAACAAGTTTCAATTGACCATGGTACTTAAAGAGATGCACCAGGGACAAGAAACAAAAGTTGACAAAGAAACATGATAAATTTTGTTTAATGAGTAAACATATCAATTTTTCATTACCACGCACAACTTATTTGCCAGGGCATTGTGGAGCTGCTATCTGCTTCCCAACCTCAATGGCGGACTGACTTTTTAGAAGGAATTCTATGCTCACAAAAATAACTAATCTCTGAGAGCTCCAAAACAACCATGAAGTAACTCAAGAAAAAACAATCAAGCATTTGTATAACACATTTCATTGGAAAATTGACCTTCATAAGGCTTGGACCAGCACAGCAAGTCAAATATTTTCACTAGTGAATAGCCAATTTATATCTTCCCTGTTACAAACTGGATGTGTCTATACAGGTTTCTCTGGACAACATCCTTAAAAAAGCGCAAGCCATATATCTAATCGTCTTATGGATTGAAACCTATGTACAGCCTACTTAATGTGTTAAAAGTCTAAACTCCTTCATTAATTGAGCTACACAAATATCTTGTCATCAAACTATCTACAAGATCCATTTATCTACGCTTGAAACTATTGCATTTTTTACATACACAGTGTGATGGAAATCTTACAAAAAGTCATAGTATGGTTCATAATCATGCATTGTTGTGTCACAAACATAGTCCCAATCATGACATGAAACATCTTCAAGATAAACCAGAACCCACTTTAAAACTGTATCATGCTGTACTCATGTTAATAATTTGCACCACACATTTCAGGCCTACTTATGAGTAATGTCAACATCATCTCCAATGATATGGAGGATAACTCGAATGGTGATTGCTACCACATCCACTAAACATGGGTATTTATATTACAGATTTAAAACCAATTTAACCGGTACTGATGGAGCTTACATTGAAGTTATTTTCAGTTTTCAATTCAAGAAACACGATCGTCTGGTGCAAGTGGTTTTTCTTGGTTTTACAAATCAACTGTAAAAACAGAACTTTCTGTTCTATCTTCCAACAATAAATTGTGGCAAGATAAATCTGGATGGAAATTATGGCCCCCATCACATTTTGTAGTTTGAAGATTTACTGCAGAGCATGATAGCACACTGCATATTGACAAATAAATTAGAAAACTTATAGAACCTAATACTAAGCAATTATTACATGCTAGGAGTTCTATAAATGGAGGAAGAGTCTACACTATTTTTCCTATGTGAAGACCACTTACATGTATCGTAAACACATCCAAACATACTCTCAGCATATTGAGAAGAAATCTTTCTTCTTTGAAATAAAATAACATTGATAGGTGGCAAAAAAAAGAATATATTTCTCGGAAGCCCTTATGTTCAGATTTTCCATATACAAGCATGACAGAGATTCCAAAGTAAGTCCACAAAGTCAAGAAAAATACAGGTTGGCATAAATTTGCCAAAGTCTAGATGTGATGGCAGAGTACCTTTTTTATTCCATCCCAATTGGCAAGGCGAGCATAGCGAGGTTGGTGTCTGTCATGGCCATTGCAAAGATATTACCAAAAAAAAAGGTGCATTAGAAAGAAAAATAATCATAATAATTTCAAAACCCATGCCATGAGTGAAGGTTCTTATTGGGAAGAAGATTTAGATCCACAACCATTTGGGATGAAGGTTCTTATCAAAGATGCCTCTAATTTGTGAGCAAAGCCTTTTAATTAAAGTTCAGCAAATTGGCAATTAATTAAATAGGGGGCAATATGCTGGCATTCCTTTGCCAACAATCTATCATACCGCTGTTCTAACCATTACACTTGGTTGGTCCAAACAATGAACTTGGCTTTGATATCATGTTGAAATTTGATTCACAACCAACAGATCTAAAAGTTAGCCCCTGAATTAATTGATTGTAGAGCTATATGTAACATAGTAGCAGAGCAAGGGGTCCTGCATTATCATTTGACTCCAGACTTAATTATACCTGCATGATTGCTCTTAGCTAATGAATGTCCAAGCCTGCACATGACAGGTAGCGTTAAAGCACATACTGATGTGCAGGCTTAAGCTTTCTATATCAGTTGATTGTAGACTTAAAATTCAATAGAGTGAAATCTGCACTAGCAGCCCTAGAGTATCTGTCTTTATCCTCCGAGTTTGACGACTTAGAGAAAGAATTAAAGACATATTTTTCCATGTCATCATAAAAAGCTTCCTACATAGGTTGCTGTTAATTTTGGGGATATAGTACTGTTTCAACCATATGAAGTGAGTAATACTCCCCACTTAATTATTTCCATATGACTGGTCCCAACCAATGAATGTCCAAGCCTGCACATGGTAGGGTGTCAAGTTTAACACTTAAAAGCTCGCACTAATGAGTGGGCTCAAGCTTTTTACACCAGTTGACTGTAACCTTAGAATTCAATAGAGTGAAATTTGCACTAGCAGCCCTAGAAAACGTGTCTTTACCCTCCGAGCCCAACAACCTAGAGAAAGAATTGTAGATGTATATTTTTTTTATATATCATCATAGAAAGCTTCCTACATAGGTTGCAGTCAGTTTTGGAGATATAAAACTGTTTCAACTATACGAAGTGAGTGATTTTAACTACTGAAATAAACATAAGGATTTATGAATAAATATAAAAAATTTAAAACCAAACTAAGGATTTTGTATAGTGTAAGACTAGTCAGGAAAACATACGTCCTTAGGAACTACTAATCTAGGGATGAGCAAATAACTTTGTTAAAACCTATAAACTACTCTATCCTAGTTGATCAAGTAAAAGTTCTATATAGGTATTGAAAATCATAGAGTAAGTTCCACATATATTTCTCAAGAACCTGCTCCCATAGAGTAGGGTTCAATCCCAACATTTCCATATCTTATAACAATCTTGAAACCTATACTTTAAGGCACAAAAGTTACAGGTTTAATGGTATCCCTATACCCACCCTTAAAAATTATTAACTAATATTATTAAATATTATATTTAGATTTTTATTTTCTTTCTTTATATCAACTCCATTGCATCATTCTATATTCATACTTAATAATTTTCTATTTCAACGTTTTCCTTATTTTGTAAAAATAAGTTCCATTGTTGAAGTTGAAGACATTTTGGATATTGATTAAAGCGAAGAGACAAATTGCCTTATGGTAAAGACATGGGTATTGATTGAGTCGAAATTATTTGAAGCTTTGTTCAATTTGTTGTATTATCTTTATGTTTTATATCAAATGTTTTTATATTTTTAAATTTACTACAAAGGATTTGATGTTATTTTTTATTTTAAACGTTGGACCTAAACTATTGATAAATTGTCAATTCTGTGATAGAATTGTATAATAAATTGATGTGTACTCTAGTTACAAAGTCATGGAAACAATGATAGGTCATTGGAAAATTTACTTGGAAAATTTTAATATTATAAAAATATAAAAAAAAATTATAGGCTCCACAATTTTACCCTATAAGTTTTATAAGACATAATTTCCAAGGTTGTTCTCGAATGTAATGGAATAAGTTCCAATTCTAAAACTTGAAAACTTATACCTACAAAACAAGATACAAGTAAAATCTTATACCCTACATACCCAATACCTGCTCACCCTAACAACTATTATATGTACCCACAAAAAAGCAATGAAATGGAAATAGCAAAAATCAAATTGAAAGTTAGCTGCCAAAATTACGTAAGTGTTGTGACAAGAATGAACACTAATGTATGAAGGCAAACTTTTAGTTAGGACATACAACTTGGCATAACCTTGGAGACCAATTGCAAGAGCTCTATCATACAATTTCTGCACAAATCTTCTACATATGAATCTATCACCAATCTGCAAGACAAGATAAAAGATAAGTTTTATAGATATGACACTGTCCACCTCTAATAGTAGAAGCATCTCCTTAATACTATTCTTGAAGGCATATAAAGAGTATAATTTTATGTTGGAAAGATGCCAATTATTTGGCAAAAGGATGCAGTGAGTAATGGTTTGTGACTCATATTGCAATTAGATAAGCCTTTATAATGGAAGAAATCTAAACTAGAAGGAAACATTAACATACCTTGTTCTCACATTAAATTTAGGATTTTATGTATTTGCCAAACTAAGCTGAGGATCTATCTCTTTGGTTTAATGTCCACTGGAGCTTTTACTGAACAGAGATGATATATTTGTATGGGTAAATGCCTATATATAGGCTCGTTTAGTAGTTAGAAAGAGGGAGGGGGAAACATAGTCAAATTGCTTTATACAATTTATATGCCCTTACTAGATAAGACAGTCTAGGAGAGGTGAATCAAATTGCAATTAAGATTTCAGGATTCATTGCAAAAACAATTGGAAAGTAAGAGATGAAAATTATTAAGAATTATGCTATGGGTTTGTTTTGAAGTCATACAAAATTTGTACATAAAAAGGCTTATTTATAGACAATCCTAACATGGTTAATAGTAACAATTATTACTGGGTTGAAGTTAGAACCACAACCATTTGATCTTATGCTATGAGCTTTATATATATTAGTTGATACTCTCCTTACTTGTAGATTTGGGACTTAATTAAAAGGAGCAAAATGACTATGCAAGGATTCGAACTAAAGACTTTTTACTCTAATGCTGTGTTAAGGTTAACACTAAAACCAACTGATTTAAAAGTTTAAACTTGTAAATATGATGCAAGCTTTATATATATTATCGGAGCACCAATCCTAACTATCCTACAATATTAATTCTACCTAGAACATTAATTTAATTACTAACTAATTTTCTAAGAAATAATCAGAAAAATCACCAGATCTTCTAATACTCCCCTCAAGTGCAGGAATAGGTATTAAACATTCCAAGCTTACATGGGATAAACTCAAAACTAAACTTAACTAATGATTTGGTGAACACATCAGCTTCTTATGGTCATCTAAGAATGTACTGCAAGTTGATATTTCCCTCTTCAATATTGGATTTGATGAAGTGTCTATCAATGCGAACATGATTTTCTGTGATCATTTTGCACAATATTTCCAACAATGCTGATAGCTGAGCTACTATCATTATACCTCTTACTGAGATGGAGTGTGACGTGGAAGTCCACTATTTTTTGTACTCAAATTACTTCACAAATTCCATGAGCAATGGCGTGAAATTCAGCTTCAGCTGTACCTTTTGATACTATAGTTTGTTTCTTCTCCAAATCACCGAATTTTCTCTTACTTTAGTGCAATAACCTAAAGCTGACTTACTATCCTCGTGATTTCTAGCCCAATCAGCATCTATAAACCACTCTATAGATCTATTCGCACTTTTCCCAAATAATATAATATTCCCAAGCATTCTTTTCAAGTACTCTATAATGCTGGTAACTATCTCCATGCATCACTTTGTTGGAGAATGCATAAATTAACTTACAAAACTTATGCGAAGGCCATGTCCGGCCTAGTATGACATGAGTAAATGGGTCTGCCAACAATTCTTTGATACCTTCCCTTGTCTACTAGTGATTTTTTGCCCACTTTTCTCTTTCAATTATGCTTCTAAAGGAGTTGCTATTGCTTTCATGCAAGTTTACCAGTTTCCTTCAATAAATCAAGAATATTCCCTTTATGAAATGAAAGTACCTCTTTGGGCAATCTCCATTCCTAGTATGTAAAACCTCCTATTTCCTGGACTTAAATTCCATCTTCAATCATCTTTTTGAATTTTCAATTTCCCTTCCAGCATCTCTTTGTAACTATTATGTCATCTACATAAATAATCAAAATAGCTCTTCTATCATAACTCGTCTTCTTGGAGAATAATGTCTGATCAATTTCTCCTTAGATACAGCCTATTGAGTTAAAATGCACTAAATCTCTTGAACCATACTTAAGGTGACTGCTTGATCATTGTAATTTACACATTTACCATTCTCATTTTCCTTTTGTAAATCCAGGTGAAATATTAATATAGATCTCCTCCTTAACTTCCTCATTTAGGAAAGCATTCTTCATGTCTATTTGATGTAGATAACAATCCAAATTTGTAGCAATAGACAAAAAAGATTCGTATAGTATTGAGTTTTGCAATAGGAGCAAATTTATCTTCATAATCTATCACATAGGTTTGCATGGTAACCTAAGCAACTAAGCATGCTTTGTAACTCTCTATTTCACCATCATCTCTATGTTTTATATAGAATATGCACTTAGTTCCCACCAAGTTCTTGCTTTCAGGTAGTTTCACAACATTCCAAGTATCATTCTTCTTCAAAAGTCTTATTTCTTCCATTGCAACCTCCTTCCAATTTGAATCACTCATTGCTTCATCAATATTCCTAGGAATATCCACACCATCTACCAGTGTGTGGTAAACTTCTGAAACTTCTCTGATAAGTTAGAATAGACAGAGTGATTTGAGATGGAATACTTGTTACATATTTGCTTTCTTTTTTGAAAAGCTATTGGTAGTTCCAAAACTTCTGCTTGTCCCCTTCTTTTACCCCTTCTAGAATATCATTAAGGCATGGGACAATTAATTCCTCATAGGAGTCAATTGGATTTATCCTTAGGCTAGAAGATTAGGCCAATTGAAGGCATATGGGCCTTTTTGTGTATACATGAAGTAGCAGTTGTGGATTTCCTATATTCTCTTCTAAAGTTGACACAATTTTATATAACATTGGAAGGGAAGCATTGATGCTAGAAGAACTCCCAAAGGTCATACAAGGACAATCGGGGTCTAAATGTGCACTCTTATAATTCAGAGGAACTAGTGGACTCGGATTTGGAGCAAAGCCAAAAATAGGATGAGATTTGATAATATGAGCAAGTGGACACACCTCTTGTAACACACTAAAAGGAGTTTGAAAGTTTAGTGGCTTCAATGAAAGTCAACCGATTAAATAAGTTGAAGTTAAGAGTGGCATAACCCCAAAATGAATTAGAGATAGAACAAGAGATCAATGATAAAACAAGCAACTTCTAGTAATGTTTATATTTTCTATCAGAGACAACAATTTGTTGTGGTGTGTGTGCACAAGAGCTTTGGTGAAAAATCCCACTTTCTATGAGGTATTGATTGAGTTCAACTGAAGAATACTCTCTACCATTATCTATATGTAGGACTTGGATAGAGGCTTAAAACACTTTCTACATTAGCTTATAAATTGTTTGAATATAGTACAAGCCTTTGACTTTTCTTTAAGTAGATAACCCAACAAACCATTGTACTGTGATCAATATGAGTAATGAACCATCTAAAAGAATTCTTAAAGGACCCTAAATGCCACTATGAATCAAGTGAAATGGTTGTGATAGCTTATATGGTTGAACAAGATGATTTCAAAGAAGCTTGGCAACATCACAATGTTCACAATGAAAACTCTCCATCTTTATTCATAAATAAATGTGGGTATTAGTGTTATAAGTAAGAGAAACTAGAACGTCCTAGATGATTGTATAAAAAAATTACATTTGAATTAAAGATTACTAACAAAGAGTGTATAAATTGAACAGTAGAAAGTGGTTTATTAGCAGTTTTCGTGAAATGGTATTAGCCTATTTCACTTCTTAGCATTGCCAAGTGTCTTCCTCAATGATAGATCCGAAAATTTACTATAATGAGGAAAGAATGTCATTTTACAATGCATGACTTTTGTCAATTTACTCATTAATGGTAAATTGCGCCTTAATTGTGGCAGAAACAATGTTGATTCCAACTTGAGATTAGACCTTGTCCTTTATCATATGAGCAATTTCCATCAGCCACCCGAATCTTAATATCACTACCACAAGGCTTATATGTTATAAAATTAATCAAGAGAGTTTGTCATGTGGTATGATGCTCCTATACCCATTATCCACCAATTTCAGTCATAAAGGAGGAACTTGCGTTACCTTTGTATGCATCAACAGCACTTGGGCTTATTTCACTATGATTTTTTCTCTACCCTTGGTTTGGCTCAACAATTGTTAGAGCATTCAATTTAATCAGCTATCAAATTCAGTTTGTGTTGGGTAATTTGAATCGAGTCGGGGGCCTTGAGAGTTGAGTGTGAATTAGTTTAGATGTGATTAGAAGAAGACGTGTGATCAAAGGTTCCAAACTAGAGTTTAGTTACTATTTTCACATAATTTGGCGGGAGTCTTTGGGCTATGATATTTATGGTTTGTGGCATCAAAGCTTCAGATCAAACCAAAGCTCCAATACCATAAAGAAATATAACATGGAACTTATTTGAAATCATACAGAATTTGTACACATGAAAACCTATTTACAGGCAATTACAACATAGTTGGTAGCAACAATCATTATTACAGCATTTACCCAAAAAAACAATTATTATTACAGCAACACTAACTACCCTATAACATTAATTTTACCAAGCTACAACATTAATTCAACTACTAATTAATTTTCCCAAGGAATACTCAAAATCTCTAAACTGTCTAACAACTTACCATACCATTGCTTTATTAAGACATTACAATATACTAACACCAACTTATATTTTTGTGGGCATGCATTGAACATTTCAAAAGCTCGAGTCTATAAGTTTTGTCACGTTGTACATTTTGCAAGTTTTTCCAATAGTTTCCATTAATATCAAAGGACTCCTTATTCCAATACAATACAAATAGCATATCTGGCTATGCATTGAGCAGAAAGCAGGATGTCAAAGTTTCTAATCCCTTTGGTCTTTGTATACAAAAGAAAAACCAAGAAACCCCATGCTATAGCTAAACAAGCCAAGAAAAGAATTTCTCCCCTTAACCCTAGCAAAATTTCAAAATAACACAATGTCTAGACATGCATTATCATCTCATCTTTTCTATTTGTAAGAATGTTCTATTCATCCAAATTGGGGGGTGAATAGGAATTAGTATGGAGCTTTTGAAGTGAATATTGTTGAAAATATTCCAAAGTTAGTATTCGAATTTTAGGGCTTGAATAAGGAAAATTTATGGCTAATTGACAGCAATAGAATTTAGTCTTATAGGCTGTAATTTGACAGTTTTTATTTTCTAAATTTAGTTTTCTTTCTTTTTTAAGATTAGGAAAACAAGTTGTATATTGCTGTTGTACCGGTATATATGTAGCACACCTATATCATTTTTAATATTCTGAATATATTCAAAATCTCATTAAAAAAAAAAAAAATCTCATGGTATCAAGGCCTGCCTCTGAAATACATCTCTCTTCTTTTCCAAAAATCAGATCTGCCTTCCTCCAAACCAAAAAATGGCTGTTGAAAAAGATTCTTCCTCATCCGAAGTCACATCCTTCCCAGCCCCTACTATAAACAGCCATGGAGGAGCTGAAAGTGTATCTCTTCTCATCACAAGACACAAACTCAATGAGCACAACTTCCTCCAATGGTCCCAATCTGTGATGATGTTCATTTATGGGAGAGAAAAAGATGAATATCTCGTTGGAGAAGTTGTCATTCCAGAGAAAAATGATCCACAATTCAAAACATGAAAAATTGAGAATCACTTAGTGATGTCATGGTTGATTGTTAACTAGATAGATTTTTATTTATTCTATTTTATTAGAAAGATTTGTAATTAATATACTTTCCTAAATTAGACATTTTAACTTTCCTAAATTAGACTTATAATTTTTGTATAAATATTCCTATACATGAGATGTAAAAATTTATTCAAGGAAAATAAGAATTTCATTTCATGAAAACTCACATGATATCTAAGCACTTTTGCTGCCTTTGAGGTAATTTTATTCCTATTGCAGTGTTAGGGTTTCTTATTTCTTATTTTTTACTGTTTCCAAAGTGGTCAAGTTTACTCCCTCGATTTTTTTTCTTCACCGCTACTTTCCCAAGGACGTATACCCTCCGACCAGTTGTCCCTAAAAGTTCAACCACCACCTGAAGCCACGCATGAGTTGACTTGCTGATTGAAGATTTCTAGGCATTCTTCATTCGTCGGTGCATGAGTCCCTCACCGACCATCCTTGGCGTTGTTCCACGCTTAGAACCTTGCGCCATGTTCTCTAACCACTATTCTCCGGCCACGATCGTCCGATTAGAGGTCAGATTTTTTTTTTACAACTTGTTCTCTGTTGTTTGACTAGCTATATTATACTTGTGCCTATGGAGGATACTAAGGCAGTAGATAATGGGTCTATCACACAAATCAGTGTCATGAAACTTGATGGAGCTAGTACGTATCTTGCTTGGTCCTGTGCTTTGTTTGCTATTTATTAAATCCAAGAGGTTGCTAAGATATATTACTAGAGAAATAAAACCTCCTAAGGTGTTTGATGCTACCTATACCTAACGGGATTCTGAAAACTCACTTGTTATGACATGGCTTTTGAATACTATGCATCCTCAAATTTCCAAACAGTATTTATTACTTGAATCTGCTGAGAAAATTTGAAACTCAACTAAACACACCTATTCTCGCAAAGGAAATGATGCCTAGTTTTTTGAAATCCAGAATAAAATCCATGGTACAAAACAAGGTGAGTTAACAATCACTGAATTAAATGGGTTATGGCAAGAGATAGACTATTATCAGGATCTCCAAGAACATTGTATGGAAGATGCTACTCTATTTCAAAATTTGGTTGAAAAAGAGTATGATTTTTTAGCCGGTTTAAACCTAAAGTATGATCAAATAAGGGTTCAAGTTCTTGGTAAAATTCCTTTTCCTTCTCTTGAGGATGCATACTCACATGTTCAATAAGAAGAAAGCCGACGTGGTGTCATGCTTTATACAGCACCAGTCGAGAAGTCTGAGTTAACTGTTTCTTATGAACAGTCAAAGGCAACTACTTCTGATAAAGATCACTTGCATTGTGACAATTGTGGAAAGCCAAGGCATACAAAGGAGACTTGCTGGAAGCTACATGGCCGACCAACTAGAGATCGGGTGGGAAAACGAGTCAATTAATCAAGTGCTCAGGATGCTGAATTTCATTAGAAGATAGAGTTTCTCTAGAGCCTGTCTCCAACCAAACTTGAGTCTTCCACTAGTGCCACATCCAATTATGTGCAATCAAGTACTACCTTTACTGCTCACCTTAATTCTTGGATTATTGACTCTAATGGAAATAGACACATAACAGGCTCTTCCAAATATCTTCAAAACTATTCTTCTTGTAAAAGGGAGTGTGTCAAAATAGCCGATGGCTCCTTAACTCCTGTCTCAGGAAAAGATTCTATTATTTATACTCCTACAGTTAAACTTTCATCTGTACTCCATGTATCAAAGTTTCTTGTTAATCTTTTATCTGTCAGTACCATTACCAAATCTTTGAACTGTAAAATCATGTTCTTCCCTGATCATTGTGTTTTTTAGGATCTTCAAACCGGAAAGATGATTGGCAGTGGTAGATTGCATGATGCTTATATATGCTTGATGGACCTAGAGACTCAGGACAAGCCTTTTTTGGAGATAATAAGGATGTAAACCAAGAAATAATATAGTGGCATAAGTAGTTAGGACATCCATCATTTTTTGTTTTAAAGAAGTTATATCCTAGTTTATTTTCGAGAACTCAGTCTGAATCTTTGTTTTGTGATACTTGTGACTATGCAAAACACACTAGAAACTCTTATCCTTTACATAATAATAAAAGTACCATTCCTTTTATGACTATCCATTTTGATGTATGGGGTCCTACTCAAACAACTTCTTTGTCGGGTAGTCGCTGGTTTGTTACTTTTATTGATTGTTGCACTCGAATGACATGGGTATATTTGTTAAAAGCAAAAAATGAAGTTTTTTCTTACTTTCAATCATTTCATAAGATGATCTATACTCAATTCGATGCCAAGATAAGAATCTTGAGAACTGACAATGGCACCCAATACATGGATAAAAACTTTAGAGTTTATTTGGAATCCAATGGGATAATACATCAAACCAGTTGTTCTTACACTAATGCACAAAATGGGGTTGCTGAAAGGAAAAATAGGCATTTGTTAGAAGTGGCAAGATCTCTTATGTTCACTATGAATCTATCAAAACCTTATTGGGGAGATGCTATTCTAGTAGCTACTTATCTTATTAACAGAATGCCACTTAAAACCCTTGATTTTCAGAGCCCACTTGAAGCCTTAAAGGGTAAGAATGAATATACTGTTCCCCCAAAGGTGTTTAACTGTGTTTGTTTTGTTCACACAAGAAATGTTGGGAAACTTGACCCTAGAGCCCTTAAATGTGTGTTTATTGGGTATTCTCCTATATAGAAGGGTTATAAATGTTATCATCCTCCTTCCAAGAGATTTTTTGTCAGTATGGATGTTACCTTTCGAGAATTTGAGCCCTATTTTAGCAATTCCTCATCACCTCTTTAAAGGGAGAGCAATAAGAAGGAAGAGGTAATTTCTCCTAGCTCTAGTGTTGTGGAAACTCTTAAAGATGACATAAGGAAGGGTGAAATTGGAGAAAGAGTTTAGGGAGAGACAATTGGACGTTTGGATAAACCTGATTTGTTGAAGTATTCAAGGAGAAACAAGGCAGAAGAAGTCATCATGCAATCTATAGATTCCTCCTCTACTGGTGAGTTATCTACTTTTCCTACTGAGCTAGATTTGCTTATCGCTCTTAGAAAAAGAGTCAGGTCTTGTACTAAACATCTTTTATCTAACTTTGTCTCCTATGATTCATTGTCTCCATCATATAGAGCCTTTGACTTGTCTATTTCCTTTATGTCTATTCCACATAATTGGAAGAAAGCATTCATAGATCCTAAGTGGAAGGAAGTTATGATTAAAGAAATGGAGGCTTTATCCAAAAGTGAGACTTGAGAACTTGTCACTCCTCCTCCAGATAAGAAATTGGTTGGCTGTAAATGGGTACTTACCATAAAACATAAAGTTGATGGTTCAATTGAGAGATTCAAAGCTAGATTAATGGCTAAGGAATTCACTCAAACTTATGGAATAGATTACCAAGAGACATTTGCCCCTATTGCTAAAATAAACTCTATTAAAATCTTGTTTTCCTATGCAGCAAATCTTGATTGGGACTTACAATAGTTTGACGTGAAGAATATATTTCTTCATGGGGACCTGGAAGAGAAAGTGTATATGGAGATCCCTCTTGAATTTGATAATGAACAAAGTCAAGAAAAGGTGTTTAAACTGAAGAAAGCTTTGTATGGACTCAAACAATCTCCTAGAGCTTGGTTTGATAGATTCAACAAAGGTATGATTTCTTTTGGCTACCAGCAAAGCAATGCTGATCATACCCTCTTCATAAAACATAAAAAGGGTAAACTCACTCTTTTAATAGTTTATGTTGATGACATAGTAATAACAAGAGATGATAGAGAAGATATGAACCAATTGAAGAAGCGACTAGCACAGGAATTTGAGATAAAAGATTTGGGAAAATTGCAGTACTTCTTAGGAATTGTAGTTGCTAGATCAGAAAAGAATCTTTATTTCTCTAAGGAAGTATATCCTGGATCTCTTAAAAGAAACGGGTATGACAGCTTGTAAACCAGTTGAATCGCCCATTGATAGTAATCACAAGATACAAGCAGGGGTAGGAGAATCTATTGATAAGGAGAGATATAAGAGGTTAGTTGGAAAACTCATTTATCTTTCTCACACTAGACTAGACATAACTTATGCGGTCAACTTGTTGAGTCAATTCATGCATGAGCCTCGAGATTCTCATATGCAAGTTGTCTTTCGCATTTTGAGATATTTGAAGTCTACTCTAAGGGAAAGGTCTCCTTTTCTCCAAACATGATCATCTCCAGATAGAAGCCTTTACAGATGCAGATTGGACTAGGTCTCTAGATGATAGAAGATTTACATCCGGTTATTGTACATTTGTAAGAGGGAACTTAGTTACTTGGAGAAGCAAGAAGCTATGTGTAGTGGCTAGATCAAGTGCAAAAGCTAAATACAGAGTTATGGCTTAGGGTGTCTGTGAACTCCTTCGGCTTAAAAAATTACTAGAGGAATTAAAACTGTCTGAAAAGGGGAGACTTTCCTTGTATTGTGATAACAAGGCTGCTATTAGTATAACCCACAATCCAGTTCAACATGACCGAACAAAATACATTGAAATTGATCGACACTTCATCAAAGAAAAGATTACAAATGATATCTAAGTCTATTTCATGTATCATCTAAAAAGCAGCTTGCTGATGTATTTACAAAAGGTTTCAGTAATCGGATTTTTCATATACTAGTTTGCAAGTTGGGCATGTGCGGCATCTTTGCACCAACTTGAGGGGGAGTGTTAACTAGCTAGATTTTTATTTATTCTATTTTATTAGAAAGATTTGTAATTAATATGCTTTCCTAGATTAGACATTTTAATTTTCCTAAATTAGACTTGTAATTTCTGTATAAATATTCACATGTGAAGTAAAAATTCATTCAAGGAAAATAAGAATTTTATTTTATAAATTCCATGAATAATGAGACAGATGAGAATTTTCTCCTACATAAGACATCAAAGGAAATTTGGGATGCTATGAGGGAGACATATTCAAGTTTTGAAAATACCTTAGAACTTTTTGAGATTGAAGCCAAGCTACATGATCTCCAACAAGGAGATCTTACTGTTACTTAATATTTCAACACCCTTACTCGCTACTGGCAACATCTTGACATGTTCAGAGTCCACACTTAGAAGTGCCTCGAAGTCACAGTTTTGTATAGGAAGATTGTGGAGCAAAAACGAACCTTTAAATTCCTTCTTGGTCTCGACAAAAATCTAGATGAAGTCCGAGGCAAAGTGATGGGAACCAAGCCTCTTCCAAGCATCCAAGAAGCTTTTTATGAAGTCCGGCGTGAAAAAAGCAAAAAGAAGGTCATGATGAGATCTCAAAATTCCACTCCAATCCTTAAAGGATTTGCCCTTGTAGCATAAGGACCACCACCAAACAACAATGAAAATCGGGAAAGGAAAGGGGAGACCTTAGTGTGATCACTGTCGCAAGCTTAGACATCTCAGGGAAACTTGCTGGAAAATTCATGGCAATCCTGCTGATTGGAAGGCATCAAGACTAACCAATGGCAAAGAAAGTTGTGTCAATATTGGAGCATCCTCAAATAACAACACAACCTCAACTGAATCAAGTCCCTTCACCAAAGAGCAATTGGAAGTTATACAGAAACTTTTCAACCAAAACATTGTCTCTTGGTCCCAACCTAACACCTCTGTGTCTGGAACCAACATGTTAGCATAGAAAGGTGATTCCTCATTGGCTCTTATGGTTGACAAATGGCACACAAAATCGTGGATTATTGATTCTGGATCATCAGATCACATGACAGGAGATTTAACAGCATTTTACAAATACAGTCCATCCTATAGCAACTCTACAGTCCGAATTGCTGATGGTTCATTATCCAAAGTTAAGGGAATTGGTTCAGTCAAGATTACTAAGAATCTGACTTTAAATTCTGTTCTGCATGTTCCTTGTTTGGACTAAGAATCTGCTTTAAATTTCGTTCTCCATGTTCCTCGTTTGGACTGTAATTTACTTTCCATTAGTAATTTAACTCGTGATATGAATTGTGTAACTAAGTTTTTCCCAAACTTGTATGAATTTCAAGAATTGGAATCGAGGAAGACGATTAGCAATGATGAGATGTGTTCAGGACTTTATCTCCTCAAGGACTATACTTCTTGAAGAAGATAAGCTCAACCCGCAAGTGGTGTTTGTTTTAATAGTCAGTTTGTTTTAAATTCCACTATCAATAAAGATAGTGAAATTATGTTGTGGTACTATCGTCTTGGCCATCCTAATTTTGTGTATTTAGAAAAACTTCTTCCTTCAAAGTTTATCAATAAAAATCCAAAATATTTTAAATGTGAAATTTGTTAATTCTCTAAGAATATACCCGTAATACTTATCCCAATCATTTATACAAACCATCTCATCCATTGGCCATGACTCATAGTGGTGTGTGGGGTCCTTCAAGGGTAAAAAATATAACAAGAACTCGATGGCTCGTATCATCTATTGATGATCACACTAGGTTGACTTAGATATTCCTCATGAAAGAAAAATCAGAAATATGTCAAATTTTTCAAAATTTCAACATTATCATACAAACTCAATTCCAGAGCAAGATTTAGGTCTTAAAAACTAACAATGCCAAAGAGTACTTCAAATCCGTTACGGGTTCTTATCTCCTAGAACAAGGCATAGTTTACTTAAGTTCCTGTGTTGATACTCCCCAACAAAACGGGGTAGCAAAAAAGAAAAAAACAGACATTTACTTGAGATAGCCCGATCTCTCATGTTTTCACATATTCCAAAATTTTTCTAGGGAGAAGCTATCCTTACATCCACATACCTCATCAATAGAATGCCATCCAAAGTTCTTAAATTTCAATCTCCCTATCACGTCTTCCTTCAGCAGTTTCCACATACTAAAATCATCACATCATTAGATCCAAAAGTGTTTAGGTGCTTAGCTTTTGTTCATATACACCAGCAAAACTACAGCAAGTTGGATCCAAAATCCATCAAGTGTATCTTTCTTGGTTATTCCTCAAATCAAAAAGGCTAAAAATGTTATTCTCCCACTACTTTAAAATTCTACAACTCAATGGATGTGACCTTTGAACACCAATCCTACTACTCCAAAACTAAAATTCAAGGGGAGAACTTGAGGGAACATCAGCTTTGGAAGCCTCACCCCAATCATTCAATCCAACCTCTTGATCCTCCATCACCTTCACTGCAGCCCTCTGTCAAGTCATTTCAACTTGATTCAATCATCCATCCTCTCATCCTTGATACACAAACAGAAAGTCAACCACCACCAACTCCAGTTTTATCTATTCCTAACCAGCCAAAATCACCACAAACTGCGAATAAGGAGCTTCCTGTCTATGTTAAGAGGCAAAGGGCTATTATAGGGATGGAACTCTCAACTCCTCTCACACTTGTCTAAGAGCTTGAACCGAGTCTAAGACCTGCTCAAACTCACTCTAGTAAGGGAAATTCTAATCCTGAGACTAAAAGTATCATTGATGACTTTGATATGTCAATTGCTTTGAGAAAGGGTGTAAGAACTTGTACATAGCATTCTATTCAAAAGTTTATCTCATATGTTAAATTATCTCCTTCCTATCAAGTGTTTGTTTTGACTCTTAACAATGTGTAGGTCCTTAACTCTATTCAAGAAGACCTAAAAATACATAATGGAAAACGGCAGTCTACAAAGAAATCAGAGCCTTAGAGAAAAATGGCACATGAGTGATCTCAGAACTTCCTCCAAGAAAGAAGCCTGTTGGTTGTAAGTGGATTTTTATCATTAAACATTAGGTTGATGGTAGTATTGAGAGACTAAAAGCCTGTCTTGTTGCTAAGGGCTTTACTCAGTCTTATGGAATAGATTACCAAGAAACATTCGCTCTAGTGACCAAATTCAACATTATCAGAATTCTTCTCTCTCACAACAAGCCTAGATTGGTTGTTACACCAACTGGACATAAAGAATGCTTTTCTAAATGGTGATTTGGAAGAAGTAGTTTACATGGAGATACCCCTTCGATTGGAAGCTTCATCCAATAGCAACCAAGTGTGCAAACTTAGAAAATCTCTATACAAGCTCAAGCAATTTCCTCATGCTTGGTTTGATAGATTTGCAAAGACAATTATGAGGTATGGATACACCCAATGTCAAGCTAATCACACACTCACTATAAAATTCTCTCTAGAAAAGAAAACAGCCCTACTAATTGTGTATGTAGATGATATCGTTCTAATGGGAGACTATGAAGAAGCACTGCTAAGATTGAAAGGACTACTAGCTAAGGAATCTAAAATCAAAGAACTTGGTGATCTCAGATACTTTCTTGGTATGGAAGTAGCACGTTCCAAGAAAGGAATATTCGTCTCTCAACGTAAGTATGTTCTAGACTTACTAAAGGAGATGGGCATCCTTGGACATAAACTTGCTGACACTCCCATGGATCTAACCAAGAAGTTGGGAGCTAAGAAAGACAATACATCAGTTAACAGGGGGAGATATTAGAGACTTGTGGGACGTCTAGTCTACCTCTCACGACTTGATATTGGTTTTTCTGTTAGTGTTGAGTCAATTTATGAACAACCCAATAGAAGACCACATGGGAGCAGTAAAAAGGATTTATCAGGTATCTCAAGATGACACCAGGAAGAGGTCTATTATACAAAAGAATGAGAGTTGTGTAGTTGAAGTCTTCTCAGATGCAGACTGAGCAGGAGACATTTCAGACAGACGATCTACATCAGGATATCATTCCTATGTTTAGGGAAATCTCGTGACTTGCAGAAGCAAGAAGCAATGTATAGTCTCAAGGAGCAGCGCAGAAGCTAAATTTAGATCACTTGCTCTTGGTATCTATGAGGGCATATAGATACAAAGACTTCTTAGTGAACTTAAAGTATCAAGTGAAAAGCCTATGAAGATATTCTATGACAACCAAGCTACAATAAGTATTACGAAAAATCTAGTGCACCATGATAGGAAGAAGCATATTGAAATCGATTGACACTTCATCTCAAAAAAGATTGAGAAAGGAATTATGCAACTAATCTATACTCCTACAAAGTCTCAAACAGCAAATATTCTTACCAAAGCTCTTCCAAAAACTAACTTTAAAGAATTGAGTCACAAGTTGTGTTTGTACAACATCTACAATGCAACTTGAGGGGGAGTGTTAAAAATCTTCCAAAGTTGATATTCAAATTCTAGAGACCGAATAAGGAAAATTTATGGCTAATTGACAGCTATAGAATTTAGTCTTTTGAACTGTAATTTGATAGTTTTTGTTTCTTAATTTAGTTTCTTTCCTTTTTTAGATTAGAAAAATAGGTTATATATTGCTGTTGTACCAGTATATATGTTGTACTCTTGTATCATTTTGAATATTCTAAATACATTCAAAGTCTAAAAAAAAAAAAAAATTATTTCATAAAAACATTGCACTACATACTTCCAAAGACAACAAACCCATCTAGCCATTTTGATTTTTATTGATTTCCTTTCATATATCCCTCAATGTTACAGTTAAATTCCATAAGAATAACCATTGTAGTTGTAAGATGTTAGGAGCATTTTAGGGATATCTTTTTATAATAGGAAATAAAGATTATGTTACTAATTTTCTCCTTTTATGCAACTAAGAAAGAAGTGTTGAATTTATTATTATCTCTTTTTTAGAGAAAGGGTTTAAAGAAACTTTGCATAAATGCGCTACTATGATCAATATTATAGAAGTAAGATGTTATTTAGTAATATAAATAATTCAAGAGTCGTCTACAGTAATTGATGGGATTGGCGGAGGATTCTGTCAACTGAATTCTCAAACCTTGATCAACAAAATAATTCAGCTTATATTCTTGGAGGGGAATGGTGTTGGAATCATCTAGGTAATATCTTTTATAATAGGATATAAAGATTATATTGTTATCTGATAAAAATAGAGTTCAAATCTTATTCAAATTGATTATTCCACTAAGAGTTTATAAAATATAGAATAGTTACAATATTAATTAGAAAACTTTCCTAAAAAAATAACTTCCTAAACTATATCAGTACAATATCTATAAATAAATACATATAATCTCTAAAAAATAAATACCCCCCCTCAAGCTGGTGAATTGGAACTTCCCATTCCTAGCTTGGACACAATCCTCTCAAACGTTGAACTATTCAACCTTTTGGTGAGAATGTCTGCAAGTTGTCCGTGTGTTGATACATATGGAGTGCATATTAGGCCATTGTCCAATTTTTTCTTGATGAAATGCATGTCAATCTCAACGAGCTTAGTTCGATCATGTTGAACTGGGTTTTGAGCTATACTTATTATTAACTTATTATCACAATAGAGCTTCATTAGCCCAACCCAATTAATCTTAAAGTCTTCAAGGATAATTTTCAACCATAGTATTTCACATGTCTTGTGCTATTGCATGAAATTCTGCCTCAACGCTAGACCGTACAACCACACTTTGTTTCTTACTTTTCTATGTCACTAGATTTCCTCCAATAAAAGTGCAATACCCTATTGTTGATTGCCTATCAACAATAGATCCTACATAATCTGCATCAGTGTAGGCTTCAAGAGTTATGTCATTATCTCTTTCAAACAAATTCCCCCTTCCTGGTGTTCCTTTGAGGTACTGTAGAATCCTCGATACAACTTGTAAATGAGTCTTTCTTTGGCTATGCATGAACTGGCTTATCAAGCTTACTACATAAGTTATATCAGGTCTAGTATGAGACAAGTAAATGAGTTGTCCAATAAGACGCTGATACATTTCTCTGTTTACTATGGCATCTTCTTCTAAATTTCCTAGTTTATGATTCAGGTCTATAGGGGTATTTGCTGGTTTACATGCAACTTGACCTGTCTCTTTAAGCAAATCAATCACATACTTCAGTTGCGATATTAAAATCCCCCTTTTTGAATGAACAACTTCAATTCCTAGGAAATACTTTAATCTCCCCAATGTCTTGATCTCGAACTCTTTAGCTAGGCATTGACTCAAAACTTCTTGTTCTCTTTCATCATTTCCAATCAAAATGATGTCATCCACATACAATAGTAAGGCTGTCATCCCTCCTGAAGCTGAGCGTTTAATGAACAAAGTATGGTCTCCTTGACTTTGTTTGTATCCTAAAGCTAACATAACTCTAGAAAATCGCCCAAACCATGCCTAAGAAGAATGTTTTAGACCATATAAAGCTTTATTCAACTTACACACTGTATCAATACTCATATTTTTCCCGTACCTAGGTGGGACTCCCATATAAATCTCATCCTCTAATTCTCCAATTAGAAATATATTTTTCACATCAAACTATTGTAACTCCCACCCAAGGTTAACAGCTAGGGACAAAATGACTCTCATTGTGTTCATCTTTGCAGTTGGCGCAAAGGTTTCCAGATAGTCAATTCCATAAGATTGTGTGTATTTCTTAGCTACTAACCTTACCTTATATCTCTCAATCAACCCATCAGCCTTATATTTTATTGTATAGACCTATTTGCAACCTACAAGCCTCTTTCCTGTTGGCAATTTGACCAGTTCCCAAGTCCTATTTTTCTCAAGAGCCTCCATTTCAATTTCCATGGCTTGCTTTCATTTTTCATCAAATAATGCCTCAGACAGGGTAGTAGGAAGGGTGACGGTGTTAAGGTTGACAAGAAAGGCTCTGTAGTTAAGGGAGAATTTTTGGAAAGAAAGGTAGTGTAACAAAGGGCATAGTGGTCTTTTTGTGCATTCTCTTTTTTCTTTCCTAAGGGTAATTGAAAGGTTCTAATCATCATCATTATTTTGTGGTTCAATTTCACTTTGCAAAGCTGGACAATCAGAAATTGTTACTTCATTTAAAGGACTCGAGTCAGATTCTTGAACTTGCACAAATTCTAGAATTTGAATGTCCCTTTTTTGTCTTGAGTATACCAAGTTCTTACCAAATCGCATGTCTTCAAGAACAAATTTTTCAAGGTTAGAAACATGTGAGCTAGTAGCTAGAGACTCAACTAATGTGGACTCAATAGGTGTGGGTTGAGAGGATTGAGTTGGCAGAGAAAGATCGCTCAACTCGAAGAAAACTCTCCAAACTCACCTTATCTTCCCTAAAGCTCTCCCCTTGAATATAAGGTTGGGTGAAATATGCTTTTTGCTCACAAAAAGTGACATCTCTTGATACAAAAAAATTCTTAGATGGAGGATGATAGCACTTATATCCTTTTTGAGTTGAGGAATATCCCAAAAAAACACACTTTAGGGCTCGAGGATCAAATTTCCCTCTGTTTTTATTATGGACATGAACAAATGATACACACCCAAAACTGCAAGGTGTAGGATGATCTGTGATGGACAAATTTGGATAGAAAGAAGAAAGTACTTCCATTGGACTCTTGAATCCTAATACTCAAGTGGGAAGTCTATTAATAAGATATGTGGCTGTGAAAACAAGTTCCCTCCCAAAAATGTTTTGGAATACATTTTTGGAACAACAATGCTCGTGTTTGATCTAAAAAATGTCCATTTTTCCTCTCAGCCACCTCATTTTGTTGTGGTGTTTTGACACATGAAGATTCATGAATTATTCTCTTTTTTACAATAAGGAGTTATGATTTGATTAAAATAATCCCAAGCATTATCAGATCTTAGTCTTTTAATACTCACGCCAAACTGATTTTTAATCATTGAAAAGAAATTAAGGAACACAGAGCTAACATTAGATTTATGCGTGAGCAAGAAAACCCAGGTGACTTAAGTACAATCATCAATGAAAGTTATAAACCATTGTGCTCCAGAAACGTTAAAAATAGTGGAGGGACTCCAAATATCTGTATGAATAAGATAAAAAGGAAAAGTACTTCTTTTATTACTTATTGGAAAAGGTACACACTTGTGTTTAGCAAACTCACACACCTCACAATGAAGACTCAATGTCAAGTTTAGAAAACAATGAAGAAAATAAAACTTTAAAAACCCTAAAAGATGGATGACCTAAATAGCAATGATAAAGAAAGGCTCTTTCTTTATTGGATAAGATAGATTCAGACATGAAAGAATGAGAAAATCTGTTTTTGAAATCGCTCGCTTTAGTTGACTTTTCAAGGCAACAAAGACCATCATGTTCTTTAGCAAGTCCAATCATCCTCCCCGAATCATTTTCCTAAAATATACAATAATTATTGTACAATATCACCTTGCAAGACAAATCTTGTGTGAGTTTCTGTATAGAAATAAGATTGGTGGATAATTCGGTAACATGGAGGACATTTTTTAAGGTTATGGATGAGTTGATTCGAACATCTCCTATACCAACTACAGTTGCTAGGGTTCCATCTGCAATGGCAATTTTCTTATTACTTGGACATAAAGTGTGGAAAAATATTTGGAAGAGTGGATCATGTGGTCGGTAGCTCCTGAATCCATGATCTAAGAGTGTTATAAGGGTGTTTCTAAGACATTAAAACCAAATGAAAGAAGCTTCTCACCTGAATATGGCAAAGAACAAATACCTGAAGGTTTCTCCATATTACTAAGGAAGGATCTCACCCCTTCAATCTCCTCTTGATTTAAACCGGTTGGCTCCTATCGGTTCTCTTCCTTTGTTGATTCAACTGCAATGTGAGCCTGTCTTGGGCCATGAGGTGGATACTTTTCTACCCCTACTCATGACTTGAAGGTTTCCTGTGTAATTTCCAGCATTTTTCCTTATAAGTGCACCATAATTCTTCTCGATTCAAGCTCTTGAATTGAACATTTTTTACAGCTTCAAAACTAATATTTCTTTCTACTCCTCCTGAACTAGTTTTGGCATTTTTAGCTATCATGGCCGAGCCATCTATGGGAGAAGACTTAAGCATTAGAATCCTCCTACTTTCCTCACCCCTAATAATGGCTACTACCTCATTAAAGCATGAAACCTCCTGTTTTCCAAAAATTTGAATTCTGACTTGATCAAATTCAAGATTCAAACCAACAAGGAAATCATAAACTCTATCATGTTCGATAAAATTCTTGAGAATTGCAGCATCTTCTAAACACCTAGTCTAAATCACCCTATAGTGATCAAGTTCTTGCCATAGGGATTTTAGTTTATTAGCATACTTATCACTGTTTTGTTTCCTTGTTTTATAGCCATAGTGTTAACCTTCACCTCATATACCTAAGTTGCATCTTTAGCCTTTGAATATGTTTGTTGGATTGCATCCCAAATATCCTTAGCTGTGGCCATAAACATCACTGTATCACTTATCTCAGGGATCATAGAGCTTCATAACTGTTATAGGCTGTAAATTAGCTAAATTAGGATACGGTTATTATTAGATATATATATTAGTCTTAAATAGAAATTTAGTTTCCTTTTTTAGTTTATTAGAACTTGTATATATATGTAACCTATGAATCAATGAATACATACAATTTTCTCTCCTTACAATTACATGGTATCAGAGCCAAGTGAAGGGAATTAAAAAAAAAAAAAAAAAAATCGTGAATATCATAGAGCAAGAGAGAGAGTGGGTTTTCTGAGGATGCCTGTTTTTTGACACCACCAGCCTAGGAAGACGTGCCACCCGCCGATTAGGGCATTTGGAAAATTCGGCCCCAGAATTCCACGCTCGTGAAGTACACGCGCCGCCACAGCACTCGTCACCGATCTCACGCGCCGGTGCGTGAGGGCTCGTGTAGCACCGATTCGATCGCCGCTTTCACCGATCGCCTCGCCTGGTCATGTATAGCCCAGGTTTGTAGTTTGTTTGCTTAATAGATATTTGGGTACGGGTTTGTTTGCTTCGATTTGCGATCCTCTTGTCGGATTGTTGTCTGTCGGTGTTAATTTGTCCGCTGTTGATGATTAATTCGTCGTCTGTTGGTGTTAATCTGGTATGTTTGGGCATTGTGGTTGTGATTTGGCACGTTTAGTAATTAGAATTACTGTTGGTGTTAGTGTGGTGCGTTTGCCGGCAGTGGGTTGACCTACAAATCTACTAGTATTAATTAGTTACTGTTGGTGTTTATTTTATTAGCGCACAAATCTGTTGGTATTTGTTCTGTTAAATCGGTGGGCTGATGCACATTGAATCCAGTTCATCTGTTTGTTCTGTTGGAGGAATTTGGGTTAAAATCATAAGTGAGAAAGTGGACAACAAATCTGTTGTTATGTCGGATGTGGTACCTGTAATGTCAAAAATTATAGAACATAAACTTAATGGGTCTAATTATTTGGATTGGAGTAAAACTGTGAGGCTTTACCTGCGTAGTATTAATAAGGATGCTCATTTGACTGAAGATCCACCTACAGATGATAGTTCCAAGCAAACTTGGCTTAGAGAAGATGCTCGATTATTCCTGCAAATACGGAATTCTATTGATAATGAAGTAGTTGGGTTAATTAATCATTGTGAATTTGTTAAGAAATTAATGGAATATTTAGATTTCCTGTATTCTGGAAAGGGAAATGTTTCTCGTATTTATGAAGTTTGCAAGGCCTTTTATCGTGCTGAGAAACATGATAGGTCTCTAATGAGCTACTACATGGATTTTAAACGGACTTATGGAGAACTTAATATGTTATTACCTTTTAGTCCTGATGTGAAAGTTCAACAGGCTCAAAGGGAGCGGATGGCTATGATGAGTTTTTTGGCAAGGCTTCCAGCTGAGTTTGAAGCAGCTAAATCTCATATTCTCTCTGGGTCTACGATCTCATCCTTACAAGATATATATAGTAGGATTCTACGTACAGAGAATACTCAATCTATTCAGTTTGGCAGTGCTCTTGTAAGTCGTCGGTATGAGTATAAAGCTAGCAGACAACAGTACAGGAGTAGTAGTAGTAGGGGGGTTGATACCCGGGGACAGAGTTCTAGGACAATTATATGTCATTATTGTCATAAGCCAGGGCATATGAAGCGTGATTGTAGAAAACTACAGAGTCGGAATCAGGGATTTCGATCAGCACAGGTTGCCTCTTCCAGTGATGCATCTAGAAAATCTATCACAGTTTCTGCAGATGACTTTGCCAAGTTCTCACAGTATCAGGAATCATTAAGGACTTCATCTACTCAGGTTACTGCCATCGCTGAATCAGGTAAACCAAACACGTGTCTTCTCTCTTCGTCTTCCAAATGGGTCATTGACTCTGGCGCCACAGACCACATGACAGGTAATCCCAGTCTGTTATCTACTTTTCAATCTCGTACCTCCTGCTCTCTTGTCACTTTAGCTAATGGCTCAACATCCAATGTCCTTAGGACTAGCACAGCAAATCCGACTCCATTAGTTCCATTGTCCTCAGTCTTTAAACTTGCCTGATCTATCATTTAATTTAATTTCTGTCAGTAAACTCACCCGTTCACTTAACTGTTGTCTCATTCTTTCCTTACTATTGCCTTTTTCAGGATCTTATGACGAGGAAGACTATTGGTAAAGGACATGAATCCGGGGGGCTCTACATACTAGACACCGAGATACCAAAGTCTGTTGCTTGCTTTGGAGTTGTAACCCCTTTAGAAGCACATTGCCGATTAGGTCATCCATCTCTCTCTTTGCTGAAGAAACTTTGTCCTCAGTTTCACGGTTTGGAGTCCTTACATTGTGATTCATGTCAGTATGCAAAACATCATCGTGTTAGCTTAAGTCTTAGAGTTAATAAACGAGTAAATGCTCCTTTTGAGTTAGTCCATTCAGATGTATGGGGTCCTTGTCCAATCACATCTAAAACTGAATTTAAGTATTTTGTTACCTTTGTTGATGATTATTCTCAAGTGACTTGGTTATATTTAATGAAGAATCGTTCTGAGTTGTTTTCTCATTTTTGTGCTTTTTCTACTGAAATTAAAACTCAGTTTAATGTTTCTGTCCAAGTGTTGCGAAGTGATAATGTTAAAGAGTATTTATCTGAATCTTTTCAATCCTACATGATTAAGAATGGCATTATTCATCAAACTTCTTGTATAGATACACCATTTCAAAATGGTGTTGCTGAGAGAAAGAATAGACATTTGCTTGAAACTACTAGGGCTTTGTTGTTTTAAATGCACGTCCCTAAACACTTCTGGGCTGATGCAGTGTCGATAGCTTGTTTTTTAATTAATCGAATGCCCTCAGTTATTCTGAATGGTGAGACTCCTTATCATACTCCTTTCCCGACAAAATCTTTGTTTCTGATTGAACCCAAAATATTTGGTTGTACGTGTTTTGTTCGGGATGTGCATCCCCAAGTTACAAAACTTGATCCTAAGTCATAGAAATGTATTTTTCTTGGGTATTCTCGTGCTCAAAAGGGATACAGATGCTATTGTCCTAGCCTTGATAGGTATTTGGTATCGACTGATGTTACTTTTCGTGAAGATATCCCTTTCTCTCCACCCTTCAATCATATAGGCCAGGGGGAGGATGATGATCTGTTAATCTATACAGTTACATCCACCACTTCTACTCCTGAACCACCGCTTCAGGTTTACTCTCGCAAGCAACGTGTTTCTGAGCCAACTCCTGAGGCATGTCCTGAACCAGCTTCCTCATCATCAGATTTAATCTTAAGAGACGATCTTCCTATTGCCCTTCGTAAAGGTAAACGTCAGTGTACTTATCCTATTTCTTCTTTTGTGTCCTATGATCATCTGTTAGCTTCCTCTTGTTCTTATTGCATCTATTGATTCTATCTCCCTTCCTAAAACCGTTCATGAAGCTTTGTCACATCCAGGATGGCGTAGTGCAATGGTAGAGGACATGAATACCCTTGATCAGAATGATACTTGGGATTTGGTACATTTACCTACAGGGAAAAAGGCCATTGGCTGTAAATAGGTTTTTACTGTTAAAGTAAATCCTGATGAATCGGTTGCTCGCTTAAAAGCTCGTCTTGTTGCTAAAGGATATGCTCAAACTTATGGAATAGATTATTCTGATACTTTTTCTCCTGTTGCTAAGTTAACATCTGTCAGGTTATTTATCTCCATGACTACAGTATATGATTGGTCTCTACATCAGTTAAATATCAAGAATGCTTTTCTGCATAGGGATCTTCACGAAGAAATTTATATGGAGCAACCTCCAGGGTTTGTTGCTTAGGGGGAGTCAGGAAATGTTTGTCATCTTCGTAAGTCTTTGTATGGTTTGAAACAGAGTCCCCGTGCTTGGTTTGGAAAATTTAGCCAAGCAATTGAGAAATTTGGGATGCAGAAAAGCAAATCTGATCATTCTGTTTTTTATAGACGATCTACGGCTGGTATTATTCTGTTAGTAGTATATGTGGATGATATTGTTATAACTGGCAATGATACTATAGGTATTTCAACTCTCAAATCCTTTCTTCAAAGTCAATTTCAAACAAAGGATTTAGGAATGTTGAAATATTTCTTGAGTGTTAAGGTAATGAGGAGTAAGAAATGAATTTTTCTATCACAAAGAAAACATGTACTTGACTTGTTGTCTGAAACAGGAAACTTGGGTGCTAAACCATGTAGTACACCAATGGTTCCTAATTTGCAACTGACAAAGGAGGGAGAGTTGTTTGAGGATCCTAAAAGATATAGACGAATGGTTGGAAAATTGAATTATCTTACGGTAACTCGACCGGATATTGCATATTCAGTCAGTGTTGTGAGTCGATACATGTCATCTCCAACAGTTGATCATTGGACTGCTGTAAGGCAGATCTTGTGTTATTTAAAGGGAGCACCTGGATGTGGTATCTTGTATAAGAATCATGGTCATGCTAGTATTGAGTGTTTCACATATGCTGATTAGGCAGGGTGTAACGAGGACAGGAAATCTACTTCAGGGTATTGTGTTTTTGTTGGTGGAAATTTGGTTTCATGGAAAAGTAATAAGCAAAATGTTGTATCTCGATCTAGTGCAGAAACAAAATATAGAGCTATGGCATAATCAGTATGTGAAGTAATGTGGATATATCGGCTGCTAAATAAAGTCGGATTTAACATCTCACTTCCTGCAAAACTATGGTGTGATAACCAGGCTACTCTTCATATTACCTCGAATCCCGTGTTCTATGAACGAACTAAGCACATCGAGATTGATTGTCATTTTGTTCGGGAGAAAATTCAGCAAGGGTTAATTTCTACTGGGTTTGTGAAAACTGGAGAACAATTAGAAGATCTTCTCACAAAAGCTCTAAACGGGGCTCGGGTTGATTATCTATGTAACAAGCTGGGCATGATTAATATCTATCTATGCTCCAGCTTGAGGAGGAGTGTTATAGGCTGTAAATTAGCTAAATTAGGATACGGTTATTATTAGATATATATATTAGTCTTAAATAGAAATTTAGTTTCCTTTTTTAGTTTATTAGAACTTGTATATATATGTAACCTATGAATCAATGAATATATACAATTTTCTCTTCTCCTTACAATTACAATAACCATGCCATGATCATAGAATCCTCATCCCATTTCTCAAATAATGGGTCACCTAGTTGTGGTCTAATTCCAGTGAGATGACTTATTTTCCCTTTTCCTTTCAAAATGGTTCAAATTAATTAAGACCATTTCAAATAGTTCTTCCCATCCAAACTATACACAACTTGAATGTGCCGTAATTCTTCAGGTTGTTGAAAACGATTTCCATCCTCTATAGTTCAAGTAACGTGATCAGATTGTGCTATAATTTCAGACATCACGACTAGATCAACACGCTAAGCACACCAAGCCAAACACACTAAAACCTCTCGCACAATCAAGTAGCACACAAAGTCAAAGCTGCCCTCTCACACAGAATGCAGAAGATGTCCAGCAACCTTAGCAATGTTGCTTAAACAATAGAAGATGACTAGAAGGCAGAAGATGGAACATAGATTCCGATGACCCTAGCAACTCCAGCAACCAACAAAAACATTGCTGGAACATGGAACACAATGCCGATGAAGATGTAACACAGATTCCAATGACCCTAGCGACTTCGGCAACCAACAAAAACGTCGCTGGAACACGGAACACAACGTCAACGAAGATGGAACACGGATTCCTAGTGACCCTAGTGACTCCAGCGACCAACAAAAACGTCGCTGACCTAACCTAAAAAACTAACGCCAAAAATTGACGCACCACAGTGGTTCTTGTAAGTCATGGGTCCACAGGTTCGGTTCCTACCAAGCATTGATGAGAATGAGAAAAAATCCGACGACCCAACGCAGATAAGAGTTGATCGGGGTTAAAAAACAACTTTAAGTGAGTCAACAATAACAAAGGAATTCCGACGATGAAGGCTGAAGAAATTAGGTTCCGACAATGAAGGCCAAAAAATTCCAATTTTGTACTCCCTAAAGCTCTGATACCATGATACATATAGAGTTCAAATCTTATTCACATTGATTATTCCACTAGGAGATTATATAACATAGAATAGTTATAATATTAATTAGGAAACTTTCCTAAAAATAATTTCCTAAACTATATTTATACAATATCTAAAAATAAATACATGTAATCTCTAAAAAATAAATACATATATTTTTTCTATATTATCTAAATTCTAATTTTATGAATCCTTGAAGATATTGTTGGATTTATTGTTATTTCTTATTTAGAGAAAGGTATAATTCATACGCTTGTACAAATGCACTACCATTATGAGTAATAATACAAGTAAGAAGTAGTTCAGAAATTAGTCTATATAATTTACGAATATTCTAAAATAGTTTATTATAAGTGTTTCCCAAATGGGGCATCAAACCCTAATCTACTATAGGTTCCGTCAAGAAAGGATTGAATGTTAACAAAGGCAAATCAATGGCCCATTGACTAGATTCCAAACAAGGCTTATAACATAAGAGTTTGACTTTCATATTGAAAATTGAGTTCTCTTTAATCTTTCCTCTTGCCCTCATGTCTTCTCTCCCTCTCTCTTCTCTCTTCTGTTTAATTAAAATTTCAAATGGCCGTAACTTTACTTTGTTGCTGTCTAATAATTACCACCCAACAAATTGAATTCCACCAATTGCATGGCATATGTTCTTGGGGAGGTTCTAACAGTAATAGCTTGTCTTATACTAGAGAGAATCATGGTAATAGTTGTTTCCACTATTCTTTTCAAGTTGAGAAGGGGGAGTTAGTGAAGTTAAACAAGACTGGAATGGGCATAGCAACATGTATTGATGTAACCAACAAGATTGGAACGGGCAGAGGAACATGTATTGATGTAACCAATTGGCTAATGCTTCCAGGTTGATGCGATGTATTCCACCAGTTGACTGAAGACAAACATCCTTAAAAATAAAGAAGAAAGCTCCTGAGAGATATTGATTACCAGTTTTTAAATACTAACCAAAAGATCCCATGGAGAACAAATTGCAACAGCGCCAGCAACAGGAACATTTTCTCCATGCTCACCAAGATATTTTACCTGAAAGACATAATCCAAATTTATGTATATAATTATTGTAGCACATATGAGAGATTATTACCCATTGGCACTACAGGAAAAAGAGGGACACAATATCTCTAAAGTGCCCACATTACAAAGCCAGTCTGAGAAGATATCAACTCAACACAGTTAAATCAGAAATAAGAAAGTATCATAATTGTTATGTGGCTGTATAGTTTTAGAATATGCTCAAGCAACTACGTTGCTGTTTGTAGTCTCTCCATGAACTAAATCCCAGATGTTTATCTGAGGATCGTTCTCATTTCAGTCAATAAGTGAAGGTGCAAATACTACTACAAGTGGGGAAAATGATGACTTCATTCATATTTAGAAAATACAAAACAGATTCTTAAAAGCACTGCTCATCATGTCTCCTGTTGTTAGACGGACATAAAGCACTACTCAAATTTAGAAAATAAAATACAGATTCTTAAAAGCACTGCTCATTATGTATCCTGTTGTGAGACGGACATAAAGCACTACTCAAATTTAGAAAATACAATACAAATTCTTAAAGAGCTGTAGGTTACTCGGCTAGATAAGAATACAAAACCAAAAAGGTAAGGATAGCTAACTTCTAGAGATACTTAACTATTAGATAGCTAATTTCTAGACATATTCTAACTGCTAGATATACAAGGAGATATGGGTAGATTTACAAGACACATAAGATACAAATAAAATCAGACAACAAATAAATGCTTCGGCCATTTGCCACCTTGGCTGTAATCAATTAAGATAATACAAAAGCAATCAGAGGTACATAGAACATGAAACTGGAAGCATTTACAAGGTCCAAGTCTTTTAAATACTTGATGAATTTCATTAGATAAATATTTGCATTTGGATCAGAATGCCCTCGGCTTAGGATTAAAGCTATAGGCCAAGATATGAAAATGAAGATCAAAATTGAAAGCATTGCTGCGGCATGTAAAGCGTTGTACCAAACTCCAGAAATTTCTACAAGTCAGGTAATTACTATAATGTATATATATTACCGTATTTGTATAGTTTATTTTTATAAGAATCTTTTCTTGACCACCGTGTAAGTATTACCTCATATACAAGATTTGTAGTCATACCTTACAATTATTTCTCTCATGCTTTAATAATACATGTTCTTTAATTTGTACACGGACAAAAACCCTAATCTCAAATTTATCAATTAATTAATTTTTTCTCTCTCATCACTGCTGGCATTCAACCTAATGGCCAGCCTTTGTCATCATCCGCTGTTGATCTCTGTATTTCCAGTAATGCCAACAGCACCATGGAGACCAAGTCAACAGCAACCACCATACCAGCGAGCACCACCCCGGCAACCACCCCACTGGTAACCACCACACTGCCAGAACAGTTGAACCTGTTGTCATAGACCCTACACAAACCCTAACCAACCAAACTCTACCCCTTCTTCAACCTGACCCAAATGTCACCTGCCATGGCACCACCGTCGCACTCTCAATTCTCCCCAGCACTTGACCACCTGACCCCTGCCCATTCAGCCTTCCCGCCTAACCCAAACTGAAACCCCATCACTCACCACCAACCATGCCTGGATCTCCATCGACTCCTTCCCTCCTCTCCTGCCCTCCATCTCACCTCTAATCCTAAACCTTACCCAATACACACCATCCTCTTCCACTCCTCACAACTACAACCCTCTCTCTTTACCACATCTTTCACCCATGTACCTCACTGTCCAACACCCCACACATTCATCGCAGCTGCCACACAGTTACACTTCCACTGGCACCCCTTCCTCAGTCTAGACAACCCCTCCCCTGACCATAAACATTCTCTCTGCCACTCCTTTTTCTCAGGATGAATCCCATTCTCCATCCCTCATACCTGCTCTCACACCCAACAATGTCTCAAATGTGGTTACTATCGAACTCTCCATCAACAACTACCAACTACGGTCATAATTGATGACCTCTTTTCTCATCACCATAGACCTTTCCAAAAATGTTGATGGTCCAACCATAGAACCTTCTCATGAAATTCTCCTACTTACTAGTGCTCTTCCACTACCACACCTAGACCATAGTCATTGGCTTCGGATCAATCATATGGTCCAAGCATCTCTACTAGCCACAATCTCCACCAACATTCTTATGGAGATTCATGACACTTTAGCTGCCTATGACATCTGGACCTCTCTCAAGCAATGCTGCCTTGAGAATTCCATGGTTAGAAAAATGGAATTGAAACAACAGCTCTTAGCCCTTTGCCTCAACAACACCACTACATCTCACTATCTCCACATGTTAAAAGCCATTGCTAATCAGCTCACCACCATCAACCGACCTCTCAGTTTAACAGACAACATTACTCATGTCTTTTGCAATCTTCCTCACAAATATGACGCCTATATCACCACCCCAACTCATTCCTTGGTTCCCCTCACATTCGACTAGGTTCGTGCCAAGTAGCTCAGTTAAGAATAATGGCTCAAATACCATGACACCCTAATGCCACCATCTCAATATGTATAGCTCTTAACACTCAAATCACCTCTTGCACCCTTAAGGGTCGAGGTTGTAATTATGGCTGCCCTAAAAACTAAGGGCACAGTCATTCTTCCACAGCTACTCAGAGTGGTTTTCAATGCCCACCTTGGCACTCCAACTCCTCGAAACATAACTCCTCTAGTCAGAGACAACCTCCTCCACCAAACATTGCCTCCCACTCTACACATTCAACTTGGCTAACTTGTCAAATTTGTGACAAGCTGGATCATTTAACCCTTCAATGTCATCATGATTTAACGAATACTACATGGATGTGTCCCAGTCTTTCATTGCCTTGTCACTCAAAAGAATCAAAAAATGTTGTCTACTATCTTGACACTAGTGCTATGAAGTACACACCACATGACCCTGAATGCAAATATACTCACTAACTTCACCTCTTATGTTGGTTCTGATATGGTACTTATAGGTAATGGTGCATCACTATCCATATCTTGCACATGCAATCTCATAGTTCACACTTATGGTGGTAACTTTCCTCCCTTAGACACAATCTTCTGTCAATCATAAAACTGTATCAAGATAATCATTGCACTATCACTTTTAACAACTCTCTCATTTTTGTTAAGGACTCCCAAATAAGCACAATCCTCCTTCAATATTTGACTAGGTGTTCACCATATCCCATCACTCTACATCAAGTTCAACCTCCCCAGTCTTGCCTTATGTCAACTGTCCCTAGAGAAATTAGGCATTCCTGTTGCGTCGGCCTCACACCAACATCCTCAATAAGCTAACTCAATGTGAGGCCATTCAATTCAAGTCTTCCTAAGCATCTACTAGCCCCTGTGAATCCTATTGCATTGTAAAATTCACTCATCTCCCATTTCAACAATTGTCTCATAGAGCTCAAAAGCTTCTAGATTTAATTCATTTTGTTGTATGGCAATCACCCATTACATCCAATCTAGAATTTTGTCATTATGTAATTTTTATAGAAAATTGTACTAGATACTTATGGATTCTACCAATGTATAATAAAAATGAAGTTTTGTCTCATCTTTAGCACTTCAAAGTTTTAGTTGAAAATAATTTTTCTAACTGTATCAAATCTTTTATAGATAGCGTAGTGGTGAATTTATTAACAAAGCTCTAATTAATTTCTTGCATGAGTATGGCATGCGCCTTCAACTATCCCATCCCTATACTCCCCAACATTACCAAACACAAACACCACCATATCATTGAACTAACCCACACTATCCAACTACATGCTAACCTCCCCTCCTCCGTTGGTGTTGATGAGGCCTTGACTACCATCTACATCATTTACCGACTTCCCTTAATCACGCTTGATCATAAATCACCTTTGAACTCCTTCACAATGTGCCAAAAAACTATCAACTCCTTTGCATGATTAGGTGCCTCTACTTCCCCAACATGATAACCCAAGCTTTAAACAAACTTTTGCCTTATTCCACTCCATGTATCTTCATTATCTATTCAACCCAACACAGAGGCTACCACTGTCTTGACCCTACCTCTAGTTTGGTTTACATAAGCCATCATGTGGTCTTCAATGAATCTAGCTTGTGTCATCCTTTAGCCTTACCACTTAGCTCAATGCCTTCTCTCCCACCTTTACCTTCACCATACCCACTTACATCTCTCAAACACACCTGTGCTCACCTAGCTCTTGACCCCCTTTCCACACCCCACTCCCATCCTTTCTTAAGCTTTCATACTCCAACACTATGAACATCAATGACTCCTACATCGCTTCCTCTTTCCTTAATCCCATTAATCCTTGCCCACCAATCATCAATGCTTATCGTCGCACCAAAATTCATACCCAATCATCCCCTACCCTGCTGCATCAACCATTACATTAACAAATCAATTGGCTACTCCCTCCACCTAATCAACACAACCACCTTTAGATTTACCCCTCCCAACCACCACTACCCTCTCAACCTCACAGCATTCCTTGTTACAGCCCACTCACTCCATGCATACATGTTCTAAATCCAATATCACAAAAACCACACACCATCCTCAACCTTCATATACACTTCTCTACTCTTGAGCCTCATCACTACACTACAGTCCTTCGTGACCCTACTTAGGCAGCAAACATGAGAGAAAAGTTTGACTCTCTTCTTAAAAACAAAACATGGATTCTGATTCCTTAAAACCCAAATCAAAACATTGTTGGTAGTACCTGAACATTTAGATTAAAACACAACATTAAGGGGCAAGTTGAGCACCACAAAGCTTGACTTATTGCCTAAGGATTCACTCAATGGGAAGGTATTGACTATATAGTAACATTTAGCCCCGTTATCAATCCTACCGCCATTCACTTTGTCTCCTCTCATTAGGACATATGGTAACTTGATGTCAAGAATTCTATTCTACATGGTCACCTCACTAAAACAACATTCATGAAACAACCCCAATGTTTTGCTCATCCCCAATATCCACATTATGTGTGTCAACTGAAAAAGTCATTCTATGGGTTAGAACAACCTCCTTGTTACCAGTTCCATTATTTCAACAGTTTTCTCTTACATTTAGGGTTTCATAAGAGCAAAGCTGACATATCTATGTTCATTTTCACTAAAGGCTCTAACACTCGTCTTTTTCCTTTATCTTGATGACATTATCTTTACTAACAGTAGCATTCCACTCTTTGATAACTAAATCTCAGTTCTCTCTTATCAATTTTCCATAAAAGACCTTGGTCCTCTACACTTCTTTCTTAGCATTTGAGTCACTCGCACTACTCAAGGTATCTACTTGTGTCAATCTCAGCTTATTCATGATCTCTTCAAATGTCATCACATGCATCTATCTAAACCAGTAAAACCCTCTGTTGCCTAAAAATTATCCTAAGGCTCATGGTTCCCCCTTATTACCAAACCCTACTGACTATTATAAGATTGCTCATGCATTTAATACCTCACAATTATCCAACTAGATATCAACTTTGCAGTCAATTATTTGAGTTAATACATGTAAAGTCCAACTACAAATCACATGCAGGTAGTAAAACATATTCTTTGATATCTTTGAGCCTTCCAATCATTCGCGCATCTCTAACTATCTTTGCTGATGTTGATTAAACTGGATGTCCTAACACTCATCACTCTACAATAAATTGTGCCATCTACCATGGTCATAACCTTATCTCATGGTAATCTAAGAAGCATCCCATTGTGTCTCAAAGTTCCATTGAGGCTAATTACAAAGCCCTAATTTATGCGATTGTAGAATCCACTTGGATCCATCATTTTGCTCGAGACAATGCACATACTTGATCCCTAACATATTATTCTATATAACTTTGGAGAAATCTATCTATTAGCAAACTCTATTCAACATGATCACATAAAGTACATCGACATTGAGTATCACTTTGTTGGAGAATTGTTTACTACTAGTCAATCAATGCTTGAACATACTCACTAATAATCTATATACATCAACCTTTCTTAATCATCATTTCAATCTCACATTGACTTTTACACCTTAAGATTAAGGTAGCATATTATTGTATATATATGTATTTTTTTGTTAATTCAGTAATTTCATTCAACCAAAAAGAGATTTACATCTGCAAAGCAGTAATTGGGCATTGCTCACTATCTAGAAACTTTTGTTAGGTGTAATAACCCCTAATTTATTTCAGTCTATATGTTGTATGTTATTTTCACTATTATCTCTTATTTGAATACATAAATATTTCAAAATAAGTCTAACTAAGCTATTTGTACTAGGGGTTCTTTACCCGAGACGAGTTGACTACAACCGCTAACGTTGATTTTCATTCTTCTATCTGCAGGATTGATGGGGCATTTGATAGAACATCTAATACTTGCTACTACAAAGTATGGGGTGTTGACCATCCCAACTTAAACATTACTTCTTTCCATGCTATTGATGAAAAGGAGCATTGGAAGAATAAATGTTGATGGTTTTCCATGCTTTGATTGCACAAGAAACATGTTTTTTGGTTTGTAACTTCCCACTAGTTCAGTTTATCAAGAGTGTATAACTTGTCATTAATTGCAAGTCATAAAATAAAACTATGTCTTGGTATGGATTTGTTATTCCATACTAATTTGGTCCAAGGCATAGTATTGCCAGTAAGCTTAAGTGTTAAACATGCACTATTGATAGTGAAGACACCATTTGGAGGTGGTCTCCATATGAGTTTGTCTTCTACATCTTGATTCAGGTAGATATTTGGAGAGATTGAAATTGTTCCAAAATTGTCCTTGAAGTAAAACCCATTCTCCATTCTCAATTAGGCTACAAACTTTGGCATGTTAGAGTAGACCTAAGGAAGCTATTTCCCTTGCATTCACTATTTTATCCAAAGGATCTTGTGGTAGCCAAAAGTCAAATCAAAGAAATATTGATAGTTTATTTCCAACTCTCCATTTAAGTAATAGTCTTGCTTGATCCCTTAATTTTAGGAGTTTCTTCCAAGTCCAAGAGCATGATGAAGGAGTTTTAATTGACCAAAAACTCCTTCCCTTAAGGAAAATAGTGTCTATCCAGTCCACGTAGATGCCTCTAACACTATTGTTGCATAATTTCCATATGTGCTTAAGTTAAGCTGCTTTATTCCATAGTTCAAGTTGTGGCAATCCTAGACCCCCTTCAACCAAAGGAATGCAAACCTTTTCCCATCTTATTTTAGCTTTAGTTGCAATGTTAGGTCTTCTAATCTAGAGAAAATTCCTCATCAACTGTTCTATTTTTCTTATGACTTTCTTTGGTAGCATAAAGATTGGAGTCCAAAATACTTGCATTGCAAAGATAACCGATATTAGAAGTTAGAGTCTCCTTGCATATGAGAGAAATTTGCTTGTCTAGGCTTCCAATCTCGATGCTATTTTTTATACCAACTGTTGAGATATATGAGTTGTAAATACCTTTTTACAGGCTGTAAATATATATTAGGATGGAGCATTTAGTGGAAATCCCTTGATTAGAGGAATTCAATTAGATTATTTTTTTCCTTTCTTAGGGAGATTTAGTTTTCCTTTTTTGGTTTCTGTTTTTCTTTGTGTTGTATTATAAAAGGGCAGTGTATATTTCATAAAAGGAGAGAGAATAAGAATAACAATTAGGTTTTTTCTCATGGTATCAGAGCTATAGTAATTTTTAGAATTTTTTCCGGGCAGCTTTCATTGCTGCACAATTATTTTTTATCTCTTTTTCAGCCGTCATTGCTGACCTTTTACTCAGCCTTCATTGCTGACTTGTTTCTCAGCCTTCATTGCTGAATTTTTTTTCCCCTCCAGCCCTCAATATTTTTTTTTATAGCCTTCATTGTTAATATATTATGTCAGCCTCTGAAATCACTATTTCTAATCATTCTGAAGAGGTAAATTCTACCCAGAAAATTGGTGAGCTTCAGAACATCCGAACCTCCAATAGACTCAATGGGAAGAACTATCTCAAATGGTCACAACTTGTACGTACATACCTTAAGGGCAAAGGGAAACTTAATCATCTTCTTGGAACTCCACCAGCAACGGAGGATCCAACGTTTGAAACTTGGGATGAAGAGGATTCCATGATAATGTCCTGGTTATGGGATTCCATGGAGCCTACAATTAGTGACACCTGCATGTTTTTGCCCTCGGCAAAGGAGATATGGGAATTCATTCGTCGCACATATTCGAAGGCCGGTGATGCTGCTCAAGTGTATGAGATTAAGGTCAAAACAGCAGCCACTAAACAAGGTAATAAATCTGTCACAGAATATGCGAATATACTACAAAACCTATGGCAGGAGCTCGATCATTATCGAGTCTTTCAGATGAAATCCCCTGATGATGCGGCTGTTTTGAAGAGTTTTATAGAGAAGGATCGTGTCTATGATTTTTTGGCTGGTTTGAATCCTGAATTTGATCAGGTCAGGGTTCAAATTCTTGGTAAAGATGACACACCATCTCTGGAAGAAGCAATCTCACTAGTTCGAGCAGAAGAAAGCAGACGGAATGTCATGCTAGAGCCCCAAAGCGTGGATGGTTCAGCCTTAGTAGCAAGGCCAAATCACCAGGAGAAAGGAAAAGGTGATTTTTCCAAACCACCAGGGAGAGAGAACCAGTGGAAGGAGAATAAGGACAACCTCTGGTGCACCTATTGCAAGAAACCAAGGCACACAAAGGAGAAGTGTTGGAAGCTGAATGGTAAGCCTCCAAGTCGTGAGTGGGGAACCCGTGGAGGGCAACAGAAGCCTCAAGTACACATGGCAGAGGAGACAAAACCCGAGGAAAAATCTGCTGCTGGGGGGCTCAACACTCAAGAAATTGAGAGGATAAGAAGCTTGTTGGGGTCGCTTGAGAAGCCTTCTAGAGATTGCTCATTGGCTCTTTCAGGTATTCCTTCATTTCCTTTTTGTATGAATGCCTCAGAAAAATTTTATCCCAACTCTTGGATAGTTGACTCCGGTGCCACAGACCATATGACTCCCACATCACAATTTTTCCATTCCTATACCCCCTGCCTAAGCAGTAGGAAGATTGTAGTAGCCAATGGCACGTTAGCTACTGTTGCTGGTTTTGGAAACATACATATTACACCTACTCTCATCCTAAAAAATGTTCTTCATGTACCAAAATTATCAGCTAGCCTCATCTCCATCCATAGACTCACCCATGACCTTAAATGTTATGCCATTTTCTTCCCTTCTTACTGTGTTTTTCAGGACCAGGACTCGGGGAGGAGGATTGGACTTGCTAAGGAAAGAAGCGGCCTTTATCACATTGAATCATCCCAAAGCAATATTTCGGTGTCTTTTCTAAGTTCCTCAAATAAAGATGTCATTTGGCTACATCACCTACGTCTAGGTCATCCTTCTTTTAGGGTTTTAAAAGCCATGTTTCCTAAATTGTTCTATGGATTGAATGTTTCTGAATTTCATTGTGATGTTTGCGAGATGGCAAAACACACTCGTGTATCTTTTCCTATTAGCAATAAAAGAAGTACTCAACCTTTTCATTTGATTCATAGTGACATTTGGGGTCCTTCCACTGTACCTAATATCTCTAGAGCTCGTTGGTTTGTATCCTTCATTGATGATTGCACTCGAGTTACATGGATTTTTCTTCTCAAACAAAAATCTGATGTTAGTCAAGTAATACAAAATTTTCATACAATGGTTCAAAACCAATTTGGGGTGAAAATCAAAAGCATTAGAACAGATAATGCCAAAGATTATTTTAATCATGTTTTGTCACCTTACTTCCAGTCACAAGGCATTATCCATGATTCATCTTGTGTTAGCACACCCCAACAAAATGGGGTAGCTGAGAGGAAAAATGGGCATTTACTTAACTCTACCCGAGCGCTACTTTTTCAAGGGAATGTTCCTAAGTACTATTGGGGAGAGGCTGTTCTTACTGCCACATACATGATAAATAGACTTCCCTCGCGTGTTCTAGACAACAAAAGTCCCATAGAAATTTTTAAAACCTTTTACCCACATTTCAGAACCTCTAATGGTCTCACACCTAGGGTATTTGGGTGCACTGCCTTTGTTCATATCCACAGCCAACATAGAGGCAAGTTAGACCCCCGAGCCATTAAATGTGTCTTCCTTGGCTACTCTTCTACTCAAAAAGGGTACAAGTGTTACCATCCTTCATCTAAAAGATTCTACATCTCTGCAGATGTTACTTTTGCAGAAAATACACCTTTTTTCTCGAAGGTCTCTCTTCAGGGGGAGGCTACAATGATGGAAGATAGCCCTTGTGATTCCTTTGACCCTCTTGATCTTCCTTCACCTATCCGCACTGTTGAGTCTTCAAAGTCATCTCCTCCTCAAGTTACTACTGTTCCATCTCCTGAATCAACCATTGATACTCATAGTTATCCAAAGTTCCCTTTGGTATATTCAAGGAAAAAAGGTCTAGAACAGATGCAGGTTCAAGAATCTGCTCAAGAACAGAAGCAAGTCCAAGAGTCCTCTTACTCAGACCCTGGAGTTCAAGAAGATTCCAACTCAAACTCTAGAAATGAGATCATGGTAAGACCTAACCCTTCACCTGTTGACCCAACAAATGAACTAGACATTCCCATTGCTCTTAGAAAACATACCCGAGAGTGCACAAAACGACCACGTTACCCATTATCTTACTATGTCTCCCTTAAACGCTTATCCCCAACCTACAAAAAGTTCATCATAAGTTTGAACACCATTACTATTCCAAATACTGTTTCTGAGGCATTGTCAAAAACGGAATGGAGGAATGCTATGAGGGAGGAGATGAGTGCATTAGAGAAGAACAAGACTTGGGAGATTGTTGATAAACCAAGAGGGAAGAATATCGTGGATTGTAAGTGGATTTTCACGTTAAAGTATAAGGCTGATGGGTCTCTTGAAAGATACAAAGCAAGATTGGTAGCCAAGGGATACACTCAGACTTATGGAGTTGATTACCACGAGACTTTCGCTCCAGTTGCGAAAATGAATACTGTAAGAATTTTATTGTCCTTGGCTGCCAACCTCAATTGGCCACTTCTACAGTATGACGTAAAAAATGCTTTCCTTCATGGTGACTTAGAAGAGGAAATATACATGAACATCCCACCTGGTTTTGAAGAAAACACAAGCAACAAGGTGTGTAAATTGAAGAAGGCTCTTTATGGGTTAAAACAATCTCCTAGGGCATGGTTTGGGAGATTCACGAAAGTCATGAAGGAGTTTGGGTACAAACAAAGCCAAGGTGACCACACTCTCTTCATTAAACATTCAGCTACAGGAGGAATAACTACTCTACTGGTCTATGTGGATGACATCATAGTAACTGGAAATGATGAAAGAGAAAAGCTTGAATTGAAGCATAAATTAATCAAAGAGTTTGAGATCAAAGAACTGGGAAAACTAAAGTATTTCCTTGGTATTGAGGTTGCCTATTCCAGACAAGGGATTTTTATATCTCAACAGAAGTACGTGACTGATTTGTTAATAGAGACAGGGAAGATTGGGTGTAAGCCTATTTCTACCCCGATAGATCCAAATCATAGGCTGGGAGAAGCTAAAGAAGGAGCAGCTGTTGATAAGAGAATGTACCAACGGTTAGTGGGAAGACTTATATACCTTGCTCACACTCGACCCGACATTGCATACGCAGTTAGTGTGATCAGCCAATACATGCATGATCCAAGGGAACCTCACCTTCAAGCTGCCTATAGAATACTACATTATTTGAAAGGGAACCCAGGAAAAGGGGTCTTGTTCAAGAAGAGTGATACTCTTACTCTAGAAGCATACACCGATGCTGACTATGCAGGGTCTTTAGTGGATAGAAGATCAACTACGGGGTATTGTGTTTTTCTTGGAGGCAGCCTAGTATCATGGAGGAGCAAGAAGCAAAACGTAGTGGCAAGATCATCAGCTGAGTCGGAATTCAGAGCTATGGCTCAAGGGTTGTGTGAACTACTTTGGCTGAAGATTATCTTGAATGATTTAAAGATCAAATGGGAAGGTCCTATGAAGCTCTATTGCGACAACAAGTCAGCTATCAATATTGCTCATAATCCCATACAACACGACAGGACAAAGCATATTGAAATTGATAGACATTTTATCAAAGAAAAATTGGAAGAAGGGCTAGTGTGTATGTCCTATGTTCCATCAGAACATCAATTAGCTGATATTCTAACAAAGGGGTTGAACAATTCAAGATTTCACAACCTTTTGTTCAAGCTGGGAATCGAAGACATCTATTCCTCAGCTTGAGGGGGAGTGTTGAGATATATGAGTTGTAAATACCTTTTTACAGGCTGTAAATATATATTAGGATGGAGCATTTAGTGGAAATCCCTTGATTAGAGGAATTCAATTAGATTATTTTTTTCCTTTCTTAGGGAGATTTAGTTTTCCTTTTTTGGTTTCTGTTTTTCTTTGTGTTGTATTATAAAAGGGCAGTGTATATTTCATAAAAGGAGAGAGAATAAGAATAACAATTAGGTTTTTTCTCACCAACAAATCACAATCCTTCCTTTTTAATTTGGTTGAAATGAGAGGAACCCTTAAGTAACGTATCAGCAATTTCCCTTTTTGAAATCCAAAAGCCTCAAGTGCAACTTTCTTCATAGTCAAATTTACATTCAAGAAGAAAATTTTACTTTTGGCTAGATTGGCTTTAAGTCCCTATATAACTTGAAATTCCAACAGTACTTCTTTAATCTTCATGATGGATTTAATATCTCCTTTACAAAAAACCATGAGATCATCTGTAAAGCAAATATGGGTAATTTTCTCCTTCTTGCATCTCTAATGGTAAGAAAACTTTGAGCTTCTAGCTATCTTTTGAAATAATCCTAACAACACTTCTATTGCAATCACAAACAAATAAGGTGAAATTGGATCTCCTTGTCTTAGTCCCCTCTCGCTGGGGATGAAACCAATAAGTTCCCCATTTAAATTAATAGAGAATCTTGGTGTTGTGAAACATTGTACTAAAAGTTTTGTAAAATGGGTAGGAAACCTCATACACAAAAGTGTTTTTTCCAGGAAATCCCAATTTAGTGTATCATAAGTTTTCATGATGTCTATTTTTATGGTACATCTAGGAGAACCATGATTGCTATGACACCATGAACTAGTTCTTGTGCAATAAAGATATTATCAATGGTTTTCTAGTCTGGTACAAAAGTAAATTACTCCCTACCAATTAAGGAGCTTAGGACTGTTTTAATCCGAGCTGCAAGCACTTTAGATATGGCTTTATAGATGACATTATAGCAAGATATAGGTTTGAAATCCACCAATTTTGATGCATTAGGGATTTTTTGCACCAATGTAATAATGGTACTATTCACCTGTTTAAGGAGTGATCCTGATTCAAGGAAATCCATAATGGTTTTTATGATATCTTTCTCAATTATAAGCCATGCTTCTTTGAAGAATTTTGCAAAGTACCCATCCGGCCCAAGAGCCTTATTGTTTGATTGGTTGAAAAATGCTTCTTTAATTTTTGTTTCCAAAAAAAGGTGAATTTAGGAATTCCACTTGTTAGTCATTCAACTTCCAAGTTATTTCTATTTCATTTTGCACCCCATTAGGCTTTCCAAATAGTTTAGAAAAATAGGACACCACTTCCTCTTTTAAAGCCTCATCCTCGATAGCAACAGAGCCATTGTCCCTTTGCAAAGATCGAATCCCGCTCCTATTATGTCTTTCAATCATGGCTTTATGGAAAAGGAAGTCTTCTTATCTCCAAGAGCTAGCCATTTGATTCTAGAATTTTTCTTTAAAAAAAAAAAACATTCCTCTACATTCCTAGGTGTGTAATATTTTTGGAAAGCTTCCCTTTCTTCCTTAATCATTGTCAAGTCCCCTTACCCTACTAAGTTTTGGATAGTACTCAATCTTTGTTTAGCTTGGCTCACTTCATTGGATATACTAGAAAACTTCTTTCTATTCCTACTTTTCAACTCAACCTTAAGGATTTTAAGCTTTTTTACCACTTGGTAGAGTTTTGACCCTTCCACCCTTTTAGTCCAAGCTTTTGACACCAAACTCAAAAATTCCTTTCTTTCTATCCAAAATTCAAAGAATTTAAATGGTGATCTCCTCCTTGCAATAGAAATTTCCCACAAACCATACACACTATGTGGTCAAATAGTAGTGGGGCAAACAATCTAGCTTCTACTTGTGGGAATCTGCTCAGCCATTCTATATTCAATAATACCCTATCAAGCTTCTTAATATAGGATTATCACCTTATTTATTTGACCATGAGTAGAGATTTCCTGCAAATCATAAATCATCCACTTCTGCCATGTCAATAAATCTTTTGAAATCTAGGATTCCTTGGTTGATCCTCCTACTACCACCTAGGTTTTCCAATATGCTTCTAGCTACATTGAAATCACCTAGGATGATCTCGGTTGATCCACCATTGCTGTTGCAATATTCTCCGACCAAATCCATAGTTGTTTCCTAGCAATGGCTATGTTTGAAGCATAGACAAAGGTCGCCATAAAAGATATATTTGCTCTACTATTTATACAAGAGCAATGGATAAATTGGGCATGTTCCTTAAGAACTAGTACATCCCATCCTATCCAAACTCTCTTCCTAGCCACACTATTAATGGCAAAATTCCATGAACTACTGATGGCTTGTTTGATCTTATCTTCAAACAAGTGGTTTACTTTAGTTTCAAGTAAGCCCACTAGAGATATACTATTATCATTACATAATATATTACATCGGCTGCCTTGATTGGGTCACTAGTACCCTTAACATTCTAAGCCGCAAAATTCATTATTTATTGGTGAAAACTTTCAAGTAAACGCACACTTACGGCGCTTAAAAAATTTTCTCCTCTGTTGTAGTTTGATTAACTCTTTCCACTACTAGAGGAAGATCCCGGGGTGTTTTCCCTTTGGTGTATCATGCTATCTATAACAATAATCACCATTGTTTGTCTTGGTGTGTCCTCCCTGTCACTTAACTCATTTGATTTTTTTTACTTCAAAGTAGGTGGCTTCTCTTTGTTCTCATCCTCCGGTGTTTCTAGCACACATGAAGGACTAACTTCCTCCTAACGTTGTGCTGTTTGGGTCAGAATGCAAGGGTTTTCTTTTTCATCATTTTACTTTTTTCCTTTCCTTTCTTCTCCTCTTGTTTATTGTTCTATTCCTCATCGTGGACAGATCTATTTTCTTCAATTTCCTTGCTTATTTCCTCATTTGGATCCCCTCTACCAGCTGGTGACTTCTCTCTCTTCTTATATTTCTGCTTTCTTTCTTTTTTTTCAGGTGATTAGCTGGTTCATCGGTTTTGGGCGTCTTTCCCAAGCACAAATGTCTGAATACTTCATAATCCAAGCAACATGGAGGCATCCACTAGTACTCAACTTCAATTCGGCATATAAAGCCATCCTCACCAATGACTTCAACCTGATGTGTGGGTTCTTCCCTTGTGTCAATTTCAATAAGGACTCTTGCTTGGTTTACTCTCTCCCTGAAGGCCATCAACATGTTTGCTTGTATTGGCTTACCCACTACACTAGTGATATAGCTAATTCCTTCTACATCAGAGTACTAGCATGGTATCTTGGAGAACAAGATCTATGCCAGAAGAACAGAAGCTTATGGTTTTTCCAGCGACATGCCTCTTCTCCATTTTTGCAATACAAGGAACCCTTGAGCAAAATATCATGGTTTTGCTACAATCATATCCAAGTTCATCGAAGAACTAAAACAGTAGTAAAATCCCTCTTTATTTCCCATAACATTTAGGAGTCTAAAATTTGTTAGGGATGCATTCGTGGGGAAAACATATATGCGGAAACAAAACCAAGGTGCAAACGCAGTGCAGGACGGAGTCCAACAGATCCAAGGCGCCAACGCAATGCAAGAAGAAGTCCACCAAATTGGATGAGCAGCTAATTTTGGCAAATTCTATCTTTAGGCATTGAATTGTTAATTTTGCAATTTTAGAATTATGATACTTATTTCCAGTTATTGTTATCTCTAGAATAGGAAGTTCGTTGTCAACTAAAATAGGGGTTTCTATTATAGTGGAGTTAATTTAGGAAAGAAAAACAATATATATTGAGAGTTTTAGAAAGGAATAAAGCAGACAATATTTATTCAAAACTATTCGAGATCGGATTCTCTCTCTAAATGAGGTCCCAGGTATTCAGGTCCCTATAACGAACTGACCTTCGCTTTTTTCTATCGACTTCATCATAGGGAGAAAGAAGAATGACAGTAAGGGAAAGTCTTCCCACCACTATATTGATTTTCCGGTGAATCGTCCTGTGACTTGAGCTTGGGCCAAGGGCACTAACAAAATCCTTCCAAAGTCGGAACGCTATCGTTCTTACTAAGGAATAAGGAATTTTCCAACCTAGAAAATATCCCACAAGGGTTGATTTCCAGTGCACGGTGCCTTGCTCCACAGTTCTCTCCAAAATATGAACCATTGCAATAGGTCCCTTTGCTACTGGAGGAAAATATGAAAGTTTGAAATCTGTGCAAGCTTCGGCGAAGGTTCATTATCGCGGTTCAGGGAATTTCCTCCTTTTTCTCCATGCTTCATGATGGCTCACCAGTAGCACTCTCTTCCATCAACTTGGTTGTTTTTCCTTCAATATTCTTTCTTCAAGTCTAGAAAATACCAACTCTTCGCGTGTCGAAGTTTCACACTTACCCACATCTGCTTCGTCTTTCTCCTACTCTTTCATCATTGCATCATCTAAAACCGTAGCTTTAACATTTTGGTCTTGGGTTTTCTTGAAGAAGCTTTTCAGGAAATGATCTCCAAGGCTTGGGAAATCATTCCGATCAAATGTTCTTACACTCATCTTTTTTTTTTTTTTTTTTGAATTGAAAAGTAAAACTTTTATTTTAAATCTAATCTAATTTTGTTTCTTTTGATTTGTAAATAAGGGTTTTTGTGTTTGATTTAACCTAAAAAAAAAGTGGTCTTTTAGGGGGATTTGGTTTCAAAAAGTTAGAAAGGAGAGCATTTTCTCTCTCTAGGAAGGTGACTATCTCCAGTAATGTCACATTGTATATATATTAGAGTAGTACTCTAATATATATACAATGTGACTCTCGTATATTAGCTTTATAATCATACTTTGTAATTATCTCTCTTATTTTTCAATAATACACATTCTTTAATTTACATAATTACAGATAATTAATTGATGACTACTCTAGTGAAAGAGGCCCTTTTTAATGCTAAGTAAGTGAAGAGGGTAAATTTGAGCCTTAGGCCTTAACCCAATAATACACATTCTTTAATTTATACAAATACATATAATTAATTAATTGATGACTGCTATAGTAAAAGAGGCCCCTTTTAATGCTAAGTAAGTGAAGAGGATAATTTTGAGCCTTAAGCCTAAATCTAAAGCCATTGAAGGGGGTCCATTAATAGAATTCATCTTGGCTCAATCGTCAATGCAATCCAATAGACAACGTTGACAGCCAAACTCTATATATACTCAAAACCTCTCCTCATTTTAGATATCAAGAAATCAAGAAAAACACCATTGCGCTATCAATTTACTAGCATGAAAGATCAAATAACATTTAGAGAGAAGAACATAATGCTTCTCCTCAAGAACAATGGAGTCAATGCTATATAGCTCCTCTGCTTATTATGCATAATTTGAGCCCTTTGAGATAATTTGCTCCTCCTTACCTCTTTATCTCTTAATCATCCCTTACATTTCATTCTAAATCGCTCTACTAATTCCACGTGTAATGCAAGACGCACACCACATGCACTTGACCATAGTGACCAAACCCCCTACAATAGTGAGCATAGCTACCTTTAGGGTAGATTATTATTAGACCATACTGGACTTGACATAGAAAAATGCTAATATGCAACTTTAGTTCACTAGTCGGGAAAAGACAATAAAAAGAAGGCAAAGTGAAATGTTGATGGTAAACAAGTCATTGTAATAGGCACAAGCTATCAAGAAGCAAAAGCAACATTCTTCCTAACTTCCCCACAAACAAATTTGCTAGACAAAAATGAAGACTTCACTACAGTTGGTTTGTGTATACACTTGCATATATTTGCTCTAAAGTGAGCCTAAAAAAAAGGCTGAGATCGATTTACTTTCAATCCCCCAACAATCAAGGGTAGCATAATCATAGATGGAAATACATAGAGATGAAAAATACAAGGGGCTTAGATCAAAATAATAATAATAATCTAGGTTGTGGGCACTGTGATCCCTCAAATAAAAAATTGCATCCCACCTTTGACGAAGTATGTACTGATTCACTAGCTGTATCATTTCCAACTTTTTGCCCTAAACACCCAGACTCATGCCTTAAAGAAAAAGGAATCCATCATGGAATGTGTTGAGATGTGAAAATTGAACCAGACCAATATCCCCAAGTTTAAGTCTTTAACTAAGCTGATGATAGTATAAAAGCAAATGGGGGATCAGACTAGAGATTCTGCATTTCTCCTTATTACCATTTGCATCCTTTATTTGTTTCTATGTGATGAGTACTGATCAATATTTGAGCATGTGTAAGGAAGGGTATTCAAAAATGAAATAAATACAATATCCAAGTTAAAGATTATGAATAAGATAGTCTTCTCTTGATGCATCCAAGTTAAGCATATCCCAACACCGCACACAACACCACCAACCCCCCCCCTCTCCAACCCAAAGAAAAAAACAGGGAAGAAGTTAAATGTACCAAAATGTTTGCACCAATGCTAGTACCCACAGCAAATAAAGGAGCTTTAGGATATCTCTGATGGAGATAATCAAGGACTGCCCGTGTATCCTCTGTCCAACCAGCGTTGTAAAAGCAGTCTGACTGCAAACAGTTAAGTTGCAAGAATTGCCAAAAAGCAATGGAAGTTAGCAAGGAAAAGAATGAGACACACATAGCCACATTTAATTGAGTTTAAATTATAACAGCTGCCTTAGGAAAGGTTAACATGGATCAACAGACAGTTGCATCAGAAATAAAGGACGTGTCTTAGAAGATGAAGTCTAAAAGCATAAAACATAGCATAAAGAAGGCATCAAGATGTAGATTATCAATTGCACAAAGAACATGATCTCTCTCCACTGTGAGTACAAAATTAACACACAAGATAGATACCAAAGTTGGAGAAAAGCATATCTTCAAAAATCTTCATGATGTATTTCCACTACAAGTTAAGGAATTCCTTATAAATTCAAAACATTGACAAATAAATTAAAGAAAGGTAGACAGATCTCTGCTTTTGCTTGCAAAGATGAATATATCCACTGCTTATGTCATCTATATTTAAGTGCAATGACAGGAGCCAGTATATATAGTGACGATTATTTCTATGTCCATGAGACTGTCATACTACCAACAGTTCAATAACATATCCATCAGCCCAGCAGGTCGATGAACTCCTGAAGCTCTCCAATAATGGTACACTTGCCCAAGCACGTATTCTACTAATAATTTTCTTATAAATGAAAATATTATACACACTAATTACTAATTAGAAGAAGCTCAGATACTATAAGTAGATGCTATCAAGACTGCTTAGGCCAGTGATATTGCAGATGAGCTTTTAAGACAAGAATGAAAGATAAATATTTGGAAAGACTTACTGTTACCGACACACCACCTAATCCTCGATGGTTGCTGACCACAACATTCCATCCAAGTTTTGCAGTGTTGAACACAAGATGCTTTATATACTGAATACAGATAGGGAAACAAGTCTCAATGGAAAATGCATGAAACACTGTTTTCTTCAAAAAGTAAAAGCTTCAGATGGAGAAAAAGAAAAGGAAGAAAGGATTAATGAAAATAGCACCAATTATTTTGCTTCTATGGAGGAAAACACATGCAGCAGTCAGAATACTGTACTAATCGAAGCATAGATCATGTGCTTCTAGGAATGGCAAGGTGATGTAGGTGGCATTAACTAAACATCAACAGTATATATTTTTTCCCATTCGTGTGAATGACTGCATGTTGTAGCCTCATTAGTAAATTTCATTTATGGGCGTTATTCTCCCATCTTATACATCAGGGGAATGTTAAATGGAAAACTATAACTTTTCTCAAGAGCTTAAGTTTTATTTTTTATTTATTTATTTAAAACAAAAAGAGAGAGAGAGAGAATGGTTACAGTACAAAATCCCTGACTCCATACCACACTTCACTGTTTCAGTTTCCATTAGATTAATTTCACAGGTGGGTACCCTGGCCAGATTTTCAGCATACATGTAAGGAGGACTTAAAAGGGCTCACTGGGTGCACAAAACACTCCCTAATTAGTGCAGACATTAGGACAAGTCTTGAAATAAAAATACAACATGCTCTTTTTTCATCTTCAAGTTTAAGATTTTAGACAAATTAATTGATTAAGCTTCATATTTCATATGATTTTACAGCAGAATATGTTGCCTTCAAGTAGGCACATTTTCATTTTAACTCCCTAATCAAATTAAACAATTGACCTCAATCAATGTATAAGTTCCCACAAGAGAGTGTGTTGAACATAAATAAAATTTACATTCTTGTTAACAAGTTCTACTAATCCAGCCAAGTCCATCTTGTTAACAAGTCTTAATTTTTCAGCTAAGTCCATTGTCAATCCTTCCAGAAATAGGGGTAACTAATAAATTAGATAGATAGCATCTACTTTATGGATTTTTCTAAGGCAATAAAGCAGTATTATGAAGCAGATATTGATTGGAATATAAATAATAATAATAACAAAAAAAGGAGGTTTCTCCGTGGAATAAACACCCAGTACCCTTAAGGCGGTGCAAAGTCTAGTCTTTTTTTTTTCTTTTTTTTTTTCCCCTGACAAATTAAACAATTCATAAGTGCTATTGGAAGAATCAAGACTTACAGCAGAAGAAGAATCACTGGTTAATCCAGGAACCACGACTACAATGGGAGTTGTATCATCTTCAGAAATAGAACTATCCACCTGGAAGGGACCTCCAAAAACTGAAAATCAATTAATTTCTTGAATCAGGAATTAATACCATTTGCGCATCGAATATTAGTTTATTCCCAGCTCAACCCATTGTTTTCCCACAAGTAGCTAATGTTACAAAACAAAAGGAATTAAAACCCATCAAGTAGTTGGAGTTACTACAAACTGTGTATTTTAGGAAAGATATTTTGGTGATTTATTATAATTGTGTATATCAAGGGTTCATATATTTGTGATTTACTGTAATCTTCTAATATAAGAATATCCCATAATCATTTGTTAGAATCACACAAAATATGAGATTACATTTAATAGTTTCCTTTTATTCACTAGGTTAGCATGAAATAAAAAATCCTTTTGCTCATGTCATGACATGGTATCATAGCCAAATTAGGCTCTTTGAGAATCAAATTATTTTCAGCCTTCATTATTGATAAAAAAAAAAAAAAAATGTCAGAAGAAACAAGTGTTGTCCAAACAAATTCCATGGGACTATCAAAGGAGCCTACAAGAGTCCAACAGCCTAGAGAATTGCATAATACCAGGCTGCATATAGGCTGAATGGGAAAAATTACCTCAAATGGTCCCAACTTATTCACACAATTCTAAAGGGAAAAGGAAAGATTAACCATCTCACAGACGAAGGGGCAAAACCAAAAGATCCTCGCTTTGAAGCATGGGATGGAGAAGATTCCATGATCATGGCTTGGCTATGGAATTCTACGACACTTGAAATGAGCGATAGTTATAAGTTCTTGATTATGGCGAAGGAAAATTGGGAGGCTATTCAACAAACCTACTCCAAGGCTAAAGATGCAGCTCAAGTGTATGAAATCAAAGTTAAAACAATGGTGGCAAAACAAGGCAATAGAACTGTCACTGAATATGCTAATTAATTGAAGTCGTTATGGCAGGAACTTGATCATTACAGGGTGATTACAACCAAGTACCCTAAAGATGTGGCTGTTTTAAAGGAGTTTATTGAGCAAGATAGAGTCTATGACTTCCTAGTTGGACTCAATCCAGAAATTGACCAAGGATCCAGAGTCTTGATAAGCAGGAGATTCCATGTTTCAATGAAGTGGTGGCACTTATAGTAGGTGAGGAAAGTACAAGTGGTGGCAATTAATGATGCATAAAGAGGAGAAAAACTTGGTGTAAGGAAAAATGGTTAGGCAAAGACTCCAAGCCACAATGAAATGTGATGCAGTTATTGTGAGAAACCTCACCATACTCATGAAAAATGCTGGAAACTTCATGGAAAGCCTCATAGCCATGAGTGGGGTCAGAAAGGAGATCAACTAAAGACAAGTATATAAGCTCACATTTGATATGATCCCAAGAGTTCATGCTCCTGTTGTAAATGTTTATAGAAGCAGAAACAGTGGGAAGGCATTTCCTATTGAGGATGCTTGATGTTGTGATGATGTATGTTTTGTGCGGTGGGGTTGGTGTGTGGTTGTGTTGTGTGTGTTGTGGTGTTAGCTGGTGTGCATTGTATGAGGCTTGTATTTTATATATGTGTGTTAGCGTGGTGATGTGTGTGTTAATGCTGCGGTGACTCTGGTGTTGTATGTTTTGTGTTGTTTTAGTTGTGTGAGGGACATGTGGTCTATGGGAGGGGGTGTTATCGGGTGTGTTGGGTGTACAGTAGTATCGGATTAGTGGTGTAGTGTGGGAATACAGTGCAACATGGAAGGGGTTGGATATATCAGGAGGCAGTGCATTGTGGCAAAGTTAGTGATGGAAAAATATAACCAACTTGGGATATTTTGTGGACTCAGCCTACAGCTTAGGTAATTCTTTCTCCCTCATCTCATTTCCCAATCATTCACAACCATCATTCTTCATCAAATCAATGAATAGTAAACCTGAAGTTGAATTCGGAGATTGGAATCATATTAACATCGCTGCTGCCACACCCCAAAATAGGCAAACACCACCAGTACAGGAATTAAGTGCTCTCAACCTAGAAGAGATTGAGAGGCTAAGATCTCTTATCAATAGCCTTGAGCGGCCATCAAGTAGTTGCTCTTTGGCACATTTTAGTAAGTTTTCATAATCTAGTAAGTTTCCATTTTCTTTTAGACTAAATGCCTCAGGTACACCCATGTTCAACTCCTAGATCATGGACTTAGGAGCCACAGAGCATATGACCCATTCATCTCAATGTTTTCTTACTCACATTCCATGTCCAAGTACTAAGAAAATAGCTACAGCTGATGATTCCTTAACAATTGTAGCTAGTTCAAGGGATGTTAAAATTAGTCCATCAACAACTCTAAGAAATGTTCTTCATGTCCCTAAATTGTCCACCAATCTTATCTTCATAAAGAAACTCACTCAAGATTTATGCTACAATGTAGTCTTTCACAGTAATTATTGTGTATTTCAGGACAAGGATTTGAGGAAGATGATTGCACATGCTAGAGAAAAGGACGGCCTCTACTATCTTCAAATACCAAGTCAACTAAATATAACCAAAGGCAAATTCTCCCATTCTTTTTTATCAGAATCTGCTGCATCCAATAAAGAAATAATTCTGTTTCATCATTGTCGATTAGACATCCATCTTTGAGGGTTGTTAAGATTATGTTTCCTTCTTTGTTTACAATATCTTGATGTTGAAGACTTTCATTGTGAGGTGTGTGAGCTTGGTAAACACAAGCGTCTGCCTTTTCTAATTAGTAATAAAAAAATTCTATCCCTTTTTGTTTTATTAGTAGTGATATTTGGGGCCATTCACTGTTCCTAATGTCTCTGGAGCAAGATGGTTTGTTTTCTTTATTGATAACTATACTTGTGTTACTTAAATTTTCCTACTCAAACATAAATATGATGTTAGTACCATAATCTCAAACTCTTGTTCCATGTTAAAAAATCAATTTGGTACTATTATCAAAAGGTTTAGGTCAAATAATACTAGAGATTATTTCAACCAAACTCTTACTCCATATTTTCAAATAGAAGGAATAGCTCATGAATCATCTTATGTGGATACTTCACAACAAAACGGAGTATCAGAAAGGAAAAACGGTCACCTTCTTGAAAAAGCTCAAGCTCTATTACTTCAAAAGAATATGACTGAAGTTCTAAGGGGAGAAGCAATTATGATAGCCACTCACCTCATAAATAGATTACCTTCTAAAGTCTTGAATTTCAAAAGTCCCATGGATGTCCTTTCAACCTTCTATCCAAACCTAAACACTTCAAACTCTCTAGTTCCCAAATTTTTTTGGTGTAATCTCTTTTGTTCATGTTTATAGCTAAAAAAAGGAAAATTAGATCCAAGAGCACTAAAATGTTCTATTGTGGGTTATTCTTCAACTCAGAAAGGTTATAAGTGTTATCACCCTCCATTAAGGAAAATCTTTCTCAGTGGATGTCACATTCAATGTACAAGATTCATGTTTTCCTGATTTTTATCTTTAGGGGGAGAATACAATTGGGGAAACTAAGGAAAGTTTTTTACTGGATCTAATTCCTATGTTAAACACTACACCACCACTTGAATCTTCTCTTAACACGCTAAGTGAACAAGAAAAACTTAAATCTTCTCTTGGAAATGGGAGATTTGGCAAGGTGTTTGAAAGAAAGAAGACAGTTGTTCCTAAATTTATGCAAGTCCAAGAGTCTTGACTCAAAATTTTTGAAAGAGGTACCAATCTCTACCGCTCCATTACAAAATGAAATTGATGTTCTAGTGGATAATGATGACTAGGATCTTCCTGCTACCCTTAGAAAAGGAATCAGATAATGCACAAAACGACCACTTTACCCTCTTGCACATTTCCTATCATTTGGAAATTTCTCATCATCTCACAAATCTTTCCTTGTAAATCCAAACACCATCACCGTCCCTACCCCCTTATCAGAGGCTTTATCTAATGAAAAATGGAAAAGAGCTAATGAATATGGAAATGGAAGCATTGGAAAAAAAAAACTTGGGAATTTGTAAAGTAACCTAAAAAAAAAAAATCCAATGGGTTATAAGTAGGTGCATACGATTGAAGTATAGGGTAAATGGGTCAATGGAGAGATACAAAGCAAGATTGGTAATAAAAGGCCATACTCAAACTTATGAAATTGATTATCTAGAGACCTTTGCTCCTATCGCAAAGATGAACATGGTTAAAGTATTATTAGCATTAATAGCTAAATATGGTTAGGAATTGCAACAGTTTGATGTTAAGAATCCATTTTTACATGGAGAACTAGCAAAAGAGATTTACATGGAAGTAACATTAGAGCAAAAAATGCGGGAAAAATGGGCTGGCTTGCCCCAACCCATGTTGGTCTACTCCTTATGCAAGTTGAAAAAGCCAGCTCAACCCACCTCGTGAGCCAATGTAGGTCGGCCCGCCATAGTCACATATCAGGGAACGAAAAACCAAACCAGCCGCCACAGCCTAAACCCTAAACCAACCGCCATAGACAACCCACATCCTCATTAAATTTATTAAAAAAAAAAAAAAAGGAAGGTGAAGGGCAAAGGAGTGGAGAGGACAAGGGAAGAGGGTCTGTTGGACAAGTGAGTGATGATGATAACGACAACAATGAGGGTCTATCTAATAGGGGAAGAACTGAGGATTGAGGAGGGCAAGGGGGCAATTGGACAATGATGAGGGTCTGTCTATTGACTGTTTCTAGAGTGAGTTGAGGACGAGGAGACTTTTCTTTAGTGAAGATGAAGAACTGAGGAGGGCAACAACGGCCAACAGCAATAGTGGCAGGTAGTGGTAGTGGGTTCTGGTCTTCTGGAGCATGAAGAATTGAAAAGGGCAAGGTTCTATTTCTTCTGTGTTGTCTTGTTGTTGTTTGTCGCTCTGGTCTAGCCTTTATTCCCTGTTAAATTTTTTTTTTTTTTTAAATCGGGTGGGCCACATGGGCCAACTTGCCCTGCATCGGGTTAGCCCACAAGCCATGTGGGGCGACCTAAAAGGCCTAAGATTAATGCAGGCTTAATTTTTCTAGCCCAACCTGCAAAAGATTGCGAGTTAGGCATGTTGGCCCACCTAACTTGCCCCACATTCCCAGCTCTAGGTACCATTAGGTTATGATAAGAATTCGGTTGCTCATATTGTATGTAAGTTGAAAAAGGCATTATATGGTCTTAAAAAATCACCTCGAGCATGGTTTGGAAGATTTACAAAAGTCATGTTAACCATGGGATACCAACAAAGTCAACATAATTACACATGTTTTGTTAAACATTCTCCTTCAAATAGAGTTATAGCTTTTCTAGTGTAGTTGATGACATAATTGTAGCAAAGAATGATGATAATGAAAAACATTCCTTGAGTCAATGCTTGGCTAGGGAGTTTGAAATTAAGGCATTGGGAAAGATGAAATATTTTCTAGGGATCGAAATTGCACATTCTAAGAGGGGAATATTTATCTCACAACCAAAGTATATTACAGACTACCTAAAGGAAATAGGTGAGACTGCATGTAAATCGACAAGTACTCTTATTGATTCAAATCTTAAACTTGGAAAGGCAAGAGGATGTCGTAGTAGATAGAGAGATGTATCAATGTCTAGTAGGAAGACTCATTTATCTATTTCACACACAACCAGATATAACATAAGTAGTAAGTGTGATTAGTGTGATTAGTCAATTTATGCAAAGTCCAAAGAGAGTCCATCTGCAAGCAACTGAGATAGCATTTGAATATCTCAAAGGAACACTAATTAAGAGTAATTTTTTTTTTGGGATTAAAAGATAGTAATTTATTGAGTATAAGGAAAACTATACATCAAAAGATGAACTCACAAGATACATAAAATTTCAAACGCAGCACCTTACAAAATAAAACAACATGATGTTAAGTTTGAACTTGGCTATACACACTCAGCATACTTCACTAGAACTACTTGTGCTAAGACCTAGTCTCTTTGCATTCCTATCCTTCCATAACTAGAGATAACTTTCCAAAGAGCCAATAATCTAGGGCCAACTTCATTGAAAAGATCTTCAATATTTAATGAACTGGATGGCAGCCTGCATGAAATAGGGAAAGTATCCTCCAATCTACTCCAAATGTTCCTCACAAAAGGACATTTTAATAACAGATGATCATATGTTTTTTCCTCATTTCTACACATATAGCAACAATTCTCAAATGTGATGGAGCTAATGAAATTCTTTGGAGAAGATGTTGAAGAACGCAAGATTGTTGAGAAAATACTCATCAACCTTCTAGAAAAGTTTAAAGCTAAGTCTCAACCTTTAAGGAATCTTGTGATCTCAAGAAACTAACTATACCTAAATTAATTAGTGAGCTGCAAGCTCAGGAACAGAGAGCCACAATGAAATCTGAGTCACACCGAAGGAGCTTTTCAGGCAAAGCATAATTTAAAACCATCCAGCTCAAAAGATGGAAAGAAGGCAGCAAGGATAGAAATTGTGAAGGAAAGCAAGTGGATAATGAAAGTAAAGAGCATGTGAAAAGCAAATACTTAACTTGGAACTACGGTAATAAAACAAATGACCATGAAGATAAACGTTGGAAAAAGGCTCAGTGCAAGATTCGCAAGAAATATAGGCATATTGATAGGTTTTGCATGTTCAAAAAGCAAAAGAATCTATAATCAGCACCACAACATCAACAAAAACAGCAAGCCAATGTTATGGAAGAGAAGGTATATGAAGATCACCTCTTCATGACTGTAGAGTCAGATAGATCAATAGACAAAGCTGCTTGATTGTTAAATAGCGGTTGCACAAATCATATGATGTCAAACCCAAAGCTTTTCAACAAGTAAGATTCAACTGTGAAGATTTCAATCAAGCCTAGCAATGTTGAGATTATTGAATCTGCTGGAAAAGGTACAATTTCTATTCCAACATCAAAAGGTACTAAATTTATAGTTTTGTGCTGTTGAATCTAAGCTTAGATAAAAATTTATTGAGTGTTGCATAAATATTGCAAAAAGAATACTCTCTAACCTTCAAAAATAAATCTTGTGCTATATGTGATTCATTTGGAGTTAAAATTGTTATTAATGGTAGATAGATTTTTTCCTTTCAATTGGTTTTTAAATCCTTCTCTTGCTCATAGAAGTGCTGTTGATGAAGCATGATTATGGCACAAGAGTCATGGCCAAGGCGAATACACTTTATTTGTGAAACATTCAATAGAAGGTAAGCTTATAGCATTGTTAGTCTATGTGGATGATATAATTATCACAGGAGATAACTATAACGAGAGGAAGAGCCTTAAAAATACTAAAAAGAGGAGTTTGAAATTAAGGATTTGGGCAAGCTAAAATATATCCCAGGAATAGAAGTGACCTATTCAAAGCAATGGATCTTAATAACTCCAGGAAAGAATATATTAGACATTCTGAAAGAAAGTGGAAAGCTTTCATCGACCATCAAATACTCCAATTGAGCAGAATTATAAAGGAAAGGATGATGGAAAACCGGTAGAGAAAGGCCATTATCAAAGAATAGTGGGGAGGTTGAATTATTTAGCTCATACTCAGCCAAACATGGTCTATGCAGTAGGGATGGTGAGTCATTTTATGCATCACCCATGGCAAGAAAACATAAGAGCAGCTGAAAAAATTTTAAGTTAGATATTACTCCAGGTCAAGGAACTCTCTTCAAAAAGGGAAATCGAATTACTTTAGAAGCACATATGGATACTGATTATGCAGGATTTTTAGTAGATATAATAACCCAGCTTGTCAAAATCGCGATTTTACCGGAAATTGAATAGTATAAAATCATATAGAATCAGTAACTTATAGAATCGTATATCTAAACGTATAATTATATCAAAAGTTAATATCTAAATTATTTTTCTTCTATTTTGATTATGAAAAACTTGATAAAATTGCAAACTCGTAGAATCGTACAATTGACTCGTGATTTTAACAACCATTTAATATCTGCTATGAGTTATTGTGCATTCATTGGAGGAAATTAAATTGCTTGGAGAAGTAAGAAGCAAGCAAATAAGGATTTGGGCAAGCTAAAATATATCCCAGGAATAGAAGTGACCTATTCAAAGCAATGGATCTTAATAACTCCAGGAAAGAATATATTAGACATTCTGAAAGAAAGTGGAAAGCTCGCGTCGACCATCAAATACTCCAATTGAGCAGAATTATAAAGGAAAGGATGATGGAAAACCGGTAGAGAAAGGCCATTATCAAAGAATAGTGGGGAGGTTGAATTATTTAGCTCATACTCAGCCAGACATGGTCTATGAAGTAGGGATGGTTAGTCATTTTATGCATCACCCATGGCAAGAAAACATAAGAGCAGCTGAAAAAATTTTAAGCTAGATATTACTCCAGGTCAAGGAACTCTCTTCAAAAAGGGAAATCGAATTACTTTAGAAGCACATATGGAAACTGATAATACAGGATTTTTAGTAGATATAATATCCCAAGTTGTCAAAATCGCGATTTTACCGGAAATTGAATAGTATAAAATCGTTAAAATCATATAGAATCAGTAATTTATAGAATCGTATATCTAAACGTATAATTATATCAAAAGTTAATATCTAAATGATTTTCCTTCTATTTTGATTATGAAAAACTTGATAAAATTGCAAACTCGTAAAATCATACAATTGACTCATGATTTTAACAACCATTTAATATCTGCTATGGGTTATTGTGCATTCCTTGGAGGAAATTAAATTGCTTGGAGAAGTAAGAAGCAAGCAATTGAAGCAAGATCTAGTGTAGAACTGAATTTAGAGAAATGACTCATGGCATTTGTGAACTTTTGTGGTTAAGAATGGTTCTAAATGATCTTGGAATCAAAATAGAAAAGCAATGCAGTTATACTGTGACAACAAGTCAACAATTAGTATTGCTCATAATTTGGTCCAACATGAGCAAACTAAACATATAGTGCTGGACAAACATTTCATAAAGGAGAAGCATGATAGTGGATTGATCACTATGTTGGCAACAAGCGCATGGGATCGTGTCCTAAGCTTAGATGGCTCCAGGGGTTGTTCTAGTGTTTGCTTGTTAGGCTTTCTACCTAGTTTACCTATGATTACCAAAAGGGGTGGGCTCATTGGAGAGAACCCAAGATCTCGTAGGGTTTTGTTTTTGCTAAATTTTCAATGCCATTCATTCAATTCCTTAAATACACCAGCAAGGTGGTTACATAGTACTCAACCTCACTCCACTCCCTATAGCAGTTCCTATCTTTCCTTCCTATTCACCCACTTGACCCTGATCCTTAGCCTCACGTTCAGCTCCCGGAAGGCCTGTCACCTACGTCCCAGCTTCTTGCCGCTCCTCGGACGTGGTTCCCTTGCCCTTGTGGTTCCTCTCTCCACGTCTCTTCCTAGAGTAGACCTTGTCAAATGGCCTTATCCCTCTTCCTTGGCTAGTATCATCACTCCCCCCTTCGATAAGGCGCATGACCTCATGCGCAAAAGATGGGTACCGCTGGCAAATCATGGTGACTTCTTCCCATGTAGCTTCGGCTGGTGAGTAGCCCTTCCAGTGGATGAGGACCTCAGTGAGCTGTGCTCCATATCGTAATTCCAAGGCAGCTTGAGGTGTAAGTATTGACAAACCCTGGCTAATCAAGGGAAGCTCCGATTGTGTTGGAGGCATGTCACGGAAGGGTTTGAGGAGGGAGATGTGGAAGACTAGGTGGATCTTTACTTCAAGTGGCAAGCAAAGACAATAGGCAATTGATCCTATGCGCTCTTTGATGGGGAAGGGTCTGTAGAACTTAGAGCCAACTTCTAATGGGATCTTCAACGCAGGGTGGATTGTCAGTAAGGTTGGAGCTTGAGCCATACCAAGTCCCCTTCCTTGAAACTGAGGTTCCGATGTTTGGCGTTGTAGCTGGCCTTCATCCTCTGTTGTGCATGTTCCAGCTAAAGTCTAAGTTCTGCCAGGATCTCATCCCGATCTTGCAATGCTCTCTCCACTGCCTCCATCTTGGATGTGCCGATTGTATATGACAGCAATCAGGGAGGAGTCCGTCCATAAACCACTTGGAAAGGGGTGGTCTTAAGAGAAGAGTGGTAGCTTGTGTCAAAACAGTACTTGGCCCATGCTACCCACTCCACCCACTTTTGGGATTGAGCTCCGGTAAAACACCTCAAATACATTTCCAAGGTCTGATTAACTACTTTGGTTTAACCATCACTTTAGCGGTGATAAGCTGAGGAGAATGAGAGCTTGGTGCCATGCATTCGGAATAGCTCCAAAGGTGAAGGGTCGGCTGAAGAAGGCGATTGGCTTGCCATTCTGTTAGAGGACAGCTCCTAGGGCATGATTGGAGGCATCACATTCCACTACAAAAGGCTGTTCGAAGTCAGGGAGTGCGAGGACAGGCGCTCGTGTCATGGCATGGCGCAAGGCAAGGAAAGCCTGCTCCGACTCAGAGCTCCACTAGAATCCATTGCGTCTCAACATGCAAGTTAAGGGGGCTGCAATGATGCCATAGTTTTGCACAAACAGCCAATAGTAGCCCATAAGCCCCAAGAATCCCCTCAATGCAGTGATGGTGGCAGGTTTCGACTAAAGACAGCATGGCTTCTACTTTCTGGGAATCGGCCTCCACTCCCTTATGCGAGATGAGGTGTCCCAGATAGGCCACTTGCTGCTAGCTAAACCTACATTTTGAGGAATTCAATCGCAAGTGATGCTGGGGAAGCAAGGAGAAAGCTCAGCTGAGATGCTAGAGATGTTCCACCCATGATCGGCTGTAGACAAGGATATCGTCGAAGAACATGAGGATGAACTTTCTCAAGTGGCCTTTGAATACTTCATTCATGAGAGCTTGGAAGGTGGAAGGGGCGTTGGTGAGGCCAAACAGCATGACGAGGAACTGGAAGTGCCCATGGTGGGCACGGAAGGCGATCTTATCCACATCTTCGGACCTCATTCACACCTGGTGATAGCCTGAGCTTAAATCCAGCTTGGAGAAGTTGCACGCCCCTCCTAGCTCTTCAAGGATCTCTTCGATAACTGGGATAGGAAACTTGTCCTTAACGGTTTTCTTGTTAAGGGCCTTGTAATCCATACAAAACTGCGAAGTGTTGTCCCCTTTACAAACCAAGAGCACAGGGGAAGAGAAAGGGGATTGGCTAGGTTTGATCAAGCCCTTTCAAAGCATCTTCTCGCATTGGCGCTCGATTTCATCTTTTTGGCCATGGGGGTACCAATAGGGTCTTACCACCACAAGGGATGTTCCCAGGTTTAGCCTAATGGCATGATCACAAGGGCGAGAGGGGGGAAATGCTTGCAAGGGCTAAAAGATGTCTCCGAATTTTGACAGCAACCACTGTAATTCACTGTTTTCCTTCCTCTCCTTGATGATCGCTGCGGTTCAGGGTGTCTCCCTTTCCTAAGTTTCCCCCTGCAATTGTATTCGCTTTCTACCCTGGAGGAAACTCATCTTCATCACCGTGAAGTCCCATGAAATAGGGCCTAGGGACTGAAGCTAGTTGACTCCCAGCACAACATCCACCCCACATAAGGGCAGGGAGCAGAGGTCTATTGTAAAGGACCGGCCGCCTAGCTGCAAGGATATCCTCCAGCATACACCATCACTCCCCACCTTAGCTCCATTAGCCCAAACACCACCTTCAACCTCTCTCATGACAACAGAGATAGGCCAAGTTGAGAAACCAAGTTAGCACTTATGAAGCTATGAGTGCTGCTCGAGTCGATCAACACAATGATTGGCTGCCCTTCGATCCTTCCTCTCACTTTCATGGTTTGTGCTTGAGACAATCCGACCATGGCATGTAGTGAGATCTCTAGCTATCCTTCCGTTGGTGCTCCCTCCTCTTCGCCTCCTTCTTGCTCTTCCTCTGTTTCCCACTCCAACCAAAAGAGCTTTTCGCACCGATGCCCCATTGTAAAGGGCTTGTCGCAATTGAAGCATAATCCCTTGCTCCTCCGTTCTTCCAACTCGGCCCTGCTCAATTTCTTGGTATAAGGGGGCTTATCCGATGTGGTAGGCACTCACCTCTTGAACTTGATCTCTTCCTTCGATGTCACTCCTCTTTTTTCATACAGCCAGGCAAGGCTCATTGCTTGCGAAAGGCCGGTAGGGTGGTGCAGCTCTACTTCCATCGTGATGGCTTCCTTCAGGCTGCTGATGAAGATTGCGATCTCGTGCTTGGGGACTAAGTCCAGCACCTGGGCAGACAATTGCTCAAATCGTCGCTGGTAGTGCTCCACGGAGCCCACCTGACGGAGTTTGGCCAGCTCGCCTACCTTATTGCTGTGGATCGATGGCCTAAAGTGCATATCGCATAAGCCCTTGAAGTTTGCCCAATTCAACTGGGGTTGTTCCCTTTTTAGTTTAAGGAACCATAGCTGGGCGTCCCCTTCCAAGTGGAAGGTTGCCAGCTTCACTCTTTCCTCCTCTGCCACGGGTTGCTACTCGAAAAATTGTTCGCACCTATTGAACCAACTAAGAGGGTCTCCATTTCCATCATATCGGGGAAACTCCCATTTGGCCAAATGTGCAGCCAGCATGCTTCTTTCTCCCTTGCTGCTCTTGGCTAACACCTCTCCAATCCCTTTAGGCACAGGGGCTGAGGGCTTCAGTAGGGATCCTCCTTGCGTCAGGCTATCTAACTGGGTGGCTAGGCGATCTTGTCTCGCCTCTATTCGCTCCAGGCGCTCTCGATCATCTTGGTGCATGGCTAGCAGCGCTTCCAGCTACTGTTGGACCTTCTTCCAATCGTGCATGGTGGCCTGCTCTAATACCAGGTTATTGGCAACAAGCACGTGGGATCGTGTCCTAGGCCTAGATGGCTCCGAGGGTTGTTCTAGTGTTTGCTTGTTAGGCTTTCTACCTAGTTTACCTATGATTACCAAAGGGGTGGGCTCGTTGGAGAGAACCCAAGATCTCGTAGGGTTTTGATTTTGCTAAATTTTCAATGCCATTCATTCATTCATTCAATTCATTAAATACACCAGCAAGGTGGTTACATAGTACTCAGCCTCACTCCACTCCCTATAGCGGTTCCTATCTTTCCTTCCTATTCGCCCACTTGACCCTGATCCTTAGCCCCATGTTCAGCTCCCAGAAGGCCTATCACCCACATCCCAGTTTCTTACCGTTCCTCGAAGGTGGTTCCCTTGTCCCCGTAGTTCCTCTCTCCACGTCTCTTCCTATAGTAGACCTTGTCAAATGGCCTTATCCCTCTTCCTTGGCTCGTATCACACTACAATATATGTATCTTCCAATGATCAATTGGCAGATAATTTTACTGAAGAGTTATCAACTGTAAAGTATCCACTCCCTAGTTTGAGAGCGAATTGAGGAATATTCTAGTTATCTTGGTCAACAATATACAGGCATAATTTATCATTGAAAGTATGCATTAAATAAGCTGTAAATTGTTTTTGCAGGAAGATTGAGCATTTCTTATTATAGGTTGGTAGAACTAATGTTGTTACTACCAACCATGCTAGGATTATCTATAGGTAAGTTATTTTATGTACAAATTAGATGGACAATTGAAAATATTTCTACATTATTTCTCTACAGGGTTGTTAAAAATCCCATTTTTCCACAACCAAGAATCACTGGCTTAATGGATTGAAACCACTTATTCCATTCAACTTATGTTAGGTGATTTGGAGTGAGTGTTGATCCCCCATTGTTACAAGGGATGTATTTGATTTAAGGTGAGTTTTCTAACTCATCCATGGATCCAAACTTCTGTTTGGCCCTTGGTGATGTTTCTAGAATAGAAGCGTCACTAACTAGGTCGATATTAATAAAAAATTACTTTGATACCATGTAAAAAATATGATTTAGAATCATTTTCGAGTTGTACCTATTCATCTATGAGAAACTATTAGCATGGTTAATAACAACAGTTAGTATTACACCAACACTAACTACCCTACAGTATTGGTTCTACCAACCTACAACAGGGAATCAGAAAAATAATATAAAATATGATAAATATCTCTAACTTTCCTACAATTCTCGTAAAGACATGTATATATAGGAAACACTACAAAATAATGTACTACTGATGAATGGATCTCAGGAACTTACCATCGGATTTCAGTACCCAATCTAGAGCAATGGTTCCACCATCACAAGCATGAAAAATTTTTCTGCACAAAAACTAGAAGAGCTGTTACTTCTTAGCAGAAACAGATTTTAGAGCCCAGTTCCTAAAAAAATGAAGCACACACTCATGGCTAATCATTTCTTGCCCCCCTGATGTATCAATGAGGTTAATGAACAGAAACACCACACAAACAAACATACCATAGTTACATAATGTCTCCGCGCTCAAAAGAATAAAAAACTGAGGATAAAGTTGCCTTATAAATTCATTTACAGCCAATATTCTTCACTGCAATGGAAAGGCAAGCTATGAAGCAAAATATATACATTCCTGCATTAAATCAGATAAGTCTACCATCTTTCCATCCTTAACCACAACCTTGCATCTGGCATTACAGGCTCTTTCGCACACCAGATAAAATCTTAAAATTTTCTGTGCCTGTGATGGATTTGTGTAGATACATTGAAATTCGAGAGATTTCAGTATTTTGAGATTAAAAAAAAAAAGGCATTTAAGCATTCATTGCATATGGAAGAAGCCTGTTTTTATAATCTCATAATTTTTTTCCTAATGGTTCTCTCCCAAGTCCCACTTCTGCTCTAGGTAGAACAAAGAATAATCTATATTGTTATCTGTCACAGGATCACGATTGAAATCTTGTTGAGAGAAAACCCAACGATCTCACAAAGCATAGAATTATTTTACAAAAACATGCTGCAGCCTATCTGTATTCGTTTTCTTTTTAGATCAGTACAATAGGGAGTTATAGAGGATAACTTCCTCCCCTATTTTCATGTAACTGCTTCTTACACTTATCCACAACAACACAACACAATTAACTGCTAACCTATACCCTTACACATGACAACACAGATTGCAAACACATAATTACAAACAACCCAGCTATGTCACACGACACACACAACACTGCCATATCAGCACTACAACACAATACAAACACCTCCCTATTGCAATACATCAGTACAACACAGTAGACAATAACAGCAGCTACTCCTGCTTCTTTTTACAACAGCTGTGTGTAACATTGTCATATATCCCATATCAAATAAATATTCATTTTTTAGTCGTTGTACTCAAATCAGTAGAAGCTAGTTCAGCTACAAAGTGAAGCCAGATCAGTTGTGTTTTTGTTCATTTGTTTCCATTTTTGTTTTGTCTAGTTAGTTTGGATATCAGGATGGATTTTCTTTATCAGGTTGCTCAAGTTTGAACTGATTGTGGAGTGAGAAATAGGGGTATTTCTACAAAATCTACAAATTTTGATTCTGAGATCTATAGTTCGCTTCCCCTAAATCACACAACATTTTCCTTGAAATAAGCACACCCTCTGTAACAACCATGTCACCATCTCATCTATTAGATGTTACGTTGAATTGCAAACAGTAGGGCCTCCTATGGTTTTGATGTAGACCACCATTGCTCACAAGGACATTGGTGATCTACAAAACAGGTTTATATACTTAATGGTATTAACTGTATAATCATCAAAATGCATTCACAAAACTTAACAGAACCATATTGAGTGTTTTTATACTTTTCTTCCCATTTTGATATTAGCATGAAGATATCACTAACAGATACCAAGGGCACTAACATGGTCAAAAAATTGTTTACAAGATATATTATCTATGAAGTCACCAACAGCCTGAAATTGACAAGCATGAAACTGGCTTTTCACTTTCCCGGGGTGTGCACAATTTATTCCATCAAGTAGTAAATAGCTGGCTTTTTCAAGAAATAGAAGTCCAATACAATATAACTAATTCCTGTAGACAAGCACACCAAATTCATCATAATTTCATTCTCAAAGGGAGCCAGCCGATGCTCATCCCGCCCTAGGATTTATGAACAGTACATGATTTGAAGCGTGCGATGCTGCCTATTACTGTTGGCTAGCAGCCCAGCATAGCATTGACCCCTAACACGACATATCATCTTATGAATAATAATCTAGTAAGTTCTACGCATATGCTCTTCCCTCACATATTGGGTACACACAACATAACACAAACAGAAAAAGATGTGCAGAAACAATATGAGGAATCACCTTCTATAGTTGAAAGAAGGAGGCCTTCCAAAGAAATTCAGGAACACGGTCTGTATATGAGGACTTGAAAGCCACGGCGTAGCCAAGTACCTGCAACTCCCACCACCGACAAATTCATTTCAACTCCCCCTCACAAGTGACACAGCCTGAAAACTCACGCTCAATATTAAAAACAAGGAGAGTGAAAGAGAGATAAAGTATATATTAAAACATACCTTCCGTGAAGAACCTTGCACTTAGAAACGACATTGTTGTAGATGTCGGAGGAGCAATTACAGACGATTTTGACGGGACCTCCTCTACATCCGGAGAAAACGTCTTCGAAGAAATGAATTTCAAAGAAATTGTACAGAAGGACGAGGGAAACGACGAAAAAGCCAATGCAGTAATGAGCAATGGGAATGAGAAAGAGTGCGTTGAGGAGGAGGTCATAGGCGCATGAAGCACTTGAGCATATCTGTGTCGCCACCACCGAGCTTGAGCTGGGACAGTAATCCATTATAAGACAGCAATAGATACGGCAAAAGTTAGTCCCATCAAAAAAGAGAGGGAGTGGAAGAGACGCTATGAATATGTGGGTCGTTGGGGTCTGTCAATCGTCGATTGCCATGTGGGATGTGTAGTGGCAGCAGCTATATTTTGGCAGGAAAATGGGGTTAACCGGTGTTTATTGGTTGATTAGGTAACTGCCTTTTTCTCTTCACTATAAAATGTTCTTTTCAGTTCAACAAAATAATCATGATAAAAAAAAATAAAAAAAAAAAGCCAAATAGTTGGGTGGATAAGAGAATGTCCTTGTTTGATTAGATTAGATGAAGGTCCTACTCAGGTTAAGGAAAACTCGAAATTGGGTATTTCTACTTTTATATTTGATCCTCAAGTTAAGGAAACCCAAAATTGGGTATTTCTATTTTTATATTTGATTTCTTCTATTTTCTTTTTTTAGTTAATTGTTCATTAAATCTTATTTAGGTATTCTACCTCTCCATTATGTCCATTAAATTTTCTAACATAGATTGTTCTAATGAAAAAAAAAATGCAATTATCAAACATACATTGCTTCTGCTTATATGAAATAGAGTCTTTAGGATGGATTTTTTTCCAATCTTTAAAAAAAATTAATTCAACTAAAAAAAGTTAAAAGTTGAAGAATTTAAACCAAAAAACAAAGTAGTACAAAGGTGAATGTCACACCTCACAATTATTGCAACATAGTTTCTATGCTACATATTTTTAAAACTTGCAAGTATAAGCAATGCCCAAGAATCTCATTATGTATAAACTGGAGAGATAATCACAATTAAGAGAATATACAGTTGTCTTTACATATAAAATAGAGACATGTATTTTAAATAAAACAAACTAAGAATAAATGAATAAATAATACAACATACTATATTTATTAAGAATATATTTTTTCCCTTAAGTTCAAATAAAAGATAAACTTAGCAATACTTTATGCATACAAATGACATATATTTGCCTATAATAAGAGTTAATGACAACTTTGGCATTGATCTCTTATTTACACTTAAAAGCAAATATGAATGATGGCCATTGTAATTATCCTAAAACCACAATTATATGCAATAAAACCTCACAATTTTGAATTATTATGCATCTGAAATTAATCTTCCAAAAATAAAACTAAAAGTTTATATTCTTAATAAATTCTAATAATTTTCCAAAGCATTAAACTAGATTACCAAACATCAATATCATGGAAAGAAAAAACAAAACTGTAAACACCATATTTTTGCCCTTTAATCACAATAATGTTTCATTTTTAATTTTTAATTTTTTTTATTTTTCTTCAATTTTGCAAAAATAAGAGTATTGAAAAAATAAAATAAATAGGAATAATACACCAACTTTAGAAAATAATGATAGAAATAATAATAAAAGAGGTTAAATAATTTTTACAAATTTTTAGAATTTCAAAATAATATAAAATAAATAAAACTTGCTACGCTTATGTATAATATTCGTGTAAAATAAAATCAAGAAATGGGCTAGCCTAATTGGTCCGGGCTTCGGCCTTAGCGCGCATGCACACTAGGGGGTGTGCTCAATCAGGGGTTCGAAATGTGAGGCAAGCAAATTCGCGTTTTGCACTTTTTTTTCCTCGCCCAGGACATGTATCAGCTTTTGATTGGACGGAGGGAGCGCATGCGCCAAGCGCGTGATCGTCTTTAACCTCCATCCGAAACGATCACCGACTGTGGGAAAAAACGAAATTCAGCTGTTTTGATGCGATTTTTTTTTCATAAATCCAACAAATCTTTAACAAAAATAAGATAAACATCATCCAATTAACACAAATCGTAACAAAATCAAAGATTTACACGAATCTAGAGCAAATTGGAGATGGGCTTTAACCATGGATATGATTCGAACCTATCGGAGGGAAATCCAAGCTTATCCAACTTGATTTCTAGTGCTTATAAATAGAGCACAATGGGGGGAAGCTAAATCATGGATCAAATGTGAGAAAAGAGTGAAAAATCAGAAGTTTCGAAGCTCGCCGAAGTTCCTCTTAGCCACGACTGCTGACCAAGCTATGAACCACCACCTAGATGAGTTTTTTAAGAAATCCACCACCATAGTTGGATTACCTACCCTTGGAAAACTTAGTAGTAACCCTTAATCGCCTTCGAAAGCCACCGAAACACTGTCGACAAGGATCCTCCGACCGTCGTGACCCGACCCGACTCGATCAAACTGATTAAACCCGATTCGCATCCAAGTTAGTTATTTTTTATTTTATTTTATTTTATTTATTTACTTTATTTATCCATTAGAAATAAAGAAATTTTTATTTTTTTGAAAATATAAAGAAAAAATAAAAAATATTTTTTTAGGTTTTAGGATTTTGATAAATAAATAAATATGTCTAATATAATAATACAATATAAAAATAATAAAAAATAAAAATAAAAATAATAATGATTTTTTTCTTTTTTTATCACTTAGAAAATTTCTTTTCAAAACAAAAAATATATATTTAATTGATTTCTTTTAAAATTAGAAGTTTTAGTTTTTTTCAAAAATAAAAGAATAAAAAATAATGTTTAGGCTTAAATTTTTTTTAAGGAATCTTTAAAATAATAACAAACGTAAACTCGATATGTTTTTATAATTAAAACTAGAACAACCCACTAAAGTTTTATAAAAAGCGAACTACGGCTTGTTTAATCCCGAATAGTAGGTACGTAGGCACCTTTATGGGGCAACTCTAAAAAGAATAAAAAAATCATTTTTCAAATCATTATTAGTGTAATTTTTAAAAAATATCAGAATATGACTCAGATTTCAAAAAGATAAAATGGTAACTTTACAGTTTTAATAGGATAACTCCTAAGTCAAAAATCTCTAGTTTTTCTTCTTCTTTTTCGTTAAAAAATAAAAAGATGAGATTTTGATGACTAGTTGTCTAAATTAAATTAATTCGCTCAATTAATTCTAATTCAATAATTTTTCCTAATGGCGACTCTAGATAAATGAAAACTTCCTAGTTCAAGTCGAGAATTTATATTAGATGAGCATAGAATCTAATACGAATCGGATGAGGGAGATAATATAAAATTTTTAAATTAGATTCGATAGGATGGCGACTCCACTAGGGACTTCTAGTAGGCTAGCCACCTAAACCTTCTAGAATAACCATTTCTAGATATCTTTTAACTTTTACACTATAAAATATTACTGGTACTAACCTTTTCTTTTAGGGATTTGATGAAATTTATTTATTTTTTCTTTCTATCTTTTATTGTGTACTCATACATGCAATCATGTGATTAGATATGGTCAAACTCAAGCCGTCTTAGGACCCTAGGACAGGGGGCCATTATGTAGGTTCCGGGCAAAATGATATGATCACCATTCGGGGCTGATTAAGCTACCCCACCCAATGCTTCACTGTGGCCTGAGATCCATTTCTTTGAGAATGTGAGGGGCCATAGAGCTTGGGGATCTATTAGAACCCACCTATCTGTATACATAAAGTCATGGACTGGCAAATGATTAATGATATAATTCCTTTGTTCCTTTTCTTTTTCTAGAGTTTAGATACATTTACCTGTAACAGAATTAATGATGCTTTGTAAAATATTTCATTTGTAATTAGAAATTTCTATTATAATCCTGATAGATGGCCAGTACCACAATCGACTGTCTCCTCCGCAAGGAAATCCGAGTCTGCAAACCTTTGGATCTAAAACTAGTACTGGACCATTGGTTCACTTTGTACGACCTTGAGGAACAAGCCTTAATTCTCGGAAATATAGGACCCATTTTATCATTAATGAAGATGGAAATAAACCTACCTCTGATTCGAGCTATCTTGCACTTATAGGAAATTGAGCTCGCGGCTTTCTTTATTGGGCCACATGAGATTACACTAACCCTGGAAGAATATACCTAACTTCTGTAGGCCCCATCACTTACCAATGGGGTATATGTGCCAAATCTCGAAGCTGGGCCGGCTAGTATTTTCAGTAAACTCCTAGGCATTTACAAGATAGTGATCAACTAGGCATTGGGAAACAGCAATGGATATTGCCTCCGGATGGACGAATTGGAAGCTTGGTTCATAGCTAGGTGTGATGATGGAAGCAGGAGGGACATCTTGTACGGGGATCCCAAGAGTTACAAGCAAAGACGGATTTATGCTTTCATCCTGACAGCATTTGCAACTATCTTTTTTTCCTATTGGGATCTTTTACATCCACTATAGAGTTGCAAAGTTAGTGGCTCAATTCTTTGAAGGGAAGTCTTATATCTCGGCTCTATTAGCTGAACAAATTCAGAACTTGAATTTTGTAAAGAAGAAGGGCCATGGAATCATTTGCTCAAACATTAACCCCATCCTGATCTGGTTTGTGAGCTATCTCAAATGTTTCGGGTTGAACATGGTCAAGAAGTCTTTAGCCCAGCAGGAAAACCTTGTGGATAAAGGTTTCAATGCCAACTACATCCTCTAGACTGCTAGATGGAGTTGCTGTAATAAGATCATCCTAACATGCAGGAACTTTCAGGCTGTTCTGTTGATCAGTATCAGTAGGTGCATAGGTTATCATCCGAACTCGGTGGTCAGTTAGTTTGGTACTATCCAAGACATAGTTCACAGGCCATCGCTGGAGGGAATCACGTTTGAATACTAAGATCTAAGTTTACTAGTAGCTAAGAAGATCGCTAGGCTGGCGGAGGTCAAAACTTTATGGGAAGCTCATATTGAGAGCCCTAATATAAACCTCAAAGACTTAGATGGTGAAGTAGGCAAGCACCGAGCTATAAGAGATTTCGTGATCAACCAATTATACCAGACAAGAGAAAGGGCGTGTCGGGTCCCGGATGTCACTTAACCTGCACCGAACAACATGGGCCCAGAAATGAAAACTTATATGGAACAGGTTAGGGCTCGAATGGAAGTCCACTTTGAGACTGTGGGCAACAAGAAGGACGTGTGGAAAAGTAGATTTAAGGAGTTTAACTAGAGAAACAAAGCCCTGAAAACCCAGTTGGAGAAGACTCAAGTAAGAGTTAGAGCACTAGAAGACGTCATCAATGGAGAATCAACACCTTCACAGCCAAAGAAGAAGAAGTCTAGGAATTCAGAGGCTATATGATATTGTTTTCTTTTTCCTTATGTTTTCAATAAAAGCACTGAACTCCTAGTTTGCAATATTAATAAAATTTCAGTATAATATCATTAATCAAATGCTGGCCCCTTTTGCATCCGTGTGAGCATCTTGTTTGCATATTTACTAAAAAATAATAACAATAAAGAAAAGAACAAAGCCAAGAAAATTGAAGAGTTACTAACAATAAGAGATCCTTTCAAGGACATAAAAGTTGCTTTTAAATGTTAGCTTAACCCAAAGCTCACAGTCACTTACTTTGAACATAAAACCAAAGACCTCTATAACCTGCTCTCAATTTGAAAGACCCCATTCACTTCAAAAGGTCTCCTCATATGTTAATTTAGTCTCGAAACATAAAACCTTCCAACTCTCTCCAATCTTAAGGGTTACACTTGAACTTTCTCTCCATCAGGAGTTATAGAGATAATAAATTTTGGAACACATTTTTGAAGTGGCTATGGTCAATTACCAACAAGGGCATAAAGAAGTCTATCTTAACTAGCTTCCCAAGAGAGCTAAGTTAAGACTAAATCACTTGACAGGGGCACATAACTCCCAAAGACATCATGAGACATGGTGAATATGGGCAAATCTAGTAAAATAGAAGGATATCTCGTTTATTGGAGTGGTTTAGGATGACAAGAGGTAAACCACATTCCAGACACTAACCCCTAAACACTCGAGAGTTGAGTGTTATTAATGTGAGGTTTTGGACTCATTCCTTAAAGGAGGTCTATCTTGAATTTGATACGTTAATCAAAATAATGTTAGGTATATTCATTTTTGCTATCCTAAACATAATAATCCTTTGCCAACCCCATTTGAGCTTATATGAAAAAAGAGAGAGTTTCAAAATTTAACCATGTTTTGAACTATCCTATAATGGGATGATTAAGAAGATAATGACATCAATCAAGAAAAAGAGAATTAACTAAATAGTGTTTGCCCTAGTTATAATAATCGAAGGATAATTTTTTCTATGGATAATTTATTTCTTTCGATGAAGAAAAGTTTACATTTCGAAAAAATACACATGACCCATAAGAGATTATTACTATTGGGCTTAAAAGAAAAGGAAAAAAGATGGAAAAAGAAAATGAAAGAAAAAAAAAGAAAAAAAAAGGAAAGAAAAAGAAAAGAAAAAAAATAAGAGAAGCCCAAGAATGTAGTTAAACCTTTACACAATAAAAAAGTCTAACAATACTTGAAAATACCAAAACCAAATACAAGAACCCAAACATTACAATTCAAAGATATACCACCCTTTTTTAAAGATTTCTCCAAATCATTGAAAATAATTTATCTTAAGCAAAAATTACTAGGGCAAGTGCTATTCTAGTTTTTCTCAAGGTTTCTTGAATTGTAAACCCAGGTTGAAATGATGATTCTTTCAAAATAAAACCTTGGTTTTGGTACTTTTTCGAAACCAAAAGCCTATTGTATTATAAGTCCCAAAAAGGCTTAACAGGTTGATCAAAGTGTATTACTTACAAGAAAGACTATAATTTTTGGAATAAAAGTCAAGAGTGACATCTAAACCAAGAGATTGTAAGGAAGTCCTCTTAGATTAAACCAATTGAGAATGGGATATCTATTTCCAAATAGAATGAGGGAATTTAAAATCATTCCTCATTGGTGTTGTTTGGCCCAAATTTTAAATATTGATGCCCCCCAAGAAGAAGATATGAGTCTCAATTGCAAGAGACCCCTCAAGAGGTGATTGATTAAGCCAAGACACCACTTTTTCCAAGATTAAACCAAGCCCTCCAAGTAAAATGAGGCAAAAGAGTATGTGATTATTAAGTAGTAGGGGAGGCTTACCTTTTATTTGTATTTTTGGGAACCCTATCAAACTCTTTACTTGCTAGCAATGTTTAAAAAATTTAAAAAATAAATAAATATTAAAAAACAATTCTTTTAGATTATGTTAGAGAAGAAAGAGGAAAAATTTCAAAGTTTGCTAGAAAATACTTTAATATCTTGTCACTTTATTCTTAAGTTTAAAACAACAATTGTCTTGACGATTTTTTAGTTATTATTTGTTCAAAATTTTTAAGTCATCTTAAACTCTTGACTATTATTGGAAAAATAAGATTCCCACTTAGGAATTCATTATCAGTTAGTTAGCCCATAATAGGGCACTTTCCTAAATTTTCTCCTTCATGGTTGTTAATCTAGTGAGATGCTTCCTATTTTTTATTAGTCAGCTCGTAAAAACACTTTTCTAAAAAACCTCTTCTTTAAGGTTGCTAGTCTTATAAAACGCTTTTCAACTCACAAGAAGCATTTTTTTTTTGGAAATGCTAGGTTGCTAAGATATATTCAGACATCGTTATCGGTTGGTTAGCCCACAATGAAGCACTTTCCTAGATATCCTCTCTTAGGGTTGTAGGTCTAAAGAGACGCTTCCCATTATCAGTTAATTAGCCCATAATGGAGCACTTTCCTAAACTTTCTTCTTCAGGGTTATAAGTCTAAAGAGATGCTTTCTAATATTGGTTAGTTAGCCTACAATGGGGTATTTTTCTAAATATCCTCTCTTAGGATTACAAGTCTAAAGAGGACACTTCCTATTATCGATTAGTCAGCTTGCAATGGGGCACTTCCTGGATACAATATCTTAAAATTAGCCCACATTGGGGAACTTTCCTAAATATCCTCCTATTACAATTGCTAGTCTAAGAGAGATGCTTCCTATCATCAACCAATTAGCTTGTAAGACCGCTTTTCTAAAAAATTCCTTCTTTAAGGTTGTTAGTCCTATAAAACACTTCCTATTATCGATTAGTTAGCTCATAAGAGCACTCTTTTAGAACATTTCTTCATTGAAGTTGCTAGTCTTGTAAGACGCCCTTCTTATCAATTGGCCAGTTCACCTAAACAATCTCTTCTTTACGGCCACTAGTCCTATAAGACGCTTCCTACTATCAGTGAGTTCACTCACAATAACACATTGCTAAACAATCTTTGAGATGTTTCCTATTATTGATTAGTTAGCTCATGAAGCACTTTTCTAGATGATATTTTACTCCAGGTTGATAGTTTGGTGAGATGTTTCTTATCTAAAACCACTCCCTAAGCAGTATTAACCATCATAAAGTGTTCATTTTTTACAACATGGGATCATTAGCTTATGGAGCATTTTTCCTATTAGAACCAGGTTTAGATAGCCAGCCAATTATGGTGTTATCAACTCGATCTATTGGCAAAAAATGACGTCTTTGTTGCCTTTATAGTTAAGTTTTTCAAACTTTATTATAAAGAGGGGTATTTGTAAACACCCTATTTTTGCCCTTTAATCACAATAATGTTTCATTTTTAATTTTTAATTTTTTTCGATTTTTCTTCTATTTTGCAAAAATAAGAGTATTGAAAAAATAAAATAAACAGGAATAATACACCAATTTTGAAAAATAATGGTAGAAACAATAATAAAAGAGGTTAAATAATTTTTACAAATTTTTAGAATTTCAAAATAATATAAAATAAATAAAACTTGCTATGTTTATGTATAATATTCATGTAAAATAAAATCGAGAAATGGGCTAGCCTAACTGGTTCGGGCTTTGGCCTTAGCGCGTGCACGCACGCATCCGGGGGGGGGGGGGGGAGGGGGTGGTGTTCGGTCAAGGGTTCAAAACGCAGGGGAAGCAAATCCGCGTTTTGTAATTTTTTTTCCTTACCTAGGACACGTGTCAGCTTTTGATTGGACAGAGAGAGCGCATGCGCTAGACGCGTGATTGTCTTTAACCTTTGTCCAAAATGATTGCCAGTCGCAAGAAAAAAATGAAATCTAGCCATTTTGATGCGATTTTTTTTGCACAAATCCAATAAATCTTTAACAAAAATAAGATAAACATAATCCAATTAACACAAATCGTAACAAAATCAAAGATTTACATGAATCTAGAGCAAATTGGAGATGGGTTTTAACTGTGGATACGATTTGAGCCTATTGAAGGGAAATCCGAGCTTATTTAGCTTGATTTTTGTGCCTATAAATAGAGAACGATGGGGGGAAGCTAAATTACGGATCAAAAGTGAGAAAAGAGTGAAAAATCAAAGGTTTCGAAGCTTGGCGGAGTTCCTCCTAGCCGCGATCATCGATCAAGCTACAAATCACCACTTAGAGGAGTTTTTGAAGAAATTCAGCACCACAGTTGGATTATCCACCCTCGGAAAGCTTAGAAGCAGCCTTCAACCATCTTCAAAAGCCACCGGAATGCCGCCGACAAAGATCCTCTAACCTTCGTGACTCGACCTGACTCAACCCGACCGAATTGATATGACCCAATTTGCATCCAAGTTAGTTGATTTTTTTTTTATTTTATTTTATTTATTTACTTTATTTATCCATTAGAAATAAAGAATTTTTTTATCTTTTCTGAAAATATAAAGAAAAAATAAAAAAGATTTTTTTAGGTTTTAGGATTTTGATAAATAAATAAATATGTCTAATATAATAATATAATATAAAAAATAATAAAATAAAAAAGTAATAAAAATATAATAGAAAAATAAAAAAAATAATAATGAATTTTGTCTTTTTTTTTATCACTTAGAAAATTTCTTTTCAAAACAAAAAAAAAATATTTAATTGATTTCTTTTAAAATTAAAAGTTTTAGTTTTTTTCAAAAATTAAATAATAAAAAATAAAGTTTAGGCTTAGAATTTTTTTAGGGAATCTTTAAAATAATAACAAACATAAACCCGACATGTTTTCATAATTAAAACTAGAACAACCCACTAAAGTTTTTTGCAAAGGAAATTACGGCTTGTTTGATCCCGAATAGCGGGTACATAGGCACCCTTATGAGGCAACTCTAAAAAGAATAAAAAAATCATTTTCCAAATTGTTATTAGTGTAATTTTTTAAAGATATCAGAATATGACTCAGATAGAAGGATAAGATGGTAACTTTAGAGTTTTAATGGAATAATCCCCGAGTCGAGAATCTTTGATTTTTCTTCTTCTTTTTCTTTAAAAAATAAAAAGAGGAGATTTCGACGACTAGTAGTCTAAATTAGAATTAATCCGCTCAATTAGTTCTAATTCAATAATTTTTCTCAACTTCAGTTGGGTAGTGACTCCAAATAAATAAAAAACTACCTAGTTCAAGTCGAGAATTTATATTAGATGAGCATAGAATTTAATATGAATCAGATTAGAGAGATAATATAAAATTTTAAAATTAGACTCGACAAAAACTAATGGGTAAGTTGCAAATCTTTACCTTATATAAGAATAGTCCCCCATCATTGCAAATGAGTGTCAGATTACCCCATTATTCCAAAAACATGCTAACTTTACTAACCTTATGATTTTTCCATTAAATCATGGCTTCATACTAGTACGTTCTATGATGCAAAAAACTAACGAAACTATTTAATTGGAATCTTAGATGTCCATTTCTAACTCATCTTCTTCATGCTTATTAATATAATTGTGGACTTTCTCTAGGAAAAATTTACGAATATAATTATAGTTACATGTGACGTTTAATAAATGAAATTTGCCCATTTAAAGAAATGAACTTTGCACATTTGGTACTTGAAGTTTAAAAGGGTACGTCAATATTGGTATAATTTTGGTCACCCATTTAAAAATCCACAAGTCTCATATCCTCCTCCACATTACTAATGTCCTAAACTTATATGTTTTTAAAATAAATTGATCTATAAGGCCTTCTAATAAAGGCACTAATCATATTAGTATAGTATACCAATGTGTACAAGTTGATATCCACATGATCTCTAACTAAATACTAAACTATAACGGTTTTACTTGAAACTAAACAAGCATATATTAGGCTTTTCAAGGAGGAAAAATAAAATCTACTAAACTAAACTAACAAATCTTGAATGATATCTAAAATTAGAAGTGCTCTATGTTAATAAGGTGTAGGATTGTGATTTCCCTATCATTTGGAGTATGATATTTATACTTTATATAAATAGTTGAGTTTAATTAAATGTGTTTCAGCCAAAGTCATAAGCATGAGCATCCCTTTCGAGTAGTTCATCTGTGCTTTTTTAATTGATAGCTAATTCCTCTCATAAAGCATAGTTAACCTAGTTGAATTGGTGTTATGAACATGTATATGTGTCTTAAATCATATTTTCAATTGCATCAAAAACGTAAATTCTAGTGTTTTGGGCCAAAACTGTACTTGTTCATGTCAACAGTGAAATGCTAGGTCTTATTCATGTAGGTTGACAAATCCATTTCAAGTATCCAAAACCCTAATTCAACAATAATAATGATTAAGCGTATATTACATGAACAATGAATAGAGGTGGCCAAAACATCATATAATCATACTCATTACATAAATAACTAAACTAATATCTCAAATCTATCAAAATAATCACAATTTCACTAAACTATAACTAACACTAAACATATAAACATACACAATTTATTAATTTAAATAAGTAAAGGATAAGAAAGAACTAGGAAAATAAGTATTGAGTTAAAATCCAAAGCTCCAATGATTCACAAGGCAATCCGTGTTCTCGAGCATTCAAGAAATACAAAGCTAAGCTAAAACTCTTAACTATAAGTATCAAACTATCATATACTAACTAACCTCCACTATGAAATCTTGTGGAATCAATAAGAAATTGACTAAAAAAGAGTAAAAATTACACTACAAAAATGCAAACCTAATATTTATGTTAGGATCGTGTCATTTAAGGGGTATGGGGGTGCCAACCAAACAACATATATAGTTCTACTAATTTCATAATGAATGTGAGGCATTTCGATGCCTTGTTTTTATCGTTTAGATGCTTGGGCCATTTAATGCACTTTTTTTTCTAAGGTGAATGGCACACGGTTGCATTTAATGGGCATGTGTCAAATGATAGAGAATGCGGAACCTAAATCGCTTAGTAACAAATTATGTAGATCTCAACCCAATTAGAAATCCAACCTAAAACCAAAGGTATTAATTAACATGACCTTAAGGTTATGAATCCGATGAATCTTGTTATAATTTAATGGATTAACCTCAACTCGTTGATTAAATTAATTCAAGAACCTTGATATAAGATTGTGACCCTTGGAATTATACCAATCAAGAACCTTAGTATGATGAATGAATGCCATAAAAAAAAAAGAAATTCTTGATAAGTTTGAAGAGATGAGAGTTTAAAACTCAATGTTGGAATACTTTCATTATCGTTGATTAACCAACTTTGTTTAATATATACTTGACCTATTTATAAGCATAAAATAAGACCTAAGAAATCTAGGAAAAGGAAATTGTAATGCCTCAAAACGTGAAGCGAGTATAACCCGCCATGTGTCCTTACTAGGTAAAGACACGTAAAGGCTCAAACTCTACTAAATTCCACAGTTAATATCCAAATAACCATGTAAGCTAAATAAAAATTCTCCTCATATATGAATAGGTGGTTTAATACATCATACTCAATCTCTCCATATAATGGAAACTACAAATAAAAACCTGTCTGCAATAATCAACCATAGTTAATATCTTACAATCATATCACAGTGGAAACATATTAAATCTAATATAATTCGAGTCTTAAATGTAACACCACCAACAAATATCCTAAGCACCATGCTTAAATGCTAGTCCTCCTTCTAATCTACATGTCATTTTTCATAATACACACTCTATATCTTCCTCTAAGTTTTGGTTCGTGTTTACTAGCATCTCATCATACCCTACAATTTCACTCGAAGTACCTACAAACTAAAAAAATTAGTCCCACAAGGGATGAGCTAATGCCAAGTATAATGTATACCTACAATCACAAATGTATGCTATGCTAGAAATACCAACACAAAAATAAATGCAATAAGATATCTACACAAAAATTTATTATCTTTCTTATTCTTTGTTCTAACACACAAATCTCATCACCACAATCTCCATATATAACTTACACACATATATATACATATATATACGACAATGGATCCTCTCCATTGTCCATGAGTCCATACCATACATAATTATATATATATGAGAGTAAATACTTTCCACTGTCCTTAGTCCATGAGTTCATATCATACATATATATATACAACAATGGGTTTGTCATGCCCTAGTGGGCCCCTTAGACGTAACAGTTCACTGCAAATTGTATGGAAACTCGAGAATAACCCTTTTGTTATTCGAGGATTTAGCTTATAGCATATAAGGCATACTCACATCCAAATTCCCAAACATAGTTTAACATTTCCAAGTAATATAAAGACAAAATAATTAATCATAATAAGCATCATGATCATATCAAATATCCAAGAGTTATTAATATTGTCTGGTAGATAATGGCTTAAGTAGTCTAAATCTCTACTAAAACATTAATACAACTAAAACATAAATTCAAATTCATATAAAGATAAACATAGAAAGTGATCTCTCTGTTCCTCCCTAATCCTTCACACATCCCCTAGAGTTTTGTACTAACCTCTAGCATATGTTTGCTAGGCTCTAGCTAAATTAGCTCCTAAAATAAGGAAACACTGTGGGAGTGTAAGCTATGACAACTTAGTGAGAAAACCCTCCTACTAAATCAACAAGTAATTAGCAAACAAGTTATTTAAACAAACATATGCAATGCATGATCACTCATATGAATGCAACAATATATATGATCTTCCAAATACTGCATACAACATAGATTTATCACCCTTTGTTGCCTAGGTTGGGAAATCATGAACTACATGTCGACTTTAGGTTCCAATCACCTTGAGCTTCCCTTTTAAGACCATCCACAAAAGTCTATATATTTATACTATATTAAAGTAAACTTAAAAATACATATATACATAAATACACTAATGTAGGGTTTGGATGTGAAAAGCCTCATAAGCTTAATCACCCCTAAGCGATGAATCCTCAAACTAGTTTCAGTCAGAGGACAACATTTCTCAATTCTAAGTAGTTCCCAAAGGTTGAAACAAGGTTTACAAATAAAGTACACCTCCATGTGGCCTCTTTGTACCATCACATGATGTCAACAACCTTCTTACAGGCAAAAATATGCGATGCATGGTTCACTTAATTAAGGACGAGTAGCATTAGGTTAATTTATTTTCGTAACCAATTAACTTATCTTAGACACTCGCATTTTCGTTAATCCAAATACAAGGGAAACTAGTAATCAATTAGCCAAATATGATTAAGGTGGTTTGGCAATCAAATCACATCAAATGAACACAATGGATTTCCTAATTTCCCTTTACACATGCATTTAGTTTTATATATCACAATTACATACATGTGTACTAAATTACAAACACAAACACAAACAGGAATAGTCATCGGATTACTTACCCAAACATGATGTCCCTAGTTGTAGTAATCTAGGGGTAACTTGTTCTTGAAATTGATATCACTTAGTAGAACAAATAACAATTCTATAAGTTCAAGTTGAATATTAACTTCAATTGATTTCATTAAATTCGTTGGTTTTACTAGTTTGGGTTGTTTTGGTGTTTTGATTATAACTTTTTCATTTTAGGTTCGTTTTTCACATATTTAGTCATTTCAAAGGTTTTTGAGTGCTTTTTCTATTTCTGAAGTCATTTTGGATTTGAGTTACAAAAAATTAAGTTAAGGTTTAAATAGTTTTTGGTGCGCATTATTTGGGCCTATTTTGAAGCCTTTTTCGCCTATTTGAATCTAATATTTAAAGGAAGTTATTTATAACCACTTAGAGACTTATTTAGGGCTTTTTCTTAGACGTGTAAGGTCATGAAGCTACTATAAATATGAGGTTTTTACCCAAATATTCAAAGTTGGTTGTTTTTTGTTTCAGTTTTGCTTATTTCTAACCTATGTGCCCTATCTTTGGTATTTACTCCTAAGGTTTCATTTCCATCTTTTTCCTAATGATATTTTATCATGTTCATGTTTTGGAATTTTTTTAAAACATGAATAAAAAGTTAGTTTGGGCATCGGTCTAATGTTTAAGGGCAAGCCCTCTACTTTTCCAACATTTTCCCACTACTAATACACATTAACCACTACTTAAGGTTCTTAAGGTTTGAAATCCACTTAATACATCAAAAAAAGATGATTCTTGGCATCCTAAACGTGGTGTCCAAAGGTGTGTAATAAGGCCTTGATCTTATTCACATCACTTATCTCTAAATCTTACACAACCAGCTCATTACAAGGTGGCTACTCTAAATTGTCCTCTATCTTAGCTTAGGTTTACATTAAAATCTTTCTTCCTTAGCTAGATAAAACTTAAATGTAAATATAAAAATTACAAAATTAGAATAATATTAGCTATTCTAATATGATTTACAAAGAGATATTGCAAGAAATAGGAAGGTATAAAGGTAAGTTGGTGTCCTACAGTTAGTGTTTTCTAGTTGGTGCTCTTAGCTTCCCTCCTTAGCTTCCTTCTTGCATAAGATTTCTATATGATTTTCCTTAGATTCTTAGCTCCTCAAATGTCCTCCTAAATAGAATTGAGGACTTTTGGAAATTGGCTTGGAGTGGTGTTGTTTGGTGTGGTGATTTTCTTGTTAAAGTGATGGTATTGTGTGTGTAGTGATAGGGTGACGGTTTGGAGGGTGTTTGATGCTCGATTTTTGAGAGTTTGCTAAGGGAGTTTTTTAGACGATTTTCCAAGGGAAAACTTTCAAAATAAGGGTTCTTGAAGTCCATGTGCAGATGGGAAAGAAATAAAGTGATTTGGGTTACTTAAGTGTTGATTTTTACACACAGGTCAATAAAGTATGTTGGACAATGGTTTTACATGTTACATAAAGGGATGTCTTGTGTCAAATCACCATGCTTTTTTTGAATTTGGTTGCTTCCATCAAAATTTGAGCCATGTCTAAAGTCTATTCCCTCATTTCTAGGTGTACTTTGAAGTCCTTGTAGCTCTTGGATCACATAAGTGTCATTTCCCTTATCCTTTAGGCAAGCTAGTGCAATGGCTAAGGGATTTGCTGCTCTTATTTGTTTTGTTTCTTGGCTAATAAATGTGGGTTAATTAGGGCTTGATTAGAGTAATTTTCAGAGGTCAAATTTGGTTATTTGTGATGGATGCAAATTGGCTAACTTACCCCTTATGTTCATGCCAATTAGGGGGTATTGAAATGAGAGTTGTTTTTTTTTTTTTTTTTTAACATTTATCTTGTCTAATTTGGTGAATTAGTAGGGTTAATTTTAATTAAATTATTGGATCTTTTACATTATTCATGAGGTAAATTATTTCTTTTAAGGTTTCGGTTTCATTTGAGTTGAAATCTAGGCTTTCCAGACTTAAGGTTGTTTTCAACAATCTTTAAGGTGGTTCTAGAGTTAGTGAATGGATTTAGGATTTTAGGAATTGAATTTGGGTCTTGTGTAAACCTTAGTTGAGTTTAGGTCTCTTAATATAATGCTCAATGGTTAGGGTTTGTCTAAGGTTTTGATCCTTTAGGTTTTGGGTATATTAATCGAGTTAAGTGTCGCAAAATAAATCCAAAGTTTATAATGGTGTTTTCATGTTCATTTTTTGATATATTTCCTAAAACTTACGCTATGCCTAGCTCTTAATCTTGAAAATTTCCAAAGTTTACAGGGTCGTTCCTATTGTTTATGAGTCCATACTATACATGATTATACATATACAACAATGGATACTCCTTACAGTCCATGAGTCCAAACGTCCGTATCATACATATGTATATATGATAATAGGCCCTCCTTATTGTCCATAAGTCCATACCATACATAAATATACATATATGATAGTTGGTACTCTATACTATCCATGAGTCTGTGAGTCCATATCACTTTAATTTTACCTAGATCATTTCAATACATGACTCTATTAGAGATAATGTCATAAACTGATTATTGGGGTGCTACCTTAGATCAGTAACATTCTCAGTTCCTCGAACCCAACCAAGTACGGTCACACATACAATCAATTCCATTCATATTTAAGATTGAATTACACTTCTAACTTAACATACACTAGCAACAAACATAGTATACATATACCTGATAAGTTGCAAATGATCTCTTCACACTTCTGCAATCTCTCAGTCCTCAAACTTATTCAAATCCACAATTACATACACTTAGAGGGCCTATAATAATTGTCTTAATCTATGTTTAGCTATTTGGTTAAGTCAAGAGAGGTAAAGAGTTGTAAAAACTCTAGTTTAGAAAACAGGGGTCTGATACATCCAAATACATAGGCATGTTCTTATCTATATACTGCATGTGTTATTATAGGGGTTAGACACAATCTGATATACGGTCGTGTCTATTGCCTCATGTATCTTATTGTTTACTTTTCAATTTTTGGCATGGGCATATCTCTTGCTCGTATATCCTATAGTGCACTAGTGATTTTTTAGCATAAGGCCATGTAACTCATTTAAGGGCTATGTACTTACATGAGTGTAGCGCAATTGTGTTTTAGACCATATACTTCTAGAAATCTCCAATTTTGCGAAAGTAAAACTTTTTTTTTCTTTCAAAAATTCCAATTCTCTATTTACGATTATTCTTTAATCCTTTTTATAATAGTAATTAGGGTATTCCCATGCTTCATTTGCCAACTAAATTATCCTAATTTCACACTAATTACATAAGTTCAAAGGACTCACTCGAATTGTTGTTTTACGGACAATCATCCAAGTCCTGTTGTTGTGGATGCTAATTTGCTCTGACGTTATCAAGATCGTCTTAATGTTTGAAGTTGTTTCCCACAACGCTTTCATGTGTAAATTTGTTAGATTAAATTAGCCTTCTACTCCTATGGTTCTGTTGTTACACCTTATGGGCCCTTAGGACATGTAGTTTTCATTGTTGAATGCACAGAAACTTAAGGATAACCCCTCTGTTATCTAAGAGCTTACCTTACAATGTATAAGGCATACTTACATCCAAAATTCCTAAATCAAGGTTTAACATTTTTTAAGAAATACAGAGCTACATACATAATAATTCAGAGTAGCAATATCTTATAAAGTCCATAGGTACATAATTATAAGTTCAAGGATTAATAATCCTAATACATATTAGTCTAGGCTATGTATATGAAACTTAAAATAAAAACTTAGACTAAACACACATATAAGTGATCTCTCCACTTCAGTTAGGGTCGGTAATGCGGGCCAAATGGGCCGGCCCACCCCGACCCGCACCAGCCCGCGGGTCGTCATGGGCTGGCCCGCAAGTCTGGTGGGTCAGGAAAGTCTGCCCGCCCCGCCCTGCGGGCCATACGGGCTGGCCTGCAACGACCTGCAATAATTTTTTTTTTTGTATTATGTAAAACAGGTGGCGGCAGTGGTGGTGCGACGTCCAGCTGCGGAGTGCGAAGGAGAAGGTGCGGTGTGCGAGGGTATGGCCGTGTGGGCTATTGCCAGGCGCTAGTTGCATGTGGACGAGGTCAAGCTGCACGTCGGCATCGTCACATCGAGCTGCGAAGATGAAGGTGCGGTCCGGTGGCATTGGCGTTGTCACGTTGTCGATCGTCAAGTCGTCCTCGTCCGGTGCACGTACGGTCCGGGACGAGGTCAAGTTACGAAGGAGAAGGTGCGGTCCAGTGGCGTCGGTGTCGTACGTCGTCGATCGTCAAGTCGTCCTTGTCCGGTTGTAATTCACGTCGTCGATCGTCAAGTTGTCGTCGGTCGTCAAGTCGAAAACGACGTTCCTGGGGCGAGAACCGAACCTTGGCTTGCCGGTGTCCATACTATGTCCAGAGTCCAGACGACCTCCGTTTTTTTTTGATGGCGGATCCGCGGGCCAACCCGCGCCAGCGGGAACTTGCCCGCCCTGCCCCGCGGGTCATGCGGGCATGGGTCAAAATGGCCCGCAACTTCAGCGGGCCCAAATTTTTGGCTTGCCCCGCAATTCCTACCCCTAACTTTAGTCCTTCACGAATCCCTTGCATCCCGCATTAACCTCAAGCATCTATTTGCCAGGCTCTCTCTAGATGGGTACCTACAATAAGGGAAGTTTGTGGGCATGTAAGCTATAAAGCTTAGTGAGCTAAATCTATTTACCGAATCAATAAGCAAATAGCAAGCAAGTTATTTAATTCACACATATGCTATGCATGAGTAATCACATGAATGTAAAAATATACACTGTTTACTAGACATCACATATAACACGAATTTAATGCCTTCCATTGCTAGGGGTTAGGAAATCACAAACTATATGTTAGCTCTAGGCTTCAATGACCTCAGGCTACCTTTTGGAAAATTTGTAAAGTTTATATATATTTTGAAATATACTTCAATGGACTAGAAAATACATTTATACATACTAAGCCCTCATGGGGTATAGATTGTGAAAGGCCTGCAAGCTCAATTACCCCTAAGTAATGAATTTTTGGACTAAGAATTCCTAGGTCTCAATCAGAGGCTGCATTTCCCAATTTCCACTTAGCTCCTAAAGGTCATGATAAGGTATGCCTATGGATTGTGGCCTCCATGGGGCCTTTCCTTACCACCACGTGATGCTGACGACCTTCTTACATGTAGGATTCTGTGACGCATGATTCATTTCATTTAAGGTTGAATAAACTTAAGTCAAATTATTTGGTGTCCATGGTAATTTATATAGACACTCGCAATTTTTATAGTCTAAATACAAGGGAAAGTAGAATTCACTTAGTTGGGTATAATTAAGTTCAATTGGCATTCAAACATGGTAGTTAAGCTCATACAATAACCTATGTTACCCCTGCATACAAATTCGGTTCAACATGCAGGTGCATTAATTACAAACATAAGCAAGGCATAGTAATCATCGGATTTTTCACTCACTCAGCCATAAGGTCTTTCGTCGTAGTAGTCAGGCGGCAAATCGTCCTCAAATAACACATCACTTGACAAGATAAAATATTTTTATAAGCTTGGGTAAAAAACTAGCTTGCACTAGTTTTACTAGTTTTGACGGTTTTTTCGGTTTCGAAGGTTTTAGTATTTTCTTCATAACTTTTTTGTTTTAATTTTTTTTCATGTATTTATAGTCATTTTAAATTTTTTTGAATTTTCTTTCTATTTTTGAAGTTATTTTGATTGTTTAGATTTCAAAACATTGTGCTAGTGTTCGAATAGTTTGGGTGCACCTAGTATATGTTTGGTTCAAGGCTTCTTTTTGTCTAATTTAATCTACTAACCTAGAGAAATTAATCCCAACCCTTTGGAACATGTTTAGGACTTCTAATTGGTGTGTTTACCCTCTATTTCTTTTTGGAAATTTCATAATTTAGCACAAGCATTTGGGTGTCTTTTTCCAATGCTATGGTTGCACTTTTCCAATTTTACTTGTGTTAGTTCGGTGTTTTCTTTTAAGAGTTTTAATTCCAAATTTGTCCTCATGATGTTTTGGCACTTTTAGATTATGGAAATAAAGAAATTTCCATATTTAATTAGGTCTTGGCCATGGTTTGAGGTCCTTGGATACATCTTGCCATTTCTTTAAATTTTTCACTACTCTTAAATGGTTCACTTAGTCATCTTAACTTTCCACCACTAACAAGGGCATGCATTATATAAATAGTGTCCTTAATTAGCCCTTTAATCTTGATGTCCAATAGCACTAAAGTTCTCCAAATTCTAATCTAAATTGATTTTCCTAATAGCTTCAACATATAAGCTTAAATGGAAGATGATGCTCCATAGTTTTACATCTCAGAGTAGGATTACATTTCCAATCTTTTTCCTAAGCTAAATACACATCAAAAGCTACAAAAATAAAGCAATGTAACTCTATTCTAAGTTGTGGAATTGAAATATTATAGGAAAAAAAAAATAACAACAACATGGAAGTACAAGAGTCCTACTTATTGTAGCTTGGGGTATTGGGATCCTCCTCTTGGGTGGTTTTAAACTCTGATTTCTCTTGGATCCGTAGCTCCCCTAATAGCCTCTTGAGTGGTACCAATGATACTAGAAATTGGGCTTGAAATGAGGTGGTTAGAGGTGTGATCAAATGCTAAAGCTTGGAAGTGCACAACAAGGGAAAATAGGGGATAGCTTAGGGGATCCTTTTGTGACTCAATTTTTGATTGAATGTTTGGGAGTTTTGGAGAGTTCTTGGGAGTATTTTCCTTGTACTAATGCTCCAGAAGGGTGAGGGTTTCACGTGGGGGTCAAAAGGTGGTGAAATCAAAATGAAAAGCATTAGAAGAAGAAGGTTGGATGTTGTTATTCAGGGTGTATGTTTGATACGATTTTTGGGGGTTGTGTTTTGGGAATGTTTGGCTAAATTTTCTTGAGAGCTCTTGTGGGGTTATTCTTCCAAAGAAAGGGAAGTTCACGTGGTGGAAATGAGGTAGGGAAATCAAAAGTTTAGGTAGGAAGGTCAAGGGAATTATCCTTTGGTCCTTAGTTAGGTTAATTAGGTAAAAGCTTTGTCTAATGGGTAAAGGGTCAAGTCATAGGGAACATGTTTGCTGTTGAGGGGACTTTTGACAAATTTTTCCCTCCTTCCCTAAGTTTACTTCCCCAATTATTCTTTTAGTTAGCCAAATTAGTTTAGTCAGTTTCCTTAGCTAATAATTCCCTTAGTCAAGCTAGTTAAACTTACATGGACAAGGCAAAGCTTGGGGCTTGGTTTGGGCTGATAAATTTTCTTGTGGTTAATTGAGATTTAATGAGGGCTTATATGGGGAAAATTTTAGGTCAAGTTTGGGCTTTATATCAGAGCATTTAATGGTTCAAATGGTACCATATTTCGCTTGCCCTTCACTCCACTTATGGAGATTAGTTAGAGGTTGTGTATCATAATTTTTTTTTGGTTGCTTTACCCTATTTGATTGTTTCATAGAGTTGGATTTGATTAATTTTTTGGTTTCTTTAAACTAATTATAGGGTAGTTTTTCGTTGTTTAAGTTTTGGTTTCGTTTGAATTGAATCTTGGGTTTTTCTGAGCTTGACATTAGTTTTTTTTTTTTAATAATTTGAAGGAAATCCTAAAGTTGATGGTTGGTTCTAAATCCAATTTTATTTTTCCCAAGGCGATGTTCTATCGTCGGAGTTTGGTTAGGTTTTGAATTTCTTCGCTTTTGGATACACTAGTTGGTTAGTGTATCACCAGGTGAATTCTATTCCATAGTTGGTTTTTCTTATTCATTTTCTGATCTATTTCTTAAGATTTTCCTTCTTACTAATTCTTGAATTGAAATTTTTTGAGGTTTATATCCTCCCCCCCTTAAAATAAGTTTTGTCTTCACATCTTTGAAGCATAATTGGATTGGTGTACAAATGTGGTTATTTCTTCCTTACTTCATCTTCTGCTTCCTAAGTAGCCTCTTCTTTCTCATGGTTTTTCCACAGAACCTTAACATATCTAATCTCCCTATTCCTCATTTTTTTGGTCTTTCGATCTAAGATTTAAACTGGATGTTCCTTGTATATTAGATTCTCCTTTAAGACCACTAGTTCAATAATAGCAATTCGATCCGGGTTGGGAATATGTCAGCAATGGATTGATGCATGGAGGACATTATGAATTTTTTTACATATTCGTGGGCAGTGCCAAACGATATACTAAATTTCTATTTTTTTCTAATATCTTGAAGGGTTTGATGTATTACGGTCTTAATTTTCCTTGCATCCCGCCTGGGTGTATGCTCTTGATTAGACTCACTTTTAAATACACATAATCTCTTACTTTAAAACCTAATGGTTGCCCTTTTAAGTCTGCCTAACTTTTCTATTGATCTTGGGCCTCTTTCATCTTATGCTTAATAATGGCTACCTTGTCTACAACCTTTTGCACTAAGTTTGGCCCTATCACTAATTTTTTTATATCATCCTAAAATAGTGATGATCGACATTGATGGGAATCAAACCAATGCATCTACATAACCTATAACAAGAGCGAGAGCTAGAGCTAGAGGACTACATAACTTAGCGTCAAGAATACTTTTTGAACAATTGGAACCTAAAGACATTCGCATAGTGTCTTCATTTTCTTTATATAATTATTTTGTATTTAATCAGGTACATTTGTTGGTATTATAGGACGACGAGCAAGCACACTAGTGCTTAGTTTGTGGGTGATTCATGGACCTAAATGAATTAACAAAAATTGGCCCTGCATTGTGCTCAATTGACCGAAGGAGAGCTTCAAGAACCGACCCCTATGTAGTTATTTTTCTTTTATTATTTTCCATATTTAGAACAAGTATAAATACTTGTAAAAAGGCAACACAAAGGGACTTTTGAACAATCATATTACAACTGCTATTTTTGCATGGAAAAGTAGCACTCTTCTCTTCCATTTGACTCTTATCAATTTCTATTAAGGGATTATAGCGAGTGGATTTGAATTGTTGTGAGTTACATCAACAATTGAAAGTCATTCCTAATTTTAACTAGTGTGTTATATCTGGTAAGGAATTGGGAGCTTCATTTTATTCTTGTTTCACATCAATTAGGGTTCATGTGCAATTAGGGCTCGTGCCAATTTTGGTTGCACAATTACTTAATTGAATCTTCAATTATGATTGTTAATTGGAATTTGATTTTGGCATATTAGACATTTCCGACTATATAAAGCTTCATATGGGGGTATCTTAATTGTAGAGTGGTAGTTGTTATTGTATGCAAATTCCACCAATGGTAGATGAGTATCCTAACTTCCTTTAAATTTGATTATATAGGCTCACAACATATCCTCTAAAGTCTGGATAGTCATTTCTGATTAACCATTAGTTTGGGGATGGTATGTTGTACTGAATTGCAATCTAGTTCTTGATGCTCTTTGTAGGCTTCCCCAAAACTTTGACATAAATCGAGGATCTTTGTCTGACACAATGCCTATAGGTACTCCATGAAGTCTCATTATTTCCTTGATATAGATCTTTGCCAATTTCTCTATGGGTATGTCTTGTTGATGGGAAGAAAATGCATTGACTTGGTAAGTCTATCCACTATAACTTATATAGCATTATACCTTGCTGCTGTTCTTGGCAACTTGCTTACAAAATCCATTGTAATCTAGTCCCATTTCCACTATAGGATTGGTAAGGGTTAGAGTAATCTACTAGGTCTTTAATGCTCTACTTTTATCCTTTGACATGTGTCACATCTCATCATAAACACAACCATATCCTGCTTCATTCTGTTCCACCAAAAATTATCTTTAAGATCCCAATACATCTTAGTTCCTCCTGGGTGAATGGTATAACTGGAATGATGTGCTTTGTTCATAATCTCTTTTTTGAGTTTGTCATCATCAGGTATGCACAATCTCCCTTTCAATCAGATAACTCAATCATCTTAGATTTCAAAGTCCGTATATTTGTTTGCATATTTTCCTTGTCTTATCTATATCAATGCAAGATCTTTCTATTGAGCTTCTTTGATTTTTACTATTAACATAGGCTCAATAGTTAAACTTGTCAATTTCGAGTTCTTATCATGCTACACAAACTCTAGGTTGAGCCTTTCAAATTCTTGGATTAGGTCCTTTTGTTCCATCAGCAAGGACGTGACTTTTGCATGATTTTTCTTGCTTAAGGTATTAGCGATAGCATTTACTTTTCTTGGGTAGTAATTTATTCTCAGATGATAATCTTTAATCAACTCTAGCCATCATCTTTGCCTTATATCCAACTCCTTCTACGTGAATAGGTACTTGAGGCTTTGGTGATAGGTGTATATCTAGCACCTTTGTCCATATAAGTAATGCCTCCATAACTTTAAAGCAAAGACTATTGCAGCTAGTTCAAAGTCATGCATCAAATAATTCTACTCATGTGGCTGCAATTGTCTTGATGCATAGGCAATCACCTTTCCTTTCTACATTAAGATGGATTTGTGTCCATTCTTAGATGCATTATTGTGTACTATATATGGCTTGTCTGCATTTGGTAATACTAAGATCGGTGCGGATACTAATCTTTTCTTAAAGTCTTAGAATCCTCTTTCCCTAGCCTCTGTCTATTCAAATTTCTCATGCTTTTATATTAGTTGGGTGAGTAGTTTGGCTATTGTTGAAAAGTTTTTTTTTTAAATTTCTTATAATATCCCACTAATCCTAGAAAACTACGTACTTTTGTTACTATCTAAGGTCTTTTCCATTCCACTATGGCCTTTATTTTCTCTAGGTCTACTGATATGCCTTGCCTTGAAATTATGTGTTTGAGGAACAATATCTCATTTAACTAGAAATCGCACTTAAGCAATTTGGCATATAACTTGTGTCTCCTCAATGTTTGAAGTATTGTCCTTAGATGTTCCTCATGCTGCTTTGGTGTAGTTGAATATACCAAAATATCGTCAATGAAGACAATCACACATGTGTCTAGCAGTGGTTGGAAAATCCTACTCACTAGATCTATGAGGGCAGTTAGTGTGAAACTCCAAAAAAGTAAGTCATTTCTAATAATAAAATTAATTAGGATAGTTGTTTTAGATCTCAATAAAAGTAGAAAGTAATAAGTAATACCCCAAATTTTTTTTTAGACTTTTAAATAATTATGATTCTTATCTACTATCAAGCCTCAAATATTATTAGCTACATAAAGTTAGTCTTTAAACAAGAATTTCTTTTAGTCAATCTAAGATTCCTTTAAATATCTATATGCAATTTTTCTATATTAGAGAAGTAAACAATTGGCTTGTCTAAGGAACTTTCCTAACTAATTTCCTAAGAAAGCTACCTTAAAGATAACTTCTTAAAGAAGGATATTTCACTAAATTCTTAAAGAAGCTTACTTAAAAAACTTCTCAAGTAAGACATCAAAAGAAACTTAGCTAAGAAGTATACCCTCTCATGGAAGTCATCTTGATAAACTTGATGACAAAGTTTCTCAAAGAAAACCAAAACTTCTACTAATTAGTACCAACTCATTATACTTCCATTCAATCATAAACTGAGCTATTAGATGATAGTAAGATCCTTATCTGAACTAGAGTATCTTATGGAAAAAAAAACAAGTATGAATATATAATAGATTTGGCATAGAAATCAAAATAAAAAATCAAATATCCTAGCCCAAATGTCATCTATGATTCTTAAGGGTTTTCATAGGTAGCATTTCTAGAAATCCTATTAGAATAGCAACTACACTTGGAATTTAGCTCCAAATGAACTCGAGTAAGGTCCAAGAGCTAAAGAAGACTCAATATTTTATAAGTTGACCAAAGTCAACTTACTCAAATTGAAACTCAACTTGAGTCAATTGACTCTACCTATTTCACAAACTTAAGTCTTTCATTTAATACCCTCGAAAGACTTAAGTAGACTTAAAGCTTTAGAAGTAAGACCTGAGTTGACTTAGGGAAGGCTTAGTAAATAAGATACTAAGGATTCATATGATACTCTTTTCCGATGGAATTAATGAGTTTAGCATAGTAAAAGTTCAGCTGAAAACCGTCAATTGTACTAATTTCCACTAAACTTTCAACTTGAGAGTTCAATCTTATCCTCGATATTTCACCTAATAGACTAAATTCAAATTTCTTAAAATTTCATATGTAGGACCAATACTTAGCCCCAAACATTCCTTGATTATTAGATCTAAAAACTGAAACCCGATTGACTAAAGTCTACTCCCATTTGACTTAAGTCAACTTTCGATAAATAATTAGACAACTCAAGAAGACTTTAATTGACTTGAGTCACAAATTAATAACAAACCTAATTGAAAAACCAAGTTGAAATTGGAAGTACCTTAAACCTTGTCTTAAAGCTTTCCAAGTAATCTTTCTCAAATCTATTCCATCTCATCCTAATCATGAGGATTAATACCCTAAAACATAGATCAGCAAAAATAAACACAAATTAATAACAAACCTAAATGAAAAACCAAGTTGGAATTGGAAGTACCTTAAACCTTGTCTTAAAGCTTTCCAAGTGGTTAAGCTTAAAACCACCCCCAAATCTTAATCTATTTTAACCAAAATTTTCTAGTTCAATATTACATCTTTAATTACCTAATAACACACAAAATATTAGAAAATCTAAGCAAAACTCCACCAGCTAGGATCCTTCTCCAAGGTACCACAAAGAGAAGTCAAACTTCTTATTCAAACTTTGAAAATTCAAACTCTTATCTTATCTTATTTTATCAAGATCACAATTATTACACCTGATCTTATCTCAATATTACCCTAATTTATCTTCTCTAACCTAAGAAAAAGAAATGAAATAATTTAAAAATATGCATATGAAAATTGGATTCAAATAAAATGCACTAAACATATGATTTTTCCAATTTTTGCTAAGGTTTACTTACCCTATTTTATCCTATACTTATTAAATCTTACCCAAATTTTAACCTATTATACCTTAAATATACCTTAATTACTTAGTAAAAGATCATGAAAAAATTCGAAGAGATGAGCCCCAAAAAATATATTAGAAACCCCTTCTTCACGTGAGCACTACCATGCAAATCCATCTAGCTTATCACCATTCAATTCACCCCTTCCTATCTTAATTTAATTTAATCTAAAATACCCTAAATTATCATGATTAAAATAGTTTAAGGATCTAGAAATATCATGGAAAAATGATAATTTCAGAGTCTTATAAACAAGAGGAAAATTACATTTAAATCTTATCTCTAAAAATACCTTGTTACTTAACCTTGTTTCATCCCATGTTTGAGGCCATCTTACCTAATCTTAACCGAATCACAATTAGCCAAAATTTTTTCATGAATAAGCTAAGGAGGTTAACTGAAAATAAATAAAAAACTTAGCCCAAGAAACTACCTAGAAGCTACTAAAGGTTGCCCTCCTCTTTTGACCATGTCAACACTGTGTGATCTTATCCATATGAAATCATCTATCTTATTTTATCCTATATCATTAATACCCTAACTTATCCTATAAGCTATTAGGCAAATCATGACCCTAAAACCTGCCCAATCTTGTCCCCTTAGGTGTAGAGAATCAGCACCAAAAATTAGTTACAAAGTAACGAAACTTAACTACTATAAAATGGGATGTATGGAGGTTAACCTACCTAAGAAATAACCATCCATTTCCCATGCCACTTTGAGCCGCCTATTCTCTGATTTTCCCTCATCCAAATCTCCACCAAACACACCTAATATTCCTCTAAGAAGCTAGAAATTTTTATCCATAATTAGTTCCATTTACATCACCAAAACCGACAAGAGTTTTAGAACCACCAATGCTATGCATTAAGGTAAGAACTTCCAAGAAGATTGAGTTATCTTTAACTCTCTTAAGGAATCTACTAATCTTACCTATTTTCTATATTATAGGACCTTTATTTTAGGTACTAAAGGGGTGATGTGCCTAAATCCATTCCTATCAAGGGGTGTTCATTAGATTAAGGTAATCCCCAATTAACCCAAGTTGCTTTCATAGCATACTCTTCATCTACATACACTAATATCACCTATTTATGAAAGCTGTAGGTTCCAATTGCAATTCCACTTCAAGCAAACCTTATCTTCATAAGACTACTATATTCCTCTTTTATTTAGAGTATTTTTGAGTGTTTAGATATATTTCAAACTCCTAATAAATACAAAAGTTTAAAGAAAGGATGTTAAAGACTTAATTTCGAATCTTGAAGACTTATGGTCATCTATAACTATTTTTGACCTATTGAACATCCATGAACATATTTTTAGACATTCATGGACATATATTCTTGGACAATGCTGAACATATTCTTGGACATGTTTATGGACATACTTATGGATATATACCTTGGACATATATTTGCCATATCATGGTATCATTTGAGAACGGGACTTACCGTGATGAGGACCTAAGTGTGGACCTTGACAACAAATTGATTTATAAATGAAGGATCATGAAGTTAGACTTGAGGCCTTAAACTTGATCTATTAAGAATCTATATAATTAAAAGATACTCTAAAAGACTCTAATAAGACTTGGGGTTCAGATCAGGATACTAGAGTAGTATATTTTAGTAGTAGTTATTCTTATATGTATTTTCTTTTATGTCTAATTGTTTAGGTTTTTCAAAAGATCCCTAGTCTCTACCTAAGGATTATTACCATCCTTAAGTCAAGCCTAGGTGAGGAAGTTCAGATGGTATACTATTTTCTTATTGCTTGCTAATTGCGTGATGTTCTATTGATTGCTATTGATTGTTTGGAATGACTGATTGCCTTGCACACTCTCATCCATATGGTCACCTTATTAACTGGTAAACTTAAGTTCTTAGCCAAAATAATCGGATTATTCGTTGCATATCAATGATTCAACAGGTACACAAAAAGGAATGAAGAGTGTTCAACCTTTCCCAAAAATTTTTGAAACATGTTGAAGCTTTTTGAAATCTTTTAAGTCCTTTTGAAATGTTTTCATAAAGATTATATCAAAAATCCAACATGTGCTCTTAGAGGCTATTGTTTATAAAATCTTAGTGTTGCCTATGGTAATTTTATCAAAATTGATTTTGTTAGAGGTAAAGAAGTTAGGATAGCTCTCGTTTATAGCCTATGAGGCATTTTTATTAGTTTGATTGCAGGCTGATGCCTTGATGATGGATCACCTAATTTGGCCTTAGAGGCTTTATTATTTGATTGATGGTGAATGGCTTGGCGTAGAATTCACTAAGATGGCCCTTAGGGCATTTTTATTCTCGACGATGGGTAAGCATTGAGTTTGTTTGGGGGACCGTGCCCTCAAACAACCTTCTGGGTAAGGTGAGATGCTTTATGCGGGTAAGTATGGAGGTTAATCGAAGCATAGACAACGTAAATCTATACCTTTCATGGTTCATGACTCCCATGAAAGTGTTGCTTGCATTCATCACACACGTATTCATTTCATATGTAGATAGATTTCATGATGTGCTAATTAATGTTTGATAACTTGCTTAAATGGTAATAGTCATGGACGAACTCACTAAGCCATAGTTTGCTCACCCCCCAATGGTTTATCATGTAGGGTATTCTAAAGCCAGGAAATGGGCTAGGATCCAAGTGATAAGTGTTTTAGACTTGAGCCTACTGGATAGATGGAGAACTAGAAGATAGTTGAAAGTCTAGGAAGAGTGGATAAGAAATTGTAAAGCTATTTGTTTTATAGCTTTATCATTTTAATTTTTTTAACTAATGTTCTTAAATGTTGAGATTACCAGGCTTTAATATTTGGTAGAGGATACTGATTTTCTGCGATTCTGGAGAATTGTAATAATCAGTTTCCGTAGTTATTTTCATAATAACTCATTATATATACTATCAATTATGGTGAGAAATGATTATTAAATTAAAGTCTTGTAATCTTTAACTTGCAAGGCGGTTTTCATTTTGCGAGTGCACAAGTGATATGACAACTTTCAGGGAATTCTACTAGGCCCCCTATAGGGTTGTTACAGTTGGGGCATTAGTTAACCCAAATGGAATCACTAAGTACTCATAATGTCTATATCAAGTCTTGAAAGCTATCTTAAGAACATCTTCTAACTTAATCTATAGTTGATGATACCTAAAATGTAAGTCGATACGGGAGAACACACTAGCTCCTTTTAACTGATCAAATAAGTCATTAATCCATGGCAACAAATACTTATTCTTAGTAGTAATTTTATTCAGCTTTCGGTAATCGATGCAAAGTCTCATTGAGCCATCTTTCTTTTTCATAGAGTACTTATGCTCCCTATTGTGAAACACTTAGTTAAATGAACCCTTGGTCCAATAATTCTTGTAATTACTCATTCAACTCCTTAAGCTCAATTGGGGTTATCTTGTAAGGTGCCTTTGATATAGGTTTTGTTCCTAGCATTAGGTTAATCTCAAAGCCAATTTCCTTCATGGGTGGTAATCTTAGTAGCCCCTTAGGAAACACATTAGGAAATTCATTAGCTACTAGAAAATGCTCCAAATCGAGCTTTTCCAATTTGACTTCTACTGTATTCATCAAGCTCTCATTCCTTGAAAATTACTCGTAGTCTATAATCACTTCATAAGAGCTTAACTCTAAAGGTCTTGCAAAAGTAGATTCTCTAATGAATTCTGCTTTTCATTTGTTGGAGTCGTCAAATGTTATTTTTTTTTTCTTTCGACAATCTATTGTGGCTCTTGCATTTGACATCCAATTCATTCTCAATATGGAATCATACTCGTTTATATCCAGTATTATCAGATCGCCACTAGTCTTAGATCTTTGAATGTCCATTGGGTAACCTTTGATCATCTCTTTGGTAATCACAATGCTTTCAGTAGGAGTACATATATTAAAGCTTAAATCTGTGATAGCTATGGGTACTTTTGTTTGTTCAACTACTTTGAAAGTGACAAAGGAGTGAGTTGCTCTTGTGTCGAAGAGTGTGAAAGTTGGTTGACTAGTAATTGTGATATGTCCTGAGTTCAGAAGGGTAAGCTTATAGTTTAAGTATAATTTCTATTCATATGTTCACTAAGGTTAGGTTTTTTTCCTTAAAACTTTTACAATCTTGTTTTTATGTTCTTAACATTTAGCTTTTTAAAACAAATGAAAATAGAATTTAGGCTTAGGTACTTACCTACAACTAAGTCTGTATCAATCTTACCATCAATATCTAATGTTGCAAACTTTGCCCCTTCGTAAGTGTCACCATCTTAAGTTCCTTTATGATTGTACACTCATGTGGTACTAGCTATAGGGTTAGCGTGATCCCAATTATTACCCTAGCCATTACCATTCCTATATAGTGCTGGCTTCCTAGTAATCTGAAGTAGGTTGCTAGTGTAGCGGCTTATTGTCTCCTTAGGCAATTCATAGACAGACGCCTAGCATGCTCACACTAAAAGCAAGTTGTTGTGTTCTTCTTAGGGTAATCAACTATCATGTGTGTGCCCTCTCCACAATAATAGCATTTGTTCCTTAGCAATGGGCAATCTTTGGGGTAATGGTTACCCTTACATTTCTAGCACGTGACATAGGGGTTATTTCCAAGCCTCACCCCTGTCTAAAATGAACTCTAGGAGTGTGTAAACCTCTTATTCCTCCCACTATGTTTGACTCCCTCAAATGGCCTTTTTCCAAAAAATTCACCTTAGTCATGAAGGTATCACCCTCTTGCTTCTTAGCATTCTCCAACACTCTTGCTTTTTTCTCCATTTCATTAAATGTTTGCACCTTAAATTCAATGAGATTCCTCCTCATCTTGGGATCCAGTCCTTTAGTAAACACTTGCATCTTCAACTTGTCACTCATTTGATATTTAGGGGGTGTAAATTATAAGAATCTACTAAACTCAACCTCATACTAGTCAATGTTTCCCCCTTCCTTGGATGGCAAATAATTCCTCACTATATTTGACACATAGGCTCTCTAGGAAGTATTGCTACAAGAATTCCATTTGAATGCCTCCTAATTTATCGAAGGTGACATAATTTTGCTTTTAGAGTCCCACCACGTCCTAGCACTCAACCTCAACATATAAGTGCCAAAATTTACCATCTGATGCAGTGGCACTTCGAAAGCCTCAAATGATCTCTTAATATGAGATATCCAATCCTCAGCTTATTCTAGGTGTCTAGTATTGCCCTTAAAATATCTGTTGCACTTGATAATGTCTAGTGGCATATTTTTTTGATATCGAGGCTTTGGTGGTGTAACTTGAGCCATCTCTACTAGTGCTGTTAGTGGGAGTGGTAGTGGTGCCTCTTCTAAAGCCACTAATAGCGGTGGGGTAGGTGTTGGTAGTGGTGGTGGTTACCTCTCTAAATACAACTAGAGCCACTTGTTTTGCCTTTTAGTGGTAGCTAAAATCTCATTTGTCTTGTCATGAGTTTAACTAGGTCCCACTTCATTTTTTGCAGTATTATTCGCTTGTGGCGGTCGTCTACGAGAGCCACATTGTCTACAACAATTTCCTGGTTTAGTCTCTAATATAACATTTATGGTGCCAATTTACATTCTTTACTGATAACTTCCTTTCATATACATATGTATAAGGTGTTTTCTTTCCTTGCATTTCAAATTTCCAATTTAGTAATACATTGGCAACATAAATTGAAATAAAATACATACAATTCTCATTGATGAAAACATATGATTTTTCATTAAAATTCATCAACATGCCTTCAAGTGAGTGAGTCTCCACTCGTTGAGTCTAAATAGATTAAAACGTACATAAGTTCATTACAACATCAAATCCTAAATATAAGATGATCACCTATGATCCCTAGAACAAGATATAGAGTATCTATAATCATGATCCAAAATGTCTGCTGAGATCTACAAAAATACATCAACATATATATATATATATACACACACACATATGTATATGTCGTCAAAAGTTGGGAGTCATTAGTAAAAAATAAGATGTCATCCTTCAGAATAGTGAGCTCAGTCATCTATCGGCCCTGCAACTGAGTGAGCTCTAAGAGAATCATCATATCGCTCCATCTCCCACTCTGGTGAGTAATGCCCAGTTAACCCCACACTAGATGGCGTCCTACTAAGCCCCCTAGGGAACTCAAGGCAATCATCTAAAGGTTTATTGAATACCAAATAATCTCTAGGGTCCAGTTAGATCACCAGCTCATCTAAGTTTAGCATAGGCTCCCCTCCTACCACTACAATAGGCTCATATGGTGCTAGATCAAGGCTTGTTAGGGCATGAATTAGAGGTGCTATCTCTTCCTCAACTAGGGGCATCATTGGCATGTCCTAGGAATCTAAGGGCATCGCTAACATGTTGATCTCTATCCCCACTCCATTGTCCTCCATCATGTTCCAATCGAATGGAACTATAGAAACAATGATGTTATCCTCACACCATGTGGGGGGGGAAATTGGGTGATCTCTCTAGTGACTATCATAATAATCTTATGCCTAACCTCTTGTACCTCTACTAGAGCTATGTCTTCTTGCATCTCATCCACTGAAACCATACCTTCCTTTAGGGCTATCTCCTCCTCTCCTATCCCAAGAAGAGGTGGGAACATTAAGAAATTCTCTTGATGATCCCATAATACGAATGGTGCGCCGACTATGTACTCCCCCTCTAACCTTCAATAGTTAGCTTGCCTATCTCTCGTAAGGGCCACATCATGTCCCACTAGCATCTATGATGAGAGCCATGATGGGAGCCAAGCTAGAAAGTGGAATGTGAATCCTCTTGAAGTGCCACTTGGACCAATCACAAGAACTCGAGCGAAACAATTCAAGGAAGCACTGAACGAGCTGATAAAGGATATCTAAGAAGCCGGAAAAGAGTGGAGCAACTATGAGAATGACCTTGCATTTGTTTAAATCATTCAAGGAGAGTAAAGCATAGGAGATTAAAGCTGCCGGCTTAGACAACGTTGGCTTAAACGCTTCCGGCCTTGAACCGGCGTTGCAATTAGCGCGCGACAGAGGGACTACACCGACATACTATGCCGCCGGCCTATATACCCGACGAACATCCTACGTCGCCTACTACGCCGCCGGCGTTCATTGTCTGTTTGTTATTTTTCCGCGACTTTATTATGTTATGTTATTTTGGGCTTTTGTTATTACAAGTTGTAAACCCTAATATAAGCTGCTAGGGTTGGAAAACAGAACATAGAACACACATACAACATTGAATAACATATTTTGAGAGATTTCCTCTCTTGGTTCTCTAAAGAACTTCTCTTGAACTTATTGGATTTCTTCCGTAGCGTTCAACCAGACTTATCAATTGGTCTTTCATCCCGTTTGTGGCGTCAACAGAACATACTAAGGTTCTTGCCTCGTTTATAGGCAACGGGTGGCAGTTCCCCTTTGATTGTTTGGCATCTTGGGTTGCAATTCCGAATGTATTGGTATTGGGTTTCGTCACACGTGGGCGTGGTTCGTATCGGTTTGGTATCAGAGCTTAGGTTTGTTAAACATCAGTTTGGTTTGAGAAAGGTAACATAAAAACCCTAACTCCAATCGTTCATATCAAGTTTTCGTGTTGTCATAGCTTCATACTTAAGTCCATAGTGTTAATTGTTTCTTGAGTAGTGTAGTGCATCCTATTAAGCTTGTTACAAAAAAAAAAAAAAGAAAAGTCACGACAAAAAAAAAAAAACGAGAACAAAGGATGAAACAAAGGCAACAAAAAGGAAAGAAAAAGAGGAAAATTCAAGCCCCTAGAGTTGTTCTTGAATTCTACGGAAGGGATTGGTGTAGTTTGGGTTAGTTCCAAGAGAATTGAGAAGAGGGATTGGTGAGTTGATATCATCCTTGCTTGTGAGAATACACGAGTGATTGTAGGATATCATCCTTTGAGTGAAACACGTAAGGGAGTGAATCGTGAGGCTTAATTCTATATATTTGTGTTAGTACTAACCTTTTATTGTAGGAACTATGTCACGGCACAATTCTCCTAAAGGTGAGAGGGGGAGGTTTGATGCTAAGTTAGTGATTGAGGCGTTGAGGAGTGAGATGAAGAAGATGTTTCAGGAGGGAATGGAACAAATTAATGAGATGGTGGAGCAAAAACTAGAGCAATCTAAAAATTTCTTTCAAGGGGAGGTTTGAAAGACGAGGGGGAGGTTTGATGCTAAGAGGGAGAGTTGTTCTAAGAAAGGACAAAGGGGTGGAGATGAAAATTCTGATGATGAGTTTGATGAACCTTCTATCGGGAGTTATAGAGGTTATGGTGGTAGGAATGGAGGAATTAGGGATTGGGAAGATAGAGGAGATAGGAATAGAGAGGATAATCAATTGAGTAGTATAAAGATGAAGATTCCTCCTTTCCAAAGGAAGAATGATCCCGAGGCATACTTAGAATGGGAGAAGAAGGTAGAGATGGTGTTTGATTGTCACAATTATAGTGAGAGAAAGAAAGTGAAGCTTGCTGCCATTGAATTTTTTGATTATGCCATAGTGTGGTGGGATCAACTGATGTTGAATAGAAGAAGGAATGGCGAACCACCTATTGAGTCTTGGGAAGAGATGAAGAGGGTGATGAAGAAGTAGTTTGTTCCTGCTTATTACTATCGTGAGTTGCAAAACAAATTGCAAACTTTTAAGTAGGGAAGCCGAAGTGTGGATGAGTATTTCAAGGAGATGGAGGTTACTATGATTAGAGCAAATGTTGAGGAGGATAGAGAGGCTACCATGGCTAGATTTCTTGTGGGGTTGAATAGAGAGATACGAAATGTAGTAGAATTGCAGCATTATGTGGAATTGGAAGATATAGTGCGCATGGCTATGAAGGTTGAGAACCAACACAGGAGAAAAGGTAGTAGTATTGCACGGTTTCAACAGGGTGCTGGTTCATCTACTTGGAAGACTAACTAATGGAAGAATGAAGAAAAGTCCTTACCCACCAAGCCAAAAGGAGAGCAGAAGCAAGTGGGTTCTACTCCTGGTAATCAAGGTAAACTTGATTCTTCTACTCCTAGAAATCGTGACATTAAATGTTTTAAATGCTAAGGTAGAGGTCATATTGCTAGTCAATGTTCGAATAGACGTGTTATGATTCTGCGTGATGATGGTGAGTATGAGACTGAGGGGGATAGTGAAGATGATGATATGCCTCCATTGGAGGATGCTAGTGATGACGAGGAGCCTGAAGCAGGGAAGTTAGTGGCAGTAGTGAAGCGAGCTTTGAATGTGCAAGTGAAGGAAGAAGAGGAGGTGCAACGAGAGAATATCTTTCATACTAGATGTTATCTAGGTGATCATATTTGCAGTTTGATCATTGATGGGGGGAGTTGCACTAATGTGGTGAGTACTTTCATTGTTGAGAGGTTGGGGCTCAAGACTACTAAGCACCCTAGCCTATATAAATTGCAGTGGCTGAATGATAGTGGCAAGACTAAGGTAAGTAAGCAAGCCTTTATTGCTTTTCGCATCGGTAGGTATGAGGATGAGGTGTTATGCAATGTAGTGTCGATGCAGGCGTATCATGTGTTATTGGGGAGGCCATGGTAGTTTGATAGGAAGGTTGTTCATGATGGCTTTTCTAACAAGTATACACTTGTTCACCATGGCAAAAGCTATAATCTTAAACCCTTAACACCTAAACAGGTGTATGAGGATCAGTTGCAGCTACAACAATCTTTTGCAAAATATAAGGTGAGTGAAAAACAGAGGGAGAGTGAGAGAGCAAAAGACCTAGAAAAAGAAAAGGAACACAAAAGTCAATATCAAAAGGAAAAAGAGAACAAGGCTGGAAAGAGTGTGAGAGGCTAAGTTGATGGGGGATCAACTTTGGTGGTGAGTGAAAAGAAGAGTGCAGCCTTGCAAAAGGAGAGTTGTGTGGTAAGAGCGAGTGTAGTGAGGAGAGCATTAGTGATGAAGCAACCTATGTTGTTGCTGGTCTTTAAGGAAACTTGTTTGAATACAAACAAACCTTTTAACTCTTTGCCTAGTGTGGTTGTATCTATTGTGCAGGACTTTGAAGATGTCTTCCCTGAGGAGATTCTAAAGGGGTTACCAGCTATTCGTGGTATTGAGCACCAGATTTTCCTTGTACCCGGAGCATCTATTCCAAACAAACCAGCTTATAGGAGCAATCCAGAGGAGACAAGGGAACTCCAAAGGCAGGTCAATGAATTAATGGAGAAAGGGTACGTAAGAGAAAGCACGAGCCCATGTGCAGTGCTTAAGAAGGATGGGTCATGGAGAATGTGTGTTGATTGCCGCGCCATCAACAACATCACGGTAAAGTATCGTTATCCCATTCTTCGCTTAGATGACATGTTAGATGAGTTACATGGGTCTAGTGTCTTTTCCAAAATTGATTTGAAAAGCGGATATCACCAAATTAGAATGAAAGAAGGTGATGAATGGAAAACCACATTTAAGACAAAATATGGATTATATGAGTGGTTAGTAATGCCTTTCGGTTTAACTAACGCACCCAGTACTTTTATGAGACTTATGAACCATGTTTTGAGGACTTTTATTGGCAAATTTGTGGTTATCTATTTTGATGATATCCTCATTTACAGCAAGAGTTTGGAAGACCATATATCTCACTTGAGGGATGTTTTGGAAGTACTTCGAAAGGAGCAATTATATGCTAACCTCAAAAAGTGCACTTTTTACACAAACAAACTTGTGTTTCTTGGCTTTATTGTTAGTGTACAGGGAATACAGGTTAATGAAGAGAAGATTCATGCGATCCAAGAATGGCCTAGTATAACTAATGTAAGTAATGTGTGGAGTTTCCATGGACTAGCGAGCTTTTACAGGAGGTTTGTGATGGATTTCAGCACCACTTACTGAAGTAATCAAGAAGAACGTGGGGTTCAGATGGGGAGAGCAACAAGAGAAGGCCTTTCAGACGCTTAAAAATAAGCTGACTCATGCGCTATTACTTGCTTTACCTGATTTCTCTAAAACCTTTGAAATTGAGTGTGATGCTTCAGGAATAGGTATTGGAGTAGTTCTCATGCAGGAGAGGAGACCAATTGCATTCTTTAGTGAGAAGCTAAGTGGGGCAACCTTGAACTACCCTACTTATGACAAGGAGTTATATGCATTGGTTCGAGCGCTGGAGACTTGGCAACACTATCTTTGGCTAAAAGAGTTTGTGATCCACACTGATCATGAATCCTTGAAGTACTTGAAGGGACAACATAAGCTAAACAAAAGGCATGCTCGTTGGGTGGAGTTTATCGAAACATTTCCCTATGTCATCCACTACAAGCAAGGTAGAGAGAATGTTGTTGCTGATGCACTTTCTAGAAGGCATGCTCTTATCTTTACTCTTAGTTCTAAATTGCTTGGTTTTGAGCATATTAAAGAATTGTATGTTGCTGATCAAGATTTTTGTGAAGAGTATGTGTGCTGTGAGAAGAGTGGTCATGGTAAATTCTATAAGCATGAAGGATTCTTGTTTAGAGAGAGTAAACTTTGCATTCCAAATTGTTCTTTAAAAGAATTATTAGTGAGGGAGTCTCATGGAGGAGGTTTAATGGGGCATTTTGGAGTAGCTAAAGCCTTAGGGGTGTTGCAGGAACACTTCTATTGGCCTCACGTGAAACGAGATGTTGAGAGGATTTGTGAGCGGTGTGTCACTTGTAAGCAAGCAAAGTCTAGAGTCTAACCTCATGGGCTTTATACCCACTTCCCATTCCTCATGAGCCGTGGGTAGACATTTCCATGGATTTTGTATTAGGATTACCCAAGTCTAGGTATGGTCGAGACTCTATTTTTATAGTTGTGGATAGGTTTTCTAAGATGGCACATTTCATTCCTTGCCACAAAACAGATGATGCTTGCAATATTGCTAATTTGTTCTTTAGGGAAGTTGTGAGATTGCATGATATGCCTAGAACAATTGTATCGGATCGAGATGCTAAGTTCTTGAGCTACTTCTGGAAGACCCTGTGGGCTAAGTTAGGAACTAAGCTATTGTTTTCTACTACTTGTCATCTACAGACTGATGGTCAAACTGAGGTAGTAAATCGAACTTTATCTACTTTGTTAAGGGCTGTCATTAAAAAGAACATTAAAAGTTGGGTGTTGAATTTTCCTATAATCGCATAATGCGTTCTGCTACTAAGTTTACACCTTTTGAAATTGTGTATGGTTTTAATCCACTAACTCCTTTGGATTTATCACCTCTGCCTATTTCTGAGTATGTTAATCTAGATGGTAAGAAGAAAGCAGAATTTGTCAAACAGATCCATGAGAAGGCAAGGCTAAACATTGAGCGAAGAATAGAGCAGTATGTGAAATAAGCCAACAAGGGTCGTCGACAAGCTGTCTTTGAACCTGGAGACTGGGTTTGGGTTCACATGCTCAAAGAGCGGTTTCCTTTGCAGTGTCGATCTAAATTACTTCCTAGAGGCAATGGGCCATTCCAAATTCTTGAGCGCATTAATGATAATGCCTACAAGTTAGATTTGCTAGGTGAGTATCAAGTAAAGTGCTACTTTTAATGTTACTGATCTGAGTCCTTTTGATGTAGGTGACGGTTTGAGGACAAATCCTTTTCAAGAGGAGGGGAATGATGAGAGCCATGATGGGAGCCAAGCTGGAAGGTGGAATGTGGATTCTCTTGAAGTGCCACCTGGACCAATCACAAGAACTCGAGCGAAATGATTCAAGGAAGCACTGAACGGGCTGATAAAGGATATCCAAGAAGCCGGAAAAGAGTGGAGCAACCATGAGAATGACCTTGCATTTATTCAAATCATTCAAGGAGAGCAAAGCATAGGAGATCAAAGCTGCCGGCCTTGACAACGCTAGCTTAAACGCTGCTGGCCTTGAACCAGCGTTGCAATTAGCGCGCGATAGAGGGACTACGCCAGCATACTACACCGTTGGCCTATATACCTGGCGTACTTCCTACGCCGGCTACTACGCCGCCGGCGTTCATTGTCTGTTTGTTATTTTTCCACGACTTTATTATGTTATGTCGTTTTGGGCTTTTGTTATTATGAGTTGTAAACCCTAATATAAGCCGCTAGGGTTGGAAAACAGAACATAGAACACACATACAACATTGAATAACATATTTTGAGAGAATTCCTCTCTTGGTTCTATAAAGAACTTCTCTTGAACTTATCAGATTTCTTCCATGGCATTCAACCAGACTTATCAATTGGTCTTTCATCCCGATTGTGGCGTCAACAGAACATACCAAGGTTCTTGCCTCGTTTATAGGCAACGGGTGGCAGTTCCCCTTTGATTGTTTGGCATCTTGGGTTGCAATTCCGAACGTATTGGTATTGGGTTTCGTCACCACACGTGGGCGTGGTTCGTATCAATCTATATAGTGAAATTTGGAAACTGTAGCCTACTGTAGTCTGCCACTAAGAAGGCTATCTCATCATTGGGTCCACCTATGCCCAACTCCCAAGCTCTTCTCTTTAAAACATAGATCATCTCTGTCTTTAAGTAGACACCCCTCTTTGATTGCCTCATTTGCACATAAACTAAAGTCGAAAACTATCTAAGCTCAACTCTCCATCACATTAAGGTAAGTAGTAGAGAAACAAGGTTTGCCCAGTAATGTCAGATCCTCGCACAAAAGTCTTAACCTGTGTCGGTAGCCCACTAAGGTATTTCCCTCTAAAGTTGAAAGGTCATCCATTAGTCCAAGGCCTTAACTAAGCTAGTCTATTATGCGAATGTGGTATTTTCAAAATATATGTGTTAATTCAATACTAAAACATTTTAAATATTTACTTATCCTAGCTCTACCTACACTTTACCTTTCCTTGGGTTCATTTTCTTAGGCTTTTCTAAGTTGAAATTTTAAATTTCATTTATGCTTTAATACCACTTGAAAATTGTCATGCCTTATAGGCCTTTAGGACGTATAGTTTCTGTTGTATGGTGTATAGAATCCTAGGGATAACCCCTCTATTATCCAAGAGCTTACCCTACAACATACAAGGCGTACTCACATCCAAAACTCCTAAATTATAGTTTGACATTTTTCAAGAAATACAAAGATATATACATAATAATTTAAAGTAGTAGTATCTTATAAAGTCCATAGGTACATAATTATAAGTCTAAGGATTAATAATCCTAATACATATCAATCTAGGCTAAGTATATGAAATTTAAAATAAGAACATAGACAAAATACATATATAAGTGATCTCTCCACTCTAGTCCTTCATGGTTCCCTTGCATCTCACATTAACCTCTGGCATATGTTTGCCAGACTCTATCTAGATAGGTGCCTACAATAAGGAAACTCTATAGGGGTATAAGATATAAAGATTAGTAAGCTAAATCTTCTTATTGAACCAACAAGCAAATAGCATGCACGTTATTTAATTTACATATTTGCCATGCATGAGCAATTGCATGAATGCAACAATATACATGGTTTACTATATACCGTATATAGCACGGATTTAATGCCCTCTATTACCAGGGATTGGGAAATCACAAACTACATGCCGACTTTAGGCTCTAATGACCCCGAACTATCTTTTGAAAAATTTGTAAAGTCTATATATATTTTGAAATATACTTCAATAGACTGGAAAATACATATATATGTACTAAGCCCGTCATGGGGTATAGATTGTGAAAGGCCTTGTAAGCTTAATCACCCCTAAGCGATGAATTCCCAGACTAGGAATTCCTAGGTGTTAATCAGAGGTGGCATTTCTCAGGTTCCACTTAGTTCCCAAAGGTCGAGATAAGGTGTACCTATGGAGTGCGGCCTCTATGGGGTCTTTCTGTACCACTGTGTGATGCCAATGGCCTTCTTACATGCAAGATTCCATGATGCATGGTTCATTTCATTTGAGACTGAATAGACTTAAGCAAATTATTTAGTGTCCATGACAATTTATATAGACACTTGCAATTTCTATAGCCTAAATGCAGGGGAAAGTAGAATTCACTTAGCCAGGTATAATTAAGTTCAATTAGCATTCAAACATGGCAATCAAGCACATACAATAGCCCATGTTACCCCTGCATACAAATCTAGTTCAAATATCAGATATTTACAATATGCAGGTACACTAATTACAAACACAAGTAAGGTACAATAATCATTAGATTTTTTCATTCACCCGACCATATGGTCTTTAGTCATAGTAGTCAGGTAGTAGATTGTCCTTGAATAACACGTTACCTAACAAGACAAAATATTCTTATAAGTTTGGGTCAGAAACTAGCCTACACTAGTTTTGCCAGTTTTAGCAGTTTTCTTGGTTTTGAAAGTTTTAGTAATTTCTTCATAACCTTTTCGTTTTAATTTTTTTTTCACATATTTATAGTTGTTTTAAAGGGTTTTGAATGTTCTTTCTATTTCCAAAGTCATTTTGATTTTTTAGGCTTCAAATAATTGTGTTAGTACTCAAACAGTTCAAGTGCGCTGGCATATGTTTGGTTTAAGGCTTCTTTTTGTCTACTTTAATCTACTAACTTAGAGAAATTAATCCTAACCCTTTGGAACATGTTTGGGACTTCTAATTGGCCTTTTTATTCTCTATTTCTTTCTGGAAATTCCAAAATTTAGCACAAGCATTTTGGGTGTCTTTTTCTAATGCTTTGGTTACACTTTTCCCTTTTTACTTTAGTTAATTTAGTGTTTTCTTTTAAGAGTTTTAGTTCCAAATTTCCTCATGATAATTTGGCACTTTTAGATTTTGGAAATAAAGAAATTTCCATATTTAATTAGGTCTTGGCCACATTTTGAGGTCTTTGGATACATCTCACCATTTCTTCAAAATTTTCACTACTTTTAAATGGTTCACTTAGTCATCCTAACTTTCCACCACTAACAAGAGCATGAATTATATAAAAAAAATTTCTTAATTAGCCCTTAAATCTTGACATCCAGTAGCACTAAAATTCTCCAAATTCTTATCTCAATTGATTTTCATAAAAGCTTCAACATACAAGCTTAAATGGAAGATGATGATTTATGGCTTTATATCTCAAAGTGGGATTACATTTCCAATCTTTTTCCTAAAATAAATATACTTCAATGCACATGGAAAGCTACAAAACTAGAGTAATATAGCTCTATTCTAAGTTGTGGAATTGAAATATTACAGGAAAAAAATGACAACATGAAAGTACCAGAGTCTTACTCATTGCAGCTTGGGGTGCTAGGATCCTCCTCTTTTAACCTCTTCTTGGGGTAGTTTTAAGCTCTAATTTCTCTTAGATCCTTAGCTCCCCTAATAGCCTCTTGAGTGGTGCTAATGATACTAGAAATTGGGCTTGAGAAGAGGTGGTTAGAGGCATGATCTAATGGTGATGCTTAGAGGTGCACAATAGGGGAAAATCAGGGACAACTTGGGGGATCCTTTTGTGACCTGATTTTTTATTGAATGTTTGGGAATTTTTGGAGAGTTTTTGGGAGTATTTTCCTTATACTAATGCTCTAGAAGGGTGGGGGTTTCACGTGGGGATCAAAAGATGGTGAAATCAAAATGAAAAGCTCTAGAAGAAGAAGGTTGGATGTTGCTGTTCACAGTGTGTACCTGATATGATTTTTGGGGGTTGTTTTTGGGAGTGTTTAGCTAATTTTTCTTGAGAGCTCTTGTGGGGTTATTCTTCTAGAAGAAAGGAAGTTCACGCGGGGAAAATGAGGTATGGAAATTGGAAGTATGGGCAGCAAGTTCAAGGGAATTATCCCTTAGTCCTTAGTTTGGTTAATTAGGTAGAAACTTTATCCAATGGGTAAAAGGTCAAGTTCTAGGGAACATGTCTACTATTCAGGGGAGTTTTGGTTGATTTTCCCCTTCCTTCTTCCCCAAGTTTAGTTCCCTAAATATTCTTGTAGTTAGCCAAAGTAGTTTAGTTAGTTTTCATAGCTAATTCTCTCAGTTAATCCAGTTGGAATCATGTGAATAGGGTAGAGCTTGAGGTTTGGTTTGGGTTGATAAATTTCCTTGTTTTCTTATGGTTAATTAGGCTTTAATTAGGGCTTATATAGGGGACATTTTAGATTAAGTTTAGGCTTTATATCAGAGAATTTGATGGTTCAAATGGTTCCTTATTTCCCTTGCCCTTCACACCACTTATGTAGATTAGTTAGAAGTTGTTTTTTCCATTTTTTTTTGCCCTATTTGATTATTTCATAGAGTTAGATTCAATTATATTTTTCGGTTTCTTTAGACTAATTATAGGGTAGTTCGTGGTCATTTAAGTTTCTATTTTGTTTAGATCGAATCTTAGGTTTTTCTAAGTTTGGTGTTGGTTATTTGTTTTTTTAAATATGAAGGAAAACTTGAGGTTAACAATTGGTTCTATGATTTTGGGAATCGAGTTCGGGTTTTTTAAACGTCCAAATCTAAGTTTAGTTTTTCTAAGGCAATGTTCTATCATCAGGGTTTAGTTAGGTTTCGAATTCCTTAGCTTTTGGATACATTTGTTGGTTAACATATTGCTAGGCAAATTCTATTCCATAGTCAGTTTTTCTCATTCGTTTTCTAATGTATTTGTTGAGATTTTCCTTCATACTAATTCTTGAATTAAAATTTTCTAGGTTTTGCTTCTATTGATGGCTCTTAGGGTTTTGTAGAACACGAATGGTAAAAAGGTTCAAAAGGACATGTTAAAGGCTATTTACATTATCCCCATCTAATGTCCATATTGCCTTTATCATTAAACCCTCTTCACTGCCCTTTGCACTAACTTTAATATTTGGGTTTATTTTCTCTCCTCTCTATGGTTTAAACATTATTATTCAACCTATATATTATTTAATCAAATCTTCGATTATTACAGAAACAAAATAAAATCTTATAAACTAGGAAAAAACATAAAAAGGAAACTAAATAATATCCTATAAACAAGTTAACAAAATAAAACCCTAAACAATATCTTAACAAAATAGGATTTGACTAATCTATTAAACTCTAACTAAATAATAACTAATGGATAATTTCAAATTACAGAACAAGTTTCTATTAAATATGAAAGCTTCAATTGTAGCTACTTGTGCTTGATTCCATGAATGCATCATTCTCCCTTCTTTGAAAAGATTAGTCTTCAAATCTCATATAGTCCTCCAAGATGAACATATAATTTTACAGTCAACCCAAACTCAACCCATACATCATGTACCCTATCAATAAAATTTAATAAAATTAAATGCTTCTTACAAGATTGAATGAACATAACACATTAAATCTTGTGTATAGTTGATGCTATTGAATTGTCATACGTCAACTTAATGTAAAATTGATTAGCTTGAACAATTGTTGACTTTCTTTCAATCTCTAACACAATAATCTCAACGTTGGGAATTTTCAGAACTTCTTGATTTATAGATTTATCATCAATTACAAAATCCACATCTACTAAAATCTCATTAACCCATTCCCCTAAACTCTCTTCAATTACCACTTCTACATGCTCCATATCATTTTTTTTATCAGGATTTTCAATACTATCATAATTTGTCTTTTCTTCAGTTTCACACTCATTAGTATCTATTATTAGTTTAATTGATTCTATGTTGATCTCACACTGAATTTCCTTTTCATCAACCTACCTTTGAACCTGTTCTTTCAATGTTGCTACATATTTTTGCCTTGTTGCCTAACTCAAGGGCATCAAAGTGTATTTCTTTCTCTTAGTGAAATAATATCAGTTTCTTATGGAGCCATGCACCACATTAAGTTATAATTGCCATGGCTTCTCTAGATGTATGTGACAATTATCCATGGGTGAATCCAGGCATGGGCTAAAAGGGGCCTTGGCCCCCTTGAAGCTTGAGAAAAATTCATTATTTAAATTAATTAAAAAGAAAAAATATATATATATATATAATTTGTATGTATACTTTAGAGACTATTTTTTAATAAAAAAATTACATATATTTGAGTGATTAGGTGTTTGATCTTTAAGTATGTAGTTATGGGTTCAAATTCCATAAAGTGCATTTTTTGTTTTTTCAAGTTACATTCATTTATTTTTAAGTTTTTTAAATAACATTTTCATTTTGATTTTTTTTACTTTTTCATCACAATAACTAATAATGTTAAAGTCCATTCATCATAAAATTATAATTAAACAACTTAATTCTCTTGAGTTGTTATTTGCCTATCAAAGTGGATTTTTTTAATGAGTAATTCTAATTTTAACTTTACATAAGGGAAGTCACCTCCCCATTGTACTTGTGTTGTTATTCAAAATACCTCATCATAACGAACCAGCTCATATAGTCATGGATGATTTATGACTTCTAATCCAAGTTTCTCCACATCATGCTATGAAATTAAAATTTGACAAAAATATCAATAAGTGCAAGACAAATAGTTTCTTGAATCCTAACATGAGTATAAAACTTATTTTCCATCTCTACAACACTTAATACAATTCAAGTCCAACCACTAGAAATTATAAATCAACTCCTCTAACAAAAATCATTTTTTTTCTTTTTATGAACTTTATTTTCTTTTTTTTTAGTGTTAACTTTTTTTTCTTCTTTTTCTTCTTTTCTATTTTATTGTCTTTCTCTCTCTCCTTTTTTTTTTTTCACAAGAACAATTAAAAAATTAAAGAAAACAAAGAAACAATTACAACCGAAATAACAAGAAACTAAATAAATATAAATGAATTCAAATTGGTGTTAATATTACTAATTCCAAATTGAACTAGATAGAACATGATTGTTAAATCTAAGAGCTTTGACACCAAATGATAGAGAATGTGGAACCCAAATCGCTAAGGAACAAGTTTTGTGAACCTTGACTTAACGAGAAATCTAACTTAGAACTAGAGGTATTGATTAATGCGACCTTATAGTTTTGAATCCCACAAACCTTAGTATAATTTAATAGATTAAGCTCAATCGTTGGTTAAGTATATTTAAAAACCTTGATATAAGATCACGATCCTTTGAATTACACCAATTAAGAACCTTGGTATGATGATTGAATGCCACAAGAATATGAAATTCTTGATAAGCTCAGAGAGACAAAAGTTTAAAACTCAATGTTGGAATATTTTCATTATCGATGATTGATTGCCTTATTCAATATGCCTATTTATGGGCACAAAATAAGACCTAAGAAGTCTAGGAAAAGGAAACAAAATAAAATCTAATATACTAGGAAATAACATTAAAAGGAAACTAAATAATATCCTAAATTATAGCTTTATAAAATAGGATATGACTAATCTAATAAACTCTAACTAAATAATAATCGGCGAATAATTTCAAATGATTCTATTGAATATGAAATCTTTAGTTGTAGCCACTTTAGCTCAATTTTGTGCATGTGTGAAGTGATAGAGAATGTGAAGCCTAGATCGCTAAGAAACAAGTTGCTTAGATCTTGACCCAATGAGAAATCTAACCTAAAACCAAAGGTATTTATTAATGTGACCCTATGGTTATGAATCCCTAATGGATTAACCTTAACCTATTGATTAAGTACATTCAAGAACCTTGATATAAGATCGCAACCCTTTGAATTGCACCAATAAAAAACCTTGGTATGATGAATGAATGCCACAAGCATACGAAATTCTTGATAAATTCATAGAGATAGGAGTTTAAAACTTAATGTTGAAATATTTTCATTATTGTTGATTGATTGCCTTGTTCAACACATGTTTAGCTTATTTATAGGCACAAAGTAAGACTTAAGAAATCTAGGAAAAGGAAACAAAACAAAGTCTAACAAACTTCAAAAGAACATTAAAAGGAAATTAAATAATATCCTATAAACTAGGAAAAAAAAGTAAAATTATCAGTAATATCTTAACAAAATAGGATATGACTAATATAATAAACTTTAAGTAAATAATAACTAGTAAACAATTTCAAATCATAGAACAAGATTCTATTGAATATGGAATCTTTAATTATAGATACTTGTACTCAAGTCTATGCATGCATCAATATAGGTCATAGATAGCAATGAAGTAGGGTGATGGTGAATTAGTTGTTATATAAAATTTATGTTCAAACTAATTAACCACTATGTTAAATAATTGTAACGCAAAAGCACTCATATAAATATTAGAGTTAAGTGTGTCCTTATGCTTTTACCTAAAATTTTAATGCCTGGATATGCAAGTTATAGCTCAAATAATAAATAAGCAATAAGAAAAAAATATCATAACATAAATAGTCAAAGGGTAAGAGAGATAAGCCTAGATATATAGAAGTTCAAACTCTTGCTTACATCCTCTTTACCAACAATACCAACTTAATGACTAGAAATCTACTAAATCTTTTCAACAATAAGTATAAGTGAGTTTTGGTACTGAGACAACTCCACAGCACCTAGTAGAAGCTATTGCCACTATGTCCTTCATGATTCTCCCAAGTTTTGTAGACTCTACACTAGTCTAACCTTGAATCAACTCTACACAATACGCCTTCACTTCCTTTTCTTAGGTCTCTAGATTTAAGTCTCCATTATAACTAAACAATCTCACTACAATAGCTCTCCACTTGAGACACTTGTTTTGAAAAGACAAACTTATAGAATGAACTAGCAATTCCCTAGAGTTATATTAATAGAAATATCTTATAAGCTTTTTGTATTGTAGGGGATTTGGTTACAATAGTCGTGTATGGAACATGCATCTTGTGATGCACATGACCTTAGATAAATGATGTAGGCTAACATGTGGAGAATGACTAAGAGTAAAAGGCAAGGAGGAGGGGTAGGCAATCTTAAGAAGCTCAAATACACTAGTGATAGGCATATGAGCTATACTGCATCAACCCCATAGTTCTTGATGAGAGGTAATAGTTTTTTTTATTCTAAGTTTTGGTTTTATTTTTTTGGAAACAGCCTAACAGCACAATGGCATTTGTCTCCCTTCTCAATTTGTGAAATGAGGAAGAACTTTGATTATTTATAGAGTTTGGCTACCGACATTATCCATTAGATTGCACTCACAGTTAACAATTAGGATGAATCCTTTCATTGATGGATCACTTCATGGGCTTCTCTTAATTTAAGGCCCATAGAGAGTCACTCTATGTACATGAGCTTCTCTAAGAAATTTTGAGAGTAGATGAGCTAGTCTAACGGTCCTTACTTAAAGCCCACCATGACAAATATTCTTTAGTCATCCCAAATACATGGACATGACTCCTTAGGTCCTACTACATAGTTAAAAGAGTCAAGCCCAAGTGATTGCTAGGCTTAAAACCTTAAATTCAAATTTAGTCCTCTACACTTTTAAATCTGTTGACAAATCACATTTTACTAGCAATACTTAGTCACATATGTCACATGTGCATTTTCTCCAATCCTTGTGACTTCAAATATATAAAGGTTGAGCTTTCATCTAAGTATGGCATAATTCTTGAATTACATTGGTAAAACAATTTTATGGAACAAAAATCTTTTTTGATTTAAAATGCTAATGACTAGAAAATACTTAGGAAAAATCTCCATTTGAAAACTTAACGAGTTTATAAGATAATTTCAAAAAGAGCAACCAATAAGAATATAGAGATGTAGACAGATACTCTTTTATATCTTTCCTTTAGATATCTATTTCTAGTTATACAAATCCCCTTTAACATATAAAAGGCTAGCTACACATAATTTATCTCCAGCTTATAAAACTTTCTTAAATCATCTTTACGAAAACACCTTCTTTTTAATTACCCAAAAAAAACACCTTCTTTTTTTACTCTTGTTGCAAAACAAGTTTTTAGAAAATATCAAAAGGAAACTTCAAATAATATAATTGTTAACTATTATAAATGTGAATGAATCATAGTTGTGTCTCTTACTCAAGTACATCACTCAAATGTACTTAGTTGGTATGTGTTAGGTCTTCTAATATAGTTTTACTAGATGCTTCTGATGTGCTTCTACTTTTACTTACCATAATAACCTGAAACATTTGTTATAATATTAATGTGCTTCATATAAAATCAGGTTACTCATACATGAAATGATGTATCATTTATAAAGAGTTATAATCTTAATATAGGAGTGAAACATTGCAAATATGAAAAGTTGTATTGTTTTACATTAAATCATTCAAAGGTTGCAACTGTTCTAAAGATTATACCACTTGAATCAAAATGACGTGTCACATGAATAAAATTATTTGAAATTACATATATAAATACTAATGTCTAAAAGTTGATACTAAAAAGGTACTATTGAAGATAAAGGTAATACTAAAGAGAAGACATACAATAAAGAAAAGTTTATGAAATTAATAGATAAAACTTTGCGCTATGCATGAGTTTTGATTTAAAACATTTACATATCTATAAAGAATGATTGGATTTATTCAAAATATTATCTTAGTTAGCATATTAACAATTGAAAAGGAAAAAAAAAAAACTAATGTAGTTTTTAAAAGAAATCGTAGAAGTATGGCACTTTGAAAAATAATTCTAACAATACCATAGTTAAAATTGTGTTTTGAAAACAACATTTCTATTTACACTATAATTCTATCTTGAAGACATGCTTTTATGTAGAAAACATAAAAAATTGTAGGCACACATGCCTTGTAACAAGCTTTATGAAACTTATCCTATTACTCCCCTCAATTTATCCGTAGCAAGAAAAAGAAACACCAAAGTCATCATTACTTTTGCCTCTTTTATTAATATTTCATCAATTCATGATTTGTTGCATTATGATAGCTATCTTATCACTCCTCTCAATTAATATTTGCCAGAGTGTAAAACAAAAAAAAGAGTAAATAGATGCGTGGGGAAGGCTTAAGCTTATGACCCTAAGTTGAGAAAATGATACATAACCAACTAAGCTACCATGACCAAACACCGTTCTATTTCAAAGAATATTATTAAAATCATGTCTCCAACACATGATTTTAAAGCTAATACAAGATCAAATGCAATAAGATTGTGTTTTGAACACACAATTTCATTACAATTTGAAATTGTGTACTCAAGGCACAATTTTAACTATAGTATCATTGGGATTATTTTCGAAACTATCATATTTCTAGGATTTTTTAAAAATATATATTATTTTTTCCCTTATCCTTGTTAACAACATATGTTGATAAGTTATTTAATAAATGTATAATTACTATTATTAAATTTTTTTGACCAGATACTATTATTAGATTTAATCTATTGGTTTTATATAATGTTAGTGGTCTTTCAACATTTGTAAGTGAAATGTTATGTCATTTAAAAAAATTATAACTTTTTTAAAATAACAAAATTTTTGTCTATATTAAGCAATGTAAAGGTTAGGAAATAGGTGAAAATACTTTCTTTTCAAAAGCTAATTTTTATTTGAGGATTTTGGCTAAAGTAATTTATAGAATATGGTTACAAAATTGCAGTTCGAAGGTATGATTTTGCTTGAAGTTTAGCCTAGACAAAATTTACTAAGAAATCACAAGCTTGATATGTGATTTATAAATTGTAGAATTCATTGGCAAATTGTTTTAGCTCAATGCCCCTTCACTCTATAAATGAAATGGAACACTTTTTGCCATTGAAATTGTAGGCTAGATCTACGATTAATCCAACTGCATATAATTAGGCTTGTTCTTTCTCATTCGACATTTTCACTGTCTCTTTAACTAACTCAAGCACTCTCACTCTCTCAAATATGCATTTCCATTTTTTAGTCAAAATTGAAGTTTCGTAAGGTTGCTCATATCTTTAATGTACATTAAGCAAATATTATCTCTTGTTTGTGATTTGTTTCTATTCCCCACTCCATTTTTCAAACCTATCTCACTAAACCCTAAAATAATTTTCTCTATCTAAAAAAGTTTTGTTCTTTTTGTGGCGTTTTCCTAGAGTTTATTTATATTTAAGAAAGGAAGTTGCATTCACTTAAGGTAGTTGCCTTAATTTTCCCTATACTTGTGTGGATTTGGCTGCTATTAGCTTACCTTAATTCACTAGTGTTCTTGCTATGGAATGCCAACCCCCCACCCCCCTTCCTTTTATTTCCTTTATGTTATTCAAGCCATGTGCTATTAATTGGAATTTTTTTTGTAAGAGTATGTGTAGAGTCTTAGTTTTGTTAATTACACTAAGTTGTGCTTGTAATTCTTAAAATTAGGCTTTTGATTCATGTTTGTTTTTGTTAATGGGTCCTTATACATCTTAATCTTATCAATGAAATTTTTTCAACATATTGGGAAAAAAAGTGGCAATAAAGGTGAAAGGGTGATATCTAGAGGTATATTTGGATTATTTAACTTGTTGTTAATGTTAATAGGTTGAAATGGCCAATTTCATTAAACTTGCAATATTTGCCCATTGGAATATTTTAAATGGCAAATATGGGCTATATTATGATAAGGGGCTAATGAAAGAAATCAAAGTGAGAACTAAATCTAGCTATCTTGAGTTGTTGAGTAAAATATGCATGACTATTCAAGTTTATCCTAACACTTATTAAGTGGAGGTGTTTCATAGACATCCAACGGTAATTAACTCAAGTGCTATGTAACCACAATATTCAGTAATGCCTATTATAGGCGATGAGGATATGGAGAGTTTGGTTGAAATGGCTTAAGCATTAGGTCGATTTTTCATTCGAGAGCTATTTATTAAGTATGAGTAACTTATTTTTAATTTAAGTAATGTCACCATTGTACATTCATTACGCTGACCAATTTAGTAATTTGTTAGTGTTCTTGTCACATTTGAAGAAAATGATGATGCTTATGATGATGTCCCACAAAGATATTTTCCTATTGGGGGTAAACTTGAGAGAGAGATTGATGATAACTTATATAATCAAGTAGAAGATGATTTAGATGAAGAATTGGTAAATGCATAGGATGTAAATGGTGGTAAATCTCATAAGATTGAAATTGACACATCAAAGGATCCTTTATTGCTAGGGTCACCATAGATAATGGCAAGAGGCACTTTAGTACCTAACCCTTTAATGCTTAAGTTGACTGGCATTTCTATTTAGGATCCAATTCCTTTTTTTAATAGGAGGCTTAGGGAAGATGGTTATATTGCATTTAAGGAAGATCATTGCATAACTTTAGAAAATTTGAGTTTTGGTGATAAATTTATTAGAAAAGTTGATTTGCCCTATGCAGTGAAGATACACCACATTAAGCATCATCACAATTAACTGTCGTGTTGATGAGTCGAATAAAGAAAGCATGGTCTATTTTTCGTTCAAAGAGGGAGGAGGGGTGTAGATGGAGACTTTGTGCCATCTAATATTGTGTGGACATTAAATTTGTAGTTACCATAGTTGAAGGTTCACATACCTATGTCAATCTAAAACTTAATAAAGACCATCCACAGTTAAATGCTAGCTTGATGGCTAAATATTTTCTTAATAAAGTCAAGGCAAATCTCAATGTGAAGGTATTTGTACTTCGACAAATTGTTGTAGACGAATTTGGGTATTTAGTAATAGTGAGAAGAGCATGGGTTAGTAAGAGAAGAGCAATGAAAAAGGCATATGGTGATTGAGACTCTTCTTATATGGAATTGTTAAAACTATTGAACACCATATAGTTGAGTAACCCATGATATAGGCCTTTACACATAGGTTGGTCCATGCATATAGGCCTTTGCACGTTGTAAGCCAATCATCATTACCTTTTTGTGGAAAGTATGTGTATAAGTTATTGATTACATGCAGTATGGATAGCACCAATCATATTGTCACCATAGATTGTTCCCTCCTGATCATCAAGAAGAACCCTAGATTTATGTAGCATGTGCAACTTCGAGGAGAGGATGAGGCATGGTAGGGGTTGTTTTCAAGACCTAACACTTGATCGATCTCTTACTCCTCCTTTTGATCTGCCACTTGCTTAGCTCTCTCTAATAGCTCATGCATCGCTAGTGCATTTCACTCAAGTGCTCTTTATTGTTCTTAAGGTCCCATCAATTTCTACATTATATTATACACTAGATTTTGATTTACCTTTCGCTATTATGCTCACTTTGCCGACTTTATAGAGGCATCATCATCCAACTTTGTCTAATATGGATGGAGGCATCACATAAATAGATTCATGTTACATTAGATAGGATGAGTTGCCATTCTATCTACCCTCCCTAACCCTTACCCTCAAAAAAAAAAGAAGGAAGGAAGATGTAGTGGGTTCGAGCATTACTCTATAAGGCAATTAATGTGAGGTAAGTGTACCTATCAAATTTTGTAATATAGTGTATAGAAATACAGATATCGTTCCATAGAGATTTCAAGTACTAATACTAACAATCACTATATTATCTAACAGGTAAATTATGGAATTGGATTAAATTAAAAACTATAATAAAATACTAATTAAAGAACCAAGATTTTGTGCAAAGATAGAAAAGCAAATTCAATTAGAATTAACTTCAAGTTAGCAAGACTAGTATCTAGACTTTGCTTCCCTTAGGTATTATTATGTGACATTAACAATAAGTATTCAATTTCTTCTTACAATTCATTAATCGAGGGAATTCCTAATTTAGTTTGATAACTTTCTCAAGCTTATTAAACCCTAATGTTAAAATTACCTATTTAAATCTCTTCACAATAGCATAATCAAAAGATTGTGTTAAGAACAACGAATTTTCTTAACTAAAGAATCTAATTCTAGAAGAGCTATGTAACTTATCTCTAAGATTACATTAATCCTCTTTACACATGTAAGATCTAATTATATATTAGATTTCTCAATCTCGATATGCAATATCAAATAGATGGATTGATGGGCTAGCAATATTAAACCAATCAAAATAAAGAACACATGCATGAATTAATAAACGTAAGAATTCATTGAATATTACAAGAAAATTTTAGGTTACATAATTAACCTAGGTTCTACAAGTCTAGATACTAAGGAAATTAAGAGCTAAATATATTGGGAATTGAATTCATCAATGATGTAATGACATGCATCATCAAGGAAATCAATAAAAACAAGTAAAAACCCCAAATTCTTGAAGTTAAAAGAAATAGTTGTCTTTTCCTCTCAAAACCCTAAAACAAAACTCAAACTAATGATCTCTTATCTCTAATTTAAAGTTCTCCTTTATATAATGCATGTTAGAAACAGTGCATTCTAGGGTCAACACCCTATCCAACATGATTGTGTTTTGGGTCATGTCCACTTTATAGATCAAATTTATGTAAAAATTGACGTTTTGGTAGACACAGCCTTAAACACAATTATGTCTAACTCCCGTCTATCTTCTTGTGTCTCTTCAGCTGCAACACGACTAACAACATGGTCATGTTGATGTCTCGTGTAACTTTTTGTGGCACTTCGGTGCAACATGGTTTCTTCAATATGGTTTTGACTGTATCGTGTCTAGCTTTAACTCTTCATAACTTCTTCTATTTGTCTCAAAATTGAGTGAAATTGGATTCATTTTCTTTTTGATTGCATTTTCCATCAAAGCCCTAAAATCCAAATATTACTCAATTAAAGTTCATATTCTTCCAAAACATGCCAAAATCATGGGAAAACGTGTTAAATTGCACTATATAATATATATATATATATATATATATATATATATATATATACATACATATATATATATCTAATTGAGCACTTATCAAACTTCCCCATACTTAAGCATTTGCTTGTCCTCAAGCAAATAAATCAAATCAAATAAGAGGATAAGAAATACTTAATCAAATTGTAATTATTTAGGAAATTAATCAAATTAATTCTTATTCAACCTTACAATAGCACAAGAGTCAAACTTTAAATTGATTTGCAGTTCAAAAGAAAATTAATTCTATCTCTTATATTTTTCACTTCATCAATTGCCTTGAACATATGAGAAAGTTGAAACTTGAATAATTATCTCCTAATTCAAGAAAAAGTCATAAATAATCTACTTAGTTTGCTAAAATGCATACTCCCCTTTCTTCAATTTTGCTAAACATTATAATCTAAGGTAACATATCCACTTATAGCTTAATCATTTCTCTAGTTTTTTTTTTTTTAGATAGTTTCATTGGTTAGTAAGTTTTAGACCAAACGATCTTAGGCTACTAGGTTTCAAGATACTCCTTTAAACCATCCACTACTAGAGTTTATGACTTGCGTTTAGCTTTTATATGGACTTTTCTCTTGACCATTTTAGTAAGCTTTTAACCGATAATCCCAAGTTCTTCACTTAAGTTAATAGGTGTTATTCTAAATAAAGGAGGCACCCCACAAATTTAATTGCTCGGGTCAACAAGGCCCATACTAACTTTATTCAATTTATTTATTTATTTCATATTTAACTATATTGGTTTTTCTAGAAATTTTCAAAGAATAAGTGGTACTATTTATTAAGGATTATAGTGTTCTAAAAATACTAAAAAGAAAAAAGTATACATCAAAGTAAAGTCGAAAGAAATCCATGATTAATTCCTAACTATTGATGTCATTCAAATTTCTAAATCTCTAAGGTCAAAACTTTGATCAAGTGTTCTAAACTATCTAATAAGTTATTTTTCCTTTTCAAAATTGCAAGTTAACTTTATGATTTCCCGGTTAAATAAGTAAATTTTTTATTTCTTAAATAACTATCCATTTATAACTCCCTTCCCCACACTTAGAATCATACATTGTCCTCAATGTATGAAAAAGCAAAATATCAAAAAGAAAAACATTAAACCAAAAATTGAACGAATTAATCATGAAAGAAAAACATAAAAATAGAAAGAAAAGAAAAACTATGAGGAAGGTAATGTGGAGAAGAACTGACACTCACCTAATTTTGGTCTTCGGTTCCATTGCACAAGAAGTGTAGCTTGTATAAAAATCAACTCATAACGCTTATAGCAATGGAAAACTACACAAAATATAAATTAGGAGAAAAAGGGATCTTAAGTAGTAGTGAGTACATCCAAAGATAAAAGAAAAGCAAGTAATCATGGTTTAGGTGAGTTAATCATCCAAGTCTCAATGGTACACTATAGAAAAAAAAAAAAAAATTTTAATAGCTATAGTCATCATCCTCCTTCTCTTCTTCTTTTTCTTCATAAGCTTCTTCCTCTTCATCTTCGTCTCCGTCTTAACTCTTATCCTCAGTATCCAAATTCATAATTTTGATGTCCGCACTCTCTTCCTTACCCTCTTCGTCATCATCTTCTTCTCCTTCCTCCTTGACCTCCACCTCATCATCACTCGTGTCGTCATAAACACTTGGAACTTGCTCACCAGAGTTTGTGTCTACTAGAAAATCAATATCAAACTTTTTAGCTATATTATGAGCAAACCTTTCCAATCGGTTTAGTCTCCTAAATACCCTTGTGAGATTTGTGTAGTACCATCGTTGCAAGTATAAGGTTTTCCCAAATTTGTGGATTAGTGTATCCACTTTCCTTACAATCCTCTCCCATGGAGAGTTAGGATCCTAACGAGTTGGAGCTGACCGATGTGCTCCTTTAACTTATTGGTATTTATCCTTAGGAAAGAGATGCATCAATCTAAAAGAAGTGAGTTTGATTGGAGTCACTTCCTTAAGATGTGTCATAGGAGGTAGGTTATGTAAAGTTCCCATTGCCTTAGCCAAGATGGTAATATATGATCCATAGTAGATGTGGCCAACCCTAAAGTCACCAACTTGCTGTTTAATGAAGAAGGTGAGGAGAATGGATAGGTTCATAAGGTATCTATCCAGGACGCTATACAAATTAAGTAGGTCATGAGTTGAAACTACCTTTGTACCTTTTTCCCTGTCACCAATTATGTGTGACAAAAGCTAGTGTAGAACTCTATGAGCGGGGTTACGAAGGTGGGATACTTTTGTGGCCTTGGAATCATACTTATGTTGATTGCTATTCAATCTCCAATATAACTAAGTAGGCATTTGATAAGGTAAAGTGGCGAACTCCTTAGAAGGGATGCAATCTTCATCATATAGACCTAAATACATCCCAAACTCTACTATAGATATCCTGTATAATTAACCTTGAATCCTAAAATTCAGGTAGTTCATGATTCCCCACAACATTCCATCATGATCCAAGTCATAAGTGGTGAGGAATTCCAATGTAAGTTCTTAGTATACAGGGGCTTAAAATGCAAAGAGGCACTCTTACACTTCCCCGTCCATCAATCCTCTAATTTGCTCTTCCATACCCAACTGTTAGATGACATCCCAATGCATGCATAATGTTTAGCTGAATGCTTTCTTTTTAAGCATCTTACATCTCTCTAACTCGACAGATTCAATAAATTCTAGCATAAGATGGTTAGGGGGTGGTGGTAGAGCTAGTAGGTTAGTAGAGAGAGAGGGTCTAATTAAGGATGAGGATAAGGATGCACCAAAGTGTCCTTTTTAGCGAACTTGTTGTTTGGCTCGACTCTATTTAGGTGCCATAATATGAAAAACACAATAAAATCTACTTCAATCATACCTTAAACCACCACTAAATAATAAATGAAAGTGTAAGTATATGAAAAGTCCAATTCTTAGTCAAGAACTACTTTATTAGTCAAGAACAAAGTAGAATCAAATGCTGTGATTAATCGTCGCATTTTTTCTCAAACAAATAGAAACAACAACATAGATACAACCTGATGAGGGATAGACATGGTCATGTCTTGATAGGAATCAAAATCTGACAAGATCTATCATTAGGGCAAGAACAAAAGAATTTCAAATTTTGGCGATGAGGGCCCATTTTGAGCAAATCGACCTTGGAATTATTCGTTTACTAACCTCTTTTATCTTATTCATGTATTATATATTCCAACAGGCACACTTATCATATTTTATAGGGCGATGGACAAACTCACTTAGATTTAGCTTGTGGGTTATCCATGGATCGACCTGAACTGGCGATGAGTTGGGCCGACGAATCCTATAGAAGAGTTCACATGATGAAGACTATTTTCTTTTATTTTGTAATTGTTATTTGGACTATTTTATGTTGTATTTTCTTTTGGGACACTTTCATTTTTTATTGCAATTATCATTTAGGACCGGCCACCTTAAAAGTGGCATAGTTGTAATTTTGTGCATTTTCTAACCCTAAAGGGAGCAAGTATAAATACTTGCTTAAAGTAAGGTTTGAGGAGGCCATATTTTTTTTCAGATTAGAACATCACATTTTTGTGAGAGAGCTTAGGGTTTCCCTAGTTCAATTTCCTCTTATCAATTTCAATCCCAAGAGTTGAGATTGTGGCAAGTGCAACAATTGAAATTGTGAGTCATATCAATTTCTAATTGTTGTGTTTTCTTTTTCTTCTCTAGTGTGTAATATCAAGGGTTAGATTAGAACATTTCTTGGTCAAATTTGAATTGGTATCAATTTGAAATATTGTGTTTATTTTGAGTAATTATCATACTTGTGATTCACCATCAATAATTGTTTGTCATTTTCAACCGTGAATTAGATATTATGGGAAGGGGGGTGATAGGATTAAAAATCCGACAAGACCTATCATTAGGGCAAGAACTAAAGAAATTCAAATCTTGGTGTTGAGGGCCCATTTTGAGCAGATCGACCCCAGAATTATTTATATATTAACCTCTTTTCTATTATTCTTGTATTATGTTTTCCAACAGGCAAACTTATCATATTCTATAGGGCAATGGACAAACTCTCTCAGACTCAACTTATGGGTTATCCATGGACCGACCTGGACCGACGATGAGCTGGACTAATGGATCCTATAGAAGACCGGTATCTTGAAGACCATTTCTTTTATATATTTCTTCTTTTATGAACTATTTTTTGTTGTATTTGGTTTTGGGACACTTTTATTTCCTTGTAATTTTCATTTAGGGCTAGCCACCTTAAAAGTGGCAAACTTGTAATTTTGAGCACTTTTTAACCCTAGGAGTAGCAAGTATAAATACTTGCTTAAGAGAGGGTTTGTGAAGGATTATTTTGCAGAACAAACACTTCACATTTCGTGAGAGGGCTTAGGGTTTTCCTAATTCCAAATTCTCTTATCAATTTCAATCCCAAGAAGTTGAAATTGTGGCGGGTGCAGCATCTTGAAATTGTGAGTTATATCAATTTCATTTTGTTGTGATTTCTTTTCTTCTCTAGTGTGTCATATCTAGGGTTGAATTGAGATATTTCTTGGTCAGATATCCTTGTTGTTATTCATGAATTCTTGTGATTATTTGAAGGAATTATCATATTGATCCAATTCATCTTTAAGGATTTCCTTGATAACGTGATTTTCACCATTGGAAAGGGATTGTTTTGTTACGGTTTTTCTTTGTCAAATTGAGGCTTCATTTGCGTGGATTACATGAAATTATAGTGTTGTTAGAAGGAATTTTCATTGAATTATTCTGATTATATCATTGGACATTTGGAATTCATCATATCTTCACTTGGTTCACATCATTTTGCCCTTATTTTTGGATCCGATTTTGCCTTGACTTGAGATAGTTATTCTTAAGTCTTTTGGATGTGCTTTCAAGAGTTTTTAGGCACATCATCTTTTTGGTATCAGAGCACATGTTGAGAGAAGGGAATTGGTTTTATTTGATTTCATGGAGTTAATCATCAATTAAGTTGATTTAGTGAAAACTGCAAATTGTGTTGTTGTTGTGGTTTTGAGATTGCGAAATTACCTTAGCTTGGAATTTAGTTTGCTGATTGTTGGAGTTGGATTGGGAAGGTTGTTGTATCATTTTATGATCACTAAATTTCGTGGAAGGGCAGAAGCATAAAGTGTTGTTTAATTCAACAACTTTTGGAACTTGAGAAAACTTACCAATTCTTGCCGTGACTAGCTTGTAGCGTGAGGAGGTTGTGTAGTTTGTTGTTTTGATTTCCATTGTGTAATTCTGAATTGGAGGAGTACAATTTGCAGATTACATTGAGTATTGATTAGTAAGGAATTATTTGAATTCAAAACATATGCAATTAAGTTGTGGGAGTTAATGATTGCTATTTGAATTTGAATTCATTGTTACCAATTGAGGAAGGCTTGCAATTAGTGTTGTGAATCCTTGTGCAATTCGGAATTGGAGCATTTGAAAATTCCAGATTTGAAGTGTGTGGAAGGATAAGCATCCATGTGAAATTCAAATACCTTCTTTAAGTTTGAGAGCAATTCATTGAGTAGCATTGAATAAGTGTTATTTGAATTTGAATTGTTTTTTTACCATTCGTGGAGAAGCTTGCATTTAATGGAGTGATTTCAAAATTGAATTTTGTTGCTGCCATTGCTTGTGGTTTATGGTGTGAATGGGAGTTGTGTAGTGGCAAAGACGTGTACACTTTGAAGTATTGTATGTAAGAGTGTTTAAAAAAAAAAAAAAAGTTACAACGTGTAGTAGTGTTGTAGTGAATTGGTTGCACCGTGTAGGAGTGAGGTGTGTGTGGTGGTGTAAATTTGTGGAGTTGTGTGGAGTAAGGTGCTGCACATTAAGATAAAGTGTGAGTGTGAATCGTAGCAAGAATAAGGAAAGTGAGTAGTAGAATTTAAAATTCAAACAAGTCATTAAATGTGTGAAAGTAATTGAACTAGTTACTTAAACACTTGTTGTTGAATTTAATTCTATTTACTTGGAAGTAGTTGAGTGTACTTCATTTGTGGTTTGGTTGTGTACTTAAACCTTGGAAGTGTGAAGATAATTATTGTATTGTTGGATTTTAGTACAATCATGTCTAGTGAAATGTTTCATTATGCTAACATATTGCATCGGGACATGACTTCTTTTCAAACCACTGATGAGGGACAAAGAGAAAACTTGTTCCATACTTCTTGTAGGGTACAAGGAAACTTATGCGCAATTATTATTGATGGCGGTAGTTGTACTAATGTTGTAGCTACATCATTAGTATCGAAGTTGAAACTTGAAACTATCCCACATCCTAAACCCTATACATTACATTGGTTGAATGATCAAGATGGTCTTTGTGTAATCCAAAGGGCTAGGGTACCCTTCAGTATAGGGGACAAGTACTATGATGAGCTTGAATGTGATATTCTTCCTCTTCGTGCATCCCATATATTACTTGGTAGACCATGGTTATATGACAGGATGGTATTACATGATGGGTATAGAAATACTTATATGTTTAAAAAGGATGGTAAACGAATAGTATTGAACCCTATGTCACCATCAAAGGTCCAGGAGATGCAAAGACAGATAAAACAGCTATCACAGAATCTTGAGGATCATAGCCACATGATCAAATCATCAGAGGACCAAACTGTGCAGATGCAGACACCGATGTGCCAACCTTTAGAGGATCCTGATGATCATAGTCAGATGAGCAGACCACCAGAGAGCCAAACTATTCAGAAACAGTTATGTTCACCTTTAGAGGTTTTAGAGGGTAATGAGCAGTTGGGCCAACCATTAGAAGACCATGAGGATCAACCACATACAAATGAGTTAGAAAAGGAGGAAACAGTTTCAGTGGAACAGGTTGATACAGGGGCAACTTTAGTGGATAATGGGTCATTATTTGTGTTGCAGAAGAGATATATCCTCGAAATGGAGGAGAGAAGACAATCACCACCTGTAGTATTTCAGATATTGGGATTCTGTAGAGATATTTCTTCAGGTGACTTGCTAGGAGGAAACAAAGTCTCTACTGCATATGATCTACTAGATTTGAGGACAAATCTTTTTGAGGCCCGAGGAGGTGATAGGATTAAAAATCCGACAAGACCTATCATTAGGGCAAGAACTAAAGGAATTCAAATCTTGGCGTTGAGGGCCCATTTTGAGCAGATCGACCCCGAAATTATTTATATATTAACCTCTTTTATATTATTCTTGTATTATGTTTTCCAACAGGCACACTTATCATATTCTATAGGGCAATGGACAAACTCTCTCAGACTCAACTTATGGGTTATCCATGGACCGACCTGGACCGGCGATGAGCTGGACTAATGGATCCTATAGAAGACCGGCATCTTGAAGACCATTTCTTTAATATATTTCTTCTTTTATGAACTATTTTTGGTTGTATTTGGTTTTGGGACACTTTTATTTCCTTGTAATTTTCATTTAGGGCTAGCCACCTTAAAAGTGGCAAACTTGTAATTTTGAGCACTTTTTAACCCTAGGAGTAGCAAGTATAAATATTTGCTTAAGAGAGGGTTTGAGGAGGATTATTTTGTAGAACAAACACTTCACATTTCGTGAGAGGGCTTAGGGTTTTCCTAATTCCAAATTCTCTTATCAATTTCAATCCCAAGAAGTTGAAATTGTGGCGAGTGCAACATCTTGAAATTGTGAGTTATATCAATTTCATTTTGTTGTGATTTCTTTTCTTCTCTAGTGTGTCATATCTAGGGTTGAATTGAGATATTTCTTGGTCAGATATCTTTGTTGTTATTCATGAATTCTTGTGATTATTTGAAGGAATTATCATATTGATCCAATTCATCTTTAAGGATTTCCTTGATAACGTGATTTTCACCATTGGAAAGGGATTGTTTTGTTACGGTTTTTCTTTGTCAAATTGAGGCTTCATTTGCGTGGATTACATGAAATTATAGTGTTGTTAGAAGGCATTTTCATTGAATTATTCTGATTATATCATTGGACATTTGGAATTCATCATATCTTCACTTGGTTCACGTCATTTTGCCCTTATTTTTGGATCCGATTTTGCCTTGACTTGAGATAGTTATTCTTAAGTCTTTTGGATGTGCTTTTAAGTTTGTTTAGGCACATCAGGAGGTTTTCAGAATTGGTTCTTGTTCATCTTGGTGTATTTCACGTGGAATTCATTTATGATTATTGTATATTGAAGAAATTATCTTTGTGGAATTGTAATTGCAACAATTGAGCATTTGGAACTTATTGCATTTTCACCATAGATTCACGCAATTTCCTAGCTTGTTGAACCGGATTTGATCTTGTGAATCGAAGTTGTTTTTGTGATTCATTTGCATATGCTTAATCTTGGTTTTTTTGAGCACATCATCTTTTAGTATCAGAGCTTGAGGTTAAGAGAAGGGAATTTTCATGATCTTCACTTTCAATTAGGGTTCTTCATTTCTTTTGATCCGAAATTATATGTGTGTGGAGGATTGAGTTGCTTAATTGTGTTATTGAGGAGTTGAATTTTTTATTTGTTGAAGTGGAATTGGAAATCTTGTTGTAGCTCATGTGTTGTTGAGATCACCGTGAGTAGAAGGGCATGTATGTGTATGTATGTATTTGTAGCATATTGTGTGTGTTGATTGAAGGAGTTGCAACGTAGTTTCCTTGAGCTTGTCATGAGGAAGAGTTGTGTTTCTTTGTGATCATTTGTGATCACTTGGGAAAAGTGGAAAAATTTGAAAACAAAGAAGAGCAAATGGAGAGTTGATGATTTCAAGATTGTAGTTTGAATTTTGAAAGCAAAGAAGAATGAATGGAGTGTTGATGATTTTGGAATTATGATTGTCTTTTACAATTTTCAGATTTGAACTTTTGTGGGAAAAAGGAAATCATTTGAATACAAACACATTTCATTAACTTGAAGTTGTTATTGAGTGGTATTGAATATATTTCATTTGAATTTGAAATTTGATTATTACCATTTGTGGAATGTTGCATTAAGGAGTGCTACTTGAATTATTGCCGTGTTGTATATGCGTGAGTTGCGGTGTAAGGGGAGTGTATTGAGTTGTTGGAGTTGTGTATGTTGAGTGAAGGGTAATTTGCACCGTGAAGTGTTATGTGTGAAGTGGTGTTAAGTGATCTCGAATTAGACATGAGGAGTAAGAGTGTTGATCATTTGTGATCAATTGAAGAAGTGTGATTTATGTAATATATTTTCGGAAGTGAGGAGTAGCAAATTGTAATTTTCATATTTGAATTCAAAATTGAAGTGTGAATTAAGAAGTCAATTTGAAATTTCAAAACACACATTAAGTCATAGTTTAATTGTGTGTCATTTGAATTTGAAATAGCTTCTTACCATTTGTGGAATTGTGCACTTATTGAATTCCATTTTGAATTTGAAAGTTGAGCTGCCTTTTTTGTGTTGGAGTTGCGATTTAATATTTGTGTGGATGTGGGGAAAGTGTACCATGGCTTGAGGAGGATTGTATGTAGTGTTGTATTTTTTTTTTAAATTTAGTAAAGGGTGTTAACATTTGGTGTTGGTTGTTGTATGTGTTGTCAAGCTACTTGTTGGTAGTGGTGTGAACATTGTTGAACCATGAGCAAAGGGGAAGTTGTGTGGTGGTGAATGGTGTGTTTTGTATGTGTTTAATTGCTTCTAATTGTATATTTAAGTGGTCAGAAGTCAAGGCAAGAAAAAGGAAAGTGAGTAGTAGAATTTGAAATTTAAACAAGTCATTAAAGTGTGAAAGTAATTAAACTAGTTACTTAAACACTTGTTGTTGAATTTAATTCTATCTACTTGAAAGTAGTTGAGTGTACTTCATTTGTGGCTTGGTTGTGTACTTGAACCTTGGAAGTGTAAAGATAATTATTGTATTGTTGGATTTGAGCACAATCATGTCTAGTGAAATGTGTCGTTATGCGAATGTATTGCACTGGACATTAACTACATTTACTATTAAGGATGACAAACAAAGGGAAAACTTGTTCCATACTTCTTGTAGGGTATAAGGAAATTTATGTGTCCTTATAGTTGATGGTGGTAGTTATACCAATGTGGTAGCAGCATCATTAGTGTCGAAACTAAAACTTGCTACTACTCCACATCCTGAACCGTATACATTGCATTGGCTTAGTGATCATGGGAGTTTGCATGTGACCCAAAGAGCTAGGGTACCATTCAGTGTAGGGGATAAATACTTTGATGAGATTAAGTGTGATATTTTACCTATGTGTACATCCTATATATTGCTTGGCAGGCCTTGGTTATATGATACGAGGGTCTTACATGATGGCTTCAAGAATACTTATGTATTCCAGAAGGAGGGAAAACGAATTATTCTGAATCCAATGTCGCCTTCAGAGGTTCAAAGGGTTCAGCAACAAATCAGTAGACCGTTAGTAGGCCATGAGCAGTTGAACTAACCCTTAGAGCACAAACTTTATCAAACATAGATGTGCTAACCTTTAGAGGATCCTAATGATCATAGTCAGATGAGCAAACTACCAGAGGACTAAACTGTTAAGGGACAGTTATGTTCACTTTCGGAGGTACTAGAGACTCACGAGCAATTGAGTAAACCATTGGAGGATTCTGAGGGTTAGAGTCAGATGAACCCATCATCAGAGAGCTAGACTATTCAGAGACACTTGTGTTCACCTTCAAAGGTTTCAGAGGGCAATGAGCAGTTAGACCAACCATTAGAAGACCATGAGGATCAGCAATATATAGATGAGTTAGAAAAGGAGAAAATGGTTTTAGTGGAATGGGTTGATACAGGGGCGACTTTAGTGGTTAATGGAGCATCATTTATGTTGCAGATGAGATACATCCTAGAAATGGAGGAGAGAAAACAATCACCACCTGTAGTATTTCAGATATTAGGATTCTGCAGAGATACTTCTTTAGATGGATTGTTAGGAGAAAACAAAGTCTCTATTGGATTTGATCTATCAGATTTGAGGACAAATCTTTTTGAGGCCCGACAAGACCTATCATTAAGGCAAGAACAAAAGGATTTCGAATTTTGGCGATAAGGGCCCATTTTGAGCAAATCAACCCAGGAATTATTCGTTTACTAACCTCTTTTATCTTATTCATGTATTATATATTCCAACAAGCACACTTATCATATTTTATAGGGCGATGGACAAACTCACTCAGATTCAGCTTGTGGGTTGATGGGTGTCGAATCCAACAAAAATAAAAACCTACTCCTAGACAATGATATGATTTGCGTATAGTAGTGAGTAGGGTCGTATCCACAGGGATTGGTTAAATGTATTTCTATTCAAAACGAATAAAGAGGAAAAGAAAAATGGGGGGATTTGTTTGTGAATCAAAATAATATTGAAACAAGATAATAAAATCGAATATTGATAAAAGCCTAGCCAAAGGAATCAAGATAGTTTAATTCTAGGAATTGATCATCGATGCAAATGTTTTCTATTCTTATTTCTAGATAAACTGGTTATGGTTATTAACAAGCTCTAATAACCTATCTCTCCATACTTCTTCGATAACCAAAACAAGCTCTTTGATTATTTCTCTTATCGATTAGACAACCCTAAACAAGCTCTTAGGATTTAATCTATCAATAGCATTAAAAACTAGAGAGACTACCAATTCATGCCAGTAGATTATAAGATAACCTATTTAAACAAGATCATACATCTCCATAACATGAATTCGATCATCTATTTTATAATCAAACATGTTATCGTGTCACCGAGACTAGAACAATCAAACAATTACGGATTTGACGTGATAGTTAACAATATATTAACTTGCTAATTGAGTAGAAGAGCTCTAATTCATACCAATCAACAAAGATAATAATGACAAGACGTTCAGAAGATATATGAATATCCGAAAACAAAGAATAGATTAAATACAAATCAATTAGATCTCACAATTCGTGGAGAATCAAACTTCTATGACCCTTTGGCTAGAAAAAGTTCTTAGCTACGCATGTTCATAATCAAAACGAAAATTATAAATAAAAACATAACAAACCTCTATTTCCGGTTGCCTGCTCTGCCTCCTCCTTTCTTCTTGTCTCCAAGATGATCTAAGATTCAAGATGCCCATAACCCTCTAGGGTTAGTTCTATTTATATTGTTAAAGGAATGGCAGGTGATCTTTTGCTAGCAAGATACGAAAATATCTTTCCTTTTTCAAGTAAATTTCGAGAAGTGAATAATCGTCCGCCTGGCATGCCCTACCACACGGCCGTGGGTCAAGCCATGCCTTCCTCTGTGGGTAATTTACAAGTCTTCATCTATGATTAGTGTCTGCCACAGCTTATACCACGGTCAGTTCTCAAGCCGTGCCTTCCTCTGTGTATAAATCACATATCATCTTCCGTGTCCAGTGTGTATCACGGCTTCCACCACGGCCAGATCCCAAGCCGTGTCATCCTCTGGTCAATGTTCCACAATTTCTCCTCGTTGTTTAGTATATGGCACGACTTCATCAAGCTTCCACTACGGTTTGCACCATGGCTGCCACCACGTCTTCCACCACGGTCGTGTCACAAGTCATGTCTCTCTCCTTCTCATACAGTGTGTAGTACGGTTTGCACCATGGCCGTGCCTCAAACCGTGCCTCCTTCTAGACAGATACACGCTCATGTACTTTCCTTTGGCGGTGTAAATCCTTGTCTTTGATCCAAGTTGTAGATGACTTCTCTAATTTACTTGAATTAGCAACCTTGACTCCATTTAACCTGATTTATCACCATAATAGAATTAAGTACCATTTCCTTATGATTTCTATAAAATCTATAATAAATTAACACACTTCATACTATAAAGATTGAGTATAAAATGGCTCTATCATGGGTTATCCATGGACCAACTTGAACCGGCGATGAGTTGGGCCGACGAATCCTATGGAAGAGCTCGCATGATGAAGACTATTTTCTTTTATTTTGTAATTGCTATTTGGACTATTTTATGTTGTATTTTCTTTTGGGACACTTTCATTTTTTATTGTAATTGTCATTTAGGATTGACCACCTTAAAAGTGGCATAGTTGTAATTTTTTATATTTTCTAATCCTAAAGGGAGCAAGTATAAATACTTGCTTAAAGTAGGGATTGAGGAGGTCATATTTTTTTTCAGATTAGAACATCACATTTTCGTGAGAGAGCTTAGGGTTTCCCTAGTTCAATTTCCTCTTATCAATTTTAATCCCAAGAGTTGAGATTGTGGCGAGTGCAACAATTGAAATTGTGAGTCATATCAATTTCTAATTGTTGTGTTTTCTTTTTCTTCTCTAGTGTGTAATATCTAGGGTTGGATTAGAACATTTCTTGGTCAGATTTGAATTGGTATCAATTCGAAATATTGTGTTTATTTTGAGTAATTATCATACTTGTGATTCACCATCAACAATTGTTTATCATTTTCAACCGTGAATTGGATATTGTGGGAAGGGAGGTTTTCGGACTTGGCTCTTGTTCATCTTGGTGTATTTCACGTGGAATTCATTTGTGATTATTGTATATTGAAGAAATTATCTTTGTGGAATTGTAATTGTAACAATTGAGCATTCGGAACTTATTGCATTTTCACCATAGATTCACGCAATTTCCTAGCTTGTTGAACTGGATTTGATCTTGTGAATCGAAGTTGTTTCTGTGATTCATTTGCATGTGCTTAATCTTGGTTTTTTGTGTGCACATCATGTCTACTTATGTCTACTCGTTAGATGCAACATGTAATTTCATCTATGCGAACCTACTCACATAGTGATATTCTATATTTTTCAAGTGTACCACAACATCTAATCTACAGTGTTTCCTAATTTCTAAAGAAAAGAAAATGAAAGTGGTGCGTAAAACCTAACCTTAGGACAATGTAAATGGAAATCTACATGAAAACATTAAGTAAGAGGGAAATGCAAATGGAAAGAACTTGATACATACCTTGAATTCGACAAGAAATAATGAAATGATGATGGAATGCACGGAATCAAATGAGAGGAACATGCATTGTATTGCATGTTCGATTCCGTGTTTGCATGGGAGGGTTATGTATGTGTGAAGAGTGATGATTGTGTTGTGTTAAACCCTTTTATATAAAGGTTGACATGCTCAATTGACACGGGCATGTTGCGCTTGTGTTTGTGCCTAGACATTAGGAATGCCTCATTAAAGTGCAACATGGTTCTGACACAACCATGTCTAAAGACTGTGTACCTTTCTGTAAGAATAGGCATTTTATGGATACTTTGACATGACCATGACATGATCGTGTCAAATGATCATGTACCTCTTTGTAGAATTTTTAATTCTCCAAATGTGTAAGGACGATTGTAACATAGTTATGTCTAATAGTCATGTACCTTTCTATGATAATTTTCATTCAAAATGCCATTAGACACAACCTACACATGATCATGTTGAAGTGCTGTGTATCCTTCTATATGATAAAATTTTTTTAATTGACTTTGACATGACCTCAAAATGCTTATGTCGATTGGTCATGTTACATCTGGAGAACGGTAGAGAATTGACACTCCTTATGGCACAACCATGTTGTTAGTTATGTCAAACACGTAGACTTGATGACTTGCTTGAAAAATAAAAATAAAATAACTAAGGAATAATTGAAAGAAATAGAAAAATAAAGCTAATAAAATGTAAATAATCTAAAGAAACTTACTGGAAAAAAATTGAAATTAGGTTGCCTCCCAAAAAGCACTTTTGTTTAATGTCGTTGGCTTGACAAATTTTCTTACCTATGCATAAGGTATTTAGGCGAGATGAAGGTACTCCTTGTCATTTGAGATAAATTCTTCTCTCGCGAAATATAACTTTATTAGTTTACCATTAACTTTAAACCTAACTTTCTCTAGATGTGTGATTTCAACTGTCCCATAGGGTAAGATATGAGTAACCGTGAAAGGTTCAAACCATTGTGATTTCAGCTTTCCTAGAAACAATAGTAACCATAAATTATATAACAAAACATGATCACCTTCATTAAATTGCCTTCCCTACTTAATCCTTTGGTCATGTTACTTTTTGGCTCACTCCTTATAAAGTTTGGAGTTTTCATAAGCCATGGTACACCATTCATCGAGCTCATTCAACTGTAGTTTCCTCTAAGTACCTACACACTCCAAATCTAGATTAGCTAATTTAGTAGCACAGAAAACTTTATGTTCAATTTCCACGGGTAAGTGGCAAGCTTTTCGATAAATAAGCCTATAAGGAGTTGTTCCAATTGGTGTCTTATAAGTTGTCCTATATGCCCATAGAGTATTGTCTAACTTATCGAACCAATCCTTCCTATAGTATTCGACATTTTTTCTAGAATTCTCTTAAGATCTCGATTGGCAACTTCTACTTGATTGCTTGTTTGTGGATGAAACGGGGTAGCTAGTCTATGGGTAACGTCGTAATTTTTGAAAAAATTTTCTAGCTACACATTACAAAAATGTGTTCCCCTATTACTAATGATTGCTCTCGATGCACTAAATCAAGGAAAATAGTATTTTGAGGAATCTCTTAACCACCCTAGCATCATTTGTTATTAAAGCTTGAGCTTCGACCCATTTTGAAACATAATCAATGGCTATTAAAACATACTTATTTCCATTGGAATTTGGAAACGACCCATAAAATCTATACCCAAAACATCAAATACTTCCCATACTAGGATAGGATTTTGTAGCATCTCATTCCTTTAGGAGATATTTCCTATACGTTCACAATGATCACAAAATCTAATGTACCTATAGGTGTCTTTGAAGAGCATAGGCCGATAGAATCCTGCTTTAAGGACCTTATTGGCTATCCTGTTTGTGCTATGATGACCTCTTGTCAGATCATAATGGTAGTGGCTTAAATTTTGCCAACCTTCCTCATAGGATACACATATGCATATAATGTGATTTGCATAAACTTTAAATAGAAAGGGATCATCTTAAAAGAAATATTTCACATCAGCAAAGAATTTCTTCTTTCATTGATGTGAAAGTTCCTTAGGAAGAATATTAGCCACAAGATAATTTGTAATATCTATGAACCATGGAATTTCTTGTTCCCTTACCTAGTTTATTATGTAGAGTTGTTCCTCAAGGAACTCATCATTGATGTCATGCTCGTTTAATGCCTATAGGTTAAGATTTTCTAATCTTGAAAGATGGTTTGTAGCTAGGTTCTTAGCTCCCTTTTTACCCTTGATCTTTGAGTCAAACTCACAGTAGTAAAACATCTAATAAATTGCAACTTTACATTTGTTTTAGTCAGCAAATACCTCAAAGTATAATGGTTAATGTAGACAATGACTTTAGAAAAAATTAAGTATGAGCAGAAGTTATCAAATGCAAAGATTGACGTTAACAGTTCTTTTCCAGTAGTTATATAATTCTCTTAAGCATTTGTAAGAGTTTTGCTGGCATAATAAATCGGTTAGAAGTACTTATCCTCTAATTACCCCAAGACTGCCCCCACTGTAAAATCACTAGCATTACAAATTAGCTCCAATGGTAAGTTCCAATCAAGTGCACCAAAATGGGAGTCTTTGTGAGTTTATCTTTTAATAGCTCAAAAGCATCCATGCAGTGATGGGAAATTTTTTTGCACCATAGATGCTTTCAGAACTCGATTTGGATGATGATCCAAATCACTCATATTTATTTCATTTCTTTTTATCTAATAAATATTTAAGAAATAATCTTACAAGTAGAATAATATTTCTCCATGAGATGCTAACAAGTCCTACATTAGTTGATGGCCATTGGACATCATTAGATTTGCATTCAAAGGCCTACTACAATTGTTTCCACTTCGAAGCATTGGCTCATGAAGATTTATAATATTTTATACTTTATAATTGTTTTATGGATTATTTTATGTTGTATTTTCTTTTAGGACACTTTCATTTTTTTTGTTTATAATTCTCATTTAGGACTGACACCCTAAAAGTGGTATAATTGTAATTTTATAGACTTTCTAACCCTAAAGGGAACAAGTATAAATATTTGCTTAAAGTAGGGTTTGAGGCCATTTTTCAGAATATACACTTCGCTTTAACGTGAGAGAATTAGGGTTTCCTAATTCAAATTTCCTCTTATCAATTTCATTCCCAAGAGTTGAAATTGTGGCAAGTGCAACACTTGAAATTGTGAGTCATATCAATTTCATTTTGTTGTGATTTCTTTTCTTCTCTAGTGTGTAATATCTAGGGTTGAATTGGGATATTTCTTGGTCAGATTTGCTTCATAATCATTTGAATTTTTGTGCTTAATTGAGTTACTTTTACACTTGAATTTGGTTCATCCATTGTGCATGCTTCTTGAGCCATGAAAGTATTGGTTATGCAAAGGGGGATCACGGTTATTTTCTTGTGGATTATCAATAGTAATCACGTGGGTTTTGGAGTATAATTTGTGATTACCATTGAGGATTATACTATTGTGTTGATTTATTTCATGTAATTCATCATTCGGTCCATATATTGCAATTAGGGTCACGCTACAATTGCTTCACCTTGAACCGAATTGTGCTAGTCCTTTAGAGATTGTTACTTGGTTTAATTTGCATGTGCTTAATCCCCTTTTAGGCACATCATGTAGTCCTATAAAAAAATTAAAAGACACATCTTTTTCCAATAACTTGGTTAAAGGCCTAGCTAATTTAGAAAAATCCTTCATAAATCTTCTATAGAATCTAACATTTCCTAAAAAGCTCCTTATGGCCTTAACTAAAGTTTTTTTTTTTTTTTTTTTGGGGGGGGGGGGAGTTTTGCAATAGTGTCAATTTTGGCACTATCCACTTCAATCTCGTTTTTCGAGACTTTGTGTCCTAGGATAATTCCTTTTATACCATAAAGTGGCACTTTTCCCAATTCAGCACTAAGTTGGTTTCTTTACACCTACATAACACCCTTTCTAGAATAGTCAAACAACTATCAAAGGAATTATCAAAAATCGAGAAATTATGCATGAAAACCTCCATTATATCCTCTATATAGTCTTCAAAAATGGCCATCATACACCTCTAAAACATTGCCAGTGCATTGTAGAGTTCAAAAAGCATTCGCTAATAGGTAAATGTACCATATGGTCATGTGAACATTTTTTTTTTTGATCCTTTGGTGCAATTGGTATTTGAAAATATCCCAGTAAACCATCTAGAAAATAGTAGTACATATGCCCTTCTAGACGCTCTAACATTTGATCAATGAAAGGCAACAGGAAATGATCCTTTTGTGTAGCATCATTCAATCTCCTATAATTGATATACATCCTCCAGCTTGTAATTGTGCACATTGGAATTAGCTCGTTCTTGTCATTTGGAACTATTGTCATCCCTCCTTTCTTAGGTACCACTTGCATAAGACTCACCAATGAGTTATCTGAAATGGTATAGATCATACTTGCATTTAACAACTTTATCACTTCAGCTTTGACCACTTCCCTTATGTTAGGATTTAGCCTTCTTAACAGTTGCACCATTGGTTTGTAGATTTCTTCCATCAATATTTTGTGAGTGCAAAATGAAGCACTAATTCCCCCCTTTATGTCTGAGATTTTCCATGTAATGGCCTTCTTGTGGTTCTTGAGCACTCCTAACAACTTCTCTTTCTGATCTATACTCAAGTCATCCACTATATGTGAGTCTTCAATGGATGGTCTTAATTTGAGTTTCTTCTTCATGTTGATTTGTTTACACCCTTTCTTCTCAATGGAATTGTTGGCTATTAATTGAGCCACAACTTTAACACACTTAGGGTTTTGTACCTCCTCTATTTCCTTTTTCAAATAGCATTCTAGAGGGTCCCTTGATAATATTTCCTATATACAATCAATAATAGAAATTTTAATAGCATCCAAACGATAACAAGTATTGTCATGATCTATAGTCTTTTTCATAGCTTCAGGGATTTTAAAACTTACTTCTTCATCTCCTACCTTTAATATGAGTTTACCATCAATAATGTCTATTATAGCCCTAGCTGTAGCAAAAAATGGTCTACCTAAAATAAGAGGTACTTCTATGTCTTTATCCATGTCATGTATGATAAAGTCCACTGGAAATATAAACTTTCTTACTTGAACAAGAACATCCACTATAATTTCTCTAGGGTATATAACAAATCTATCAGCTAATTGTAAACTCATACGTATAGGTTTTAGCTCTCCTAGCCTTAATTTTAGAAATAAATTATAAGGCAACAAGTTGATGCTTGCTCTTAAATCAGCTTGGGATTAATTGCTAAGTTGCTAAGTATACAAGGAATAGTAAAACTCCTTGGATCCTTTAGTTTCTTAGGTAGCTTGTTTTGCAGAATTGCTAAACATTCCCCGTTTAATGTAACCATTGAGAGCTCCTCTAACTTTCTCTTATTAGATAACAAATCCTATAGGAACTTTGCGTATTTAGGCATCTACAATAAAGTATCAATAAGAGATAAGTTAATGTGTAATTGTTTGAACAAATTAAGGAACTTATTGAATTGCTCATTAGAGCGATCTTTCTTTAAATGCTGAAGGTATTGAATGGGTGGTCTGCATCCTGGTTCTTTTGATGGCTCCCCACTTTCCTTTTCTTTATTCTTTTTGTCATTGCCTATTGATCCCTTTTTAACTTTATGTTCAAATTGTAACTCCTTCCCATTTTAAAGAGTCACTGCTCTCACATGCTCCTTTAGGTTTGTTTTCGTGTTTCTTAGCAATGTCCCTTGTTGTCTCTCTGTCATCATCTTTGCAAGTTGTCTCACTTGATTTTCCAGGTTGTGGATGGATGCTTCTCGATTCTTTAAGGACTCTTCAGTGTTTTGTAAACAAGCTTCATTAGTTTGAATATATTTAGTTTAAAACTCTTCCAAACCTGATTTGTTTTCTTGTGGTGGAGGTCTCTAAAATCTTAGGGGAGGTGGGTTCATTCATTATTGATTTTGGTTTTGATTACTCCAAGAGATATTGGGTTGATTTCTCCACCCTAGGTTATAAGTGTTGCTATAGGGGTTGTTCTGCGGCCTAGAAGAGTTTCCTAAGCATTTAACCTATTCTCACTAATTTTCGGCATCTACTTCTCTTGAGCTACACTTTAGAGTTATAGACAGTGTATCTAGTTTCCTATTAATGGCATCAACCTTATTAACTAAATTCGTCATTGCATTTACTTCATAAATGCTTGCTACTCTATTCCTTACCCTAGCACCTTCCCATTGAGAACTATTCATGGCCATGTCCTCAATTAAAGGTTAAACCTACTCGGATGTTTTTGTATTTAATGTTCCCCCTACAATAGCATTTATCATTTGCCTAGTTGATAGATTTAAACAATTGTAGAATGTTTGAATCTACATCCAAAGTGGTAGGTCATGATGTAGGCATCTCCTTAATAATTCCTTGTATCTCTCAAGTGTTATACAAAGTCTTAACCTCAAGTTGAGCATAGAATGATATGTCCTTTTGGAGTTTGGTGATCTTAGCAGGTGTTAAGTATTTTTCCAAAAACTTTTGAGCCATATCATCCCAAGTCATTATAGATCCCCTTGGGAGTGAATTTAACCACTGTTTTGCCTAACCTCTCAATGGAAAAGGAAAAAGCTGCAATTTTATTACGTCATCAGAGGCTCCACTTATCTTAAACGTATCATAAATCTTAGAAAATTAGAAATGTGAGCATTGGCATCCTCATCATATAGTCCATCAAATTGGATTAATTATTGCACCATTTGAATTATATGGGATTGAATTCAAAAGTTGTTAGCAACGATAGGCAACCTTATGATACTGAAGTCAGCACTAATTGGAGAAGGTTTAGAGTAGTCAGATATAGTTTGCTATTGGTTCTAATTTTTGTCTTCATGATTACCAACTCTTCTAACCCCTCTTTCATCTTAATTCTCAAAGGAGATCCTTGATGTAGTTCCTCCACTGTTTGTTGCATTGTCTTTTGTAACCACCTTGCTATCCTTTCATTTTCTGAATCAAATATCAGTATGTTTAGTGGATTATTTCTAGTCATGCACTACAAAAAGAAAACAAAATAAAATAAAATAAATGAATAAAGAAAAAATAAGAAAAATGGCTAAATTAATAAAGTGACTAGTGTTTTTAATACCAAAATCTTAGGCAATAGTGCCAAAAGCCTGATGTGAGGCAAGTTTACCTGTTATATTTTGTAATATAGTGTATAGAAATACATATATCATCCCATAGAGATTTTGAGTACTAATACTAATAATCATACTCTTATTTAACCAGTAAATTATGGAATTGAATTAAATTTAAAACTATAATAAAATACTAACTAAATAACTAAGATTTTGTGCAAAGAGAAAAAACAAACAAATTAAATTAGAATTAACTTCAAGTTGGCAAAACTAGTATCTAGACTTTGCTTTTCCTAGGCATTATTATGCAACATTAATAATAAGTATTCAATTTTTTCTTACAATTCATTAACTAGGAGAATTCCTAATTTAGTTTAATAACTTTATCAAATTTATTAAACCTTAATCTTAAAATTATGTATTTGAATCTCTTCACAATAGCATAATTAAAAGATTATGTTGAGAACAACAAATTCCCTTAACTAAAGCAATTAATTTTGGAAGAACCATATAACTTATCTCTAATATTACATTAATCCTCTTCACACATGCGAGATCTAATTATATATCAGATTTCTTAATCTCGATATACAATATTAAATAGACAGATTAATAGGCTAACAATATTAAACCAATTAGAATAAAAAACACATGCATGAATTAATAAACATATGAATTCATCGAATATTACAAGAAAATCCCAAGTTACATAATAAACCTAAGTTCCACAAGTCTAGATACTAAGGAAATTAAGCATTAAACATATTGGGAATTGAATTCATCAATGATGTAGTGACATGCATCATCAAGGAAATCAATAAAAAAAAAGTAAAAACCCTAAATTATTGGAGTTCAAAGAAATAGCCATCTTTCCCTCTTAAAACCCTAGAACAAAACTCAAACTAATGATGTCTCATCTCTAGTTTAAAGTTCTCTTCCTTTTATATAATGCATGTAAAAAACTGTGCATTTTGAGGTTAACATGTTGTCCAACATGGTCGTGTTTCGAGTCATGTCCACTTTGTAGCTCAAATTTGTGTAAAATTTGATGTTCTGGTAGTCACAACCTTAGACACAGTCGTGTCTAACTCCCATGTATCTTTCTCTATCTCTTTAGTCGCAACACGACTAACAACACAATCATGTTGATGTCTTGTGTAACTTTCTATGGCACTTTAATGCAACATGGTTTATTCAACACGATTATGTCTGTGTCGTGTCTGACTTTAACTCTTCATAACTTCTTCTATTTGTCTCAAAGTTGAGTGAAATTGGATTGATTTTCTTTCCTTTTTTATTGCATTTTCCATCAAAGCCCTAAAATCCAAATATTACTTAATTAAAGTTCATATTCTTCCAAAACATGTCAAAATCAAGGGGAAGCATGTTAAATTGCACTTAATATATATATCTAATTAAGCAGCAACCTATCTCATATCAATATCAAAGGCAATGTAGGAAGTGAGACTGGCCATATAATTTGTTATTAGTTTTGTTTATATACACATATGTAATATTCTATGTTGTAACCAAATATGTCATATATGATTGTTGCATGAATAAAGTATTATTCATTTTTTTCATAATAGTAGATTTATTTTATTCTATTGTTGACATTTGATTTTATCTTAGTTGCAAAACAAATTTAAAATGTTGAACTTTGTATTTGTTGGGAATGTGTATGAACTTTGTGATGTTCTTGGAGTTTGGTTTTGGGTGATGGATTTTTTAGGTAGAGTTTGTGATATGTTTGAAGTAAGATAGAGCTTCAAGATAGAATTATATCAACTCTTAGGTGTTGGAGTTTTTTTTTTTTTTTGGATGTTGTACTTATGCATGTGTTTAGAGTTAGGTCTTGCGGTTTGTTTATGGTTATTGGTAATTTGTCTTGGTTATGGAGTTTTTGCTTATGTTGCAATATTGAGTAGTGATAGAATTTGTGCAATACACATTTTTTTTATAAATAAATAATTATATGTAAAATATAACAAGTGGCAAGGTCATAAATGAACATGTAGGACAAGGGGTAAAAGCATCTTTTCCTGACCGAATTATAGAAGTGAACTAACTTAGGGTTTATCCTTTTTCCACACTTAATAAGTTACAATAGCTTAGAGAATCATAAAAAAGAGAAAGGGAGAGAGAGCCTCTTTAAGAAAACCTAAAGCAATTCGAAGAGTTAGTGCGACTTAGAAAAAGGTAATGCTTTCTATTTTATAACCAAGATCTATTCTAACAATGGGATTTAGAGATCATAGATTTAACTGGGTTATTTATAGGAATTGAGTCTAAGGGCGGATTGAACAAGCGTGGTAGCAGTTGGATTTGGAGTTTCAAGCAAAATTTGAATCAAGTAAGAGGTTTTAATTCGTATTTTTGGAGTTACTTAAGCTTAGGATTAGAAAATAAGAAGATTAGATGAATTAGTGTAGAAAAATTTAAGGTTCGTAGGTTTGGTCGAGAGATACACGACCACCTAACATAGTCGTGTTACGATCGCATTGAGTTCAAAAGTTATGCCAAGAGATACACGGCCTCCCAACATGGTCGTGTTTCAACCGTGTTAAATTAAGAGAAACACAACTTCCCAATACGGTCGTGTTTTAACCATGTTGAAGTTAAATCTCACTGAGAGATACACTACCACAACACGGTCGTGTACTAGCTTATGTTAGTCAACATAGACTCCAACATGGCCATGTTAAGTGAAAGACATTATTAATATATATCAAGTTACCTTTTATTTAACCAAGTTCCATACAACCAAAACAATTAGTAAACCTTAGATGACCTAATAGTTTAAGAGGAATTAGGAGAGTTATATTATGTTTGGATTAGTATTAAGGATGATGTCTTGATGATTATACAGATATTAACTTAGCTTAAGTTTAGGACGAGAAGTGTGTAAGGCTAAGATTCCAGGTATGTGTTTACTTTGTTTGTTGTATGTGATTGTTAGGAAGCTATCAAATGAGTTGTATGTGAAATAATGAAATGCTAAGATGTTATGTGAATTAAGTGATATCATGAAGTAATACAGTGTTATATGGTGAATAAGATATGTTGTTTGTGCTTGGCTCGGCTTAAGGGCTTGCAGTGGTAGATCCCTAGGGGACACCTCAATGATCGGTATGCTGCGTTGTCCTTAATGGAGCCGTGTATCAAAATGATCTAAGGTAGATTAAAGTTAGACGAGGCCCGCAGTGGTAGTTCCCATTAGGGTTAGATGGGCCCCGTAGAGGCAATTCCCATTAGGACAAATGTTGTGTGTATTGGGGTCATGAGTACCCCTATGCGTGATAATTCTTTTGATGTTGATGTGTGAGCTATATGGTGAATGTGTTATGGATAAATGTTGCATATATGTGATGTGCCTTACTAATTGAATTGCAAACACATCCAAAAGTAATGTGATCAACAAAATTCCAATCAACAATGGTGTGATCACTAAATCACCAATGATCCTTAATTCACGAGAATTCAAAGACTTGATGCTAAATTGAAATGAGGAACAAATCAACTGTATAAGTATCAATGGATGACAATAGAAATGAATTAAAATTCCACTCAAATTGAAGTGATTCAACTCTGAAATGGATGGACCCTAATTCACGTGTAGAACAATAAGTAACCAAACAAATTGCATCTAGATATGATGCACTAAATATAATTTGATAACAACAAGAGGAAGATTGATGTTACTCACGATCTACTCAAGTTAATCTCGCCACAATTTCACTTGTGAAATTGATAAGAGAATTTTGCAAGCAAAGATCCCCTTACGGTAAACAAGTGTTTAATTTCAAAATGTTTAAAAAGCTCCCTCAAAACCCTAGTTAGCAAGTATTTATACTTGCTCTAATTAGGGTAAAAATAACACAACAAATTACAAATAAGCTACAAGTGGCTGGTTCTTAAAACAACAAATTATAAGTACAAATGGTCTTTAAGTGGCCGGTTCTTCACTTCAATTGAACATATTGTTGGACCGGTTCTTCTTTGATTTATGTAGGTCCATGAATAACCTACAAACTGAGCTTTAGCGAATTTATCCACCGTCTTGTAAAAACTGACAAGTGTACCTACTAGAATGCACAAAAAATATGAAATAGAAAAGAAGATATTGAACAAATATTCTTGGGGTCTACTTGTTCAAAGAGGACCCTCATTGTCAAATTTTGTAATCCTTTGGCTCTTGCTCTAGTGATAGGTTCTATAGGAATTTGATTCCTATCAATATACATGTGCTATTATTGTAGTGTGTCATGCGCATGTGGGTGTGGTACTCACATACTAAGCTGAGGCTCACTCCCCTTCCTACATTTTTTTTAGTTGCAGGCAAAAATGATGATGAACAACTAGAGTGTGATGAGAACAGAGACTTGGTGGGACATTACGTGGATGAGATGGGAAGAGAACACCATTATTGTGGATGAAGAGTGACAAGAATTTTGAATATTGGATGATTTATTCTTAAATTGAAGTTATGAAGATAGATTGTAGCTTGAGACTTTGTGGTTGCTAAATAATGAAATCTGGAATGACTCATCAGTGAGTCATTCATTTAATTATAGTTTTAGTAGTATGATGGATAATGTATATGAGCAGGTTTTGAAGTATGATAGAGTTTTAGAGCCTTAGAGTGTTGCTTGATAGTAGTGACACATGGTGGGTTGTGATGCTCTAGTTTCTAGGACGTTATAGCTCAAAGTAGATGTGCTATTACGGAAATTGTAGGTAGAGACTATGATTTATAAATTGCATCTCAAAGATGCAATTAATGTTGTGCAAGGTTGAGTTATGAAAGAGTTTTGTAGTGGGTGTTGCTATGAAAATCGTAGGTAGAGACTATGATTTATAAATCCAATGGTGAAGATGCAATTTGTAAATCGCATATACTAGTGATTTCTTGGTAAACTCCCACACCACTTCTCTTGGGACTTGGTGGAATAAGGATTGTGATGGTAATTACCAATATATTTTCGTTGCATACTTTTTTTTTTTTTACACTTACTTTTTCAAGAATAGGTAAACTCACCAATTCCTCATAAAGATTGTAGCTCTAGTCATTTTCTATTCAACAAATATGACCTTTTCATAAAGATATTATAAAAAAGTATTACTAATTAAAGGATAAAGATAATAAAAAGTTTTAAAACTATATAATATATAGTATATAATTTGATGATAACAACTACATTGAAGGCACATTCTCATATTAGTTACATTTTAATTTAACTGATTTATATTCAATTATTATCGTAATGATGGTATTAATTGCGATTTAATTTATGCTTTTATATGTAATTATTCCTTTATACTTAAATGCATGGTATTGTCACGACATCATGCTATTCCCCAATTATCGTAAAATCTTCCCAACTTATTATAAAAATATGGCATGATATAGGAACTTATTACCTTTAAAATACCTTTAAAATTCCATAGTGCATATTTATATTTGATTTTTTTAATAATTTGAGAGGATTTTACATAATCGAAAAGTGATGGCATGGTGTAGTGATGACACTGTAGGATCCCCCAATAAAAACACTTCAATGAGAGTGAGAGAGAAAGATTTTTTTTTTTTTTGTGTTTTTGGATAATATGTTATAACATTAATTAGTAAATGAATTAAATATTATATTATTAAAAAAATTAAATAATTCATTGAATATTTCATTGGATAATAATTTTTTTGATAATCTATGAAAATATTGAATTATATCTATGTTTGCTTAAAAAAAATTACAAACATAATTTAAACTTTTATCCATGCATTACACAAATTCATTAACTAGTTTGGTTTAAAATTGCATCTACAAGATAGTATTTCAACTATTGTATTCAGTACTCTATTTTAGGATTTTTTTAAAAATTACATTAGTTTTTTTTTTCCTTTTCTCACATGGTAATGGTATTACAAAAAGGAATAAAATATATTTTTTCTTTTAACTAAAAATCCCTAAAATATTCCATATCAATAATCTAAAAAATATATCACTTCAAATCGAGTGTTATAAACAACTTAATTTTAAGTTGGCTTGACATTGAGTATTGAAACCTGATGTCGCTTTTCGTTGTAAAATTGAGTGTTGAACATTTGATTTCATTGTTTAATGAAATCCGATGTTGATGTTGTCGAGCTATATCCTGTACAATGCCTCCTTCTTTCCCATTTTCACATACTCCTCTCTCTCTCTCTCTCTTTGAAACAAAATTGGTAGCAAAATAGTGATCTATTAACTTGGTTTGCAACACTAGTGATCCAATTTTAGAATTTAATTGCACATTTCATCACTGTTGGAGCTCCTTCTCTCCTTTTCTTAATTAATTTTTCCGAATTCTAAAGTGTTGTCTTTGCATGTGTGGACTTAAAATGGGCTAAGATTATGGTTCATTGTGCTTTTACTTTGTTTTCCAAGTTGATGGCATTTTTTTTTTTATTTCTAAAATCATATAATATTATAATATATAGTTTTTGAAGTTTTTATCTATATATATATTCCACCTTTTGTGGTATATTAATGTATTTTCATCAATTTTTTTTCAAATCATATCATAATAGAGTAATTTCGAAAGCTCTTTCCCGTATAGTTTTAGAGTCATAATGCCTTTTCATTTATTTTTCATTGTATATTTACCTCATATAATTTTAAACTCATAAGGCCTTTTGATAGTTATTTTAAATTGTATTTATTTTTCATTATTTATTACTGTAAATAACCTTATATTCCCTCCATTTTCTCTTCCTCTTCTTTCTGTCACATAATCACTCTCTTCTTTATTTTTTGAAATGGTGCTTTACCCTCTTCTTTATTTTATTGCTAGTAGGTAAATGCTAGAGTTAGATGTTCTTTGCAAGATGAGTAAGATGATAAATTAATGTATTGTTTATTTGAAGTTGGTAATTTTAATTTGTCAATTTCATAAACATGATTATTATATATATATTTTATATTTTCACTTCTTACTTTGATTTCTCTTTCTCATCTAACTTTTATATTTATTTATTTTGTAGGAGATGATTAAGATATTTGCTTATGTGATCTGAAAATGAAATGGGAAAATGGATTTGAATTGAATAATGAAAACTACAAAAGTAAAAGATTAATAGTTGAGTTTATAGATACAATTTTAATTATTTTAATTTTGCGCATAGATAAATGATGGAGTTGGATGAATTCCACTACAAGTTGATGAATCAATGACTCTTTGATTGAAGTTGGTAAATTTTAATTTCTTCTATTTCATACACATTATGATTTTCTTTTTTGTTCTTTTTTTTTTTAGGGTATATCTTCCCTTTTTTTTACTTTGGTTTATTTTCCTTAACTAACTTTCATATTTATTTATATGTAAGTGAAGATAAAGTGGAGAGACATTGAGTAATGAAAATTATAGAAGCAAAAAGACTGATATAGGAGTTCATAAATGTAGTTTAACTATTTTAGTTTTGTAGGTAGATAAATAAATGCTGGAGTTAGATGAATTTTATTATAATATTATGAATTAATGTATTTTATGATCTAAGTTAGTGATTTCAGTTTTACCTATTTCAAGCACATTACCTTTTTTTTGTATATTTTTAGTTTTTAGTTGATTTCTTCTTCCTAGTTAATTTTTATAATTATTTGTTATATAGGTGATATCAAGAAATAAACTTGTGTAGTGTGAAGCTGAAATGGGGAGATGGATTTGATTTGAGTAATGGAAACTATCGAAGCAAAAAGATTAATACATAATTTTTTTCTAGATGTAATTGTAACTATTTTGTAAATTTCAAGTTGTCATTGAAATTCCTATATTACTGTAGCATTGGGTCAGAATGAGAACAATTTTATCTCTAAACTATTGAAAGTGAAAATATATGTAATTTCAATCTTATCAATATAGCATTGAATCTAATTTGGTACAATTTTATATACGTTGAGATTATATGGAAAGTTTCAAGAAATAAATGAAATCTAGAAATTCAATGCTTATTAATGGGAATTTAAGATATCTACATTGGAAGATAGATTGAACATCACCTCAAGATAATTTGAACATATAATTATTATATTATTAATGGAAAAAAAAGTATCTAGTTTTTTTTTTCTAGAAATCAATACATATTCATGGCAAGCTTTGAAAATTATTTAAAGATTATTATATAAAAATGGGGCTATTAGTGGTCTAGATTAAGGTACTAATTGTAAAATTAACCATTAAATTGAAATGAAAAAAATATTATTGATTGATTAATGATTGAATTTTAAATTTATGAAATTATTTTCAATATGCCTAAAAAATTTCTTTGTTATTTTTCATAAAATAATAATTCTTCATTTCTCTATAAATAAGGAGCAACATTTGGCAAAAAAATTGAAAAAAAAAGGTCTAACATAGACAAACTCCTTTAAACAAAAATTTATAGGAATTTTTTTATTAACAATAAAATTTAATTTACTATTAGATTAAGAATAAAACTTTAATGTCATATCAAGAAACTAAATCTTTTATACATGTAATTCTAAAAGTTTTTGGTCAAAATGTGTCTTTATGCATGTGACATACCTTTATATGTGTAATTTTGAAAGATTGCATTATAATTTAGACCTTTTATATGTAATTATTCCTTCATACACAAACACTTAAAAACAATTTGATGAGAGAGGGAGAGAGTTTTTCTTTTGGATTTCCTAAAAGAAATAAATAGATTGCATTGCATTCTATGACAAATAGCACCTATACTATAATATAATTGTTATATAATGTCTAAATATATAAAAGGGCAAAAGAACTGACCTTTGATTTTTGAAATTAAAATAGTAAATGTTGATTTTTTATTAAAGATTAAAAAAAAATGAATTTACATTAATGCATGTTTAATTCATTCACTAATAAATCAGGTCGTTTTAATATGTTATAATATTTATTCGCGAATGAATTAAATATTTATTAATGCAAGATCAAAACAATAAGATAATCAAATAATAAGGTTTTAATACTAATCCAATTTCCTTTAAAAAATAGAAATTAGAGTGATATATAGAGTATATTGGAATATTTTATTCATTATGAGATTACATATATTTTCACTTCTAACTTTAAGTAGTTTAGATATTTTGTATTTATTCTTATTTCATTGTCTAGATTTTTGTGTTATATATATATATTAGGAGTTTCTACTATTAATACACCTTAATGATGTTTATTAAAAATATTAATAAGATAATAATAACTGTATTGAAGGCATACTGTTATATTAGTTACATTCTATTTTAACCCCTTTCTATATATGAGCATTCCATTATGTATGATTCTCATCCTAATAATGGTATTAATTGCATTTTGATTTAACCTTTTCTATTTTAAGATATTCACAAACAATTTAATTAGAGAAACAGAGAGAGGGCTCCTTTCTTCTTCTTTTTTTTTTCTTTATATTTGTATTTTTCAATTTAATGATTATTAAAGTCAATGAATGACAAAATTTAAAATTGATTCAAGATGATTGATATTAATATCAATCAATGGTACAATTTAAGGAAATCCATAAACAAAGGTAGAATAAAGGATACAAATGATTTATACATATACTATTATGAATCACAAAAGTGATTTATACCTATACTATTATGCATCATAGAAAATAAAGGATATAAAGAAAATTTAAATTTTAAAAGTTAGTTGAAGGACCATGGGGCTTATTTACATAAGAACGACCCACATGTAGGATCCAGTTTTACGTCTCATAAAATCAATGGAATGACTGTAGAGACAGGTAGTTTAACATTTTGTGTTGAGGAATAATTTCTTGTCAAATTAGCTATGGCTTGGGGAATTAGACAAGAAGAGAAAACATGATAGAGATAGAAGAATGATGCTGGGGTGGGTAGTGTACTTTTTTTCTTTGAGAACAATTAGCATTTGCCAATTGAAAGAGGATATATGGTGAAGACTTCTTCGCAAAGATGCTTTCTTTATAAGCCATAGACTAACTAGAAGTAAACGAATAAAAAACCATATAAAGGAATTAAATTTCCGAGGAGATATGCTGGAACCTCTTTGTAAACTATTATGTTCTAAAGTTTGACTAGCATTACATTCCACAAAAAAGCTAAGCTAGCAAAAGCCTAAATTAACCCCATAACAGTAATCTATGATCCTTCCTGTCACTAGCAACCCAACCATTCATTTATGACGATTATTGTTTGGGATATATTGTATAGATGAATAAAAGATTTATCTTTTTTTTTTTAATATAGATATTTATTACTATGCATTTAGGAGATATTGTTCGGGATCTTTTATTTTTGAAAAGCTAAGGTTGGAAGAAATAATCAAGTGAGGAATATTAGTCTCTTAATTGGTGTCTAATATTACGGTATCGGAGGGTTCTCTATAATGAGCTCGTAAACCTAATTTATCCTATTCTCAATAACGATTTGGTTGTTGATCGATCTGTAACTAGATTTGTTGATCGATCATAACAACATGGCATAAGAGCAGTAGGCTAAGCCATTTATTATTAAATAACTAAAGAGTGAGCATATGGTTGAGTGTCGCACCGAGAGTTCATGTTTTAATTGCAACTAGCCTTATTCTACACGACATTAGTGTAAGAAGCTATTCTTGTTGGAGCTGGTGGATTTATAGAAAGTCAAGGTTAGAGGGTTTGTATAAATACACCTTTTTTGAGAAATAAAGCAAGCCAACAACGTTGGTCTCTGAATTAGTGTTTTATGTTTATTTGATAGTTGTGGCTCACTGAAAACCTAATCTAGAAGAGGTTTTAGCAAGAAAGGTGAAACTTAAACAAAGATTTACCTAATCTTAAAGATGATTTGTTTGTTGATTGACCTATGGCTAGATTTTGGTTGTGTCAAATGATGATATGCTTATGTGAATAAATTGTATGGCACATGTAGATCTGTATAAAGTTGTGATTGTCTGCGAATTTGGGTCCATAACACCGTTTTTTTTTTTTTTTTTTTAGATTCTATGCTGGACTCCAGATCCTTGCTTCCATGCTGTAAAAATTAATCTTGAATTCCCAACCAACGATATCGTTGCTTCCATTCTAAATCTCCATCCATGCACGTTTTATCAATCTACAACTCACCCATTTGTAGTTGCTTTTCTATGCTAAAAATCTAATCCCTTACATGCAAACAGTATACATAATATGAAAACCTTTCTAGAACTTAAATATTTCCCTAAACCAACATATTCTTGTCTTCCCCCTCCGCTCTCTTTTTTTGAAAAATTTATTTTTTATTATTCCCCAAGCTATCGTTGTTGCAGGAGATCTTCAACAGGTAACCCAAACCACTTGCTATTGGTGCTTGCTATGCATAAGAAAGATATCCAGGGAAATCTCTTGATCATTTACCCCAGCATGGGCAACCCGAATTGTTAAACCATCTCTTGACCATTTATAGCCTCTTGCATTTCACATTAAAATGAGTGAAGGGTATTTAAGGCTTCAAAAAATTTCAATGATAGGAAGCTGTTCAAGGTTGGCCTAGAAGATGCATGCCTTTATCATGCATGAGTATAGCTTGTCCTGACACTTGTAGGGTTATCATGCATGAGTGTGCCTCTCGCAGGAACATATAGAGAAGGCAAGTTCAGTTTAATTTGTGTATTGAAGAATTTGATTAGATAACCTCGCTTCATGGCATTGAAATTTGTGGCCTTTTAAAATTTTCACTTTCGCACATTCTCTTGGGTGGTCCTTATAAAGTAAGAGTTTTTACAGAATCCTCTCTCTTCTTGGCTATAAAAGAGAGGAAAAAAAGCAATCTTTTCTTGTCAATTAATTATGATATTATTTTCTTGAGGTATGGATCTTGTTAAAGGGCAATTTACTATAAAATTAGTGATGTGTTTTCATCTATTGAAGTTCTTTTGTTCTATAGTCAGAATTAGTGGTCTTTTGAAGGCTCATTAATAGAGAACTTTTCAATCTCCGTATAATTATATGTAGACGGGGGTCCTAACAAGAGTAATCATGTGCGTATCATGCGGGTACAACACTATAGTGACTTTAGAGAAAAGCAAATCAGAGATAACACGTGATGGGGTGACTAGAGAGAGAGAGAGACAGGAAGGAGGAATAGGTAATTTCAAACATCTTGAATGCACAAGTGACAAACAAGGAAGCTAAGGGGACCTCAAGCATCTTGAATGCACAAGTAAATCTTGGGCAATGGAGATCGTTCATTGCATGATCTCTTATTTGATCTTTGAGAGCAGAGATCTCTTGGTGGAATACCGTTTCTCTAATATTTGGAATTTGGGAAAAAGATCCCTTAATGAGGAGGAATGGTTGAGTATTTATAGACTTTTAAGCTTGATGATATCCATTAGATCACTTTAACGATTAACGAGCGAGATGGAGTCTGCTCAATTTAGGATTATCCTAATGAGCTTACTATAGGCTCAAGACTAGTAACTTTTCTCATAAGTACATGAGCTTACTTGAGAAAGGTTGGATATGGAATGACTAATCCAACGATCCCTATTTTGAGCCTACCAAGCTAATTCTTTCTAAGTCATCCAAATAATTAGACTGGACTCATTAAGCTTTGTCACCTAACCCAATGAGTCAAGCCAAATAATTAATAAGCTTAGCTCAATATATTTACATAATATTTTTAACCCTCTACATTTTACCCCCTAACTAAAATTCTTCAAATGAGATCAAAGGGGTTTCAGCATTAGATAAACGTTTTTAATGGCTATAAAATTATTTGGCACAAGTGCACTTATTAAATAGCTGCATTGTTGCCACATACACGTCTTGCGTGATTCATATTACAAGAGCTTGGAGCCAATGTTGCATATAATTTATTTATTTTTAATAAATGTGCAAGCTTGCAACATCATTTAATTGTGCGTATTTCCTTTAAGTCATTGAAATGACTTTTCTCATAAAACAACATATGCATAAATTTTCTTTAATAGACAATCCATATATATATATATATTTGAGTATTTGACTTGCTAAGTTGTCTTCAATGTCTCCATTCTTCGTTAATGACTTCAATTGACTTATTGATTCTACTCCATGGAAATGTACTAATAAATCCATGTATTATGCATATATTAATTTTGACAAGAGCAGAAGTTCTGGATAATAATAGTAATTTCATGTTTGGTGCCACCTTAACATATCGTATATCTTTGATATATTATTGAACTAAATAATATATATATATATATATATGTATATCTTAAATCACTTCAAATCTTTGATGGAAGATTACACTTATCTTCCCCCTTTATTCTCTTTTCTTTTGGTAGGTAATAATATCTCTAGCAATCTTCTTTGTAAAATTTATTTTCTTATATGCTTCATATTGTTCCTGGTAATGATTTTGTTGCCTCCCACGTTGTTGATTGACATTCCTTATATAAGTGTATCATTCAATTAAATAGAAAGTGTATAGCCTATCTTCAGACACAATCCTTCTTTTCCTTATTCATCTTGAGATAATTACTACTCTTAACTTTACCTTTGCTTTATAAATTAGCTTGCTCATGCTTGAGGTGCTCGTGTTAGTAGTGAATTGCTAAAAGTTGTGCAATACATATCCCATTTTTTTTTTTTTTTGAATTCTTATACTGTTCTTGTATTTTTCCTTGTAGTTGCTAGTATCTTCACTTTCATTGTGGGTTTGATTATGGGATAAAGGCTTATTACTTTGTTGGTCATCATTGTGCTTCAACATCTTACATCATCGAACGTCGTAGATGAGGTTATTCTAGACTCGTAATTTTTATTTTTATTTATTTTTTAATTATTGTTTTAAGCCAACTGCTCAAGAGCCTTTACTCGAATCTAATGAAGAATAGATTACACCAATATACTCCCAAGAAGAATTTAGCCTAGGAAGCCATGGCTAACCCAAGGCTAGATCCTACATTTCTGTTTCAAATCCAATATTCCAAAATCCTTCAAGGGTGAGGGGTGGAGCATATCTGTACCTATGCCTAGAGACACCTTCATGATGCTCGCATTGAAGATCTACTTTTCTATTGTCAGCATTTCTATTTTCGTTTTCAGGAAGAACCGCATCATAAAATTTCTTGCACTGTTTGCATTCTATGCCTTTTAAGTTTTCCCGATCAGCCTTCTTTCTTACAGGTTCCACATACTTGAAACCCTTTTTGCCAGCAGAAGTTGATGGCACCTGTTGCTTTTGGGGACAAACATTGAGTCTCGCATCCTGTGTTTCATCATCTGAGAAGTCACCATCTCTTTCCCCCTGATCAACTTTTGGTGTTGGAGACGAACAGATTACCTTCCCAACTTGTCCAGGTTGCCTCTAATGTTCTTAAATGGAGTATCAAGAAAATCATCATGAGGATCTGGCCCGAACCTATTTGTGATGGGACCTGGTCTCTCTCCAACAGGATGCGGGGCGTTTTGCTCCAGCAAGAGGGGAAATACGTTTCAGTGAAACCATCCCTTTCAAGCTGGCAGGAGGATAACTTAAGTCTTCAGGGGATCCGTCACCTCTCACTCCCTTAAGAGAGACGTCATCACATAAGTCATCCTTCACTGTTGTCCTCCAGTTAGCTGTTGTAGGACTGGGATTATTTATGCCAAGACAAGCTTTAGATGTTGGAATATCTTGATGGCTCGATGAGTCCTCTCTTGCAACTGATCTCCTTTGAGGAATCATATTTTCGTTGGTAAGACCATATCTTTTACAAAGATATAGTTACTGAGACTTGACCCTTTAATAGGCGACAAGATTGTCCTCCTTCCTCTTTCTCTCGGATGCTAACTCTAATGATTTGGACTTGATCTCCCGACACAGCTCTTGTTCTAAGCGACTCTGCTCACCCCGATGGTAAGATGAAAGCTCAGAAACGTAACCTGAAAACTGAGCAACTTTTGCTTCCTTCACAAAGTTCCTCTTGAATGCACAAAATAATATCTTTCTCTGGCCAGGTTTAAAGCCATCTACCATAGAAGGTATAGACCTCTGCAGATCTGCCATGAAGAACAATATAAGCTGCTTGTTCACAAAATCACTGTATTTTATGTGCATCTCCTTCTGATCAAGGTAAGTACCCGGCTCAAATTATCGAAGCCAGTTTTTCCTTGCCTCAATTTTCTTTCTACTAAATGCAAGTTCTATTGCCTCCCCATCTTGCTTATCCTCCCAAACAAATTCTTTCATGTGTTTGTCAATGTTTTTGAAATATTCCTTGCCTTCTTTTGACGTGCTTGTTCCCAACCCCTTATAATACTTAATAGACCACCCACTTGCATTACCAGCTAAACTTTCCCTCCATGACTCATATTCTGGCGTGGTATAGAAACTCAGCACGGTGCCATCTTTACGAGTAGCCTTTACAATAGGAGTAATGAACTCAACCATGAATGATGGAATTTTCAGCAATGATAGCCAAAACGTGTGAATGAAGTTTATCAGCAATCCTTTAATATGTGAACCATCATGATCCTGATCGGTCATGATCATCAAATGTCCATATCTCAATGACTTCACACTATCGTATTGCTTGTTTTGTTGCAAACAAAGAATCTGTTTGATATGCTGGATTTCTTTGTTATCCATGATTTGATGGTGGCTGGCTTCCCGTACATTGAGCAATTTTCCTCATAGAGGAAACACACCATAACAGCCTCGAGGTAGTTCAGACTTTCCGGCAACCGCAAGTGCCTTAGCTGAATCTCCCTCCGTTTAAATCACGGTACATTTGTCTGAGTCACTCCCCTGAGCATCAGTTGCATCATCCAGCTTGGGAATTCCTCGAAGAACTTCTTTCTTTGACCCATCCGTTTTCTTCAAGTCTTTGCTATTCTTATGATGACGGCAAATAGCCTTTCTTCGCCGGCTTTAGATTTATTGAATAACATACTTGGCTTCCCAAGCTCAAATATACCCAATAGTTCCAATATTTTTCTAATATATACCTTACTCTTCTTTTTGTCTTCTATTTGCGTTTTCTCACCTCAAATTCTTACAATGCATTTTATGTTCCCTTGACACGTATGAGTTGGTTTTCCTCTTTGCCTTAGTTCCATGGTGACCGAAAATAGTGATAGGTAAGTAACTTGTCATGTGATCTTCTAGAATTGACCTTCAAGGACAAGTTTACACAATAAGATTTTTTTACTTGATGGTTTTCCATTATAAGCTTGTTTCCAAATGATTTCTCCTTATACTTCCAATTTTTTGTTATGAATTTCTGGTTCTTTGTACTATTTTTAATGCTCCGAATGTCTTGTTTGCCAATGTAGGATAGGGCCATTTTATTGCTATGTTCCATTCATGGTTCCATGCATATTATCTATCTGCAACTCAATAATTCGATTCAATCTCTATCAATGAACATGCTTGATCAAAATGATATTTTTCCCTTCAATTTTAGGTGATATAAGGGCTTGATCTATTGACAACTCGACATAGGAATGAAGTGTGTCCAAGTTTAACGATAGTAGTCATTCTCATTGCAGCCTTGTTCACAAGTTTTCTTGGAGAGCAAATAGGAACTTCGTTCCTCGAAGTTTGCTCTAGTTGTAATCAGCAACTTTACCAAGCTTGGCAAATGATAGGGACTTTGTCCCTCTTCTTCTTTCGATCATGAGTGTGATAGGAACTTCATTCCATTTCCATAATAGGAGCATTCTTATCCACCCCAAGGTCAGATAATACTGCTCTCTTGAAGAAGACTAGTATCCTTTGTGCCATTATTACTTCCACTCGACTGCGGTTCCCGCATAAGAGCGAGATGGAAGTGTGGCTATGACTTAAGATCCTTTATGCCATTACTACATCCGCTTAACCATGGTTCCCACATGTAAGTGTGATTCTCATGTTCCTTTGAGGATTTGAGGTAAGATATTCCCAAGTTTTAGGTCCAAGCCATAGACAAGAGTAAGTATTCTCATTTTGTGTACTTACATGAATAAATCTTATATTGATAGCTCATGTATTTCTTTTTATCATTGTAGGTGATTGAAGTTGGTTTATCAATTCTATCAGAGCAAGAATGTCATAGGGTCAAGTATAGTAGGCCACCAATAGAGTGAGCCTTACACACAGTAGACCTTAGTAGGTCTCAAGTGTAGTGAGCCTCAATCATGGCATGTGTTGCACATAGAAGGACTTGAGCATAGTAAGCTTAGTGTCTAGTAGGCCTTAGTAGGTCTCAAGCACAACCAGCTTCAAGTAGATCAAGTGTTGAGTATAGCGTGCCTCAAGCAGACCAGAGGGTCATCATTAAGGTGATTCACTGTTGTGCTTTGAAAGAAGTGAGCTACCTCTATTTGTCACTTAGACTGCACTCTTAAGTTCTTAGCCTCTAGGTGGAAGTCTAGGGTAAAGCATGTAAGCTTTAACATTAGAGTGTATAGCTCTTTTAAAGAAGACCGGGACATCTATGTGCTGACGAGAGATTGCATCCCTTGATTGGCTCTTATTGGTCAAGCATCCTGAAAACTTTTATTTTTTTAGGTTGACAATGGTGATAGCACTGAAGATCTAAATGATCCGATGAAGCTGCTTTGATATCAAGGTAAAAGTTTAGGAGTAAGAATGATGCTTATGATGATGCGTTGCTTCTTTATGTGCTGCATTTGGAATATCTCTCCTCCCCCAGTTACTAACATGTCTCATCGAGATGAGGTAGTAACTTTAGATTTCTGGTAAAACTTTTTCCGTTACGACTTTGTTGTGCCATCCCATCTAATGGTGCCATTAGAGGGCCTCTTGGTAGCCTACACTATTTAAATTTATGTAAGTCATTGTGCGCTTAGGAGGTGATGCCTTCACTTAGCAGCAATGATGCAAAGTCCCACTTAGAGGGGTGTCACGAATATGAGACCGCTTAGACTCTTAAGATCTAAGAAGCCTCTAAAGTCATCTTACGCATTGGAGCAAAGTCCTCTCTTGCTAGTGATGCTGTATATATAAAAAAAAATTATTTAGAGAAAATATTCAACTGTGCTTAAGCAGTAATAATGGCATTTATTGCCTGAAGTTGTGAGCTCTCTTTTACTAGTCAAGGGGGGTATTTCCCACTACTTGACTATTTAATATAAGTTACTAAGAGATTAAAATGATAGAAATTTTATGATTGAGCATAAGTAGATTGATTTTCTTACTTAGTTACAATGGCTTATGATGCACTTAGGAGACAATGCTCTTACTAGTCTACACTATATATGACTGTCTTTCTATCATGGGCTTAGGAGTTAAAGCTCATACTAATCTGCACTGTTCATTCCTGACTTTCTATCGTGCGCTTGGGAATTAAAGCTTTTACCAATTTGTACTATATATACTTGACTTTCCATCATGTACCTAGGAGTCAAAGCTTTTACCTGTCTACACTATAAATGTCAAGCTTTTCATTTTGTTCCTAGGAGTCAAAGCTCTTATCAGTCAACATCAATGTTTACACTACACATTATATATTTTGTTTCAGTGAATCATAAATCTTGTATAAATTTTAACATGATGATTCATTGGGGTATAGGAGTAAATTGGCTAAATGCTACTCAAGTTGAGAAGTAGCTTCATGGCTAGCTTTGAAGGAATGAGCAACTTTTGCTCATAATTGGAAGCATTAGCATGAGAGTCGAATGCTAGGGCATTGCCTAGGCTTAGCGTGTGAGAGCCATGATGCCAAGGTATTGCCTAGGTTTAAGGCGTGGGAGTCATGATGCCAATGCTTTGCTTAGGCTTAAAGCATGGGAGTCAAGATGCTAGGGCATTATCTAGGCTTAAAGCACAAGTATATAAGACTATACTGCAATAAAAAAAAATGAAACTTTCGTCATTTGTGGCAAAATTTTCTCTTTATTTACAAAATAAATGTCAAGTTTTAACCTTGACTTTGGTGTTTAATAAATCATTAATCACTATCAGATGAAGTCTTTCATAAAATATCTTTCTTAAGCCTTGACAATCTATCTTCCTCAAATCTTGTATATTGTCATAAGGAGTACACCCTTCACCCATCCTCATTGATGAAACTTTCTATTCCCTTATTCCTTTTTTTGCTTTTTCTTGCTCCCACGAGAACCTCGAATTCTCTTCTTTCTCTTGGACTTCTCTTGTGTGTCCTCTCAAGTGGGTAGTGGTGTGCCAAAGGGTTTTGTAATAGCAATCTCTCCCTCTTTGGTATATTCATTGAAAAATGTGGCTTTGGTGAAGTATGCCTCATTATGCTCAAATGGATTGTTTGTAACGGGAATGAATATGTCATTTCCCTTCTAATAGCCCTTAATGCACTAATGCCAAGTTGTGAGTATGAGATTGTGATCATGAAACCACTTTCTTCCAACTAATAGATGGTAGGATACGAGCGCGTCGATCAAGTAGAATCGCGTGGAGCTTTTATAGGGCTAACTTTGAAGCTCACATTAACATACCCTATTGTGTTTGTAAGTGCATCAATGAAACTATTAACGGCAATAGGTTGTCTCACTAGGTGCTGGTTGTCTATCCTTACAGCCTTGAGTGTAGACATTCAATTACTGTGAACCGTATATATAAAAGAGTAGTGAATTCTCTAGCAAGTATATTAGGTCGAAATCAAGTAATATATAGGTGAGTAGAGTGCCGATCCCTCGAGGACTAAAGAGATTACTAAACCTATAATAACTTTTACTGATATCTAGGCAATTCAAAGAAAGATCCTTTTAACTACTTAATTAAAAACTGAAATAAAATCTACTCAAACAAGAACTATGAGAATATTATAAAATAAACCTTTCAATTGAGAAGGTAGGAATTAAGAATTCACCCTAGACACGCTAATCAAATTGCCATCATGTTAATTAGAGTAACCTATGTATGGTTATTCAAATGGGTTTATAACCATAAGCCTTCAATTAATTAGTCAAATTTCGTATCTCTAATTAACAAAGGATTTTAAATTACATCCATACACTTCCTAGTGCTATGATTGCCTAATGCCCTAATGCAATTCCCCTAATTCCTTAGTGGATAATTAATTAGAACATTGCTTTAAACTCTAGATAAACCCTAATTCAACTAATTAACGCCGCTTCCACTTTGTTATATTAATCCAATTAAGAATCCCTAACAAATTCTATTTCAACTCCCGTATTGATAAAATTTCTAACAATTAAAACCTTTAAGAATTTCAATTGAAATTATAGGAATTGCAATTATGAATAATCCATAAATACCTTAATCTAATAACATGACTACAACTATCACTTTAGCAATCTAGGGTTTCATTCTTCTTCCCACCAATTGAATCTAGCCAGCCATAGATTTAACAATGAATGCACAAGTTACAATGGAATATTTGAGAAAATTCATGAATAATATAAAAACAAGTCACAAAATTACATAAATAAATAAAGATCAGAAATCACCAATTTTGTGATAAAGTTGGAGAGAATTAAAACACAAAACTCCAGAGACCACTTCCCATGGCCAACTATAAATACTTCTTAATTGATCACAAGGAAAACTTATTTCAATCTCTTGTTCTTGTTATCAAAATGAATTATTCCCTCAAAGAACAAAAGTCTGAAAACTGAAAATTGCCAAAAGCCCCCCTCCTCGTTTTTTCTCAAAGGAATATATAAAAACAGTCAAGAAAATGAAAAGTCGCATTTTTCGCAGGTGTTCCACCACATGAGGCACGGTCGTGTGATAAGTGGTGTTGCCACCACCACATGAGGCACGGCCGTGGTCTCACCCCATAGGCTCCTCAGCATTTTGCAAACTCCATTTCTTTTGGTTCCAGCCTCTCCCCACGACCGTGTGTTATCCCTTGCCTACTAATTTTCTTCATTTCTTCTTGTTTTTCAGCACTTAATGCACTCTTTTCCTGTCTGAGTCCATTGATTCCTAAAATATCAAAATACAAGCACTTCAGTAACTTTATCTTGGTGATTTGTTTTCAAATTTAACAATAAAAACCTCCAAATCACAAGATAAACCATGAGATAATATGCTGTTATCAACTCTCCCACACTTGAACTTTCGCTTGTCCCCAAGTTAAATAAAATCAATGTAATAATCTGTCATTGAAAGTACAAAATTTCCTTCTTTCAACAACTCATTCATTCTTTCTTTCATGATTAATGACTTAAATGGTTGGTGCGTACCACTCTAACTAACATGGAAATATGTAACTAATGTACCATAGTTAATGATACGAACCACGCCAACTCGTGACGAAACCCAATACCAATACATTCGAAAATTCGTTGCCTAAGACGCCCAAACACCTAAAGTGGAAACCGCGACCCGTTGTCTATAAGCGAGACAAGAACCTTGGAATAAAAATGAAGACTCCACAATCGGGATGGAAGACCGATTGATAAGTCGGGATGAATGCCATGGAAATCAATCCGATAAGTTCGATTTAGTTCTTGAAGAACCAAGAGAGGAGCCTCTCAAAAGTTTTTAATGTTCAAAGATGTAAATTCTTCATTGTTCTAAACCCTAGGAGCTTTTATACTAGGGTTACAATTCGTGTAAAACAAGTCCAAAATGACGTAGTTTAGATAAGTGGCGTAAAAACGCGAAAACAGAACAAGCTGGCCGGTAGGGGATACACGGCCGTGTACACGCCCATGTACTTTGGCCGTGTACCTTTCTGTGCAACTTCTGGCAACATACACGCTCGTGTACTTTGGTCGTGTATCTTTCTGTGCAACTTCTGGCAACATACATGCCCGTGTACTTTGGCCGTGTATGTTTCTGTGGATTTGCTTGACTCCATAAACGGTCGTGCTTTGAAAGTACACGCTCTCTTCAACCCGTGTCCGGTGTGACTTGTATAAGAGCAAGGGTCTTCCCATGGTTGTTCCAATCTGTTCCAGCTTCATGATTGCTCCAATCCTTCCCGGCTTCATGGACATCCTTTATCAACCCGTTAAGTGCTTCCTTGAGTCGTTTCGCTCGACTTCTTGTGATCGGTCCAGGCGGCACTTCAAGAGGATCCACATTCCTTCTTCCAGCTTGACTCTCATCATGGATCTCATCAGTTAAAATTGAGTAGTTAACCTAGAAAGAATAATCTTCCAATCCTAGTGTTTAACAATAGAATTCTTAGTTCAGAAAGTAAATTCTCAGTTCAATAAGGCAAAGTACTCAATTAAACTTCATTAGCAACTAGCAAGTATATAATCTCTCTAATTACTTATCTAAATAAGTTAACACACAATGAAAGCATATGGTATCCATTCTTTCCCTAGATTTTCTCCCTTTTTCAAGTCTCATTTTGCTCTTTGATTTGATTGGTCAAGTTTATTTAAATTACCAAAATTGGCAGCAGGGTTAGACTTCACTCTTCTAAGGGACTAAAGCCCGCCCATATCAACTTGGTTTCTATTAAAGTACTTAAATTTAGCCTTTCCACTCTTCTCGTTATTGTGAGTTCACTGAGTCGGCATATCTCGGGCTCATCACCCAAGCGACCAGGTTTTAGAGGGACCCCTACGAACTCTTCCTCACACTAACATTTAAGATTAGATACTCTTAACTCAGTTGCTTGAGTCATTGGAGTAAAGGCTTTGAATTTCCCTGCACTTTTTTTTTTTAAAGGAATCCCTAAGAAAAGAATTTCTTTTACCTCTTTCATTGTATGTTAAAATACTCTTAAAGCAATTCAAAAGAAAATATACTAGCTAAATTCACCTAGAAGTAAACTTGCTTATTTTGCACAAGAAGACTCGACCTACTCTTAGACTTCAAATTCAAAAGCTAAACATAAGGAAAAATTAGTCCTTAAAGATTTTACTATTTAATTTCAACTAAGTAAATCAGTTACAATAGTTAGTGAGTATGGCACCTCAATAAGTCAAGTTCTTCTCCCTTTTTTTTTTTAATATTATAGTACCCTCTCCAGATAAAAAAAAAATTAGTTAAAGATAGGGAAGTTATTAAACAATCCATAACAAAACAAGCATCTTATTATCATCATATAAACATCAGTCTAGAATTACTCCCCCACACTTAACTTAGACAATGTTCCAATTGTCTATCTGATATGGACAAAAGGAGAGTAAAAATTGACAAAAGTAAATTGGGAAAAACGAAACTTCCGTGAAATAGAAGTGCTTCGAAATAAGTGAGTTCAAATGCGAGTTCCAAATCCTCAGCGCACCGAATCTTTATTTACTGAAAAAGAATCCAAATAAAAGTGCAGTTCAAGCTCGGGTCAATCCATCACTCATCATCATCATCATCATCATCCTCCTCCTCTTCATCATCATACTCTTCCTCCTCTTCATCTCCTAAATCGGCCTCTTCAGAATTAGAGCTTTCTTCTTGTACCTCAGCTGGAGGCTCTATTTGCTACTCTCTAACACTTGTGGAGCGCTTGGGTGTGATCTTCATGCGAGGTCCACCAGTAGACGAACTCGAGATGATGACCAAAGGCTGATCAGTAGTAGAGGGTAAAGGTGTAGCCGGAGGTGGTTGAGGTACAACGTCCTCATCTAAACTTCCCCCATATAGGGGAATAAAGATACCTAATGCATCTTCAATTTTTGTGAAGCAAGAGGACATATACTTTTTCATGCTCTTGATTGCCTTTCCTTGAACTCGCTGTTCCCGTTTTATTTCCTCAATATCGTCCTTGAATTGTGCAAGAGAGGAAGAAAGACCTCTCCTCTCATTTACAGGAACTTCCATTCTGTGAGGACCTTGTTCTTCAACCGGGACCAGACTAAAGCCCCATTACTTAAGGACCCCCTTAGTCATGAGTGTTGAAGAACCAACTTTATCACTGGGTGGTTGAGTCGGGAACACCCTCATATTCTTTAGCAATCTTGTAATCCAAGCTCCCACAAATATCCTCTTTCGACTTCTCTCACACTGACGTCTGAAACATTTGATTGCTATTAAACTAACATTCAAATGCTAGTTTTGAGTTATGGACCATATCTGCAAGGAGTCGAATGCACTCACTATCCCCTCACTGTCTATTTTCCCACTAGTCGATCGAGCAAGGATATAATGTAATATCCTGTGGGTGGGGTTCTTCAAATCGGATGCTCGAGATGTAGAAGAATTATAACCATTTACCCCAAGTTCTTGCCACAATCGAGAGGCCGACATCTGGTCGTACCAATCAAAATCCATCCTTACCATCTCCTCAGAGTCCACAAATGCTTCATCTTCATATATCCCCAATCTCTTAATGAACTCTCTCATTGATAAATTGAAATACTGACCATCAAAATAGAAAGAAACATAATTATGCATTCCCATGGTTATGGACTCCTTAAGTTGGAAGGTGGCCATAAAATCAATAGTGATCTTTTTGTAAATATCCTCCTTAATATCTAGCAAATCCCTCCATGCTCTATCTTGGAGTATCATCTCAAATTCTTGTAAAAAACCATATCTCTCTAACAATTCCCAATCCAACACCGTATTATGCCTAATAATCTTATTCCTCAATACCATATCATACATGTCCCTATGACTTTGCTTGAGACCAATAGGATAATTATCATGCCTTGATTGTGACACTAGTTTAGCAGGTCCTTAATCTTTGCGAGGTCGTTTTTTTGGAAGAAGATGGTGCTGGGTCTCGAGGCATCTACAAAATCAAAGAATTTAGACATTCATAGTTCTTGAAAACACATTTAACCTATGCTGGACGCAAATAATCTATCAAAATGACCTTATTTTCCATTTCCAATACCAAAACTTATACCCCCACATGTACCACGGTTGTGGGTCATTTGCATGCAAAATTCGCGCGAAAATTCGTATTTTCAACCCACGACCGTGTAACATTACGACTTCACAAAAATAACAAATTTCCACAACCTCTATCCTTAGAATTATGCCAAAACATCATAAAAATACAATCTTTATGCCCATTCATGTCCGAAAATCACAATGCAATTGGCATGTTCTCCCTAAGTTTTTGCACTAAGCCCATGGAAAGTCACCACAAAACATATATACAAAAGATGTCTATAGATTTATACAAAAAAAAAATAAAAATTAATACCCATGCATGTATAAGAGGATAAACCCATATTGAAAATGCATAAAACTTGAAAAATCTGCAGAAATATTGGAAAAGAAGGATAGATCTTACCTTGCAATGTTATACGGAGTGGGAATGAGGAAGAAAAATCCAAACTTTGAGAGGAAAAACAAAGGAATGAGGAGGGATTTCAAGAGAGAGAGAGTAAGTTTATAAAGAGAAATTGTATGCGTGGAGAAGGAGACAAAGACATAAAATGAGAAATGAAAAGCGGGTTTTGTTTAAAACACAAACCTAAGTCGGGCACGGCATGACCCACGGCCGTGCTACATGGGGTTGGTCCATCCGTAGATAGCCAAATGACGTGCCACGATCGTATGACAAGTGGTGGGTATATACCCACCCATGGCCGTGGGTCTTCCCCATAACCAACTCGGTAAAACACTCTTTCTCTCTCTCTTTTTTTTTTTTTTTTTTTTGTGAAAAGACATGACCGTGCTACATGGGGTGGTCCATCCGTAGATAGCCAAATGACGTGCCACGGCCGTGTGATAAGTGGTGGGTATATACTCACCCACGGCCATGGGTCTTCTCCATAGCCAGCTCGGCAAAACACTCTTTCTCTCTGATACGATTCCAAGAGCTAAGATATGAGCACTAAAGAAATCAAAGTCAATCTGAGCTAAAGGTGGCAGTACGAGGTCCAAAAAGGGAGGAAATAAGTGTCGGGAGGACACAAGGTGAAGTTCGGCCAGCCTTAAGTCGACCTTCATTCAAGGCCGACCAAATTAACTTCAAGGTCGCCGGCCTGATGCCGACCTTGATTGGCATCGCATAATTTTCATTAATATGTCCTTAGGTTACTTTTAGGCATGATATAAATAATCTTCTTTAGGGTATTTCAAGGGGAATATTATTTTGGTTGAAAGAAAAACACTTTTTGAGTGTGTGAATCCTCTTTGGAGAGTTCTTGAATATTGAGAATTTGATTTCCCTTTGTTCTAGTTGTTCTTATCAAATTCTTGGTTCCTATAGAATTTGTGGCGAACATTATTATTGAATTCTTGGAATTCTTTAACCTTAGTGATTAATTTATAGAACATGGTCTCTATTGTTCTATGTTTTGATTGCGAACCAGTTTAATTTTATCAATCTTGGCATCTATAGATTGGTAATTTTATCCATATCCTTTGTTTTTATTCGTTAGTACTAAATACAGAAAACCCTAAAATTATTAAAGAATCCATTGTTATTGAAGATTTGAATTGCGTGGAAGGAATTCGTACCATTTGCATGAAAGAATTCGTATCATTTAGTATCAGAGCATAGAAGAATTCGTAACATTTGGTATCAGAGCAGAAGAATTCGTATCATTTGGTATCAGAGCGAAGGTTGGTAGATTTGTGAATTGACACGGGTTAAATCGGTAAGGCTGTTGAATCTCAACTTAATTGTAGTTTTAATTCAATACTGCTGTTGGTTGGAAAATTTGGGAATTTATTTTGATAAGTATTACAGTGAATTCGATTGTTGGGTGTTGAATTGTTGTTTTGGGTTGTTGGTGAGAATTGGGGTTTTTGTGAATATCTATTGCTGAAATTTTGAGTGGTAGAGATGTCGTCGCATGGAAGTGTTAATAACAACAACAATGGGAATAATGCTGATAATGGGGGTGAGGTTGTGACTAGGGTAGAGTTCAATCAGCTCCAAGAAAATATTAGATTGATTATGGAAAGATTGGAGGTTAAGGATAGAAGAGCCATAGTGGTGCAGTAATTAGAAGGAGACATTCTAGTGATGAATCTGATGCCCGTAGTGAAAGGAGTAGGAGAGGAAACAATGATGACAGGCGTAAAGGGATTGAAAACATAAAGCTAAAAATTCCACCTTTCACTAGTAGTAGTAAACCAGAGGAATTCCTAAACTGGGTGCCACGGGTTGAGAAGGTGTTTGACTGCTATGAGTGGGATGAGCGCATGAAGGTGAAGATGGCGTCTCTAGCATTCTTTGAATATGCTAGTCTGTGGTGGGATAAACTACAAACTGAGAGACGTAGGGCGGATGAGGAGAAAGTGCGTTTATGGGCTTTAATGAAAAGATTGATGAGATACAGATTTGTGCCAAATTACTATAAATAAGAGATGCTGATGGAGTTGCAATCCTTGAGGCAGGGTAAGAAAAGCATAGAAGAGTATGTAAAGGAGTTTGAGACACTAATGGCAAGGTGTGATATTAAGGAATCATCAGATGAATCCATAGCTCGTTTCATCAATGGGTTAAAGATGGACATTACCGGTGTAATGGAACTTCAACATTATCAAACTCTAGAGGATGTGATTAAATTAGCCAGTCGGGTTGAGCGACATCAGCGCAGGCGGGTTCAAAAATCATATCACCACCATAAGTCAGATGATGGTGAGAGGGAGAAGGAAAGGAGGGAAAAAGGAAAGGCAGTTGCTGGTGAGGTTGTTGACCAAACACAGCAAAAGAAGAGCAGGGATATAAAATGTTTTAAGTGTTTAGGACTTAGCCATATTTCTTCTTAATGTCCTAATAAAAGGGTTATGGTCATAAAGGGTGACAAAGTCGAGAGTGAGGAAGAAGAACAGAAGAGTACTAAGGCAGAAGAGGAAGATGAAGACATTATTGCGTATCCAGTATAGGGAGACTTGTTAATGGTTAAGCAGGATGAGGCTGTTCCTAATCAGAGAGCCAATTTATTTCATGTTCAAGGCATGGTGTAAGGGAAGACTTGTTTGATTGTAGTTGACATAGGTAGTTGCACCAATGTTGCTTCAGCAAGCTGGGTTACTAAGTTGGGTTTACAGGTGAAGCAACATCCAAGACCTTATGCACTTCGTTGGTTGAGTCAACAGGGAGCTGTTCATGTACACAAACAGGTTTGTGTTCCATTAATTATTGGTGATTATACTGACGAGATTGTTTGTGATGTAGTTCCCATGGAAGCTACACACTTGATTCTTGGAAGACCTTGGCAGTACGATCTCAGAGCTAAGTATGATGGATACACCAATGAGTATACCATTCAGTAACAGGATAAGGCATACAAGCTTCTTCCTATGAGTCCAATTGAGGTACAACAAACAAGGTTGATTTGCCTTAAGAAGCCCAAGGGAAAGAGGAGTTTGTTTATGTGGTCTAGTAGGATGGACGATACAGATTCGAGGTCGAATCGTTTTCAACATGGAGGGAATGATACGATTCCAAGAGCTAAGATACGAGCACCAAAGAAATCAAAGTTAATCTGAGCTAAAGGTGGCATTACGGGGTCCAAAAAGGGAGGAAATAAGCGTTGGGAGGACACAAGGTGAAGTTCGGCTAGCCTTAAGCCAGCCTTGAATGAAGGCCGGCCAAATTAACTTCAAGGCTACCGGCCTTGATGCCGGCTTACATGTAGGCCACCGGCCTTTGGCCGACCTTGAATGGCCTTGCATAATTTTCATTAATATGTCCTTAGGTTACTTTCAGGCATGATATAAATAGTCTTCTTTAAGGTATTTCGAGGGGAATGTTATTTTGGTTAAAAGCAAAACACTTTTTCAGTGTGTGAATCCTCTTTAGAGAGTTCTTGAATATTGAGAATTTGATTTCCCTTTATTCTAGTTGTTCTTATCAGATTCTTGGTTCCTATAGAATTTGTGGCAAACATTATTATTGAATTCTTGGAATTCTTTAACCTTAGTGATTAATTTATAGAACGTGGTCTCTATCGTTTTATGTTTTGATTGCGAACCAGTTTAATTTTATCAATCTTGGCATCTATAGATTTGTAATTTTATCCATATCCTTTGTTTTTATTCGTTAGTACTAAATACAGAAAACCCTAAAATTATTAAAGAATCCATTGTTATTGAAGATTTGAATTGCGTGGAAGGAATTTGTAACATTTGCGTGAAAGAATTCGTATCACTCTCTTTTTTTTTATTTAAATTGACAATGAATCATAAAAGCAAACAATAAACTAAGGAATACTGACCTTAAGCATGGGCTGGCTCCCATGGAGCGCTTAGTTTAAAGTCTCTAGCCCGACTTTCCTTTTTCTTACCTTGGGGGAGTAAGATCCACAATGGTGGTATCTTTATCAAGATTTTCCCTATCGTGGTAATGCATGAGAAGATGGCCATTCACCTTGAAAGTTCGATTGTCTTCTGCTTTCAATTCCACTGTGCCATAAGGAAAAACTTGTGAAATAATAAATGGTCCAAACCATCGGGATCTTAACTTACCTAGGAACAATTTTAATCGAGTTATATAATAAAACTTTTTGGCCCGGAAGAAACTCTCGTTTTAATATGTTCCTATCATGCCATCGCTTAGTTTGCTCCTTATCTATCCTAGCATTCTCATATGCTTCATCTCTCATTTCAGCCAATTGATTCAACTAGAGCGATCACTTTTTACCTGCAGCTTGTAAATCAAAGTTAAGGAATTTTATGGCCCAATATGCCTTGTGCTCTAGCTCTACTGGGAGATGACATGATTTACCAAAGACTATCTTGTATGGGGACATTCCTATAGAGGTTTTAAAAGCAGTTCTGTAAGCCCACAATGCATCATTAAGTTTTAAAGACCAATCTTCTCTAGATGCATTGACTGTTTTCTCTAAAATACGCTTAATTTCCTTATTAGATATCTTGACTTGACCAGAAGTCTGTGGATGATAAGGGGTGGCAATTTTATGAGTTACCCCATATTTTGATAAAAGTTTTTCAAATTGCCTATTGTAGAAATGTGATCCCCCATCACTAATAATAGCTCTAGGTACCCTAAATCTTGAAAATATGTTCTTTTTCAAAAATCTAACCACAACTCTGGTGTCATTACTTTGTAGAGCAACGGCTTCTACCCATTTTGAAACATAGTCGATAGCTAAGAGAATGTATTTGTTTGAAAAAGAGGAAGGGAAAGGACCCATAAAGTCTATCCCCTACACATCAAAGAGCTCTATTACAAGAATGCTGTTATGTGGTAATTCATGTCTCCTAGAAATGTTACCAGTCTTCTAACATTGAGCACATGACATAATGTAGTTCCTACAATCGTGAAACAACCTGGGCCAATAAAATCCACAAGATAAAATCTTTGCTGCAGTTCTTTCCACCCCAAAATGACCTCCTGCTTCTTTTGAATAACAATGCTGAATAATGCTAAGCTGTTCATTTTCTAGGATACATTGCCTAATTATTTGGTCAGCACAATATTTGAACAGATATGGTTCATCCCAAAAATAAAATTTCACATCATGCAGAAACTTCTTTTTCTGTTGATAGGATAAACCATACGGTGTGATTTTACTAACCAAATAATTTACAATGTCAGCATACCAAGGTAGTCCTTTGATTTCTACTGCATACAATTGTTCATCAAGGAACTTTTCATTAATAGGTGAATCTGTACATCAGATTCCAACCGGGATAAGTGATCAGCTAAAACATTTTCAGTTCCCTTTTTGTCTTTGATTTCCAAATCAAACTCTTGTAACAGTAAAATCTAACGGATCAACCTTGGCTTAGCATCGGCTTTAGCAAACAAATATTTAAGAGCTGGATGATCTATATATACTATGATCTTAGAACCTATCAAATAAGGCCGAAACTTGTCACAAGCAAATATAACAGCTAAAAGCCCTTTCTCAGTGGTGGCATAGTTTCGCTGGGCCTCATTTAAGGTTCTATTAGCATAATATATTACATGAAATATCTTACCTTTTCTCTGCCCAAGCACCGCTCCTATAGCATAATCGTTGGCATCGCATATAAGCTCGAATGGAAGCTCCCAATTAGGTGCTACAATCACAGGTGCAGAAGTGAGCTTTTCCTTCAATAGGTTAAATGCTTGCAAACAATTATCATCAAAATTAAACGCAGCATCTTTTTCAAGTAAATTGCAAAGGGGTTTAGAGTTTTTAGAGAAGTCCCTGATAAATCTTCGATAGAAGCCAGCATGTCCAAGGAAACTTCTAACTCCTTTGACTGAAGTGGGTGTTAGCAACTTCTCAATCACTTCTACTTTTGCTCGATCAACTTCAATCCCTTTTCCTGATACCTTATGACCTAAGACAATTCCCTCTCTTACCATAAAATGACATTTCTCCCAGTTCAAAAGTAGATTAGTCTCCTTACATCTCTTGAGCACACAGTCTAAATTTGTCAGACATAATTCAAAGGATTTACCAAAGACAGAAAAATCATCTATGAATATTTCAATGAAATTTTCTAATATGTTAGAAAATATAGACATCATACACCTCTGGAAAGTAGCAGGTCCATTGTAGAGACCAAAGAGCATTCTCCTAAAGGCATATGTGCCATAAGGACAAGTAAAGGTGGTTTTCTCCTGGTCCTCGAGTGCTATATGAATTTGATTATAACCATAATAACCATCTAAAAAACAATAATACTCATGCCCCGCAAGTTTTTCTAACATTTGATCTATAAATGGGAGAGGGAAATGGTCTTTACGGGTGGCATCATTCACTTTCCTATAGTCAATACAAACTCTCTACCCAGTCATGGTACGAGTAGGAATTAATTCATTAGACTCATTCTTCACTACAGTCATACCACCCTTTTTTGGCACTACTTGCACTAAAATAACCCATTTACTATCTAAGATAAGATAGATAATACCTGAATCCAGTAGTTTGAGAACTTCTTTCTTTACTACCTCCTTGAGAGTTGGGTTAAGTTGTCTCTGTGGTTGAACTATAGGTTTACACTCAGCCTCTAGGAATATCCAATGAGTACAGATTAGAGGGCTGATTCCCTTGATATCTGCAATGGTCCATCCTATCGCTTCCTTATGCTCCTTAAGAACTCCTAAGAGTTGTTGCTCCTGATCATCTGTCAAACAAGAAGAAATGATTATTGGCAAAGTATCATCCATCCCCAAATAAGCATATTTTAAATGACTAGGTAAAGGTTTAAGTTCTAACACTGGAGGGTTTGTCAAAGATGGCACCAATTTTGTTGCACTTGTGCCAAATTCCTCATAGTATCGAGCCTTAATTTCAACTACTTGTTCCACACATTCTTCCATAGGCTCATCTTCATCATCCTAACCATCGAGATCTCTAAGAACCGACTCCATTGTGTTCAAACCTGCTTTCTCCTTAAAAGACTAAAAAATAAGCTCGTCAATACTATCAATAATGTAATAAGACTTACACTCATCAAACCTTTTCATAGCCTCATAGACATTAAAAGTTATTTCTTCATCCATAACTCTTAAAGTGAGCTTACCTTGTTCCACATCAATTAAAGCTTTACCTGTTGTTAGGAATGGTCAGCCAAGAATCATGGGCACTTCTCTATCCTCTTCCATCTCCAAAACAATGAAATCGACTGGAAAATAGAACTTATCCACTTTTACAAGAACATTCTCTACAATACCTCTTGGATATTTGATACTTCTGTTAGCAAGTTGCAAGGTGACATGGGTCTCCTTATAATCTCCAAGTCCCAATTTCTTGAAAATAGAGAAAGGCATCAAATTTATACTTGCACCTGAATCAATAAGAACTTTATCAAAATAAACATTTCCAATTGTGCAAGGAACAGTAAAACTCCCATAATCTCTTTGTTTTCTTAGCATATTTGTTAAGTTCTTTTGAAGAATCATTGAACATTCTCCTATAAGCACAACAGGTTCATTCTCATCAACTCTTCGCTTTTTGGTGAGAAGCTCTTTCATGAATTTAGCATATGAAGGCATTTGCTGGAGTGCGTCCGCAAAAGGAATGTTGATTTGAAGTTTCTTAAACACCTCCATGAATTTAGCAAATTGGGAATCTAATTGTTGTTGCTTCAATCTCCCTGGAAAAGGTACAGGAGGAACATAAGGCTTCACCTCTGATGATTGCTATTTTGGTTCCTCTACCTTTTTCTTCTCCTTATCTTTCTTTGAACTTACTTCTTTTGATTGAACATCTATGTTCACTTTTTCCACTTCCTTACCACTCCTCAACATTATTGCATTGATACCTTTTAGATTCTCCTCAGTGTTGCTAGGTAAAGACCTAGATGGTTTATTACTCAACTGTTACGAAATCTGACCAATTAGATTCTCTAAATTTCGAATTGTAGCCTGTTGATTTTGCAACATGGTGTCAGTCTTTTGCATATAGCTCAACATGAGTTCTTCCATTCTAGACTAACTTTGCTGAGGAGGAGCACTTTGAATGGGACCTTGCTTCTGAAATCTAGGTGATGGTTTGAGTGCGTTATTCTCATTCTTCCATGAGAAATTTGGATGATTACGCCATCCTGGATTATAAGTGTTCGAATAGGGTCCCATATTACCCCTTTGGAAATTGTTGACATAATTCACATGCTCACCAGATGAAGAAGCTAAAGGGTTCCCATGAATGCATTCAAGAGTCGAATGTAGTCCTGAGCAAATCTCACAAAGAGCAACTTGATTTGCATTAAATGAAGATGATGAGGTGAGTTTACCTACTTAGGTAGTGAGAGCTAAAATTTGAGCCATCAAAAGGGCAATAGCATCATTATCATTCATCGATGCCACTCTAGCTTTACCTCTCTCATTCTGCCAATTGTGGGCACTAGAAGCCATTTCTTCTATCAACGCACTCGCTTCATCATAAGTCTTGCCCATGAGTGCACCTTCAGATGCAGCATCAACTAGAGACCTTAATGTCTCATCCAAGCTGAGGTAAAAAATCTCAATCAGTAAATTATCCGGCAATCCATGATGTGGGCATTTTCTGATTGCCTCCTTAAATCTCTCCCAGGCCTCATAAAGTGATTCACCACTAAATTTTGTGAAATTAGTGATGTCACTTCTTAACCTTACTGTCCTAGTCAGTGGGAAAAATCTCATTAGAAATTTAGATAAGAGATCATCCCAGGTAGTAATGGACTCTTGTGGGAGTGAATAAAACCAAGCTCTAGCTTTATCCCTTAATGAGAAAGGAAAAAGCTGCAATCTGATAACGTCATCTGCAATGTTATTCATCTTCACTATATTACAATATTGGAGAAATACAGCAATATGCTCATCAAGGCTCTCATTTGGATATCCTCTAAATTGACTTGTTTGGACCATTTGAATGACTGCCGGTTTCAATTCAAAATTGTTAGCCTGAATGGCAGGTCTCCTAATCGCTAAACCGAAAACAGTTGGCACTGTATATTCGCGAAGTGCTCTTGTAGCACCCTGCATCAAATTGTTGTTGTTGTCGTTAGCCATCTCAGATTCTTCTCTTCTTTTGTTCTCTCTTCTCAAACGCAGGAAAGTACGCTCAATCTCAGGATCTAGAGGCAGAAGTTCAAGACTCCTACTCCTTCGCATGCACACCTACAAAGAGAAAAGAAGACCAAATCCAATAAAATGCAATAAAATGAAAATAAAATGCGCCTAAGTTACCAACAAAGCTAAGAAGTCTAATATCTAATAGTTCCTCGGCAACGGCGCCAAAAACTTGATCACTGTGAACTGTATATATAAAAGAGTAGTGAATTCTTTAGCAAGTATACTAGGTCAGAATCAAGTAATATATAGGTGAGTAGAGTGTCGATCCCTCGAGGACTAAAAAGATTACTAAACCTATAATAACTTTTACTGATATCTAGGCAATTCAAAGAAAGATCCTTTTAACTACTTAATTAAAAAACTGAAATAAAATCTGCTCAAATAAGAACTATGAGAATATTATAAAATAAACCTTTCAATTGAGAAGGTGGGAATTAGGAATTCACCCTAGACACGCTAATCAAATTGACATCATGTTAATTAGAGTAACCTATATATGGTTATTCAAATGGGTTTATAACTATAAATGTTCAATTAATTAGTCAACTTCCATATCTCTAATTAACAAAGGATTTTAAATTACATCCATACACTTCCCAATGCTATGATTGCCTAATGCCCTAATGCAATTACCCCTTATTCCTTAGTGGACGATTAATTAGAACATTGCTTTAAACTCTAGATAAACCCTAATTCAACTAATTAACGCCGCTTCCGCTTTGTTTTATTAATCCAATTAAGAATCCCTAATAAATTCTATCTCAACTCCTGTATTGATAAAATTTCTAACAATTAAAACCTTTAAGAATTTCAATTGAAATTATAGGAATTGCAATTATGAACAATCCACAAATACCTTAATCTAATAACATGACTACAATTATCACTTTAGCAATCTAGGGTTTCATTCTTCTTCCCACCAATTGAATCTAGCCAGCCATAGATTTAACAATGAATGCATAAGTTACAATGGAATATTTGAGAGAATTCATGAATAATATAAACACAAGTCACAAAATTGCATAAATAAATAAAGATCAGAAATCACCAATTTTGTGATAAAGTTGGAGAGAATTCAAACACAAAACTCCAGAAAGCACTTCCCAAGGCCAACTATAAATACTTCTCAATTGATCACAAGGAAAACTTGTTTCAATCTCTTGTTCTTGTTATCAAAATGATTTATTCCCTCAAAGAACAAAAGTCTGAAAACTGAAAATTGCCAAAAGTCCCCCTCCTCGTTTCTTCTCAAAGGAATATATAAAAACAGTCAGGAAAATGAAAAGTCACATTTTTCGCAGGTGTTCCACCACATGAGGCACGTCCGTGTGATAAGTGGTGTTGCCACTACCACATGAGGCATGACCGTGGTCTCACCCCATAGGCTCCTTGGAATTTTTCGCAGGTGTTCCACCACATGAGGCACAACCGTGCTACATGGGGTTGGTCCATCCGTAGATAGCCAAATGACGTGCCACGACCGTGTGATAAGTGGTGTTGCCACCACCACATGAGGCACGCCCATGGTCACACCCCATAGGCTCCTCGGCATTTTGCAAACTCCATTTCTTTTGGTTCTAGCCTCTTCCCACGGCCGTGTGTTATCCCTTGCCTACTGATTTTCTTCATTTCTTCATGTTTTTCAGCTCCTAATGCACTCTTTTCCTGTCTGAGTCCTTTGATTCCTAAAATATCAAAATACAAGCACTTCAGTATCTTTACCTTGGTGATTTGTTTTCAAATTTAACAATAACAACCTCCAAATCACAAGATAAACCATGAGATAATATGATGTTATCAACATTGGCATTATGTTTATAGAAGAGCCATTGTTTATGAATGTCCTCTTAATGGGATGCCCATTTAGCATACTTTCCACATAAATAGGGCAGTTGTGATTGGGATTCTTGGCACACATGTTGGCATTAGTAAAGAGATTTGCATTCTCATGCGCCTTTGCCATTCTTTATACAAGCTGAGCTAAACTGCATTCCTCGTATTGTCTCTCTATGATTTTGGTAAGGGCAATTGCTGTTGCAAGACTTGCATCCTCGTTAAACTACAGTAGATTGAAAAACTTTTCTGAAGTTAGCCATTTTCATCAGGGTAGCTACTTCAAGCGTACATGCATCCTCATTATTCTTAATCATAGTTTCCTACACATTACGCATCATGGCATGCAACATATTTCCTTCTTTAGTATTAGGATTGTGACCGATGGCACTTGTAGTACCCCGTTGATTATTGTGTGTAGGAAGTGGATTATTATGCACATCGTTATTTTCTATGATAAGTTCCCCATTATGGACCCTATCATTGAAAATTTTCTTCAAAGTCCAGTAAGTGACCTACGAACCTATGATACTTGCAAAACTTAAGATCATTTTTCTCATTTTGTGTTGGTAAATGATCTACTCTTGGGAGCTTGATATTCGCATCTCGTAACCATTGATCAAACAAAGCATGAACCTTTCCCATTGGGCATGGGAAAGGGGGGATTAATGTAGAACCTCGGGATATATCATTCTTGATGTGCCTAAACACACTTAAAAGCACATCCAAAAGACTTAAGAAAAACTATCTTAAGTCAAGGAAAAATCGGATCCAAAAATGGCACTTTTCAATTGAACCCTAATGATGAAATGATGAAATTCAAACAACCAATGATATAATCAGAATACCACAATGAAAATGCCATCTAACAACACTCTAATTTCATGTAACCCACTGATAGAGCCATTTCATACTCAATCTTTATAGTATAAATTGTGTTAAATTATTATTGATTTTATAGAAATCATAAGGAAATGGTACTTTAATTCTATCATCGTGATAAATCAGGTTAAATGGAGTCAAGGATGCTAACTCAAGTATTTTAGAGAAGTCATCTACAACTTGGATCAAGACAAGGAATTACACCACCGGAGGAAGCACGGTTTGAGGCACGGCCAAGGTTCAAACCGTGTTACACACTGGACAAGAAGGCGAAAATGAGGACTTTGAACAGAGAGAGACACGGCTTAAGGCACGGCCGTGGTGGAAGCCGTGGGAGAAACCGTGCTTGAAGCCGTGGTGGAAGCTAGGTGTGCCAAGGAGAAGAAAGTGTGGAACATCAACCAGATGAAGGCACGGCTTGAAATCTAGCCGTGGATGTAACCGTGGTACACACTGGACACGGATGAAGACTTGAAGATTATGCACAGATGAAGGCACGGTTTTAAATCTGGCCGTGTGTGTGACCGTGGTTCACACTGGGCGTGGTTGAAGACTTGAAGAATATGTACAGAGGATGGCACGGCTTGACCCACGGCCGTGTGGTGGGGCGTGCCAGGCAGACGAATCTTTACTTCTCGAAATCTACTTGGAAAAGGAAAGATATTTTCGTATCTTGCTAGCAAAAGATCACATGCTACCCCCTAACAATATAAATAGAACCAACCCTAGAGGGTTAGGACAACTTTTGATCTTGGAATCTTGGATCTTGAAGAAGGAAACGCGGAGGCAGAGCAAGCAACCGGGTTCATTATGTTTCTATCTTTTATTTTCGTTTTATTGATGAACATGTGTAGCTAAGCTACTTTTCTAGCCAAAGGGTCATAGATGTTTAATTCTCCACGAATTGTGAGGTCTAATTGACTTGTATTTATTCTATTCTTTTCTTTCGGGTATTCATATATCTTTTGATCGTTTTGTCATTATTATCTTTGTTGATTGGTATGAATAGAGCTCTTCTACTCAATTAGCAAGTTAATATATTGTCAACTAGCACGTCAAATCCGTAATTGTTTGATTGTTCTAGTCTTAGTGATGCAATAAAATGTTTGGTTATAAAAGAGATGATCGAATTCATGTTATGGAGGTGTGTGATCATGTTTAAATAGGTTATCTTATAATCTACTGGCATGAATTGGTAGTCTCTCTAGATCTTAATGCTATTGATAGATTAAATCCTAAGCGCTTGTCTAAGGGTTGTTTAATCAATAAGAGAAATAATTCAAAGCGCTTGTCCGAGGTTATCGAGGAAGTAAGGAGAGATAGGTTGTTAGAGCTTGTTAATAACCATAACCAATTTATCTAGAACAAGAATAGAGAACATTTGCATCGATGATCAATTCCTAGAATTAAACCATCTTGATTCCTTTGGCTAGGCTTTTACCAATATCTGATTTTCTTACCTTGTTTTACTTTATTTGATTCACAAACAAAACCCCCCATTTTCCTTTTTCTTATTGTTCTCTTTGAATAGAAATATCTTTACCAATCCCTGTGGATTCGACCCTACTCACCACTATATGCAAATCATATAATTGTCTAGGAGTAGGTTTTATTTTTGTTGGATTCGACACCCATCATCCACGCAAATGAATCCTCAATTTGACAAAAGAAAACCGTAACAAAACAATCCCTTTTCCAATAGTGAAGAACACGTTATCAAGGAAATCTTCAAAGATGAATCGGATCAATTTGATAATTTCTTCAAATAAGCATAAGAATTTGTGAATAACAACAAGTAATTCTGACCAAGAACTATCTTAATTCAACCCTAGATATGACACACTAGAGAAGAAAAGAAATCACAACAAAATGAAATTGATATAACTCACAATTTCAAGATGTTGCACTCGCCACAATTTCAACTCTTGGTATTGAAATTGATAAGAGTTTGGAACCAAGGTATGAACCCTAATTCTCACGTGAAAGGAGGTGTTTAATCTGCAAAATGATAAGCCCCTCAAACCCTCTTTTAAGCAAATATTTATACTTGCTGCTACTTCTAGGGTTAAAAAGTGCTAAAAATTACAAATTTGCCACTTTTAAGGTGGCTAAACCTAAATGAAAGTTACAAAGAAATAAAAGTGTCCCAAAAGAAAAATAAAAATAAAATAGTTCATAAAAGAAGAAATATATAAAATAAATGGTCTTCATGATGCCGATCTTCTATAAGATCCATCGGCTCAGGTCATCGTCGGTTCAGGTCGGTCCATGGATAACCCACAAGCTGAGTTTGAGGGAGTTTGTCCATTGCCCTATAGAATATGATAAGTGTGCATGTTGGAAAACACAATACAAGAATAATAGAAAAGAGGTTAATATATAAATAATTCCGAGGTCGATCTGCTCAAAATGAGCCCTCAACGCCAAGATTTTAAATCCTTCAGTTCTTGCCCTAATGATAGGTCTTGTCAGATTTTTATTCCCATCATCTCCTCGGGCCTCAAAAAGATTTGTCCTCAAATCTAGTAGATCAAATGCAGTAGAGACTTTGTTTCCTCCTAGCAAGTCACTTGAAGAAATATCTCTGCAGAATCCCAATATCTGAAATACTACAGGTGGTGATTGTCTTCTCTCCTCCATTTCTAGGATGTATCTCTTCTGTAACACAAATAATGACCCATTATCCACTAAAGTTACCCCTGTATCAACCTGTTCCACTGAAACTGTTTCCTCTTTTTCTAACTCATCTGTATGCTGCTGATCCTCATGGTCTTCTAATGGTTGGCCCAACTGCTTATTACCCTCTAAAACCTCTGAGGGTGAACATAACTGTCTCTGAACAGTCTGGCCCTCTGGTGGTCTGCTTGTCTGACTATGATCATTAGGATCCTCTGAAGGTTGGCACATTGGTGTCTGACAAATTTTATGCTCTAAGGGTTGGCTCGTGTCACTAGAGCCCTCAAGAACCTTTGAAGGTTGGCATACTTGCGTTTGCACAATTTGGTCATCCCAGTCTAGGTAATCATCTGCGGAACCCCTACCATCAAATGAAGGCATCTATAGCTTCACACACTCTGGTCCTCGAGGTGGTCTAAATTCCCTGTCCGGGTATGGATTAAGCCCAAAATTATCATCTCTATCTTCCCTAAGAGCATGATAATCTCCCTTTACTCTAGGTGATGCCTGAAAGTTTACCGTAGGTGGTGGTGGCAATGTCATCCTATCAATCCTTGTTGCTAATGTAGCAACAATTTTGGTAAGGTCCCGAAGTTGTTCATCTAGAGTTCTTCCATTTGTATTTCGACGACTTGGTCTGCTACCCACTTGGCTATTGGCCTCATTGCCAATGTACCCATTCACACTATCATATGACATGTTTGTGGATGCGATTTATCTAAAGTACAAATGTAATCTCAAATAATTTGTACCACACTCCCTTCACTTCACCACGTCACAGTAACAAGTTTGGATAACAACACACACACTTATACACCCACGGTGTAACAAGTCACCAATGCAATAAATACTTTTTATCACTTCAAGTATGTTAGAATAAGTGAAGCACAAATAAATACTTCTAAGTAGTTAAGAAATTAAATTCAACTCACAAGTGTTGAAGTAATAAGTTCAATTACTTTCACACTTTAATGTTTGTTTTTGAATTCAAATTCTACTACGTCAATTTTCCTTTCTTGCCACGGTTTCACACCTACAATTGATCTTGATGTGCAGCACCTTTAATCCACATAAATCCACAAATTTACACCACCACACACACCTTCAATCACGGTGCACTCACTCCACCAATAACTCCACGGCAACAACAATAAATTGCACTCCACCACCGCGACAAAAATAAGAAATGGAAACAACAACAAATATACTCTAATTCCACAGCAATAATAACAAATATACTTCACTCCCCACAAGTTCTAACCGCAACTCACAACAAAATAGGCAGCAACTTCAATTTGAAATTCAAACAAATTCACTTATTGCATGCCTTCTTCAATTGGTAAGTAATGAATTCAAATTCAAATAGCAATCATTAACTCCCACAACTTAATTGCATGTGTTTGAATTCAAATAATTCCTTACTAATCAAAACCAATGTAATATGCAAATTGTAATCCACCAATTCAGAATTTACACAATGGAAATCAAACAACAAACTTCACAACCTCCTCACACCATAAGCTATTCATGGCAAGGATTTTGGTAAGTTTTGCAAGTTCAAAAAATTGCTAAAGTAAACAACACTTTGTACTTCTGCTCTTCCACGTGAATTAGTGACCACAAAATGATATAATAACCTTCCTAAAACAACTCCAACAATTAGCAAATCAAATCCCAATCCAAGGTAATTTCGCAATCTTCAAACAACAACAACAACACAATTACGGTTTTCACTTGATCAACCTTAATTGATGATCACTTCCACGAAATTGAATACAACCAATTCCCTTCTCTCAACAAGAGCTCTGATACCAAAAAGATGATGTGCCTAAACACACTTAAAAGCACATCCAAAAGACTTAAGAAAAACTATCTCAAGTTAAGGAAAAATCGGATCCAAAAATGGCACTTTTCAATTGAACCCTAATGATGAAATGATGAAATTCAAACAACCAATGATATAATTAGAATACCACAATGAAAATTCCTTCTAACAACACTCTAATTTCATGTAATCCACGCAAATGAATCCTCAATTTGACAAAAGAAAACCGTAACAAAACAATCCCTTTTCCAATAGTGAAGAAAACGTTATCAAGGAAATCCTCAAAGATGAATCAGATCAATTTGATAATTTCTTCAAATAAGCATAAGAATTCGTGAATAACAACAAGTAATTCTGACCAAGAACTATCTCAATTCAACCCTAGATATGACACACTAGAGAAGAAAAGAAATCATAACAAAATGAAATTGATATAACTCACAATTTCAAGATGTTGCACTCGCCACAATTTCAACTCTTAGTATTGAAATAGATAAGAGTTTGGAACCAAGGTATGAACCCTAATTCTCATGTGAAAGGAGGTGTTTAATATGCAAAATGATAAGCCCCTCAAACCCTCTCTTAAGCAAGTATTTATACTTGCTGCTACTTCTAGGGTTAAAAAGTGCTAAAAATTACAAATTTGCCACTTTTAAGGTAGCTAACCCTAAATGAAAGTTACAAAGAAATAAAAGTATCCCAAAAGCAAAATACAACTAAAATAGTTCATAAAAGAAGAAATATATAAAATAAATGGTCTTCATGATGCCGGTCTTCTATAGGATCCATCGGCTCAGCTCATCGTCGATTCAAGTCGGTCCATAGATAACCCACAAGCTGAGTTTGAGGGAGTTTGTCCATTGCCCTATAGAATATGATAAGTGTGCCCGTTGGAAAACACAATACAAGAATAATAGAAAAGAGGTTAATATATAAATAATTCTGGGGTCGATCTGCTCAAAATGGGCCCTCAACGCCAAGATTTGAAATCCTTCAGTTCTTGCCCTAATGATAGGTCTTGTCAGATTTTTATTCCTATCAATTCCTTAGCTTCTTATTGTCCCTAGGAGTCTCAACCTAGGTCGAGCTAGTAGATGTTACTCGTTTCCCAAACCTCCCATTTTCTCCTCGTTGTTATGCAATAGAATTATGAGTTCTCCTTGCATTCTCGACTAATGCAAAAAAGGAGCATTGATTAAGATTTTCTAAGTGGACTACGTACTCAATGAATACCCCTTGGTTGTAAATCTTCACTAGCTTCCTCTCATCACATACGTCTTGGATGTCCAGTGTTCGGTCCCTGAAATGTTCTATATAATCCATCAAGTCTTCCTTGGGGTATTGTTGTGTTCTTCCCATATCCATGATCGTGACCCATTCTTAAGTAGAGAAGAATTTCTCATGGAATAGCTTACACATAGACCCCCTATGAATCAACTGACCCTGCAGGGAGATTGACATACTAAGTGTATGCTTTTTTGGTCAGTGATTTGGAAAATTCTTTGAGCTTCAGGTCATCATTTAACATGTATACCTCCAAGGTCTTGATAAACTTGAGTATATGTTCTTTAGTGCTCCTTTTCTTGCCATTGAATAAGATGAGCTTAGGACTAACATATTCCTTAAGATACGACTTTTCAATAATGTGTTGATGGTAAAGGAATCTTAACTTTGGTACCCCCACAGTTGAATTTACTTGTATTTCTTTTAAGTACATGTCCCAGTCTTCCTTCGTTACAAAGGAAGTCCTTGGGGCAGATACCATGGAAGTAGGTGTGGGAGTAAGGTGACGATTAAATCTACCGAGAGCATTGGGAGGTGGAACATCTGGTTGAGTGGTTTGCTCTTAAGGAATGTTCTCCTCATCTATAAGAAGGTTAAGGGAATGAACTGCATGTGATAAAGTTGCATGGGTAGCACCTTGTTGCGTAGCAATGATGGTATTTGGTAGAGCCACACCTTGTTGTATAGCAGTCATGGTAGCCAACCCTATGACAAGTAGAGCAAGCATGGTCATAAGTTGATTTAGAGCCCTTGTGTTCTCTTGCATAGCCTGCATCATTTGTGCAGGATCTATGGAAGCCTTAGGTTATGAATTGCCTTAACCAGTATTCTACGGTATTTGAGGCAGGTTTTGCTCCATTAATTTAATGTTAGGATCTTATTCTTGATAGATATTGTCAGATGGTCCTCTATTCCTAGGGGGTGCCATTACTCTTCTATCACTTAACTTAATCCCCAGCGGAGTTGCCAAAATGTAGATGGGGGGTCCTGGTAAGAGTAGTCACATGCGTATCATATGAGTACCGCACTACATGTGACTTTAGAGAAAAGAGATTCAAAGATGGCACATGATGGGAGACTGGGGAGAGAGAGGTAGGGGGGAGGAACAAGCAATCTCAAGCGTCTCGAATGCACAAGTGACAGACAAGGGTGCTAAGGGGACTTCAAGCGTCAACCTTGTAGTTCTTGAGCAATGGAGATCGTTCTCTTATTTGATTTTTGAGAGTAGAGAACTCTTGGTGGAACACTATTTCTTTGATCTCTAGAATTCGGGAAAAAGGACCCCTAATGAGGAGAAATGGTTGAGTATTTATAAACTCTTAGGCCTGATGATATCTGTTAAATCACTTTAGTGATCAACGGGCAAGATGGAATCTGCTCAATTTAGGATTATCCTAATGAGCTTGACTTAGGGCTAAGACTAGTAGCCTTCTTTATAAGTGCATAAGCCTACCTGAAAAATGATGGATGCGGATGGATTGGTCTAAGGATCCTTGTTTTGAGCCCACCAAACCAATTCTCCCTGAGTCATCCCAATAATTGGATTAGACTCATTAAGCCCTATCATCTAGTTCAATGAGTCCAGTTAAATAATTAATGGGCTTAGCCTAATATATTTACATGATATTTTTAGCCCTCTATATTGTATTTGGAATAATAATGCTTGCTTGTTTATTCCAGTTGTATGAACTCTTATTAGTCAAGATTATTATTTATAATTTTCCTTCATTGAAGATATTTATGAATCTAATAATATATCTCAAATATTAATATATAAATGAATAAGAAAATAAAGATTTTATTTCTTAAAGAATTGCATTTCTAGTATTAGTCCATTTAAATAAAACCCTGGTATAGTGTGTTTATTTAAGGTGGACTTATGTTATTAAACAATGGAAAGTAGGTATAAGCAATGAAGTATAGTAAAATAAGTAGTATTATTTTATTATAGTAGTAAATATTAAGTAGTGGGGATGATTTTGTAAATAAAATATGATATGTGGGGTTGAGTTAAGGTTAACAAATAAAAGGAATAGAGGGAGAGAGAAGGTTATGTAGAATGGAAAAAAAAAGTCATTTTCTTTGAAGCTTACTTTGGTATTCCTCTACCCTTATTGCTTTCTTTTCTAATTTTCCTCTTTAAACACAATTAAACTCCAAATACTATTGTAGATAAGGGGGTTTCGATAGGAGCAGTCACGTGCGTATCACATGGGTACCACACTGCACGTGAATTTAGAGAAAAGCGATTCAGAGATGGCACTTAATGGGATGACTAGGGAGAGAGTAGCAAGGAGGAGGAACAGGTAATCTTAAGCACCTCAAATGCATAAGTGATAGATAAGGGAGCTAAGGGGACCTTAAGCATCAACCTTACAGATCTTAGGCAATGGAGATTGTTTTTCACCTGATCTCTTATTTGATCTTTAGGAGTAAAGAACTCTTGGTGGAACACCGTTTCTCTAATCTCAAGAATTTAGGAAAAAGGTCCCTTAATGAGGAGGAATGACCGAGTATTTATAGACTCTTAAGCCTGATGACATTCATTAGATCACTTTAATGATCAACATGCAAGATGGAGTCTACTTAATTTAAGGTTATCCTAATGAGCATGTCATAAGCCCAAGATTAGTAGCCTTCCTCATAAGTACATGAGCTTGCTTAAGAAAGGTTAGATGCGGATGGACCAGTCCAATTCTCCCTAAGTCATCCCAACAATTGGATTAGATTGATTAGGCCCTATCACTTAGCCTGATGAGTCAAGTCAAATAATCAATGGGCTTAGCCCAATATATTTACATAATATTTTTAGCCCTCTACATTTTCCCCCTGACCAAAAACCTTCAAATGAGGTCGAAGGGGTTTGGGCATTAGATAAACCTTTTTAATGGTTATGAAATTGTTTGGAGCATATGCGCTTGTTGAATAGCTACACCGCTGCCGCATACACGTCTTGCATAATTCATATTACAAGAGCTTAGAGCTAATGCTGCATATAATTTAGTTTTTTGTTTTTTTTTTTAAGCACAAGCTTGCAGTACCATTTAATTGCACATTTCTCCTTTAAGTTCATTGGAATGACTTTGCTCATAAAACAACATATGCATAGATTTTCTTTAATAGACAATCTATATATATATATATTTGGAGTATCTAGCTTGTCAAATTACCTTCCATTTTTTTTTATAGAGTATCTGGCTCGTTAAGTGGTCTTTAATGTCTCCATTCTCCGTTAATGACTTCAATTGACTTGTTAATTCTACTTTATAGAGATGCACTAGTAAATTTACATATTATGCACACATTAATTTTGATAGGAGCAGAAGTTCTGAATAATAATAGTAACTTCATGTTTGGCATCACCTTAGTGTGTCATATATCTGTGATATATTACTAAACTAAATAATATTAAAGTACTTCAAATCCTTCATGGAAGATCACACTTATCTTCCCTCTTTATTTTCTTTTCTTTTGGCAGGTAATAATATCTCTAGCAATCTTCTTTGTGAAATTCACTTCCTTATATACTTTGTATTGCGTGTAGTAATTATTTTGTTGCCTCCCACGCTATTGATTGACATTCCTTATATAAGTTTACCATTAAATTGAATGGAAAGTACATAGTTTATCTTCAAACACAGTCTTTCTTTTCCTTATTTGTCTTGAGACGATTGTTCCTCTTATCTTCACCCTTGCTTTATAAATTAGTTTGTTCATGCTTGAAGTGCTCACGCTAGTGGTGAAGTGTTGAAGGTTGTGTAGTACGTATCCTCCTCTTTTTTTTTTTATTTTGAATTCTTATACCATTCTTATATTTTCTCATAGTTGCCGGTAACTAAGGAGTCATTACATCAATTTCCGTTGCAGGTTTGATTCTAGGGTAAAGGATCATTGCTTCGCCGGTCGTCATTGTGCTTCAACTTCTTGCATCACTGGACATCATAGGTGAGGTTCTTCCATGTTTATCATTTTTCACATTTTTTTCTTTTTTCTTATATGAATTTGTTTTCTTCCCTACAAAGTCAATGCATCAATTACATTCTCATCATATCTTTGGCTACCTAGATCATAGTGAGGCAACCAAAATGATTTTAAAGATAAGAAAGATAATTATTTTTACGTTGAGCCATCATAGTCCAGCCATCATAGTCCTTAAGCCAAAACTGCAAACTCTTTATGCTAATGTTGCATCACCATCTTATCTTAGCACAGTAAGTGGTCTCTACGCCACGCCCTATATCCAAGAACGTTAGTTCTTACTCTTGCATCCCATCACTTTCTGATTAAACCATCTTTCAAATTCTAGGCATATCCACGGATACCTTCTAATTACATTTTCTTAAACCCGCATTGGAGCGGCAACAATTTAGCCCACAGTAGCAATGTTAAAATTACCGAAGAGTGTAGATGCAGGGCGACCTACGTAATGCATTTTGACAGTACACAACGTTTATAGTCTTCGCTTGATGCTTTCACTGTGGAAGATGCGTATTTCTTGTCTTTGTTCATTTTGAGTGGAGATTCTTCAAGAAGCAATAAGATTTTGTTTCAGTTAAACCACACTAAATGCTAGAACTTTTTCTATACCATTTCCTATCATCGCTTTCCTAATTTTTGCAGCAGACGCCCTTACATCCCTCAGACATATTGTTGGGGTATAGATCCAACACATACGGGTCTATACCAAGGGTATCTTAAGTATATGAAGTATATTTGGATGAAAGAATGTTAAGCTTGAAGAAAATTGATGAAACTAAGTGAAATAGGGCAAGGTCGGCTTAGGGCCGCCGACTTTATTTTGTCATTGTTGCTCGGTCACATTGAAGGCTGGCCCAACACCGCTGGCGTTGGATACTTCAGCCGCTGGCCTTGAGCCGGCGTAAGTCCTAAACTTGTTTTTTTTTTTCTTTTTTTTTTTCGTGGCCAATATATATATATATATATATATAAGAGTGTTCTTGTGTGGGTGGTACGAAACACAAGAGTGAGAAACACAGAGAGGTTATTCCTAAACCTAGAGAGAGTTTTAGAGAGGGAAACCCATTGTATTTGATCCACCGGTTTGTAGTGAGATTGAGTAATCCACTAGTGAGACTAGTGAAGAAGTATGTAACCCATTACTTTGATAGTGGAAGAATTTGTGTGCGGTGGTCCTATGGTTTTTCCCCAAATTGGGGTTTTTTACGTAAATCCTTAGTGTTGATTATTTTTATTTCCACAAGTTATTATTGATTGTTGTTTGTTTCAATTGTTAATCGCATAGGCAAGAGGAAAAGTTCGGATCATTTTCCTAATAAGTGGTATCAGAGCACCAGGTTTCAAAAAGAAAATTAGGGTTTTCGCTACAAATTGAAGTTAGGATTTTGTGTTTTCAATCACAGACATAGCTGAATCTTTAGGTACGATGATTAAACTTAATTCCTCTAATTACTCTATCTGGAAATCGATGATGGAAGATCTATTATATTGCAAAGGTTTGTATTTGCCTTTGGGTGGTGATGCTGTAAAGCCACAGGATAAATCTGATGCAGAGTGGTTGATATTACACAAGAAAACTGTAGGGTATATTAGACAGTGGGTTGATCAGAGTGTGTATCATCATGTTGCTCAGGAGACTAGGGTTGATGTTCTATGGAAGAAACTAGAGTCAATGTATGAGAGGCAAACTACTTTGAATAAAACTTCTTTGATAAGAAGGGTAGTTAACTTGAAGTAGAGGGAAGGCTCGAATATGTTAGAGCATTTGAATGATTTTCAGGGACTCGTGAATCAACTGACTGCTATGAAGCTTGTGCTTGAGGATGAGATCCAAGCACTCTTATTGTTGAGCTCATTACTTGAGAGTTGGGAAACTCTTGTAGTATCGATTAGTAATTCGGCTCTAGATGGAACGTTGACGTTGTCTATGGTTAAGGATAGTTTAATCAATGAAGAGGCCATAAGGAAAGATTTGGGTACTAGTTCTGATTCTAAGGCACTTGTTACAGACAAGTCTGATAGGAGGGGTAGAAGCAAGAACAGAGGAAAGAATGATAAATCTGATAGAGCAGATAAGTCAAAGGGGAGATCCAAGTCAAGGGGCAGAAAGAACATTAAATGTTTTTATTGTGACAAGCCAGGACATTACAAGAAGGAATGCGGATTGTGGAAGAAAAAGCAAGGAAAGGGTGATGATTCAGATGAAGACACCACTGTAGCAGCAGATGATGAGATAGTGGTTACATGGGATGACGGTTGTATTAGTCTTGCAAGTCATGACAGTGACTGGGTAGTTGATTCTGGTGCCTCCTTTCATGTGACAGCACATGGTGAGTTTTTTTTATCCTACACTACTAGTGATTATGGCAATGTTAGGATGGGAAATAATGAAACCTCAAAGATTACAAGCATTGGGAGCATCATCTTGGAAACTAATACAGGTTGTAAACTCGTTCTCAAGGATGTGAGACATGTACCAAATATCCGCCTGAACCTGATCTCAATAGGAAAATTAGATGATGAAGGCTTTCATAGTTACTTTGGTGATGGTAGTTGGAAGCTCACCAAAGGGTCTCTGATTGTAGCAAAATGAAGAAAGGATAACACACTTTACTTAATGCCAGCAAAGCTAAGTAAAGGGGAATTGAACTTGACTGATGATGCTACTGTAGAGATGTAGCACAGACAACTTGGGCACATGAGTGAGAAGGGGCTTCAGATGCTTATGAAGAATAAGCTTCTACCAGATTTGAAAGGTACTTCTTTAAAACCATGTACTGACTGTTATGCTGGTAAACAACATAGAGTTACTTTTTAGAGAAATTCATCTAGTATAAAAGCTCATATATTAGATCCGGTTCATACAGATGTGTGTTATAAGAAAGATTTGACAATAGGTGGTGCAATGTATTTTGTTACATTTATTGATGATCACTCTAGGAAGCTTTTGACATATGCCTTGAAGTCCAAAGATCGGGTTTCAAATGTACTCAAACAGTTTCACTCTAGAGTGGAGCGTGAGACCAACAGGAAGTTGATTTGTGTCAGGGCTGACAATGGTGGGGAGTACAGAGGCCCGTTTGAACAGTACTGTGTTGATCATAGGATAAAACTGGAGAAGACAGTTCCAAAGACACCACGGTAGAATGGTGTTGTAGAAAGAATTAATCACACAATCACTGAGAGAGTGAAGTGCATGTTATCTCAGGCCAAGTTGCCTAAGTCATTTTGGGGTGAAGTTATGAGAACAGTTGTTGATTTAATAAATCTTTCTCCCTCATATGCTCTGGATGGTGATATCCTAGAGAAGGTCTGGATAGGTAAAGACATTTCTTATAATCACTTATGAGTTTTTGGTTGCAGGGCTTTTGTGTACATTCCAAAGGATGAGAGAGCAAAGCTTGATGCCAACTCCAAGCAATGTATTTTCCTTGGATATGCACATGATGAGTATGGGTACAGATTGTGGGATCCTGTTGATAAGAAGATTATTAGGAGCAGAGATGTGGTTTTCATAGAAGATTAGACAATTGAAGATATGGAAAAGACTAAGAAGCCAGCATTCTCAAGTCAGATTCCCACAAATGTAGATCCTACACCTTTATCTAATCTTACTGATGGAAGAATTGTGGAGGACACAGGTAATGAGTTACAAGAGCTACAGCAGCAGGCTGAGGTGAGGAGATCTTCTAGAGATAGAAGACCATAAGTGAGGTATAGTCCAGATGAGTATGTAATGATTACTGATGGGGGAAAACCTGAATGTTATGAGGAAGCAATGACTCATGACAAGGAGAAAGAATGGGTGAAAGCCATGCAAAAGGAAATTAAATCCTTGCATGAGAACAAGACCTATGAGCTAGTTGAACTGCCTAAGGACAAGAGACCTCTAAGAAATAAATGGGTGTACAGATTGAAGATTGATGAAAGGAGATCACAGCTAAGGTATAAGGCAAGGTTGGTTGTGAAGGGGTTTAGTCAGAAGAAGGGGGTCGATTTTGAAGAGTTTTCTCACCGGTGGTGAAGATGTCATCTATCAGGGTTGTGCTTAGTATTGCTGCTAGAATGAATCTAGAGGTTGAGCAGATGGATGTGAAGACAGCATTCCTTCATGGTGATCTGGAGGAAGAGATTTATATGGAGCAGCCTGAAGGGTTCAAGATCAAGGGGAAGGAGAATCTTGTTTGTAGATTGAAGAAAAGTTTATACGGACTGAAACAAGCTCTAAGGCAGTAGTATAAGAAGTTTGAGTCCTTCATGATTGATCAAGGTTATATCAGGACTGCTACAGACCATTGTGTCTTTATTAAGAAGTTAACCAGTGGTGAGTTTATTATATTGCTACTTTATGTAGATGATATGCTGATTATTGGTAGAGATGCCAAATAGATCAAAGAACTGAAGATTGCATTGAGTAAGTTTTTCTCCATGAAAGACTTAGGACCCGCTAGCCAAATTCTGGGTATGGGGATTATTAGAGATAGGAAGAGCCAGAAGTTGTGGTTATCACAGGAGAGGTATATTGAAAAGGTGTTAGAGAGATTCAGCATGAGCAAAGCAAAAGCTGTTTGCTCTCCACTTACAGGTCACTTCAAACTAAGTTCATCTCAATGTCCAAAGAGTAAGGCAGACAAGGAAGATATGAAGAAAGTCCCATATGCTTCAGCAGTGGAAAGTCTTATGTATGCCATGGTGTGTACCAGGCCTGACATTGCTCATGCTGTAGGTGTGGTGAGTCATTATCTCTCAAATCTAGGCAAAGAGCACTGGACAACAGTTAAGTGGATACTCAGATATCTCAGGAGCACTTCCAGGTTATGTTTACAGTTTGGCGGTGACTATAAATCTGCACTAGAGGGGTTTTCAAATGCCGACATGGTTGGTGATTTGGATTCTAGGAAATCCACTTCAGGTTACCTGATTACTTATGCAGGGGGAGCAGTGTCCTGGCAATCGAAGTTACAGAAGTGTGTTGCACTTTCCACTACTGAAGCTGAGTATATTACAGTAACAGAAGCCTGTAAGGAAGTCCTGTGGATGAAAAAGTTTTTAGAAGAGCTAGGTCAAGAGCAGGAAGAGTTGAAGTTGTACTGTGATAGTCAAAGCGCTATACATCTTAGTAAGAATCTGATGTTCCACTCAGGTCAAAACACATTGATGTTAGGTATCATTGGATCAGGGATGTGCTAGAGTCAAAACAGTTGAAGCTTGAGAAGATTCACACTGATGACAATGCGTCAAATATGATGACGAAGGCTCTACCCAATGAGAAGATTGTTTGCTGCAGGAAGATTGCAGGAGTGATGGAACCCCTCATATGAGTTGGAGGGGGAGTTTGTTGGGGTATAGATCCAACACATATGGGTCTATACCAAGGGTATCCTAAGTATATGAAGTATATTTGGATGAAAGAATGTTAAGCTTGAAGAAAATTGACGAAACCAAGCGAAACAGGGCAAGGCCGGCTTAGGGCCGCCGGCCTAAACAAAGGATCACCGCCGGCTTTATTTTGTCATTGTTGCTCGGTCACATTGAAGGCCAGCCTAACACCACCGGCATTGGATACTTAGGCCGCCGGCCTTGAGCCGACGTAAGTCCTAAACTTGTTTTTTTTCTTTTTTTTTTCGTGGCCAATATATATATATATAGAAGTGTTCCTGTGTGGGTGGTACGAAACACAAGAGTGAGAAACACAGAGAGGTTATTCCTAAACCTAAAGAGAGTTCTAAAGAGGGAAACCCATTGTATTTGATCCACCGGTTTGTTGTGAGATTGAGTAATCCACTAGTGAGACTAGTGAAGAAGTGTGTAACCCATTACTTTGATAGTGGAAGAATTTGTGTGCGGCGGTCCCATGGTTTTTCCCCAAATTGGGGTTTTCCACGCAAATCCTTGGTGTTGATTATTTTTATTTTCGCAAGTTATTATTGATTGTTGTTTGTTTCAATTGTTAATCGCACAGGCAAAAGGAAAAGGTCGAGTCTTTTTCCTAACACATATATACTTGATAACAACACATACTGCCCAGAATGCCATGGTTGCAACTCGCACAACTTTTGCCCAACTAGATTTCCTAGATCAATATCTTTGTGAATTTTACAAGCACCTAATAAAGCCCTAAGCACGGACACATCAGCCTCAAACGACATATTCTCTACAAACTCCAGTGCTTCCCTTAAGAGTCCTACTCTGCCCATCAAATCAACCATACATCCATAGTGTTCCATTGTAGGCTCAATACCAAAATCAGATTTCATCTCTTTCTATAGCCTAAAGTCCATCTCCAAGAGCTTAGTACGGGCACCGCATGGATCTTGCCAGGTTTAACAATGACTGTTGGCCCACTGATGATATCTTTGATAAAGCAAGCTTCTCTCTTATGTGATCCGGCTGTTGGTTGAGTCATTTTCCTAAAAAGTTTCTCTCTCAACATGAAAGTGCTTCCAAAATTATGAACTTTTTTCTTTAAGGTTGAACTTATCTTTCTTATGCTTTTTGACATCCTCCAAGACATTTCCCATGGATTCGTGTTTCCTTCTAATATAAGCACCAATCACAATATACCGGTCCTCAAGAAAGTTCCTGATACTGGCGCCGATAAGGATCTTACAAGGTTTCTGGGAGACAACTCTTGACATATTCGTGCTTCATCATCGTTATGCCCATGCCTGAAAGATCTAGTTGGGATTTCCTGTTCCTCAATAATTTCCCGATTGCTTGAGGAATTTGGCACATTTGTGATACTCCTGTGTCTTGCACTGGTTCTTTCCTTATGCAATGCAGTTGATCTATTGATGTCATTGACTGCTAGGGGCATCATGCTGGTCCAAGATATCACATCACGCTCAGGCATCTAAGGAAGTTCGATTGTAGGGGTCTGCCAAAACACCTCGCTTATACGCTTGAGCATGAAGGGCTCTACCCAAATGAAGGGAACAAGAACAGGAAGCTTTGACAAGTGTAAGGAAAGTGAGGAAACTGGGTGGGACCTCGGCATGGGAAAGCATGTGTTTGAAGAGGATAAAGGTGTTTTGAGGATAGCCAAACTTGAGATAAGCTCTCATAAGGTTGTTGAGTAAATGGGTGCTTATGTGTCTAGCGTTTGATGATTCGTTAAAGAAGAAATGTCCATGGATAACGATGAGGGAGTGAATTTGTTTGAGCTGGTTTGTGTTTCTGACAATACCTTTGCTTTGAAGGAGACGAAGCATAGACTCAGCTTTGTAACTCCGCATGAGAAAGAAATCTATGGCTTCCCAATTCACGCTCAAACAATTATCGGAACTCAAAGACGACATTGGTCATCCTTAACATGGGAAACCGATCAACATAAAACCGGAGACACTACCACCATTGCCAAATGTGGATTCTGGTTGCGTTCTTTGTTTTTTTTTTTTTTTTTTCAGTGTGCAAGTAATAATATTTCTAGCAGTCTTTTTCGGCGATGATCACGTTGATCGGATTCACAAAGTTTCTGGCAAAGATGGCGACGAAGGAGATTAAGCGGAGGCAAGGTCAGTTGCTTCCGGCTCCGGCAGCTCCTGCAACTTATAATGGCATGCCGATGTCTCCAACAATGGCACTGGTGGGAGAAACAACCGAGCTCTTTGGTGAACTTCAAATTCTGCAAAGCCAAGTCCTGGACCCAGTGTGCGCCATAGCAACGACATCGGAGCCGATTCCTCAAATTGACTTTCCACGCTATCATTGCTAGCAAGTAAACTTGTTTGTAGAGCACCGTGTCTATCCGATGATTAGTGAAATGACCGAGTTGTAAAATCACGGAAAAGCTGCTGCTGATTCTTCTCCCGGCAACTTCACGTTTTAAATTGATCCAAGTGGATATCTTCTCATGTGATTGCCGCGATTGAGCAGCAAAAAAGAAAACTCGAAAGAAAATTTCCTCAAGGTTTGTACACCTAGAATCACAGAGTGCTACGCAGTTGAACACCTTGTTGATGGAACATAAAATTGAGATTACTACTAATTATTTAACACATATTCTATTCATCTGAACATGGAAGCAGCCGATGATAAACTGATTGTGCTTCGTTCTAATACTTCAAATTCTAATTTATGAGTTGATCAGGTTCCTTTTCCTTGTGCATTTCACCATTTTGTGAGATTGTTGGATATGCCACCGAGTAGCTATTAAGCTGTTGTTTTTGCAGTAGTTCACAGGATTCCAATAGTGATGGAAGCAAACTTGAAGAAATTGATGTGTGGCGTATGTGATTAGCTTATGCAAATGTATGGCCAGGCATGGTGCTCACAATCTATCCGTATCTAGATCTCTTTTTCTTGGCATCTATTGGCAATTTTTTTTTCTTTAATGTTTGTAGTTTTCTTGGTAATAACCCACAAAAGGTAAAAGGCTAGCTATTGGAAGGACACGTTTTATGATAACATCCTTGACTTCGCATTTGACTAGAATTGCCGTTGGTAATTGCCGTGACAGCATACTTTTTTAATCATTCCAAGTGGATGTTAAGAAACTAAAGCAAGCGTTCTCTGATCCATCCCAAAGCTCGTATAGACGATAGTAATGAAAGTCCGGAAAGGAACTTGATAGAAAGTCTGGAAAGGAACTTGACAGAAATTTTGGAAAGGAACTTGATAGTAAGTTGTGCCGTGAAGTGAGGAAATCCTAAGCCGATCGTTCCTAGAGCTATTGCAACTTCTCTAAAGGCGATTTGCTTAAAATCTCTATAATAGTCATCCTTCTTGCTTTAATTCTCATGTTTCCTTCCATGTTGACCCTTTGCAGGTGAGACAGCAGCTTGACAAGACATATGTCATTACAACCTTGGTCACAAGTTTTCTTGGAGAGAAAATAATTTGCTCTAGTTGTAATTAACAACTTTGCCAAATTTGACAAGTGATAGGGACTTTGTCCCCATTCTCCCTTTGAACACGAGTGTGATAGGAACTTTATTCCTGTTCTTGGTAAAAAGTAGGAACTTTGTTCCTTTTCTTGATAGAAAGTTCTCAACAAGAGCATTTTTATCTACCCTAAGGTTAGATAATATTGCTCTCTTGAAGAGACTAGGATCCTTCAGACCATTACTACTTCCACTCGTTTGCGGTTCCCGCACAAGAGTGAGATGGAGGTTTAGTTATGACTCAGGATCTTTTATGCCATCACTACATCCGCTTAACCGTGGTCCCCATATGTGAGTGTGATGGAAGAGTGATTCCCATGTTTCTTTGAGGATCTGAGGGGAGGTATCCCCAAGTTTTAGGTCTAAACCATAGACATGGAGTAAGCGTTCTCATTTTGTGTACTTACATGAATAAATCTTATATTGATAGCTTATATATTTCCTTCTACCATTGCAAGTGATAGAAGTTGGTTTGTCAATCCTATTGGAGCAAGGATGTTACAAGGTCGAGTATAGTAGACCTCTAGTAGAGTAAGCCTTGCACGTAGTAGACCCTGGCAGGTCTTGAGTGTAGTGAGCTTTGACCATGGCATGTGTTGCACATAGAGAGACTTGAGCATAGTAAGCTTGGTGTGTAGTAGGCCTTAGTAGGTCTCAAGCACAACCAACCTCAAGTGAATCAAGTCTTGAGCATAGCAAGCCTCAAGCGGATTGGAGGTTCATCATCAAAGGTGATTCGGTGTTGTACTTTATGAATGAAAGAAGAGAGCTACCTTTGTTTGTCACCTAGATTGCACTCTTAAGTAGTCACCCTTCAGGTGGAAGTCTTAGGTAGAACATGTTAGCTTTGACATCAGAGTACATAGCTTTTTTAAAGAAGACCGGACATCTATGTGCCAATTGAAGATTGCATCCTTTGACTGGCTATTATTAGTCAAGCATCCTGGAAGCTTTTTAGGTTGATGATGGTGATAGCACCAAATATTTAAATGATCTGATGAAGCTGCTTTGATATCAAGGTACAAGTTGAGGAGTAAGAATGATGCCTATGTTGATACATTGTTTCTTTGTAGGTTGCACTTGGAATACCTCTCCTCCCCTAATTGCTAACATATCTCATCAAGATAGGGTAGCAACTTTAGAATTCTGGAAAAACTTTTTCTCTTACGATTTTGTTGTGCCATCCTATCTAATAGTGCCATTAGAGGGCCTCTTAGTAGCCTGCATTATTTAAATATATGTAAGTCATTGTGCGCGTAGGAGGTGATGCCTTCACTTAGTAGTAGCGATGCAAAGACCCACTTAGAGGGGCAATATGAATACCAAACCGCTTAGATTCTTAAGATCTAAGAAACCTCTAAAGTCATCTCACACATTAAAGCAAAGTTCTCTCTTGCCAATGATGATCTATAAAAGATTTATTTGGAGAAAATATTCAATCGCACTTAAGTAGCGATAATGGCATTCATTACCTGAAGTAGTGAACTTTCTTTTACTAGTCAAGGGGGTATTTCCCACTACTTGACTATTTAGTATGAGATGCTAAAAATACTCCATGATAGAAATTTTATGATTAAGCATAAGTATATTGATTTTCTTACTTAGCAATAGTGGCTTAGGATGTGCTTAGGAGACAATGCTTTTATCAGTCTACACTGTATATGCCCTACTTTCTATCATGTGCCTAAGAGTCAACGTTCATACTAGTCCGCATTCTTCATGTTTGACTTTCTATCGTGTGCTTGGGAATCAAAGCTCTTACCAGTCTACACCGTATATGCTTAACTTTTCGTCATGCGCTTAGGAGTCAAAGCTTTTACCAGTTTGTACTATCTATGTTAAGCTTTCCATTGTGTGCTTAGGAGTCAAAGCTCCTACTAGTCAGCATCAATGTTTACACTACCCCTCATATACGTTTTTTCATTGAATCATGAATCTTGTATAAATTATAACATAATGATTCAATGGGGTATAAGAGTAAATTGGCTAAATGCTGCTTAAGTTGAGAAGTAGCTTCATGGCTAGCTTTAAAGGAATGAGCAAGTCCTGCTCATAATTGGAAGCATTAGCATGAGAGCTAAATGTCAAGACATCACCTGGGCTTAGGGTGTGAGAGTCGTGATGCCAAGGTGTTCCCTGGGCTTAAGGCATAGGAGCCATGATACCAAGGCTTTGCTTAAGCTTAAGGCATAGGAGTCAAGATGCTAGGGCATTACTTAGGCTTAAAGCACAAGTATATAAGACTGTACTGCAATGATTAAAAAAAAAATGAAACTTTCATCATTTGTGGCAAAATTTTCTCTTTATTTACAAAATAAATGTCAAGTTTTAACCTTGACTTTAGAGCTTAATAAATCACTAATCACTATTAGACGAGTCATAGTCCAACATGTGGGTATCACTATCTTTAGTAACAAGCTCCCCATTTTGAAGTCTCTCATGGAATATCTTTCTTAAGCCTTAACAATCCATCTCCTTTAGATCCTGTAGACTATCATAAGTAGTACATCTTTTGCATATCTTTGCTGATGAACTTTTTACTCGCTTATTTATTTTACTTTTTTTTTTTTTTTGCTTTTTCTTGCCCCTATGAGAGCCTTGCATTCTCTTCTTTCTCTTAAGCTTATCTTAAGTCTCCTCCCAAGTGGGCAGTGGTGTACCAAAGGGTGTTGCAATAGCAGTTTCTCCCTCTTCGGCATATTAATAAGAGAATGCAGCTTAGGTAAAGTATGCCTCATTATGCTTGAATGGATTATTCCTAGTAGGAATAAATATGCCATTTCCCTTCCAATAGCCCTTAATGCACTAGTGCCATGTTGAAGGTATGAGATTGTGATCGTGCTGCCACTTTCTTCCAACTAGTAGATGATAGGATACAGGTGCATTGATCACGTAGAACCGTATAGAGCTCTATAGAGGGCCTACTTTAAAGCTCACATTAACATACTCTACTGTGTTTGTAGTTGTGTCAATAAAACTATTGAAAGTAATAGATTGTCTCACCAGGCGTTGGTTGTCTATTCTTACAACCTTCAGTGTAGATAATGGCATTATGTTTATAGAAGAGCCATTATCTATGAATGTCCTCTTAATGGGATGCCCATTTAGTATGCTTTCCTCGACGGTTATGATTGGGGTTCTTAGCTTACATGTCTGCATCAGTAAAGGGAATTGCATTCTCATGTGCTTTTGCCATTCTTCATATAAGCTGCACTAGACTGCATTCTTTGTATTGCCTCTCTACGATTTGGGAAAGGGTGGTTGCTGGTACAAGAAATGCATCCTCATTAAACCTTAGTAGGTTAAAAAAAAAATCTGAAGTTAGCCGTCTTTATTAGGGTAACTACCTCAAGCATACATGCATCCTCATTATTCCCAATCATAGCTTCTTTTACATTACACACCTCGGCATGTGACATATCTCCTTTTTCAGTACTAGGATTATGGTTAAAGGCATATGCAGTACCCCGCTAATTATTGTGTGTACGTAATAGATTATTATGGACATCATTGTTTTCTATGATAAGTTCCCCATTATGGACTCTATTATTAAAAATCTTCTTCAAAGTCTAATGCTCTTTCATAAGGTGACCTATGAATATGTGATACCTGTAAAACTTAAGATCATTCTCCTTGTTTTGTGTTGGTAAATGATCTACTCTTGAGAGCTTGATATTTCCATCTCATAACCATTGGTCAAACAAAGAATGTACCTTTCCCATTGAGCATGGGAAAGGGGGAACTGATATAGATCTTCGGGATGTATCGTTCCTTAGTTTCTCATTATCTCTAAGAGTCTCAACTTAGGTCGAGCTAGTAGATGTTGCTCATTTCCTAAACCTCCCATTTTCTCCTTACCGTCTTACAATAGAGTTGTTAGTTCTCCTTGTAGTCTCGACCAATGTAGAAAAGGAACTTGGATTGAGATTCTCTAAGTGGACTGCATACTCAGTGAACATCCCTTAGATGCAAATCTTCACTAACTCTTTCTCATCACATACGTCTTGAACATCTAGTGTGCTCTCCTTAAAGCATTCTATATAATCTATCAAGTCTTCCTTAAGTAACTGTCGTGTTCTTCCTATGTCCATAATCATGACCCGTTCTTGAGTAGAGAAGAATTTCTCTAGGAATAACTTACACATAGGCCCCCATGAATCAACTGACCCTGTAGGGAGGTTGACATACCGGGTGTATGCCTTTTCGATCAATGATTTGGAAAATTCTTTAAGTTTCAAGTTATTATCTAACCTGTATACTTCCAGGGCCTCAATAAACTAAAGTAAATGTTCTTTGGCACTCTTTTTCTTGCCATTGAATAGGATGAACTTAAGACTAATATAGTCCTTAGGATACAGCCTTTTAGCAATGTGCTGATGGTAAATGAGTCTTAACTTTGGTACTCCTACAGTCAACTTTACTTGTATTTCTTTTAGGTATATGTCCAAGTCTTCCTTTGTTACAAAGGAAGTCCTTAGGGTAGATACTATGGAAGCAGGTGTGGGAGTAGGCTGACAGCTAAATCCACTAAGAGTAGTAGGAAGTGAGACATCTAGTTGAGTGGTTTGCTCTTAAGGAATGTTCTCCTCATCCATGGGAGGGTTAATGGGGTGAATTACATATGATGGAGTTGCATGGATGACACCATGCTGCATAAAAATGTTGGCGTTTGGCAGAGCTACACTTTGTTGCACAGTAGTGATGGCAACTAACCCTATGACGAGCGGAGCAAGCATGGTCATAGGTTGATTTAGAGCCCTTGTGTTCTCTTACATAATCTACATCATTTGTGCAGGATCTATGGGAGCTTCAGGTTGTGAATTGGCTTAACCAGTATTCTGTAGTATTTGAGGTAGGTTATGCTCCATCAGTTCAGTTTTAGGATGTTGATCTTGATAGATATTGTCAGATGGTCCTCTCTTCCTAAGGGGTGTCGTTACTCTTTTGTCACTTAACTTTGCCTCTAATGGAGTTGCTAAAATGTAGATGGGGGGTCCTGGTAGAAGCAGTCATGTCAATATCACGCGGGTACCGCACTGCACGTGAATTCAGAGAAAAGCGATTCAGAGATGGCACGTGATGGGATGATTAAGAAGAGAGTGGTAGGGAGGAGGAACAGGCAATCCCAAGTGTCTCGAATGAACAAGTGATAGATAAGGGAGCTAAGGGGACCTCAAGCATCAACCTTGCAGTTCTTGGGTAATGTCCCTTAATGAGGAGGAATGGTCGAGTATTTATAGACTCTTAGGCTTGATGACATCCATTAGATCACTTTAATGATCAACAGGCGAGATAGAGTCTGCTCAATTTAAGGTTATCCTAATGAGCTTGTCATAGGCTCAAGACCAGTAGTGTTCCTCATAAGTACATGAGCCTACTTAAGAAACGTTGGATGAGGATGAACTAGTCTAACGATCCTTGTTTCAAGCTCACAAAGCCAATTCTCCCTAAGTCCTCCCAATAATTAGATTGGACTAATTAGGCCCTATCACTTAGCTCAATGAGTCAAGCCAAATAATCAATGGGTTTAGCCCAATATATTTACATAATATTTTTAGCCCTCTACAACTTTTAATTAGTTCGAACTCCTCCAGTAACCAAATCTTAATTGAAGCTACGAATCTAAGCAACCCATAACCAAATCTAGCGAGGATGACATGACCAGAGAATCAAAGTATACATGCTTGAACAAACCATAGCTAATCAATCTAAGGAATTTTAAAGATTTAAGGCAGGTAAAAAATGGCAGCACCAAACTTATTCAGCAAGAGTAGCAGTGGTAGTAGTTAGAAGAAATGAACCAACGGATGTTGACGATGGAACAACACATCACTAGCGTCACGGAGCTCTAAGTATTGGTTGAACAAATGTTAAAGAAATAAGGTGAAAAATGGGGCAAAGGTACATGCATTGAACTAAAAAGCCTCTCTTGATCGCATCGCAAGGAGTGGCGCTTGGGGGTCAGGCTAGGATGTTTTATTCACTAGTAGATGGTAGTATGGTTATGGTGCCAACCCATGTTATTCTAGACCAAATGCCAGTGGTTTCATGAGCAGAAGTCATGTAGCACCTTTGTCCAGTGTAATCGACCGTGCCTTTAACTCCAACACTTGAGGTACAAAGGGTGGTTGACATTTGACTTATGTGGAATATCATGCTAAAAAAGAAAAGGGATTGTATGTGAGATGTGACCAACCCTATCATCCACTTCATTGATGCTCTAACAAAGCCTTACGTGTCACAATAGTAGAAGATAGGCTAGAAGAAGGAGAAGAGGAAGCTTCGATTGTTGTAGAAGAAAGACAATAGCCCAAAATTTAAGTTACCCTCTCATGCCACTACCTTTAATGCCATGAAGTTGCCTTTGTTGGCTATCAATGGTTTGAATGGCCCAAGAACAATGAAATTAAAAGGGGAGTTGATGGAGAGGCTAATCGTACTATTGGTTGATAGTGGGGCTAGCAAAAATTTCATCTCCAAAACTTTAGTAAAGGAGTTATAGCTGAATGTGTATGTAACTTAACTTTTGGAGTGCACCTAGGAGACGACCACAAAATTAGCTTAAGTGGCATTCATAAACATTTCTTGGTGAAATTAGGAGTAGCAAAAACAACAGTTGATAGCTTTTTGATGGAGTTAAGAGGAGTAAACTTGATAGTGGGGGTTTCTTGGTTAGAAACACTAGGAGAAATCAAGGTTAATTGGCAAACCATGACCATGAAGTTTAATGATAGGGGAATAGAGGTTTAAATTTAGGGTTATCCACCGCTCATATGTGCTACTACATTACATAAATAGTTAGTCAAGTTTAATAATTTTGTGGGCTGATTTGGCTATATTGTGATATGTTAGAAATGGAAGACACCCCTTTAATGTGTAGTCATCTAGATAAGTTGTTGGGTGAATTTCAAGCCGTATTTCAAATTCATTAAAGCCCGGCCCCTAGCAAAAGAACCAACTATCGCATTCCGATTATGGATGGGAAAGGTTTAATTAATGCGTGTCCCTATTGATATGCCCATGCACAAAGGAAGCTAGTGATGGAGATGCTATAATCGGGGGTTAATCACCCTAGTGCAAGCCTCTACTCTAGTCTTGTCATTTTAGTCAAGAAAAAGATAGATCATGGCAATTTTGTGCGGACTACCAAACTCTTAATCAAGTCACCATACTTGAGAAGTATCCTATACTTGTGGTAGATGAGTTAATTGATAAGCTAGCAAGAGTTAATTATTTCTTTAAGATTAACCTACACTTTAGGTACCATCATATTAGAGTGCACGTAGATGATATCTACAAAATTGCTTTTCTTGCACACATTAAAGGTATTGCAAGTTTTTTGTAATGCCTTTCGACGTCATAAATGCATCGGCTACGTTCCAATAAAAAATAAGTGATCTCTTTTGACTATATGTAAGGAAATTTGTCTTGATGTTTTTTGATAATGTTTTGATTTATAGTTAGAATTAGGTAGACCACTTGATTCATTTGCACCAAGTATTGGAATTGTTGATGAAGAATCACTTACTACATGTTTATTTAGGGAGAATACATCATATAAAGTCATTATTATACTGTTTAGCTCACCGAATAGTTATTTCTAATGAATTGCTATTAACTAAAGTATTAAATAGAAATTCATGTCACTAACTCATAAATTATTATTTAATAGCCCATTAATAATCTTTATCATAATACCCTATCATCGTAAGACATTTTGAGACTATTAAAAGTGGAGAAGTGATGAGATCCGGGATGAGAGCCAAGCCGGAAGAAGAAACGTGGATCCTCTTAAAGTGCCACCTGGACCGATCATAAGAAATCGAGCAAAACGATTCAAGGAAGCACTTAACGGGTTGATAAAGGTTGTCCATGAAGCCGGAAAGGATTGGAGCAATCATGAAGTTGGAACGGATTGGAACAACCATTGGAAGACCCTTGCTTTTGTACAAGTTATACTGGACACGGGTTAAAGAGGGCGTGCACTTTCAAGGCACGGCCGTGTAGGACTCTCAAGATTGCCTAGAATCATACACGGCTAGATACATGGTTAAAAGGCACGGCCGTGTATGGAGTCAAGCAAATCCACAGAAAGATACACGGCTAAAGTACACGGGCGTGTATGTTGCCAGAAGTTGCACAGACAGATACACGGTCAAAGTACACGGGCGTGTATGTTGCCAGAAGTTGCACAGACAAGTACACGGCCAAAGTACACGGGTGTGTACACAGGCCGTGTATCCCCTCTCGGCCAGCTTGTTCTGTTTCGCGTTTTTATGTCACTTAACTAAACTACGTCGTTTTGGACTTGTTTTTACACGAATTGTAACCCTAGTATAAAAGCTCCTAGGGTTTAGAACATTAGAGATAAGACATCATTGAACATTAAACACTTTTGAGAGGCACCTCTCTTGGTTCTTCAAGAACTTAATTCGAACTTATCGGATTGATTTCCGTGGCGTTCATCCCGACTTATCAATCGGTTTTCCATCCCGATTGTGGCGTCTTCACTTTTATACCAAGGTTCTTGTCTCGCTTATAGACAACGGGTCGCGGTTTTCCACTTTAGGTGTTTGGGCGTCTTAGGCAACGAATTTCCGAACGTATTGGTATTGGGTTTCGTCACGAGTTGGCGTGGTTCGTATCAGTTTGGTATCAGAGCTTAGGTTTGTCAAAACATCAAGTTCGGTTGAGGAAGGTAATGTCAAAAACCCTAACTCCAATCGTTCATATCAATTATCGTGTTCAATTCCGCAATATTAATTGTCTTTTGATAGTGTAGTATTCACTAGTTGATTGTAAAAAAAAAAAAAAAAAAGAGTAAAAATCACGAAAAAAAAAAAGATGGGAAAAGAAAAGAAAAGAGAAACGTGATCAAAAGCCAAAAAAAAAAAAACAGAGACAAAAAAAAAATCGGATAGAAAAATAGAGGAAAATTTTACGAACCCTAGAGTTGGTTTTGAATTCTACGGAAGGAAATTGATGTAGTTCGGGTTAGTTCCAAGAGAATTGAGAAGAGGAAATTGGTGAGTGATATCATCGTTGTTTGTGAGAATACACGAGTGACTGTGTGATATCATCATTTGAGCGAAACACGTAAAGGAGTGTATCGTGAGGTTTGATCATATATATATTTGTGTTGTACTAATCTTTTCTGCAGGAACTATGTCGAGACAACATTCTCCGGAAGGTGAGAGGGGAAGGTTTGATGCTAGGTTAGTAATTGAGGCATTGAGGGGAGAAATGAAGAGGATTTGAGAAGAGGAAATTGGTGAGTGATATCATCGTTGTTTGTGAGAATACATGAGTGACTGTGTGATATCATCATTTGAGCGAAACACGTAAGGGAGTGTATCGTGAGGTTTGATCATATATATATTTGAGTTGTACTAATCTTTTCTGCAAGAACTATGTCGAGACAATATTCTCCGGAAGGTGAGAGGGGAAGGTTTGATGCTAGGTTAGTAATTGAGGCATTGAGGGGAGAAATGAAGAGGATGTTCCAAGAAGGAATGGAACAAATTCATGAGACGGTGGAGCAAAGACTAGAGCAATCCACAAACGTATTCCAAGGGCATAAGAGGGAGAGTCGTTCTAGGAGAGTACCGAGGGGTGGAGATGAAATGTCGGGTGATGACTTTGATGAGCCTTCTGTTGGGAGTTATAGAGGTTATAGTGGTCGGAATAGAGGGACTAGAGATTGGGAAGATAGAGGAGATAGGAATAGAGAGGATGATCAATTGAGTAGCATAAAGATGAAGATTCCTCCTTTCCAAGGGAAGAATGATCCCGAGGCGTATTTAGAATGGGAGAAAAAGGTGGAGATGGTGTTTGATTGTCACAACTATAGTGGGAGAAAGAAGGTGAAACTTGCTGCCATTGAATTTTCAGATTATGCTATAGTGTTGTGGGATCAATTAATGTTGAATAGAAAAAGGAGTGGCGAGCTACCTATTGAGTCTTGGGAAGAGATGAAAAGAGTGATGAGAAAGCGGTTTATACCTGCGTATTACTATCGTGAATTGCACAACAAGTTGCAAACTCTGAGGCAGGGAAGCCGAAGTGTAGATGAGTACTTCAAGGAGATGGAAGTCACTATGATTAGGGCGAATGTAGAAGAGGATAGAGAGGCTACAATGGCTAGATTCCTTGCTGGGTTGAATAGAGAAATCCAAAATGTGGTTGAATTGCAACATTATGTAGAATTGGAGGATATGGTTCACATGGCTATAAAGGTTGAGAACCAGCACAAGCGGAAGGGTAGTAGTAGTGCACGATTTCAACAGGGTAATGGTTCATCCACTTGGAAGACTAATCAATGGAAGAAGGAAGAAAAGCCTTTACCTACCAAACCAAAAGGGGAGCTGAGGCAAGCGGGTTCTACTCCTGGTAATCAAGGTAACCCTGAATCTTCTACTTCTAGAAATCATGACATTAGATGCTTTAAATGTCAAGGTAGAGGCCATATTGCTAGTCAATGTCCAAATAGGCGTGTGATGATTTTGCGTGATGATGGTGAGTATGAGACTGAGGGGGATAGTGAAGAAGATGATATGCCACCATTAGAGGATGTTAGTGATGATGAGGAGCCTGCAATGGGAAGGCTAGTGGCAGTAGTGAAGCGAGCGCTGAATGTGCAGGTGAAGGAAGAAGAGGAGGTGCAAAGAGAAAATATATTTCATACTAGATGTTATTTAGGAGATCACATTTGTTGTTTGATCATTGATGGAGGGAGTTGCACCAATGTAGTGAGCAATTTTATTGTTGAGAGGCTGGGGCTCAAAACTGTTAGACACCCTAGTCCATATAAATTGCAGTGGTTGAATGATAGTGGTGAGACTAAGGTGAGTAAGCAAGCCTTGATTGGTTTTCGCATTGGTAGGTATGAGGATGAGGTGTTATGTGATGTAGTGCCAATGCAAGCATGTCATGTGTTGTTGGGGAGGCCATGGCAATTTGATAGGAAGGTTGTTCATGATGGCTTTTCTAACAAGTATACACTTGTTCACCAAGGAAAAACTCTTAACCTTAACCTTTAACACCTAAACAAGTGTATGAGGACCAATTGCAGCTACAACAGTCTTTTGCAAAACATAAGGTGAGTGAAAAGCAGAGTGAGAGTGAGAGAGCAAAAGACAATGAGAAGAAAAAAAAATATAAAAGTCAAGATCAAAAGGAAAAGGAGAGGAAGGCTGGAAAGAGTGTGAGAGGCCAAGTTGAAGGGGAATCAACTTTGGTGGTGAGTGAAAAGGAGAGGGCAGCTTTGCAAAAGGAGAGTTGTGTGGCAAGAGCGAGTGTAGTGAGCAGAGCATTAGTGATGAAGCAACGTATGTTGTTTCTGGTCTTTAGGGAAACATGTTTGAGTACTAACGAATTATCTAACTCTTTGCCTAATGTGGTTGTGTCTTTTGTGCAGGACTTTGAAGATGTCTTTCTTGAGGAGATTCCAAAGGGATTACCACCTGTTCATGGTATTGAGCACCAGATTGACATTGTACCCGAAGCATCGATTCCAAACAAGCCAGCTTACAGGAACACCCCGGAGGAAGCAAAGGAACTCCAAAGGCAGGTTGAAGAATTAATGGAGAAGGGGAACGTGAGGGAGAGCATGAGTCAATGTGCAGTGCTTGTGATTTTGGTGCCTAAGAAGGATGGGATATGGAGGATGCGTGTTGACTGCCGCGCCATCAACAACCTTAAGGTAAAGTATCATCACCCTATTCCTTGTTTAGATGATTTCTTAGATTGGTTATATGAGTATAGTGTCATTCCTCATGAGCCTTGGATAGATATTTCCATAGATTTTGTGTTAGGATTATCTAAGCCTAAGCATGGTCGAGATTCTAAATTTGTGGTTGTGAATAGGATTTCTAAAATGGTTCATTTCATTCCTTATCATAAAACTGATGATGCTATACATATTGTTGATTTGTTCTTTAGAGAGGTAGTACGTCCACATGGTATACCTAGTAGCATTGTTAGAGATCGGGATGTAAAGATTTCGAGTCATTGTTGGAGAGTATTGTGGGAAAAGAGGGGAACTAAACTAATGTTTTCGACTATCTGTCACCCACAAACTGATGGGCAAATTGAGGTGGTTAACAGGACATTAATTCAATTGTTAGGGGGAATCATAGAGAAGAACATTAGGACTTGGAAGGATTGCCTACCATTTGAGGAGTTTGCATGTAATAGGGCTTTAAATAGCATTATTCATTGTTCACCATATGAGATTGTGTATGGTTTTAATCCATTGGTTACTATTTATTTATTGCCATTGCAACTTAACAAGTTTGTGAGTTTTGATGTTGATTTTAAGATAGATGTTGTGAGAAGGATAAACATTGAGCAAAGAACTGAGCAGTATGTGAAACAAGCCAACAAGGACTGTCAACAAGCTGTTTTTGAACCTGGAGATTGGATTTGGGTTCACATGCGCAAAGAGCAGATTCTCGTACAGCGTAGATCTAAATTACTTCCTAGAAGCGATGGACCAATTCAAATTCTTGAGTACATCCATGATATAGTATACAAGAAAGATTTACCAGGTAAGTATCCAGTAAGTGTCACGTTTAATGTTACTGATCTGAGTCCATTTGATGCAGTAAATGATTTGAGGACAAATCCTTTTCAAGAGGAGGGGAATGATGAGATCCGGGATGAGAGCCAAGCCGGAAGAAGAAAAGTGGATCCTCTTAAAGTGTCACCTGGACCGATCATAAGAAATCGAGCAAAACGATTCAAGGAAGCACTTAACGGGTTGATAAAGGTTGTCCATGAAGCCGGAAAGGATTGGAGCAATCATGAAGTTGGAACGGATTGGAACAACCATTGGAAGACCCTTGCTTTTGTACAAGTTATACTGGACACGGGTTGAAGAGGGCGTGTACTTTCAAGGCACGGCCGTGTAGGACTCTCAAGATTGCCTAGAATCATACACGGCTAGATACACAGTTAAAAGGCACGGTCGTGTATGGAGTCAAGCAAATCCACAGAAAGATACACGGCTAAAGTACACGGGCGTGTATGTTGCCAGAAGTTGCACAGACAGATACACGGTCAAAGTACACGGGCGTGTATGTTGCCAGAAGTTGCACAGACAAGTACACGGCCAAAGTACACGAGCATGTACACAGGCCGTGTATCCCCTGTCGGCCAGCTTGTTCTGTTTCGCGTTTTTATGTCACTTAACTAAACTACGTCGTTTTGGACTTGTTTTTACACGAATTGTAGCCCTAGTATAAAAGCTCATAGGGTTTAGAACATTAGAGATAAGACATCATTGAACATTAAACACTTTTGAGAGGCACCTCTCTTGGTTCTTCAAGAACTTAATTCGAACTTATCGGATTGATTTCCGTGGCGTTCATCCCGACTTATCAATCGGTTTTCCATCCCGATTATGGCGTCTTCACTTTTATACCAAGGTTCTTGTCTCGCTTATAGACAACGGGTCGCGGTTTTCCACTTTAGGTGTTTGGGCGTCTTAGGCAACGAATTTCCGAACGTATTGGTATTGGGTTTCGTCACGAGTTGGCGTGGTTCGTCACGAGAAGGGTAGAGATTTTGTGAGATTATGAAAAGTGGAGAAGGGTAGAGACTTTAGAAGTATAACGGACAATTTATTTTTTATTCTTGCCATATTTATTATTAATTTTTGTCCCAACATAATAAAGTAATTAATATGTAATAGCTATTACATATCTACTCAATCCTTATTGAATTGTAATTCAATCCTCACTTATTTTGTTAAGTGAAGTGAAATGGCTATTAGTGTGGTGGGCTGACCTTTATTAAGTATTTGGGACACATAATTTCTTCTCATGGCATGGCCATGGAACCCAAGAGGATTTAGGTGGTGATATATTGGTTTAGGCCAACAATGAGAAAAGGAGTTAAGGGAATTTTAGTTTTCATGGGATACTATAGAAAATTTGTCAAAGACTACGGAAAAATTGCTAAGCCGTTAATAGTCATGTTAAAGAAAGACATGTTTAAGTAGAGTGATGAGGTGGAAAGTACTTTTCAAACCCTCAAACATGCAATGGCTATAACTTTCATGTTCACCTTCCCAACTTTGACCAAGATTTTGTCACTAAGTGTGATACATTTGGTTAGGGCATTAGGGTTGTATTGATGCAATCAAGCTACCCTTTTACCCATTTTAGCAAGAATCTTGTGGCCTAAAACTTGGTTAAGTCCAAATATGAAAAAGAGCTCATCACATTGGTGTTAGAAACTCAACATTAGAGGCCTTACTTGTTGGGATGAAAATTTATCATTCATACAAGTCAACAGAGCCTTAAGCACTTGTTGACTCAAAAAATTTCCAATCCTGACCAACAAAATTGGCTATCTGAGTTGCTAGGGTACCACTTTGAAGTCTAATATAAGGCTAGAATTGAAAATAAAGTAGCTAATGAATTATCAAGAAAGTATCTTGAGATGGAGAGTAAGGACATTTTGGGTCCAATTTGGTCAGATTGGGACAAAATTCAAGCTGAAGTTGATCAAGATCCTTTCTTAGAATAGGTATCAACCGAACTATCTCATGATTCGAAGGGAGTTTCAGGATATACTCTAGTTGATGAGAAGTTATTCTATCATGGTTACCTAATCATACTAACTAACTCTTAGTTTATTCCCCTCCTATTACATGAGTTTCATGCATCGGCCATAGGAGGCATTTAGGTGCTTATCGCACCTATTGATGCTTAGCTAAGAATCCTTATTGGGTTGGTATCAAGAAAACTATCTATAACTTTGTTGCTAAATGTGATGTGTGTCAACAAGCCAAATATGAAACCACTACACCAGTAGGTTTGGTACAACCTTTGGGCATTCCTACTCGGGTATAGGATGATAATTCTAAGGATTTTATTGTAGGTTTGCTTAAATTAAAAGGCTTTGATGTCATTTTTGTTGTAGTTGATTGCTTCACTAAATATGGCCATTTTACACTAATGAAACATCTTTATATGGCTAGGAGTTTAGCTTAGATCTTTATTTGTGAAGTGGTGAGACTATATGGGTTTCTGAGTACCATTATTAGTGATAGGGATCCTACATTCATGAGCATGTTCAAGTAAGATTTGTTTTGACTCCAAAGGAGTAAATTAACAATGAATATGGCTTTTAATCTAGAATTTGATGGATAAAATGAGGTTTTAAATTGTTGCATAGAAACATATTTGCATTGCTTTGCATTAGAGCAATCCAAAGAGTGCTTTACTTGGGTGCCATGAGCTAAGTATTAGTATAACACTACTTATCAAAGTGCTACCAAGAAAATACCTTTTGAATGTGTATATAGGTGACTACCACCAAAGTTACCATGCTATGTGCTTGTAGAAACTAGAGTTGAAGATTAAACAAAAGATTAACTATTTTTATCTCATCTTCATCTCTTGACTCTCCATCTTCAACTAATTCCACCTAGAATAGCTTCATGCAATGGTGCCTTTGAGTGAAGGGATTGTTGCACTTAAAACACAATTCATTATCCTTATGGCCCATAATCTTTTGTTAGATTAGATGATGCACTAGTTTGTTATCGATAGGAGTACTCATAACTTATGCTCTATTCTCCTCCAACCTACTCCCTTGTACGAATGCCATTACATCCTTGCTTCTTTATGGAGGTTGGCAAAGGAGTTCAACTTCCTCTCATAGGCTCAAGCTAGTCACATTTGTTACTTTTGTGTGATTGTTTTTTCAATGTGAAAACTCCGATCTCTTGAAGGCTTGTTATGAAAGAACCTTCCAGTATCTTTAGAATTGTTTTGGAATAATAACTCTTGCTTGTTTATTATTGTTGTGCGAACACTTATTTATATAAGATTATTTATCCCTAACCTTTTCTAAATTAAAAATATGCATAAATCCAACAAAGAAAAAATAATAAAATAATGCTATTTTATTTCCTCATATAACTATGTTCTTAACATTGCTCCCTCCTTTCTCATTAGTTTATAACTCTTCCTAGAAAAGCTTGCAGCAATACCTTTGATTGGTCATCATTGTTGTAGACACCTTATTTTGTCCTATTGAAATAAATAATTTGAATTAGCTAAAGTTTAAAAATAAGATAAGATAATAATAAAAGTAAAAATAAAACAAAGTAAAATAAAAAAGAAAATTGAGAAAAAATAATTAAGAATAAAGAATGGAATGGTTGCATAAAAAATAGAAAAATTGGAAAAAGAAATAAAAATATTATTTTTGGCTAGGTGAACAAAAAATATTAAAAGATGTAGGTTTAATCCATTAAACCAAGCCTAGGTCCAATTTCATTGAATTAAATCTAGCCCAAGCGCTATTGCAAGCTAAAGTAAATTTTTTCTACAATAAAAAATTGAGAAAAAGCCTAGCTCAGTTGTTTAAGGCCCAAGCCATGCATACTGAAAAGGGTTCAAGTTGTGGGTTCAAAGTAGGTGCTAGGTGCTTTTTATTTTGTGCCTTGCACATGATCATCTCCTTCCTCTAGATAGTGCACAAAAGGAAAGGGAGAGGGAGAGCTTGAATTGATTAACATGAATCAAGTCAAACCAAGCCAATTTTTTTTTCAAATCTTTATGCGAATCAGCAAATTACCATGGATATAACATAATCTATTAGGGATTTACATCAATAAAGGCTAAAATAAATCATTTAGTTAGAGGGAAGAAATTGGGTTTTATCTTAAATCTGATACGAATCATTTTGGCACTTATCGGGCTCATTGCAAGGCATCTATAAATAGATTAAGGCCCCTAGAAGCAAGAGGAGACAACAAAACCACGATTTAGCCATTTACCACCAACTCTCTCTTTAGGCATAGAAACTCGCAAACCCATAACTTCTCTCTACCATTACTAATCACATAGGTCACCTTAAACCAAGATTTAGGTACCAGTAGGACTCTAATAGCCTCTAGTTTTAGAAATTTTGATCTTTAGTTTTAGTTTCTTCCTATATCATAGGATTGGAAATTGCTAATTCCACCATTGTCAGTCATCCTCTAAAACACCAATGTAAGTACATTTTTAAACAAAAACATCACTACTAATCAACTCCTCGTCTCAAGAACCATGAAATAGATGCCTTAGTTATTGCCAACAACCACCAGAGCACCACCAATGAAGGATATAACCACTGCTTCTCTCTCATATAGTACCTAATCCAATTTGACCCGATTTTGATCTAGCTTCCATCCATGTGTGGTTAAGTAAGTCCTTTTTTAAATTTCTATTTTATTGTTGTGCTAATAAAAATAAAAAAAATAATAATAAAAAGTAATAAATAAACAAAAGAAAGAAGGAAATAAAATTAGAAAAATTAATTGTGGCCAGCTTAGTTTAATAAATTTATGTAGCATGTTAAATGTTTTCCATGACCAATCTAATTACTTGAAATGTTTGCAATATGTATAGTCAATTAAGTATTTATTTGGATTTGATAAATTTAACGATTAAACTTTCAAGATCTTGATAGATAATAAAGATAAGAACAAAATGGAAAAGAAAATGGGAGTGATTATGTGAAAAAAGAAAAAAGAAAAAAGAAAAAAGAAGAAATATATTTTGGTAGTGATTGATAGTTATTTATTTTGTAGGTCACATTATTTTACTTTAGGATTATAGGACACGTAGTATAATTAACATATTTCATCATTATATTTGCATGTTATTCGAATTTATAATTAGTGTTGGTACATCCTATTTATATACGAGTGATTTTGTATTTATTCATGACTTAGGTTCATACTGGGCTACTTATTAGTCATACTGATAGGCTTTATATGATTTATCAACGTATTGGTATATTTTATATAATTAGATAGACCATTGGGTTTTCATAATAATAATAACAATAAAAATAAATAAATAAATAATAAAAATAAATTATAAAAGAGAACCATTGTGTAAGCTTCAAGTGTTGCGGTACAACCATCATTTCAAGTTGATTAGGTTCCTAAGTAGTTTAAAGTTTAAATAATAATAATAAAAAAATATCCTAAGTAGTTTAAAGTTTAAATAATAATAATAATAATAAAATATCCTAAGTAGTTTAAAGTTTAAATAATAATAAAAAAATATAAAAAATATAAAAAAATTAAAAATAAAAAATTAATTAAAATGAAAAATTGAAAATTAAAAATAATAAAATTGAATGGTTGATTATCCATGATATATATATATATATTCCTTTTGAAATTTTTAAAATAATAATGAAAATTATTTTGACCTAGAAAATTATTTTCTTGAAATATTTTTGTCACCTTAAAAATGATTTTAATGAAATAAAACCTTAAATTGGTGTTATCAAAATTAAGACTTTAGGTTTTTTAAAACAAAATGAGAATAATAAAAATTAGGTGTAATTTTTCCTAATAAAATTAAAATGATAAACAATGTAAACTTAGCTCATTTTTGTAAAAAAATTAAGAGAAATCCACTAAAATAATATTAATTTTTAAAAATAATCACGAAATAGAATATTTGAAAAATTTATTCCAAAAATAGGTTTCAAAGGCGCGGATTATGTATGCATCTTCAAGCAACTACTCTAAGTAATTTTTTCTTACCAAGATCCCCCATCGTCCAATAATTTCATCTGTTCATCACTTGCTCTTACAAATCTGTATCTACAAACCTATGAAAATTACTACAAAGTGACATTGCAAATTGCATAGTGTCACAACATGTGAACTTCGATGGCAATATGCAATATGCAAAAGAAAATTATTATACTGACACTCAATATTATAAATTCACAAGAGTAGCTCACTTCCTTCGTCTCTCTTTCTTCTTTCTTGCTTTAATTTTTACACAAGTTTTTTAGATAGAAGAAGAAAAGCTTATACATCTATGAGGAGTCTAGGAGTATCAATGAGAGATCTTCCTAATTTTTTCAACAAAAAAGCTTGGTTAGGCTATATTTCAGTATTTTTTTCATTAAAAACTTAATTTTTTTTCTATTATGTTACTTTTTGTCAATTTTAAAAAATTAGATGTAATTCATCATAGTCTTCTACTTTTATTAAAATATTAATAATTGCTATTAGTTTGTAGTGTGATAGATATGATTTATGTAAATGTTGTTTTACATAACATGTAAAAAAGATCAACATTATACACACTAAAAATTTTGTATTATTTATAAGTGTAAAATTTTGATTTATTATTTAAATCATTTCAAAAATATATATATAATTAAATAATCATTAAAAAATTAATTTTAAAAAATACGTGTTAATGAAAATGTTAATATTAAATTTTATTATTTAAAAACACTATTTGTAATTCTTCTTAGTCTTCTGTTTTTATTAAAATACCAATAATTGTTGTTAGTTTATAGTGTGATAGACATGATCTATGTAAATATTATTGTACATAACATGTGAAGAAGATCGGCATTATGTGCATTAAAAATTTCATGTTATTTATAAGTGTAAAATTTTGGTTTATTATTTAAATCATTTCAAAAAAATTTATTATTAAATAATAGTTAAAAAATAATAAAAAGATACATGTTAATGAAAATGTTAATATTAAATTTTATTATTTGAAAACATTAGCCATAATTCTTCGTAGTCTTCTATTTTTATTAAAATAACAGTAATTATTGTTAGTTTGTAGTTTGATAAACATGATTTATGTAAATGTTGTTACACGTAACATGTGAAGAAGATTAATATTATGCGCACTAAAAATTTTATATTATTTATAAGTGTAAATTTTTGGTTTATTATTTAACTCGTTTCAAAAAAAAAATTTATAACTATATAATCATTGGAAAAATTAATTTTAAGAAATACATGTTAATGAAAATGTTAATATTAAATTTTATTATTGGAAAACAATTTTAAGTATGAATTCAATAATTTGAAAATTTTTCAATTTTAAAATTTGATTTTTTTATTCCAAAAACAAAATTAAGAAATTTTCAATTTATCAAAATGTTTTTTTTATAAGGTAATCTTTCTTTTGTTCTTATGTAAACTTGCAATTTTTTGAAAAAAATTAAAATTTAAAAAGTAATTTTTTTTCCATGCTAAGAATTTATTTTTTTTTTGAAAAATTAATTTTTTTGTGTAGATTATATGGAGCTTAGACCCTTTAATCGATCCGTTTTGATGCAGTAGGAAGGACATCGTTCACAGTTCGTCTAGGATAGAGAGATAAACCACATGTAACTTGTGAAGTTGATTACTTTATGTTACATTGACAATAGTATAACATTTCAATTATTTAATTTTAAGATCAATCATGACTCATCGTTCAATGTCACAAGTTATCACTATGGTGTGCGAAGAATATTATCCCAATTGATCTACAGATGGAGCTATATCTATAGTTGACAGGATTCCAAGGTATGAGCCGCCTGCCATTTATATAACTAGATTGACTTATGATAATTGCCTTGGTTGAGTAGTGGAGGTTAGAGATGCACATATTTCACATGTTAATTAGGGAGTTCACTATCATCTTATAGAATCTTAAGGTCCAGCTAAGCCTCCCAATCATTGGCCAGGCAATGATTAGGAGTAATTCCCTGGATTAGATTGCAATATGTTAGAGATTGTTGGGGGCAAGGCCAAGGTCTAGTAGTAAGGAGGACCACATTAGTATGATGTGGCTTAGGGATACATATTGGATCTTACCAAACCATGTAGATGGAGAGCAAGTTGCGCGTCATACAGGTGCATATATCTTGCAATTGGTTAGTAGATCTATCTTTGCCTTTAAATCCAGCTCTCTTGTACACAGCATGTTTCACTATTGCTAGAGCATTTAGATGTGACAAGGATGTATAGTTGGGGGGTTCGGATGTTTGGCTTGATCGTATTGCCAGTTTTATGTCGCATTTGTCGCGTTGACTTATGAGATTAGAGGGGCAATGATATTATTATAGGTTTAGGCATGGCATAGATTCCCACACATAGCGCTTGTTATCCGACATAGACTTATTATAGAGGTTGGAGCTCCTTTAGCTGTTTGATGGGGGATGGGCCTAGATACTTGGTATCATCCAACCGATGTTGTTGCAACTTCTTGGGATGCTTTTGATAGGCAAAATGATGAGTAGGTATTTCTTCAATCATTAGTTAGAGCTTTCACAGGATGCATCGTACATTGCCTTATGGGAGTTGCTAATATATTTCACAGGATGTGAACACATAGTTAGAGCTCCATTAGATCGATTTTTTAGGAGGGTTGATATGGATTGATCGATACAACATGCACCGTACATTGCCTTATGGGATGAGTGTCTAACCTAGTTAGTACACATAGAGGGCCCTCGTGGTGTGCAGTAAGGATACAAGAGGTGGTGTAAATCTATCAATCGTGGATACATAGGACGCATGGGAGCAATTCTTGGATATCCGCTAAGTACAACATCAACACTAGTTAGGTGACTCATTGCTTATCTGATATTATTCAATTTACGATCTATTGTAACATTTAGGCTGATACATTATGGCAAATCCACTTATCCTCAAACCATGTTATGGCTATTACTCTAGTTGACATGGTATGAGTTTATGCATGATCACAAGGGGGTAACACTATACCTGCAGGCTCATCAAGATCAAGACATGGAGGTTAAGGTAGAGGCATAACTTGCTAACATTTGGAAATAATAGCAATTGATTCCTACATGTCGTAGGTCTGTAGGATGTAGACGACCCTAAAACCGAGCTTAGGCATAGGAATATCCAATACAGGACCAACAACTCCCACTAGTTGCCAATTAGATGGATGATAGCCTAATCCCAATACCTAGCACATACCTTACACTACATCATCATTCTATTAGTGGTCCTTTCCCTACACTAGCTACTCCATAGAAGAGATGTCTCGATAAGTAACCAATTTATTAGGGTAAATCTTCACAACGTACTACAAATTAGAGTCTAGTGCCTCCTTGTGACTTCAATGATGCTCTCTAGCACCATCTAACACAAGAGTCACAAGCTCCTCTAACTCCAAATGCAAGGTTAGCAAGAGAGCTTACAAACACATTTTTGTGGTTAGCACGATAGTTTAGTTGGACAGTGAGCAATAGGGGATAGGATACTATTTTATCTTATTTATTTGATATGCAAATCTTTCATTGACATTTGTGATTCATGTAAATTACATTTTGAAATTTATAAATTTATTAACATTTTTAATAAATTATTTTTTTCCTATTTCTATATCTATGCTTTTACATTTTTTTAACAATTGTTTCTAAGATTTCTTTTTTATAATTCTTTTTACAAAGTTTATTTATGATTTTTTTGTATGATTTTTCATAAAAAAATTTCCAATGATAAATAATAAAATTTGTAATAAAAATAAATAAATTTTTTTGTATTGTCTTGACTTGTTTTGTATCTTGATTTGCATGGAAATATCATTCCTCTTATATATAATAATAATAAAAGAAATTTATTGATGTGAACCTTGTCAACCTATGACAAAACCCGATACTCGATTTGCTAATCTCACAACCTAAGGATCTATCAAGAACGATGGACACCACGACCCTTTGTCTATAACTGAGATAAGAACCTTAGTAAATGCAATAACGCCACAATCGATTGTGAAATGATCTATTAATAAGTTTTTGATGAATGCCATAGATTCACAATCCGATAAGTTCAATTAGTTCTTTCAAGAACCAAAGAGAAATCACTTTCAATTTATGAATAGACTTTGCCAAAAGATGAATAGCTACAAATGAATGTATGACGACTATTTATAGTCTCACAACAAAAGTACACAAAATGTATAAAAAACCCTAATTGCAGCTAAGGAAAATATTATATGCCGGTGACTTAATTTTTTTCTAAAGCTAGCCTATATTTCTACCTAAGCTGGTAACTAAGCCAGTGGCTTAAAATCTATGTCTAACCAGCCTTTATTAAGGTAAGCCGGCTACTTAGGCTGACGGCTTACAAAGTCAGCCTAGCTCCATTTTCATACCAGCCACTTTAGGCTAGCGGCCTTCTCCAAAGCCGGCCATTTAGGCTGGCAGCCTAAGCCTCCAAGGCCTTCAATTTTATCCTTGAGTTCTGTCTTCGTAATCCACACTATGAATAGGCCCATGCTCTTTGCTCCCAACTCCTTATCTTGTCTTTGATCATCCTTGGACCAATCCTCCTAATGTGATATTCATCATTTATATAAAGCTTTTTAATTGATTTTTTTTTTTTGAAAAATAATAAGTAGTAACCATTTAAATTTTAATAGGTTAGCTCCTAAGCTCAATATCTCTTATTAAAATTTTCTTAAAATCCTTTTTTAAGAAAAATTGTAGACTAATAGCTAGTTAAGGTTGATCCATCTAATTAATCTTAACTCATTTTTATTTTCCAACTTAGGTTGTTGGGGATTCTAATTTTTTATGATAGAAAAATAATAATAAATAAAATAAAATATTTTTTTTTAATTTTACTATTGAGTAACTTATATTAAGTGAGCTGGAGTTAATATAGATTAAATTAAGAAAAAAATCAAAATTAGGGTCCACAATTCTTTAGCTTGAAGATCCATCATCTCTTTGTGCGTTAGATGGCAGATTGAGTTTGCGATCAATTAGATGGCTTGAAGTGAAGAGATACCAAATGGACTAGGGCCATGCTTGGTATGCGAGGTAACAACATCTGGAACTCCCAACATATTCCTCCACAAGATTGATATGTTCTCTAACTCTTCGAAATGATTGTTAGTGATTATTGGACCAGGACTAGATGGCGTGTAGCGATACTCAAATTTGTTGGACGATGATTTTAACACTTGTCCCTCATGATAATACTAGATTTTGGCCTTTCTGGTCACATGGAAGGACGTTAGACTTGCTCACTTTGTCACGCCCTGAAAGGGGGCTTAGAAGTCTCTACTAAAATTATCATAGCACGTGTGTACTCCTTATATGATAATTCTCTTACGAGTTAGAGATCGTATGACTCTAAGTAAATAATTATATCTACAACAAGTTATAGTACATATAATTAGATAATAAAATATAACTATGGATCCCGTACCCTACGGTCAACCATGATTGCAGAGAATCGGTATCCCCTACCAATAAGTAAAATAGGATAATACCTAGGTTCTCAACTTCAAATTCTATTTATATGGGGGTCCTAACATTTCATCTAAGTATATCTATCATTCACAAATCTTACTTTGTTGTTTTGGTCTTCCAAAACTCTCAACACTTCACATCTTATCCCATCTCGAGCTTTCGCTATCGTCACATGCAAAAAGTCTACGATGGGGTGAGCACACCATGGCTTAGTAAATGGGATAGTAACACTTTCAATGCTACGTACACACACAAACAAACTTAAATCAAATATTAGACATATGCTATATACATATACAAGAAAATTCAAATAAAGATATTAAACATATGCTATGTATAAACAACAATATGAATGCAGCATCTCACGTGGTCTTCCGATAACAGACGTAAAGTCTAGGTTTACGCCCCCCCTTAACCTTGGGTTGGGGATTCTGAAGTCACCATTAGTGCCCAGGTTATTACCTAAGTTATTTATCTTATCACTTGTTAGTTACGATATTTTATTAACTCAACAGTAAACGCTCCCGTGCCTCTTTACACCAGATAGAGCAAAACCCTCAAGGATAGGCTGGACTCATAACCGTCAATACGCGACAATCCCCTAATCACTTAGTTCACACTTGGCAGAACAACGATCCTTTTGATCACTTCTGATGCATCCTGTGATAGTGATGGCCTTCAATCTCATGCAATGTCTCGTGAAAATGCATGTTAAGTTTTAATATCATCCAATTCATACTTTAATTGATTTATTTAAAGTGATCAAACCACGTTTACAATCATAATCTATCATACCACAGAAATAAAAATCAAACATTCCATTTCACTCATCACAAGCAAGGATTATGCATTTCTTGTTATGCAACATTGACACTAAACCCAAACCCTGTGGACATAGACCTATCTAGTTTTATAATGGATTAAATTATCTCGGCACCTCTTTGTGCCATTTCTTTTAAATGTCAAACCGCTCAAGTTGACTTAGGATCATCCGATCTGGCACCTTTGTGCCCTTTCTCTCAAATGCTGAACCACTCGGGTTGGCTTACAATCCTTTCTGACACCTCTGTGTCATTTATCTCGCATGTTAAACTAACCACTCGAGGTCGATTTACATTAATCATCCTTAACACCTCTGTGCCATCGCACTTTTCAAGGGCTCTATCATTTTCACACTTTCGAGAGCCAACAAGGTCATCTCGTTTTCTCTTTCGATGTCCTCAAGACATTTGTATATGATGTATATATATATGTGTATATACATATTTCTATCACATCTCTAATTAAGGATAGTTTACTAAGCACTTTCCATTACGAACTTAAGAGAGTAAGAAAATAGGATCGTTATGTTGTAAAACTAAGGTTGTACTCACGATTTGATATGGTTATGTTCATGAGTGTATTTTGTAAATATAATATGAAAATAAGTTTGGTTAAGTATATGTATACACATTCAGGAAACAGCTCTGACATGTATACATAATGATACCTACACAACCTATTCTAACTACCTACTCGATAGCTATAGAAGGAAAAGCTAAGTCTTTATATTTTGGTTTGTTTTGGAAGAAAACAATTGTAAAACATGGGTTAGGCTTATGGTTATAGCACTAGCGATATAGTGCTAGATGCTATCATTAAGGTAATGACATCTAAACTCTCGAACCCTTCATTCCCCTATATTCTTCACAACGTCTTTCCTAACTCATTATTTCCTACTGCATAACTTAACTTAACAACAATCATATCAAATAGTAACACAACAAACATCAATTTCACATGCATAACATTCAACATACAACACAATATAGTAGCATATCATTAAGTTTCCCACTCACTTGTTTAGGGTTTATCATAGTCCTAGCTAGAGTCGAGCAATTTCAGTGGGTAACTCCTTTGTGTTCCTCTTGAAGTTAGTATCCTTCTATGATGCTTCCTCAACCCAATCATAGAAAGCCACATCACCACTTGACTTTGGTAGCTTTCTAGCACCCGATATGTGTACTTTGCTCGTCTTATGGTTGATGGTAAGGTGTGAAGTTTCCTCCTTAAGGAATTTTAGGCGAACAAGATTCAAACGTTGAACACTTCTTCAATGTGATTCTGATACAAGGTTCCAAAAAGATCGATCTTCCTTAACATCCTTTGAATACTCCATTGTGAAATCCACTTCATTCCAAATGTCTCCCAAGCCATCATCTTGGATGTTGCTTGAATCATTCCCTTCACCATCTACACCATCATAGACGCTTCTCTCATCCATGAAGCATCTTTGAACATTTCATTTATCCAATTATCTCTAATATCTTCCAATGAACTACTTGTAGGATAACTAGCAGGATTTAAAAGTCCTTAAAGGTTTGTATCATCTTCTTTTTTCTCTTCTTTGTTGATATTTCCACCTATAAGTTCCTTATGCTTTCTACTGGTTTCCATCCTTACTCACGCTTCTATCATATAAACACCAACCTTTCCCATACACCACATGCACACTAACATACGCACATGCCCTACATATACTTCACACCACCAATACATACTTGCCCACATACTCTACACATATTACACACCTCCCATATCCATACTCACACACCCACACCATACATTATCTCATACACCTACTCACATACTCCATATACGCCTTACATCACCAATACACACACCTACATACTTTGCACACACCATATTCACCTTCCATACCCACACATTCATGTTTACACTCCATACATCATCTCATACTCATACGTACATATCCCACATACATCATCCTCAACTTCCACACATGTCCATACACCATATACTATTTCACATACATACATACATGCCTACACATACCACTCCTTCCTTATACATGTATACATGCCACATATTCCATACACACCATCTATATACACCCTATTACCATGCACCTTACACCTTCCATACATATATACACACGCTCCGCACATTCCATGTATTCCATACATATATACATACACCCTTACACACTACATGGCATCCACTCACACACACACAAACCGCACCTACCACACACCGTCCGTATGCATATGCCTCCCTTTTACACACATTGCATATCATCCCATACACATACACTTCGCATATATCATACCCTTATACACACACATACTACACACCCACATACACATACCACCCTACATCCCTTCATGTACCTACGCGCATACTCATAAGCATTATACACTCGGCTCCTCCTCTACACACACACACCTTCACATACCATACATCATCACTAACACACACACATCCTTACATACACTACTCACCATCACCTATACCATCTTCATATACACTACTCACTTTCATTCCCACACACCACATGTCATTGTACACATGTACACATACACTCTTGACTCCTCCTCCTCCCTTTCACATTCACATACCCATTCATGCACACACATATACACATCTTCCTCCAAACACACACTCATACACACATTCATTCACACACACACACATTCCGCATACACTACATCACCTCCTCATTTACATACACACACATTCCTACACACACATTCCTACACACACACCATATGCATGCTCATACATACACATTCGTCTACACATCCTCATTCTTGCACATACACATACACACCTTCCTCCATACACATACACTCTCGTACATCCCACACCATCATCCACACATACACACGCATCTTTCTCATCCTCGCACACAACCACACACACTCACACGCACACACGTACACAGCCTCCATTCGCACACATCCACACACTCTCACATACCCCCACTTCCATCATATGCACACACACATCATCCTTCACCACACACCCTTTCAATACATATACATATCTACACACTTGCCTCTCCCTTTTCCCTACATACGTACACACACTCACGGCCTCCATCCACACACACCCACTTGCTTTACTTGCTCACACACCACACACCTTGCTCCTTCTCCCCTTTCATATACACACCCACTACTGCAACGGGACGGCTCCACCTCACACACACACCAACACACCCTTGCACACATTATCCATCGTCGTTGCTGTTGCTATTGGAGGGTCGTTCTTGTTGCTATCATTGCTATTGCTGTAGGGGGTCGTCATCGCCATCATTGCCACTGCCATTGCTATTGCCGCCGAAGTTGTCGTTAGATGTTGCGGCCGCTGCTGCCGCTAGGAGTGAGGTCGCCACTACTGTTCATTGCCACGATCACCGTTTGTTGTTGCTGCTATTGCCATTGCAGTTGGGGTTGTCGTTGCGGTTGGGGGCCATCGTTGCTGCTATTGACGGCCGTGGTAGTCACGGTTGCCGTTGTTCGCCTTTGCCGTCGCTGTTACTATCGAGGGTTGTCCGTGTAACTACCGTTGCTGTTGTCGAACTTGCTCACCATAGTTGTTGTCAAACTCCCCTCCTCGCGCGGACACGGCAAGAGACCTGGCACCGGCGATGCGACGAACGCGCATGGTTGCTGTTGTCGGGGTTGTCTTACCATGATTGTTGTCATCCTCTCTCGCACACACCACACACTCAGCCATCCACCGCCGTTGCTGTTGTTGTTGGATCGTGGTTATTGGCATTGCTATCGCATGAAAGACCGATGTGAGAGAGAGGGATAGGGTGTGGTGGTTAGCCGAAAGGGAAAAGAAGGGAACGGGAAGAGAGGAAGGGGCGACAGGAGGGTGAGTGAAGGGCGGTGGGAGGAAGGGAAGTGTGGTTAGGGAAGATCTAGAAGAAGAAGAAGAAAGGAAGAGGAAGAAGAAAAGGGAAGATAAAAAAAAGGAAAAGGAAGAAAGAGAAAGAGAGGGAGTAGGGGCCGGTCGGGGGGAAAAAAGGTAAGAAAGGAAAAGAAAGAAAAGAAAGGGGATGGGACTTTTTTTTTTTTTTAAGTTAAGAATATATATTATATTATATTATATTAACTCTATTTTATTATTTGCTTAGGTGCGAGAATATTTTAAAATTTTATATTTTTAGAAATTTACTATAAAATTTTATATTTATGTTAATTTAATTATTTCGAATATAAATTTTTATTTTAAATTTCTATTTAAAATTCTTAGATTTATAATTTTAAATTAATTTTATTATTTAACTAAATATTATTTAAAAATTACGTTTAGAATAATTTACTATTTTATTTATTTTTTAAAAAAATTTTATATAATTTTTCGAAATTTTAGGATTTTACACACTTGGCTGCTAGCTTGTTTTGATGTCCCAAAAGGTGTTCATATATGTTCAACTAGGATAGTGGGTTTTTCAGTGCTGTCGAAAATCTTACCTTGTAGCTTAAAGGAGTTGCAAGCCAAGCACCGCGATTCTTGAAAATTTTATAAATACAGATATTAATAAGTATATTAGGTCGATTAAATAATATTAAAAGAGTTGAATTATCGTTCTCATAAGGATTAATTTAATTATCAATTTTATTATCATTTAAGAACATTAAAAATGACTAAAAAATATATATATTTAAAATTAAAACCATCACTAAAATAAACATTTCTTGATTCAATGAATAAAGAGATGACGTAATATATACATCTAACTACATCTTTTAAGGATGCAAAAATATAAAAACAACGAAATATCATTTACTAATATTATCTATATTCCGAGATAGGACTACTGGAAGGATGAAGTACCCAGCGCATAAACTTGGTATGGGACATTGGCATTGTTTAAAGCTCTTTGCGTGCTACTGTAGCATTCCAATACTCCGTCGAGCAAGCCAAATATTTTGTCACCTAAAATTTTCTCATTCATTATACAAGCAGAAGCGCACACATCTGAATATGCTTATGTTACCATTTATTGGTAAAATTAAAAGAAAACTCAGCGTAATGAAGCTTCATTTCCAAGGCCAAGATCAAGAAAAGGAATAAAATATTATTATTATTTTTTTAAATTCCTCAAATATACAATAAATAAAAATACTCTTAAAAATATGCTATTTAAATTCGGATATTCAATTACTGACCTAAAATCGGTAGTTGAAATCCAAATTTTATTGTTGATAGAAATCTTGTTTATATGAGGCATAATAAAATTGATAGTTTAAGCCAATTTTTAATTGCTGATTTTAAAGCCGATTTTAACACCGGCACTTTGACTTCTGATTTTAAGCCGTGTCAAAATCAGATATTTTCCCTTTTTCCGAGCAAGATCGGGCAGTTCTGATATTATTTTGCTTTTACATGTAATTTTGTATGCTTTTTATTCTACATGGAGCTGTGGTGAAGGCCATGTTTTCTGAGCTATCCCAATGACATTCAACTGCACATGTATATGGCCTCTCCAAAAGTTAACACCATAGAGATATATATATTCAAACTGATGCAATACATCTAGGAGGAAAGACTTAACTCATGGGCTTAGATGATTATGTTTTCTAAGTAGAAGTTGATTATTAAGAGACAATAGAAAATGCATCAACACATTTATATTATTTTGTAGCTCTTTCAGAAAAATTTTCCACGTGAAATGATAGCCAGAGGAATGTGTTGGTTTTATTTATTTTTCTAGCTTCTGTTGAATGTAATGGATAAAACTATATGCATCTTTTGGGTAATTTTTTGTCCACTACTATAAGCTCTGCATCTAAATGGGGTCGTTTTAAAAATATATGTATATATAATTGAAAAAGCTCCTAAGAAAAGTATTATATGAGTGGATAACTATATTCTATTTTTTAATAAAGATGCATACATTAAATACATTTTTAATGAAAAAATAACACAATCGAAAAGCATACACAATATGCACCTTCATTTATTTCCACTATTCATTGGGATGTTGCGCATATTCTACATGCACCTTAAATACATTGAAGGTGCATATGTAGCTAGAGTTAGGAAAGTGAGTTGAACGGGGCCGGCTTGCCCTGACTTGCACTGGCCCATAGGTCGAAGTGGGTCGGCTCATGATGGCCCATACATGACGTGGGTTGAAGAAGTCGGCCTACCTTGCCCCACGGGCCAACGTGGGTCGGCCCGCCTCATACACTATTTTTTTTATTACAAAAATAGAAAATTAATATGGTGGATTAATACTTCAACTTGCATTTTTTGATATTCAATTTGAAATGTTTATAATAACAAGTTTAAATCAAATTTAAAGTTCAATATAACTTTAAAAATGAGGCCATGTATATTTTATTAAAAAAATTCTAAAGAAACATATTTAAGTTCAACTTAAGTAGAAAATTGAAAGATTCTCATTTTGACAAATTTATAATCTCAAATTCAATACAAAAATGGAATAGGTGAATATGTACTTAAAAGATTGGTATTCATCTTAAATTATTCCAACTTTTTTTTTCTTTTTTGGGTTACAAAATATGCAAGTAAACTAATAAGTGACAATTAAGGATATATAACTTCTAAGCTAAAAGTAAAATATATGAAGTCTTTATAAAGTATTACATTAATAGCTTTATGATATATTATAATATTATACACAAAATCACTTCTATTTGAGTGCTTTCAAATAGTACATTTTTAATTACCTTTGTATAAATAAGAGAATTAGATTTAGTCAATGCTCTTTCAACCCAATAATATAAATACTAATTTTCCAACAAAATGAATTTAGGTTTAATCCCCCTTTCCTCAATAAATAAATAAGAAAAGAGAGAATTAGATCTATATGCAATCACTTTTCTTTATATGTAGACTCTAAAATCCTATATATTAATAATCTATTTTCAAGTGGCACATAGAACTTATTTAGTCAATGAGTTTCATCCTTAGTAATTGATCTTATGTTATGCTATAGATATAATGTTTCATCCAAATGCTTTGTAGAACGAATTATTGACTAACCAATTTATTTATTTATTTTTCTAAATGCTTGATTTCAAAATTTACACAAAGAAGGACTTAGATTTATACTATTTATGTAAAGAAGAACCTGAATTTCTATAGTATACGATTAAGGCCTACATTTGTATTATTTATGTAAAGAAGGACCTGTAATAGTTAAACATACGTTTAAGGATCTATTATTGACTCAATTTGAACTTACAAGGTCGTATACTTGTTCAATCAAAATTGATACTCTGTATGAACACAATTAATTACTTTTAGGTTTTGTCCAATTTCAAATTTTGAAAACAACATCAAATGATAATTAAGCAAATGTAGCAATTATCACAAAGTCTTCTTCACTAATTATACAGGAAAACAAAGTCAATAATAAAGGAAATAAAATCACATATATAGATCAACCCTCCTCCTCATCATCATCAACAACTAAATTAGAGTTTCCCTTTGATGAAGTAGTCCCACTCCCAATGCCACTGTCTTCTTCTTCATCTACACATATAAAGAAATAATTAGATGTTAAATGCTTGAAATAATATTTTAAAAGAAACTATTACCAAAAGAATAAAAAGAAATCACCTTCACAAGCAAATCCTTGTAACTGATTACATATACAAATTAAAGCTTTTACATTTGATGGGAGCAAAGAATTGTGATACTTATTAAGTACACGGGTATTGATGCTGAAAGCTGGCTTAGACACTACAGTGATAATTGAAATACTAAGCACATTAGATGCCATAATGGACAAATCAGGATATCTTTAGCTTTAACTCTTCCAATGTTGCAATAAATCCAATTCTCAGTGGAAGTCCATATCCATTATTGGCTCATCTAGATAAATATCTAAAGAAGATTTGCCAGAACTTCGTACTTCTACTTGACGGTACTCCAACATTATTAAGGAAAAAACTAATTAAATGATGATACTTAATATGACAAAAAATATGATTAAAAAAATTAATGAAATTATTATTAAACTTACATCCAAAGTAGCAAGATCAATCACCAAACTCTTTCTAGACCCACAGTGTCATGGTGCTACTCCTTTACTGCCACTACCAAATATGTTTTGTGCTTGAGAAGATAATCCAACCCGATGGCTTTTAGTTCTAGATATATGATCCGTTTTGCTCTTCTCATATTCTCCAAATAGCTTATATAACTTGCTCTTTATGTGAACCAACTTATCTTCACAAGTGAGGGGATCAAGTTTATTAAAGCAGAACTTCAAAAAATTAAATTTCATTCGAGGATCAAAGATTACTCCAAGTGCAAGGACAATACTATATCCCCCCCAATATTTATCAAACTTTTGTTTCATCTTAATAAACATCTCCCTTATGACATGATCTTCACTATTTAAATTTTCATTCAATAAAAATTTAATTCTCTACACTTGCAAAAAGTAGTGGTTTAAAGTTGGATACAAGGATCTTGACATCAAATTGGTGACACTATAAAAAGAGCTAAAAAACATACATATCTTCTCTACTCTTCCCCACTAATCTATGGTTGGACAATACTTGTAATGAGAATCATTCATTTGAAAGTAAGAAAAAACCCGTTGATACCTGAGTGCATTATCAAGCATAAGGTAAGTAGAATTCCATCTAGTAGCTACATTCAAGGCAAACCAACATTGGTATCAATGTCACCAACCTATTGAACACACTCCAAAAAATGTTTTATTCTACTCTTGTAGCCCTTCACATACTTTACACTCTCCCTTATTTTATGCAAGGCTTCACTACTTACCGTCAACTCCTCTTTAACAATTAAATGAAGAATATGAGCACAACATCTAATATGAAAAAAATCACTGCCACATAACTATGCTGCAAGTTCAGTTGCTCTTTCAAGAAATCTTTCATGTAATCATTTGCAAATACATTATCTAATGTAAGGGAGAATATCTTTCTATTTATGCCCCACTCTTTCAAAAATTCAAAAACTTTCTTCGATAACTCAAACCTTGAATGAAGAGGGGGCATTTTACGAAAAGCAAGAATTTTATTGTTGAGTTTCCATTTGTCATCCACATAATGACTAGTCAAACAAATATACCCTTCACTAGTGGAGGTAGTCCATATATCAGAAGTCAAACTCTCCCTAGAATATTTTGCAATACTTGTTTCAATTTATTCTTCTGAGCCAAATATAAATTCCAAAAATCTGATGTAGCAGTTTTCCTAGAAATTGGCCTATAATTAGGATCATATAGCTTTATAAACTATGTAATCCTCCTATACTTAACAAATAAAAATGGCAAATCATGTTTAATAATAACCATTGACATTATCTCATGAGCAACTTTAGGATTTGCTTTTCTTGATCTTAACTTACTGGCATGATCAATTATCATATCACCAACATTATTATATCTAGGAATTTGACTCAAACGACACTTTCCTATATGTCAACATAAGGATAATGTTCCATGACTATGTCTCCCAATAACATATTCCTTCCCACAAGCTTTACATTTGGCTCTACTTTTACCATCTTTCCCAACACCTATTTTTTCGAATATATCCCATTCCTCAAAAGAAGAACAATTTCTTTGAGCCTTTTTACCTACAGGTTGTTCAGATTGAGAAGATCTTAGTTCTATATTAGCATTATGTCCACTGACTTTAGATACATCATCTACATCAATAGGTTGTATTGTATTTGTAGTCTCATTTCTTATAGGATCTATTATGAAATTATATCAAAACAAGAAAATATCATAATATAGAATTAATACCACTAACATTACCTGCAATTAATCACACATCAAATGGATCCATATTGTTCTTAATCTATTGACAATTGAATTTAAGATAAGATGTCTCAAACCCTAAACCCTAAACCATAACTCCAATTCTCTAAATATATAACTAATTAACCATAAGCTCTGATTTATGCATACCCCTTAACCCCAAACTACAACTCCAAACCCCAAATGGCAGTTCCAAACCTAAACCCCAAACCTCAAATGGTAGCTCCAATTCCAAACCCCAAATTGTAGCTCCAAACTTAAACCCCAAATCCTAAATCACGGCTCCAAACCCCAAAGAGTAGTTGTAAACCCAAACCCAAAGCCCAACCCCTAAATTGTAGCTTCAAACACAACCTTAAACCCTAAATCGGCACCTTCAAAATCTAAATCCTAACCCTAAATTGCAACTCTAAACCCACACCTCAAACCCTTAAGCCACAACTCCAAATATACCCATAGATCAAACCAAACAAGCATAAAAGTTAGCTAAGTGAAAAAAAAAAAAAAAAAAACATAATAGCTAATAGAGGACTCACCAATCACCACACTACTTGACAACGATGATGAGGAGGAGGATGAGATGGTGCGGTGATGATTGGCTATAAGGACGATCGATCAGTGACAGTGACTAAGATGATGATGAGGCGATGACCGACGGCTGTGTTGCGACTACTACGACATGTATGATTGATGAGTGATGAGATGAAAGTGAGAGTAAGTGAGCTATGGTGCTGTCGTGTTGGTGTGGCCTGCTACAACTGCTACGACATGCGTGACTGTGGGAGTGAGAGTGATGAGGATCAGCTAGCATCATAAAGGAAGGAATCGAAACCTCATGATCCATTACATGGTATTGGAGGCGCAATGACCCCGAGCTAGAGCTAAAAGGATGAACGAAGCTTTACAAGAATTAGTCATGGACTTGCAAGCTAGGGAATCAAGCTATATAGAAGAAAAATATACATGTGCCAACTTGATTCACGTGACCATGGAAGGATGAAATAATTTAGGGACATTATATATTTGCGTAGAACACTACACTAGAGGATATATTCGATTTTGTTAATGTTTATTTTTATTTATTGGTTTATTTTCCATGTTATTTAGTTGCCTACATGGTGACACAAGGATAAGGATAGAATAGTAAATTTAGAATTTCCATGTCGTAGGGTTTTTTCCATGTTGTATGCGTGCTATATATGCTGTGTAAGGGAGCTGGCCAAAGACACTTTTGATATATGAAAAACACATCTTTTTCATGGGAAACAACGAAACCTCTTTTTGTTCTTTTGTAAAAGAACATTTCCATAGAATTCTCAACTGAATTACTAGGAATATCTCTTGATAACTTAGGTTTTAATCAACAGGTTTGATTAAGGTCTAGTTACGCAATGCTTATTCAAGACGATCCTTGGGGTAATTGAAGCCAACTAGCATCATCGGGGTTCTAGGTTTAATATACTTAGGGTTTCACGCATCAGAGAGTGAGTGATAGTGAAAGTGAGAGAACGAGGAGGATTGGAGAATGGTTAGAGAGCATAGGAAAAATTTATCTCGTCGTCTGATGGTTAGGGTGGGCTCTTTTATTGTGTGGTTGACCCTATTTTCTATTTTCATTCCCATTTTTTTTCTTTTTTTAAAAAAAAAACATTGTGTAGGCAATGCCGGCCAACTCGTGCATGCATCAACGTAGCTTGCCTCTATTTGCAAGCTACATGGGATGAGCTAAAATAGCACGCACATGTTGCTGGCCAAATTTTTTTGGTCTACCTTGCAGTTAAGGAGATTGTTCCCAAATTTTGTTGATGTGAAAGCATTGTGTTTATGGGGCTCATTTGATGTAGGATATGTGAGAAATATATGTTGATGTTGATGGTAATTTAGTATATGTAATTGTGCACAAACTAAATAGGTATATGTTAGCAAATATGAGGATTGTGAAAGCAGGTTGAAATCTATGCCCATTATAATTACCACGTTTAAATGTTACTAATTTGGCTCAACAGCGATGTTTTAACATCACCGATATACTTTTGACAATGTTTAAACATCATGTATTACTTTTAGCTACATGTAAACATTGCTAATGTTACTTTTTTACCACATTTAAATGTTGCAAATGTTACTCATTTACCGCGCTTTTTGTATCTAGTAATTTTTTAATTGTGATTTTACTACGTTTAAAAATTGCGTATAATTACTTTTGGTTACATGTAAATGTTACTAATGTTATTCTTTTACTATGTTTAAATGTCGTAAATGTGTGTTTTATCGCACTTTTTATATCCAATAATTTTTTAATTGTGGTTTTACTATGTTTAAACATTGCAAATGTTACTCATTTACCGTGCTTTTTTATGTCCAGTAATTTTTTAATTGTGGTATTACTACGTTTAAACATCGTGTATAATTACTTTTAGTTATATTTAAGCGTTGCTAATGTTACTCTTTTACTATGTTTACATGTCGCAAATATTACTCATTTATCGTGCTTTTTATGTCCACTAATTTTTTAATTATGGTTTCACTACGTTTAAACGTCGCCTATTACCTATTTTTAGCTACATTTAAGCATTGCCCAATATAACACATTTAGCTACTTTTCTACTTTTAACGACGTTTATTTTATTAACGTTGTAAATATTTTTTGTGATGGACCTTTGGCAACATGTATTAGCAACAGTTTTTAAATGTGGCTAAATCTTTTTTGTGACGTTTATTTTATGTTTAGCAACATTTATTAAACATTGTCTAATATCTAATTTGTTGTAGTGATATGTAAGCTAGGATAACTACCTTTTTATACACTAGTAAAAAATACAAAGTTATCCTCCGACTTTCTCTTGAGTCCCTACACTCTTGAGTCTATCTTCACTCTTATCAATCCCTTTAATAAGGATTATGCTTAGTACCCTTGAGGGCTATTGGTTGTGAGTCATATTGAGTAGCGACCTTAGGTCATATGTGCTTGTAGGTGCGCCATATCTTGCAAGTAGCTTACTGCTTTTAGCTAGACTTGTTGATGAGATCCGGGATGAGAGCCAAGCCGGAAGAAGAAATGTGGATCCTCTTGAAGTGCCGCCTGGACCGATCATAAGAAATCGAGCAAAACGATTCAAGGACGCACTTAACGAGTTGATAAAGGTTGTCCATGAAGCCGGAAAGGATTGGAGCAATCATGAAGTTGGAACGGATTGGAACAACCATTGGAAGACCCTTGCTTTTGTACAAGTTATACTGGACATGAGTTGAAGAGGGCGTGTATTTTCAAGGCACGGCCGTGTATAGAGTCAAGCAAATCCACAGAAAGATACACGGCTAAAGTACACGGGCGTGTATGTTGCCAGAAGTTGCACAGAAAGATACACGGCCAAAGTACACGGGCGTGTATGTTGCCAGAGGTTGCACAGAAAAGTACACGGCCAAAGTACACGGGCATGTATGTTGCCAGAGGTTGCACAGAAAAGTACACGGCCAAAGTACATGGGCGTGTACACGACCGTGTATCCCTTGTCGGCCAGCTTGTTCTGTTTTGCGTTTTTATGTCACTTAACTAAACTACGTCGTTTTGGACTTGTTTTTTACACGAATTGTAACCTTAGTATAAAAGCTCCTAGGGTTTAGAACAACTTAGATTAAGATATACATCTTTGAACATTAAACACTTTTGAGAGGCACCTCTCTTGGTTCTTCAAGAACTAATTCAAACTTATCGAATTGATTTCCATGGCGTTCATCCCGACTTATCAATCGGTCTTTCATCCCGATTGTGGCGTCTTCGTTTTTATACCAAGGTTCTTGTCTCGCTTATAGACAACGGGTCGTGGTTTTCCACTTTAGGTGTTTGGGTGTCTTAGGCAACGAATTTCCGAACGTATTGGTATTGGGTTTCGTCACGGGTTGGCGTGGTTCGTATCAGTTTGGTATCAAAGCTTAGGTTTGTCAAAACATCAAGTTCGATTGAGAAAGGTAATATCAAAAACCATAACTCCAATCGTTCATATCCATTGTTAGCATTCAATTCTGCAATATTAATTGTCTTTTGATAGTGTAGTATTTACTAGTCGATTGTAAAAAAAAAAAAAAAAGAGTAAAAAAATCACGAAAAAAAAAGAAGGAAAAGAAAAGAAAAGAGAAACGTGATCAAAAGCAAAAAAAAAAAAAAAACAGAGACAAAAAAAAATCGGATAGAAAAATAGAGGAAAATTTTACGAACCCTAGAGTTGGTTTTGAATTCTACGGAAGGAAATTGGTGTAGTTTGGGTTAGTTCCAAGAGAATTGAGAAGAGGAAATTGGTGAGTGATATCATTGTTGTTTGTGAGAATACACGAGTGACTATGTGATATCATCATTTGAGCGAAACACGTAAGCGAGTGTATCGTGAGGTTTGATCATATATATATTTGTGTTGTACTAATCTTTTCTGCAGGAACTATGTCGAGACAACATTCTCCTGAAGGTGAGAGGGGAAGGTTTGATGCTAGGTTAGTAATTGAGGCGTTGAGGGGAGAAATGAAGAGGATGTTCCAAGAAGGAATGGAACAAATTCATGAAACGGTAGAGCAAAAACTAGAGCAATCCACAAACGTATTCCAAGGGCGTAAGAGGGAGAGTCGTTCTAGGAGAGTACCGAGGGGTGGAGATGTAATGTCGGATGATGACTTTGATGAGCCTTCTGTTGGGAGTTATAGAGGTTATAGTGGTCGGAATAGAGGAACTAGAGAATGGGAAGATAGAGGAGATAAGAATAGAGAGGATGATCAATTGAGTAGCATAAAGATGAAGATTCCTCCGTTCCAAGGGAAGAATGATCCCGAGGCGTACTTAGAGTGAGAGAAAAAGGTGGAGATGGTGTTTGATTGTCACAACTATAGTGGGAGAAAGAAGGTGAAACTTGCTGCCATTGAATTTTCGGATTATGCTATAGTGTGGTGGGATCAACTAATGTTGAATAGGAGAAGGAGTGGCGAGCCACCTATTGAGTCTTGGGAAGAGATGAAAAGAGTGATGAAGAAGTGGTTTGTACCTGCGTATTACTATCGTGAATTGCACAACAAGTTGCAAACTCTGAGGCAGGGAAGCCGAAGTGTAGATGAGTATTTCAAGGAGATGGAAGGCACTATGATTAGGGTGAATGTAGAGGAGGATAGAGAGGCTACAATGGTTAGATTTCTTGTTGGGTTGAATAGAGAAATCCAAAATGTTGTTGAATTGCAGCATTATGTAGAATTGGAGGATATGGTCCACATGGCTATAAAGGTTGAGAACCAGCACAAGAGGAGAGGTAGTAGTAATGCACGGTTGCAACAGGGTAATGGTTCATCCACTTGGAAGACTAATCAATGGAAGAAAGAAGAAAAGCCTTTACCCACCAAACCAAAAGGGGAGCTGAGGCAAGCGGGTTCTACTCCTGGTAATCAAGGTAACCCTGAATCTTCTACTTCTAGAAATCGTGACATTAGATGTTTTAAATGTCAAGGTAGAGGCCATATTGCTAGTCAATGTCCAAATAGGCGTGTGATGATTTTGTGTGATGATGGAGAGTATGAGACTGAAGGGGATAGTGAAGAAGAGGATATGCCTCCATTAGAGGATGCTAGTGATGATGAGGAGCTTGCAATGGGAAGGCAAGTGGCAGTAGTGAAGCGAGCGCTGAATGTGCAGGTGAAGGAAGAAGAGGAGGTGCAAAGAGAGAATATATTTCATACTAGATGTTATCTAGGAGATCACATTTGTAGCTTGATCATTGATGGAGGAAGTTGCACTAATGTAGTGAGTAATTTTATTGTTGAGAGGCTGGGGCTCAAAACTGTTAGACACCCTAGTCCATATAAATTGCAGTGGTTGAATGATAGTGGTGAGACTAAGGTGAGTAAGCAAGCCTTAATTGGGTTTCGCATTGGTAGGTATGAGGATGAGGTGTTATGTGATGTAGTGCCAATGCAAGCATGTCATGTATTGTTGGGGAGGCCATGGCAATTTGATAGGAAGGTTGTTCATGATGGTTTTTCTAACAAGTATACGCTTGTTCACCAAGGGAAGAGCTTTAATCTTAAACCGTTAACACCTAAGCAGGTGTATGAGGACCAGTTGCAGCTACAACAATCCTTTGCAAAACATAAGGTGAGTGAAAAGCAAAGTGAGAGTGAGAGAGCGAAAGACAATGAGAAGAAAAAGGAATATAAAAGTCAAGATCAAAAGGAAAAGGAGAGGAAGGCTGGAAAGAGTGTGAGAGGCCAAGTTGAAGGGGAATCAACTTTGGTGGTGAATGAAAAGGAGAGGGCAGCCTTGCAAAAGGAGAGTTGTGTGGCAAGAGCAAGTGTAGTAAGGAGAGCGTTAGTGATGAGGCAACCTATGTTGTTGCTGGTTTTTAAGGAAACATGTTTGACTACTAACGACTTATCTAACTCTTTGCCTAGTGTGGTTGTGTCTCTTGTGCAGGACTTCGAAGATGTCTTTCCTGAGGAGATTCCAAAGGGATTACCACCTGTTCGAGGTATTGAGCACCGGATTGACCTTATACCCGGAGCATCAATTCCAAACAAGCCAGCTTACAGGAGCAATCTGGAGGGAACAAAGGAACTCCAAAGGCAGGTCGAAGAATTAATGAAGAAGGGGTACGTGAGAGAAGGCATGAGTCCATGTGCAGTGCTTGAGATTTTGGTGCCTAAGAAGGATGGGACAGGGAGACTATGTGTTGACTACAGTGCCATCAACAACATTACGGTAAAGTATCGTCATCCTATTCCTTGCTTAGATGACTTCTTAGATTGGTTATATGAGTATAGTGTCATTCCTCATGAGCCTTGGATAGATATGTCCATAGATTTTATGTTAGGATTATCTCGGCCTAGGCATGGTCGAGATTCTATTGTTGCGGATGTGGATAGGATTTCTAAAATGGTTCATTTCAGTCCTTGTCATAAAACTGATGATGCTATACACATTGTTGATTTGTTCTTTAGAGAGGTAGTGCGTCTGCATGGTATACCTAGTAGCATTGTTAGTGATCGGGATGTAAAGATTTCGAGTCATTGTTGGAGAGTATTATGGGAAAAGTGGGGAACTAAACTAATGTTTTCAACTATCTGTCACCCACAAACTGATGGGCAAATTGAGGTGGTTAATAGGACATTAATTCAATTGTTAGGGGCAATCATAGAGAAGAACATTAGGACTTGGAAGGAATGCCTACCATTTGTGGAGTTTGCATATAATAGGGCTTTACATAGCACTACTCATTGTTTACCATTTGAGATTGTGTGTGGTTTAAACCTACTGGATCCTATTTATTTATTGCCATTGCCACTTAACAAGTTTGTGAGTTTTGATGCTGATTCTAAGACAGATTTCGTAAGAAGACTAAATATTGAGCGAAGAACGGAGCAGTATGTGAGACAAGCCAACAAGGGTTGTCAACAAGCTATTTTTGAACCTGGAGATTGGATTTGGGTTCACATGCGCAAAGAGCAGATTCCCGTACAGCGTAGATCTAAATTACTTCCTAGAGGCGATGGACCAATTCAAATTCTTGAATACATCCATGATATAGCATACAAGAAAAATTTACCAGGTAAGTATCCAGTAAGTGTCACGTTTAATGTTACTGATCTGAGTCCATTTGATGCAGGAAATGATTTGAGGACAAATCCTTTTCAAGAGGAGGGGAATGATGAGATCCGGGATGAGAGCCAAGCCGGAAGAAGAAATGTGGATCCTCTTGAAGTGCCGCCTGGACCGATCATAAGAAATCGAGCAAAACGATTCAAGGAAGCACTTAACGAGTTGATAAAGGTTGTCCATGAAGCCGGAAAGGATTGGAGCAATCATGAAGTTGGAACGGATTGGAACAACCATTGGAAGACCCTTGCTTTTGTACAAGTTATACTGGACACGGGTTGAAGAGGGCATGTATTTTCAAGGCATGGCTGTGTATGGAGTCAAGCAAATCCACAGAAAGATACACGGTTAAAGTACACGGGCGTGTATGTTGCCAGAAGTTGCACAGAAAGATACACGGCCAAAGTACACGGGCGTGTATGTTGCCAGAGGTTGCATAGAAAAGTACATGGCCAAAGTACACGGGCGTGTATGTTGCCAGAGGTTGCACAGAAAAGTACATGGCCAAAGTACACGGGCGTGTACACGGCCGTGTATCCCCTGTCGGCCAACTTGTTCTGTTTCGCGTTTTTATGTCACTTAACTAAACTATGTCGTTTTGGACTTGTTTTTTACACGAATTGTAACCCTAGTATAAAAGCTCCTAGGGTTTAGAACAACTTAGATTAAGATATACATCTTTGAACATTAAACACTTTTGAGAGGCACCTCTTTTGGTTCTTCAAGAACTAATTCGAACTTATCGGATTGATTTTCGTGGTGTTCATCCCGACTTATCAATCGGTCTTTCATCCCGATTGTGGCGTCTTCGTTTTTATACCAAGGTTCTTGTCTCGCTTATAGACAACGGGTCGCGGTTTTCCACTTTAGGTGTTTGGGCGTCTTAGGCAACGAATTTCCGAATGTATTGGTGTTGGGTTTCATCACGGGTTGGCGTGATTCGTATCACTTGTTTGTGTTTTTCTTCTTTTCCTTAGACATAGTTTTTTGTACTATAGTGATTACTAAGCTCTTAGGTATATCATCTTTTCTTGATATCAGAGCTAAGGTAATGATGGAGTGTAGCTTGTAGTCATCATAGTGTTTATCTTGTTATTGGGTTTCTTGAGTCGTGTAGTTTTTGTTGTTGTGTAGTGTAAATGTTGAATCTTAGCATTCAAAGTTGATAGGAATCAAAATCCGACAAGACCTATCATTAAGGCAAGAACCAAAGGATTTCGAATCTTGGCGATGAGGGCCCATTTTGAGCAAATCGACCTTGGAATTATTCATTTACTAACCTCTTTTATCTTATTCATGTATTTTATATTCCAACAGGAATATTTATCATGCTTTACAGGGCGATGGACAAACTCACTTAGACTTAGCTTGTGGGTTATCCATGAATCGACCTAAACCGGCAATGAGCTGGGCTGACGAATCTTATGGAAGAGCTAGCATGATGAAGACTATTTTTATTTATAATTATTTCTTTGGACTATTTATGTTGCAATCTTTCTTTTGGGACACTTTCACTTGCTTGTAATTGTCTTTTAGGACCAGCCACCTTAAAAGTGGCATAGTTATAATTTTGTGCATTTTCTAACCCTAAAGGGAGTAAGTATAAATACTTGCTTAAAGTAGGGTTTGAGGAGGCCATTTTTTTCAAATTTGAACATACACTTTTCATGAGGATTAGGGTTCTTCCTAATTGTCATTAGACTCTTATCAATTTCAATCTTAAGAGTTGAAATTGTGGTGAGTGCAACACTTGAAATTGTGAGTAATATCAATTTCATTTTGTTGTGATTTCTTTTCTTATCTAGTGTGTAATATCTAGGGTTGAATTGAGATACTTTTTGGTCAAATTTGGTTAAGATTTGCTTCAAAATATATTGAGTTTGTTGAGTTACTTATCATAGCGTTATTCATCAACATTTGCCTACCATTGTTCATGTGGAATACCTTATTCTAAAGAGGGGAATCACGGTTTTATTTTTGCTGATTATTTTTGAAATTCACGTGATGATTCAAGGTTGATTAGTATATATTGAGGATTTGATTCTTTGCAAATTGGATTAGTTCATTTTTTATTGATTCCGGTTCCATTTACACCCTTTAGAATCACGTAAATTCTTCAATTGTTGAACCGGCATTAGGGATTGCATTTAGGCTTGGATTTTACTCCATTTGATTGTGCTTAAATCCCATTTAGGCACATCAAAAGTGGTATTGCAGACTTTAAAAGTGATGCGCATGGCCATGGAAGGTGTGCTACTTAACATGTAAGAACTACTGATGAATAGATCTAAAAGCTGACTATTGTTGTTGCTAATTTAGCTTTCATAGTGTAGTGTTCGGTAGGAAACCAACCTACTTGAGTTAATGTAGGTTTCAGGTGAGTTCAAAATGATAAAGAAGCAAAAAACCCACCTCAAAATGTTCGAAATGGTAGAGGAGCAAAGAGATACTGAGGTATGAGGAGACTAGTTGATGTCGAGGACAAGTTGAATGAAGGAGCTGGAGATAACTTTGATGAAGACTATGTAGTGTGAGGTGCATGAGCTCCCAAAGGTCTAGAGAACATTAAAATGCAAATCCCTCCATTTTCTAGGAGTGAAGATGTTGACGATTACTTAGACTAGGAAGATAAAATCGATAAATTGTTTGAGGGTCATGAGTTTGAAGAAGTTGTAAAAGTTAGATTGGCCACTTTAGAATTTTCAAGATATGTAGCATTATGGTGGAAGAACTTGTTAGCCATGAGGAGAAAAGCTAGAGAACATGAGATAATATCGTGGATTAAGATGAAGAGGATATTGAGGAGGAGGTTTGTCCTATATTAGTATATGCAAGAGGATTTTAAGAAGCTATAAACCTTAAGTTAAGAAAGAATGTGTGCCAATGATTATGTAAAGGAGTTCTAAATGTTAATGATTAGGTGTAGAGTAAAGGAGCCAAAGGACTAAACTATAGCTCAGTTTATTACTATATTAAAATATGAGATTGTTAGCGTTGTAATGCTACAATTTATGAGCACTCTAAATGACACTATCTATCTAGGTTAAAGAGTGGAGTGATAAAGATGCAACAACTTAAACTGAAGTATCAGTGGTTGAGCTGTAATGCTAGCCCAACATAGTATGAATTCCAATTGACTAATACAAAATTTGCTGAGTAGAGGGGATAGTATATTAGAAGGATTCCAAAGGCTAATGGAGAGAAGGTCGCAAGAGAGAGGAAGGGTGGTGACTTGTAAAGAGATATCACAAGGGGAAGAAGAGTAGTGCTCAGGAAGGAAGATAACCAAATTAAAGGCTTCAAATGCATGGGTTTTAGACATGTTACTACTTAATATCCAAACCACTAAGCTATGATTTTAAAAGGTGAGGCACTTGTACTAAAGGTTGATAGTGTCAATGAAGAAGAGGAGAAGACTGGAGAAGATTGTCTTGAAGAAGTACTTAGAGATGAAGACATTAATGTATATGTTAAGCAAGGCTAGTTTTTTAATATTATTTTGAGATAAAATCTAACTGTCATGTTGTAGGTCTCTAATGAGTAAAGGGAGAGTCTTTTCCATACAGTGTGCAAGGTTAAATGGTAGTTGTGTGTGTTAATCATTTGTGAAGGAAATTACACTAACATAGCTATTGCATTTGTGGTTAAACAATTGAAACTGCTAACTCTAAAACATTAAAAGCCATACAAATTGCATTAGTTAGATGAGAAGAGAGCTCTTCATGTCATGTAGCAAGTTTGAGTTCCCATATCTATAGGGAATAGGTACCAAGATGAGGATGTATGTGATGCCTTGCCCATGAGTGCATCCTATATTTACTTAGATGATCATGGTTATTTGACTGAAGAGTTATGCATGATGGAAATAAGAGTACATATGCTTTTCACAAAGATGGAAGGAAGGTCATGCTATAACCAATGATATTGAGCTAAGTGAGGGATACTTAAGCTTAGTTAAACCAAGCTGAAAGGAAAGTCCTTATTATATCACGAAGTGTGTTAGTGTAGACATTAGTACTAGATACACTTGTGTTTTTAATAGTCAGAAGGTTGTTAGAAATACGAGACTAAACACCTTTATCTAAGGAGGTTGGAGCATTACTAGACAAGTTTAAAGACTTATTCCATAAGGGTCTACCGAAAGGATCATCCTCTTTTTGAGGAATAAAGCATTGTGTCGACTTATAGCCTGGTGTAGCATTGCCTAATAAACCCACCTATCGAATGAATCCTGTGCAAGCTACCAAGTTGAAGAGGTAAGTGGTTGAATTGATAGAATGAGGCTATGTTAGAGAGAGCATAAGCCCCTATACTGTATTTGCTTTACTCGTTCTAAAGAAAAATGGATCATGGTACATGTATGTTGATGGTTAAGCTATTAATAAGATCACTATCAAATATAGATATCCTATTCTAAGGTTGGATGACATGTTAGATAGACTCCATAGTGCTCATATCATTTCAAAAATTGATTTAAAGAGTAAATATCGCTAAATATGCATGAGGTTAGGGTATGAATGGAAAATAATTTTCAAAATGAAACATGGACTTTGAATGGTTAGTCATGCCTTTTGGATTAACCAATGCACTTGGTACATTTATGCAGTTGTTGAACCATGTATTAAGAGGCTTGATAGGATAATGCATCATAGTGCACTTTGACTATATATTAGTGTATAGCCTTGACTTGAAAGCTTACGTTGGGTACCTACGAGAGGTCTTAAGTACACATCGAGTTGAATAGCTATTTGGCAATTTGAAGAAGTGCTATTTCTATCAAGATGAGGTGATGTTTTTAGGTTTTGTGGTAAGAAGTGGAGGAGTATGAGTTGATAAGGGAAAGTTTCAAGCCATTATTGAATAGCCCATCTTAAAGAATGCCTCTAAGGTTAAAAGTTTTCATAGGTTAAAATCATTTTACTAACGATTTATGTAGAATTTTAGTACTATTACACCCCCTTTAACTAAGTTGACTAAGAAGGATGTCAAGTTTTGGTGGGGAGAAAAGGCCTAGAAGAATTTTGATGATATTAAGCATAAATTGACTACTGTAATCGTACTAATCATACTCGACTCTAGTAAGATATTTGAGTTGGAGTGTGACACCTCAAAAGTTAGTATTGGAGTAGTATTAACGCAAGAATGGCAATCTATCACATATTTCAATGAGAAGCTAAGTGATGTCATGTTAAATACTCAACATATGATAAGGAGTTTTATTCCTTAGTTCAAGCTCTCACCGTCTGGCAACATTACCTACTACCAGAGAGTTTGTCATTTACATTGACCATGAGATAAGTAAGTACTTGAGAGGTCAACAAAAGTTATCTCAAAGACAATTCCAATGGATCTAGTTCCTAGAGACCTTTTAGTTTGTAATCAAATACAAGGCTAGGAATTCAGATGTAGTAGCTAATGCCTTATCCAGGAGACATGTCCTAATCCCCACATTATAGGAGAAGGTCCTAGGCATTAAGTTAGTGATTGAGCAACATAAAGGAGATGATAACTTTTAGGCCCATTGTGGCCAAGTGCAAAGCTAGAATTTATATCGATGGATGCTTCATAAATGATGGATATTTATACAAGAAGGGAATACTATGTATACTTATTAGCTCGGTAACAGAACTACTAATAAGAGAAGCTTATGCCAAAGGATTAGCAGGTTGCTTTAGTGGAAAGAGCTTATGAGCTACTAAAGAAATATTTTTATTAGCTTAATTTGATGAAAGATATGCATAGGGTATTAGAGAGGTGCACCATTTGTAGAAAGGCAATGGGAAAGATAGAACCCTATAGGGAATACTTACCACTACCTACCATGACCAGCTATGGATTGACCTAAGCATGGATTTTGTCATTGGGCTGCCTCGGATAGCTTAAAAACATAACTCTATTATGGTGGTTGTAGATTGGTTTAGCAAGATAGCCCGCTTCATCTTGTGCCATAAGATTAAGGATGAACTTTATATTGCTAACCTTTTTGTGTAAGAGATCACGTAGTTGCATGGAGTGCCCCATAGCATCGTCTTTGACAGAGACCCAAAGTTCTTGAGCTTCTTTTGGAGGATGTTATGGAAGTGGTTAGGCATAAAGTTGATGTCTAGCATGTTCTACCACCCATAAACAAATGGCTAGATTGAGGTTATCAATAAAAGTTTGGGAGCTTTTCTTCGAGCTATAATTGGTAATAATCTTACCGATTGGGACTTGTGTTGGTCAATTGTTGAGTTCGCTTACAATAAATCAACACATAACTCTACTAGTAAGTCCCCATTTAAGGTTGTTTATGGTAACAACCCATCCATACCTATGGCTATGATCTCCACCACAACCTCGAATGAAGAAAGCCCAAGTGCTATTGACTGAGCTAAAGAGATTGAGTAGTTACACCATAAGGTATCTACGTAGCTCACTTGAACCACAGAATCATAACAAGAGCTTGGAAATCGAGGAAGAAAGGTTATGAAGTTTAATCCCTAACACTTGGTTTGAATCCACCTCAACAAAGATAGGTTCCCTAACTGTGGACTAAACAAACTATCACTACAAGGTGATGGACCCTTTAAGATCTTATGAAAGATCAACAATAATGCTTACAAAGCTGGATTTACTAGATGGCTATGGAGTTTCACCAATCTTCGACATCAACGACTTAGCTCCATACATCTTAGAAGAGGACCCTATAGATATGTGTTTAGATTTGAGGGAAAAATCTTCAACACACTTAACAAGATGATAGGAATCCAACCACTAGGTCAATCACCTAAGCTATGGCGCATGGACTTCAGAACCTAATGTGAAGAATTCTCTCCAACTAGCCGGTTGAGGAGAAGTTGTCTATCTTCATAATTTCCACTTCTATCATCTATTGAGCTCTTATCAAATGCTTATGTCTCTCTAAGCCTACAAAGTAAAATTGAATAAGTCATAGAGCTCAGGTAGCTTAAACTAGCCTGTCCTACCCCTTACCAACCTTCCTAAAGCTAGCTAGATAACTAACTAACCTATTGCATGGAGACTACTCACATCAGATCATATGCCACTTGGAAACATTTGTCTTTTTTATTAGGGATATGTCCAGTATTGTAATGATACCTATCCTTGATACCTAACAACTAAAGGCACACCAAAGAATATTCCTTTTTATCTCTTTACACCTTTACCCCTTTTATTTAATATTAGGAATGTATTTTCTCCATGTACTTAAAAGAATTTTTCTTATTGGGCATATAACCTTAAGGACATACTATAAATAGTCCCTTTATATGTAAGCCAGGATAGCTACCTTTTTACACACTAGTGAAAAATACAAAATTTTACTTCGACTTTCTCTTGAATCCCTACACTCTTGAGTTTGTCTTCACTCTTATAAATCCCTTTAGTAAGGATTGTGGCGAGTGCCCCTAAGTGTTGTTACTAGTGAGTCATATCAAGTAGGTCATGTATGCTTTTGGGTGCACCATATCTTGCAAGTAGCTCATGGATTTTAGCTAGAACTATTTGTGCCTTTCTTCTTTTCCTTGGACACAGTTTTTGGTACCCTAGTGATTACTAACCTCTTTGGCATAACACAACCCTCAATACATTTTGGTTTTTACACACTCAAAATGGAGGATAAAATGTGAGCCATTCGATGAGAGAATTTGATGGTTCATCATCATTCATGGCATGCACATTTAATCATTCTTACCCTACCAAGATGACATATCATATTCACACATTTCTCCTCGCATACAGGCTTCATCTCATGGGCTTATAATGCAAGTGCTTTAATGAAAGGACTTAACTATAACAAAACTTCTCATTAAACACATGGCCTTTTGTGCCACTTTCGAAAAATGCAAACCCAAGTTAGCTTTTTCCAATTTTCTTTTATCTAATTCTTTCCTTACCCCATTAATGTTTGGTTTCTAGGAGTACTTTAGTCTTATGAAATTTCTAACTCCTAATCATTTTATATGATTTAAATTGATTCGATCCAAATTTTCCTAACATCTTCCACGCACAAACAATTCCAACACTTCTCAATATTTTGTGTGATTCTCTAGGTCCTCTTCATGGCCGTCATGCTACACCTAAGTATAGACAAGGAATACATAATTATGTTCCTCGAGTCATTGATGCTTTAGAAAAAATCTCCTTGGGTTGATTGATTTGATTTATAGTTAAAATTAGTTTAAATATTAAGTTACTTAAAGTACATTAGTTGATTGTGGTTTTGAAGTGAGTATTTATTAAAAGATTGAGGTGCTCTTAAATTCGAGAAATCAGTTAGTAAGATATAGTTGCACAAATCCCCATTATGGCTTAAATTTTATTGTCCATACAAAGGAAGTATGCATGTTGTAACACCTCAAAATACAATGGAAACTTTCAATAACTTAAATAACATGATAATCGAGATCGCAATTACAAATTATTCCATATTCTCCTTTCTCCTCATCGAGATATTACTCGTCATAATACACATATTCCACATTCACCTCCATATCTTGATTCGTTTCTACTAGGGTTTCATTATACCTTACAATCTCTCTTATAGCACCTACTACTAAGAAAGGTTCCCACAAAAGGTAAGCTAATGCCTAGCACTATATATACTGATAAACACATATATATGCCACGATAGAAATATCAACACATGCATGATGCAACACAATATTTATACATAATATTATTTATCTTTCATAACCTTTAGCCAATACACAATCATCATAAACACCATCATACATAACTTTCACAATATCCTTTCACAATCCTTCCACAAACAATATATACCTATATATACATATGATAAAGGGTTCTCCTCTTTGTTCATGAGTCTATTACCATATATAATAATAATATGTATATATGACAATGGGTTCTCCCCACTATCCATGAGTCTATAAGTCCTTTTAACCTTTAAATTCTTATACAGTAACCTTCCACAATCACTCATGCAATATCCTTCCACATACTACTCGGATTATTTTGGTACACGACTCTGCTAGGGACAATGCCACATAATGATCATCAGGGTGCCACCTCGAGAACACTGACCCACACTCGGTTTCTTGGACCTAGCAATTCATAATCACATGTATAAATAGTCTCATTCATAATTTAACGTTATTATCCTACACACATTTCTATCTAGTAAGCACAAACAACACATAGGGTATACATGTACCTAGATTGCAAAACTTGGTTTCTTTCCACTTCTACAACCTCACAAATCCTCTAAACCTATACACAATCCCAATTACATGCTTTCAGAATTATATTTCAATTAAATAAAATGGAAAAAGAAGTTTTTCAACTTAATACGGCCATATTGGAGGTCGTATTAGTGAACATGGGTTAGTATACGGTCATGTTAAGGCCATGTACCTTTTTGTGACTCTTTGAACTCAACATAAGCAAGATACAGTCATGTTGAGAGGCTGTATATCTCTGTATTCACTTTGGGTCTTTAATACGGTCATGTTAGGAGACCATATATCTTTCTATTCCCTTTGGGTTTTTAATACAGTCACAACACGGTCGTGTTAGGAGGTCATGTATCTCTCATCCACCTTAGGTTTTTAACACAATTAAAACAAGATTATGTTGAGAGACCGTGTATCTTTCTATAACTCTTTAAATTCAACACGCCCATAACACGATCATGTTGAGGGGCTGTGTATCTTATTGTACACTTCATAATTTGATCCCTTAGCCTGATTTCTAATCAATTCAACCTAATTAATCTATTTAATATGAAATTTATAATGTAATACACTAATAGATACACTTACTTGACGTAGATTGTTATTGTGATGGATGAATCGCTTGCTTCATCTTTTACGTATCACAAATTGACTTTGGTCTATAAATAATCCTAATACATTAATTTTTTATTTATGATGTACATGAAATTAAACGATCAATTGTTATTGATCATTGTACTCACTTTAAACTAATTAGTGAATCATAGCACTTGTTTATCCTTTTCTCTCTTCAGATTTCTATAAAGTGTGTTTAGGGTTCTATGAGGGAAAAGTATTAACCCTAGGTAAAAAGGATATATATATATATATATACTCAATTGATTAGTGAAGAATGAAGAGTGTACATACCAAATAAAATGGATGAGAGCCATTTGCTTGTCACATATAATAGATTGTATTTTCTTAATGAGTATTTAAAGAAAACACACACACACACATTCTTAATGAAGAGAAAAGCGACAAATGTATTTTAAATCACTTCTTATAATTGACACATGACCTAAATAGTGTACCTATTACTATTATGCTATTGAAATTTTCATTTGATTCCATATTATACTATAAGCTTTTATTATATTTTTTCTCTCTCATGACTACAAAAACTATCTTTATTGGAATTGGATTCTTTCAATTTGCTTTTACTCAATTTCCCTTAATTTACCCATTTAGGCTGTTGCTAAATGTAATCAATAGTTAAGATTTTTTTTTAAAAAAGATGATATTATGATGGTATGACATAATATTTAAAATTTTTTAAAAATCTTAACCATTAATTTACAAATTAAAAAAATTGAAAAAGAAAAAAGAAATTGAGAGGATCCAAATCCCTCTTTCCCACATTTATTTCCCCCTCATTGTAAAAGAGTCACTCTTACTTCATTATCTTCAAATTTGTCATTGTGAGCTATAACTTTATGAGATAGTGATAAGAATTGAACTTTTTGAATTTATGGAAATTGCAACGAATCACCAATGCAATGCTAATCAATAACACATAACATTAGTATACAAAGGGAAGTCATTCCAATAGTATTAGAAGAAACATTTGATTATGTGAGTCGAATTGGTTCCAATTTCACGATACAATGGAAGGTAAGACTTTCTCTCTCTCTCCCTCCTTTCCTCCTCGTAATTTCAAATAGATAACATAGCTCATGAGATTAGGTCTTATTGTTGTGTAATTTGTGTCATTGGATGATTGTTTGAGGAATCTGGGACTTTTTTGTATAGATTTTTTAGGAGAAGTATGAGTGTTTGGTTAGTGGGAAAAGAAAATAGGGGAAAGTTTAATGCATCTTGCTGGGATAGGGTGTATTCTTATTTGTCATCTATACTATTATTAAGTGACCACCTATTCATTTGACTCCATGTCCTATTTTACATGATTAAATAAAATTGTCATTGGTCATCTTATACTTTTTCACATTCTCTTCCTTTTATTTTCTTTTCTGTTCTCATTGCAATACATAGGAAGATTCTCTTTTTCCTTTGAATCATTTGTGAAACTAAGGGCACATGGTGAATGATCTGTAGTTTAAGCCAAAATTAAACTTTTGATGGTTTTATAGCTAGAATAAAATGTAAGCTACTTGTGACAATTCCTTCAAATTAAATGGTACTCATCATGAAGATTCTACTCGCCATAATAAATTTTAAATTAAGTCTAGATAGAAGGCAAGGAAAACTACATCCTGAAATTAGTTGCGAATCAAGACAATTTTTTTTTTCTTGAAAATTGTTGCATTTAAGAGAGCTTTGTTTTTCATATTCATAATAAGTGCTTCTCTATTTTCATGCCTAATTTTTGCCTTCAATTACTTCCTTTATAGTTAAGGTTTGCATGCTAATCAGAATATGGAAAGTTAACACCAAAATTGTTTATGTTTAAGATAAATGCAATGCAATATTTGCTAAATCCGAGATGGCTTCCATGTTAAGTGGATAAGTGTGGTCAAGAGGCTTGTGGGAGTTAATAGATTAGCTCTTCTTCTTTTTTTTTTTCTTCTCCTTCTTCTTCTTCTTCTTTTTTTTTTTTTCTCTCTCTCTTTCCTAATGGATGGGTTTATTAAACCAATTTCTTATTTTATAAAAAAATTAGGATGGAATGGGGTATTCCTAAAATAAAAATTAATTTATTTGTTGATGTAGAATTGAGGAAATTTAAATTGCATGTGATAGTGGATTAATTATGACAAAGAAGGTAAGACCTTGATCCCATTATTTAGAAATAAAGATTATATTAATATAATTCTTCTATGGATGTTGATTTGATTTATTTTATCTTGATCTTTTTTTTTTTCCAACTATCATTTGATGGAGTTTAATTATGATTAACATGAGCCATATTTACATCACAGCATTCTGAGGCAATTTTCCATGTTATTTACAATGATATCTTCTAGAGATATGCTAGGTTAATATGCCCATGTGGGTTCGCACATATAGTACGTAAGCACTTGGGGTAGTTGATTTTATCCGTTTTCTTCAATTTAGATTTTTGAAACATTCAAGTTAAAAAAATAAAATAAAATCTGTGAGACATTTTTGTTTAAAATTCTTCAAAATATCCAAAGGGTGTGATATTTTCTTTTCTTTTCCTTTTTGTTTTTAGTTGCCCATAGAGTAATTTCGTTTTTTATTTTCAACTTGAAAAGTGGGGGGTGTCATTATGACAATATAAACAATGCAGTTCACAACTTCAAATTCATCTAACACTATTTCTTACTCCTATATAATGGGTTTTAGTGGATATTAGGATTGGAGAGTTTTAAAGGTGCTTTGCCACTTACATATAGAATACAAAAGTTTTATCTAAAGATTTTTTTTTAATAACTAGTTGATGTCCTACTCATGCTTTCTGTTAGATAAAATTGCTACTAATATAACAAATCATTGAGTGTTATTGGATTCCTGCTTTGAGGGCATAATTGGAGCATATTGTCAACCTTTGGTACAATGCATCCAAAGTGTTGACTATCTTCACACATTATTGGACAAGTATGTATATTTACATGTCACATGTATCTTTGATATGCCTTTTCACCTTGATGTTCTAATTGTTTAATTGGTATATTGTGTTTTTTTTTTTTTTTTATATTTCATACTTTTGTTATGTTTTACAATTGCTATAAATTTTAATACATATCTATTATATTTAAACTAGTAAGTTTTCATTTGACCCCACAGCCCTTTAGAAATCAAGACTATTAACTAAATTACCAATAAGATCTTAATATCATTTATTTGTCCAATAATTGAAATTGTTTCCATTAATCAATTCAATAAGGTTATTATTGTGTTTTCATGACATTTAGTACTCACATATCTAAAAATAATAGTTTTTTTTTTTTAATGTTTGAAGCAACTAACAAAAGCATTTATTTCATAATTTCAAAAAGTTGACTCTTATAATTTCTTTTGAAATCTTTATCAAATTTTAAAATGTTGTGATTTTATATCATATCTTATTTGACTAATGACATCACTTTTATTCTTTTTTTTTCTCAAAGATTACTTGTGTATGTAAACAAGCTATAACGATTTTCTTTTGTCGACGAATAATTCTATATGCATTGTTGTATCTAATGATATTAGAGAATTATCACAAGGAAAGCAATATACAATTGCTCCATTATTTGAATGGCACTTTGAAGGTATAGATAAAAAAGGCATAGATCAAGATTTCCCTATTATAACATTATTTGAAAAATGCTCGTAATTCAATTTTTATGCTTTGATTGTTGGCAAATGTAAAATGCATTATTTTTAATTGTTCTTTACATAAGAAAACAAAATGTTATATATGATCTAAGAAATTTGGTTGCTAATCTAATTTGATAATTAATATTATTTTTATTAATAACGGAAAAAAAGAAAACCTATTATTTAATTTGTCATCTTTTAATTTTTTCTTTTTTCTCTATTCAAAACCTTAGTTTGTTAGAAGAGTTAATGGAAGCATAATATCCCTTTTGAAGAAAAAAAAAATCCTTTCTTCATTGATAAATTGAAGCATAAAAACTTTTCATTTTGAATTCTTTTTTTGATTTTTCTTACTTGTCCAATTTTAGTTCATTACTAAAAGTACATTCATAAAATTGAAGAAAAAGCAAGCCAACTCTAATTGCGCTATTTAGTTTAATATAAAAAAAAAGAGATTCAAGAAGATAAATTTATATTTTCCCATATGTTTATGTGCATGCTTTTAATAAGATTTATATCTTTTTATGCTTAATATATTTCCTCATTAATATATTTTCTCATTTATTTTGTAGGTAAATGGTTACTTTTTTAATGGAACAAATCAATTGCTGTTGTTACATTTTTAGTGTATAGTATTTATTTTTTTTTCTTTACAACGTACTTTACATAGTTTTTATATATATTTATATATATTCCATTTTTAAATAATTAGTCATGTAGCACCTCCCCGTTCTTGGAACGATATTTTATAAAGTTGTTTAGATTAATTATCAACTTTATAAATTGTACACTCAATTGAAATTTCACTTGCTAGCATTATTGTCAAAAAAAAAAAAAAAAAGAAAGAAAAGAAAAAATCCGTTGGTGACTGTCGCCAGTTGTTTGAACCAGCGATGAGCTGACATGTCGGCTGCATGAAAAAGAAATAAAAATGAAACGAGTCTCATACCCAAGTCTGATGCCACATGTAAAATAGGTAGTTTAAAAGACAAAAGTAAACTTTACGTTTATCTTCAACCTGCCACCGGCAAGCAAGAGGACTACGCCAACAATTTCTTATACTTTACCTGCACAATTTTAAGAGAAAGTAGTGTATAGAAAAAAGAAGAATATGAACAGTGTTTTAACCCTTTTTTCTGAAATCTAATATGTTATTTTATTAATAAAACCAGTACAGTTAATTAAGAGTTCTTTTAGTCAAATATGAAGAAGAAATTAAAAGTTGAGGAGCTAATGAAATATTAAAGTTTATTTAAAAGGTTGAAGATCTCTCTGCAAAAGTTTAAAAGATCGAGAATAAAGCAGCAGAAGGAGAAAAAACAAAAAGATTGTTGTTACACTTGTCTTACTTGGAAAAGTAAAGTTTGAAAAATTGCAAATTGGAATAATTGTTGGTCGAGACGTGAGTTAAAACTTGGCAAAATTCTTGTTCCAAACCAAACCATTTATATTATTGGAAAGAATGCAGATATTTAATTGAAGTGAGTGCCGTGACTGGCAAACCAGGGTTCGTAGATCGAGGGCTGGGCAGTTGGCCGGATTGGAGCCAAATGCAAGGAGCAGGCGCGGCCATGCCTCACCGTCCAAGCTCTGCCAAAAAGCAGCATGTCACTTTTGAAGACAACAGCATCCACTTCACACCGACTAGGGCATTTTCATTTTTTCTTTTTTTTTTTCAATTGGAAAACAACAGCGTTTGGACCTTGCCTCCTCCTCCTATCAGGTTTATTTTAAGTATAAATAAAGAATGTAGATTTTTGAGTTAATGCAAAATTAAAATAAACTTTTTCATTAGGATACTATTTGTATCATTAACTCCATCTCACAATTATTATAATACCCGATATACATACATTATTTATTCATTAGTCAAGTAATCCTTTTACATACATATTCTTTATTTGAATTTAAGTACACTCATATACTACCGATATTGTGAAATCTATCATTAATTTATATAATTTAAAACATACACCTTCCTACTATTTATATTTTAATTTTAATGTTGTATATATACTTATTTTTTATATATTTAATACATTATGTCTATCAATATAATCTCATAATATTTATCGCATGCAATCATACGATTTCACTATTATATATATTTTTATTTTTTATATATTTAATACACTATATCTATCAATATAATATCATAATATAATTGTTCATATTTATCGTATGCAATCATACGATTTTACTATTATATATATTTTTATTTTTTATATTATTATGCTATGATGATATCACACATGAATATATGTAACATTTATAATTTATTACAAAACATAGCTACCGAATTTCTTTGATATATATATATATATATATATATATATTTGATAATATACTAGAATATCTACTATATAATTACGGTGTTAATGGCATAACATATATAGTTATCCATAAAACGCACGGAAGTATCGCATTTCTTTGTTTAAGACGTAATTTCTAATTTACTTGCAAGCAAATTTCTTGAGTTACTATGAAAAAGATTTTCTGAAGAGCTGTCGATGGTCAAAGTCAAAAAAGGATGAAGAAAACAATTTTAATAATATTTTGGATAAATTAAGTTGAGAATACCTGAAAAGTTTCGCAAGTTACACTGCACTCCCAATTTTGCTAATTATATACCCATACGCTTTTATGGAACATTGTACCCTCAATATATATATTATATTCCCCAAGATAAGTTTCATAGCTATATGTACACTCCACATTAACGTAGGAGTGTAAATGACGATCAAATATCTTAGGATTGTTGTCTATCTATCGAGGTGTTTAATGTAATTTATCTTAATGATTATATATTGCTGCATTCATTAATGAATCTGCAGCAAAATTTGCAACGGAATCATTGCATGTTCGCGTGGAAATATCATTTTGTTTTCTGAAATGAATTCGCATGGACCATTTTTGCAAAGACATATATTAAGACGCAAAGACATATCTATTAACCCTTTCTACAACCAATTTTAGACTTTTATAGACAAAATTTTCTGCGTCCAGGTAAATCCACACTCCAAAAGCTAACAGTTTCACTTCGACATTGGACATCACTTATGTAAAGTGAATCCCAGCTATTGATTAAAGAAAGAATTTGGCCATATAACTTTAATTTGTAGATTCTCCTGCCACTGTCCTTTTCTTTATCCTATCTTCCCCATGGAATAATGAACAGGCATAAACAACTTTTGGCTTTTTATTTTCTCTTCAATTATATATATATATATATATATATATATATATATATATAAATGGGAGAGAGATCTCTAACTTTATAGGTTGTGTAGGCCTACTTTGGCAACCAAGAGTGTGTTTGCGGGGAAGAGGGAGTGAATTGGTTCATCAAAGATAATATTCATTCAACCTTTTAAGTTAATTTAATACGAGGAAGCTATTAGATTTATTAGAGTTAAATGTGTTTGCCTACTATTAATGTATGGAAACTAGCTTGGATTTACAAGTTATATAAATTGAATAAAAGTGAGCGAGAGAGAGAGAATTTCACCAAAGTGTATAGAGGTTCGGTCTTATACGTGTGTCCTTTCTTCTAGTACTATCAGTTTAACCACTTGGAATCCACTATAGAACTTTAATTGAGAGTACACAGTGATTTCTTAGATTGTGAATAACACCACCAAAGTTCAGATCTACCAATGAATCTTTATGTAAGGAATTTTTAGAAATCATGCCAACTAAGTTTGAGATGAGCTTAATGAGAGAAATAACATTCTTCCTAATAGCAAATGGAACCTTCATTCATCAAGGGAAGTATGTTTCACAAATCTTGAAAAAGTACGGTATGGAGAATTCTAAATTCTTGACTACCCCCATGGGTGTTGGCATGAAATTGGATAATGGTGAATTAAGTTTACTTATATGTTAAAAGACATACCTAGGTATGATTGGTTCCCTTCTATATCTCACAACTTCACTTCCAAATTTGCTCAATAGTGTGTGTATATGTGCATGATACCAATCAAATCCTAAAGAATTGCATTTTTGTGCTATAAAACATACTTTCAAATATTTAGCACATATGAAAAACCTTAGTTTATGTTATCTAAAGAACATAAATTTTGAACTAAAATGTTTCTCAAATGCTGATTTTGTAAGATGTAATGATAGAAAGAGTACTTGTGGTGACATGTTGATTTCAAGGTCATCTAAGAAATAAAACATAGTTACTCTATCAATGACTGAAGTTGAGTAAGTTTCTTTAGAAAATTGCATAGCACAAATATTATGGATATGTCAACAACTTAAAGATTATAATTTTGAAATAAAGGTTATCCTAGTATTATGTGGCAACCAAAATGCGATGAGTATCTTTAAACATCCCAAATTATACTCTGCGAATAAAGCATATAGAGATATGTCATCATTTCATCCATGATTATGTGAATAATGGAAAAATTGTAGTTTAGTTCACTCTATCTAATATGCAAATTGTTGACATATTTATTAAACCATTAGAAAAAAGATAGATTTTATGAATTAAGACACAAATTAAGAGTTTGATTTCCTTTTTAATCCTAGTGAAGTTTTGATAATAAACTTATCATGAATTTAAGTGGAGCATATCTATAATATTTTGTGCTGAGTTTCAAAATAAAGTGAACCCATTATTTGTTCTTTTTGATGTGACAAAAGGAGGGAGAAAAGCTATTGTGCTACCACTTTTTGTTTTGTCATTATCAAAAAGGAGGAGAATGTTAATATTTTTGGAAGTTTGATGATAATAGAACCCATAGCTCATACTAGTTCTTCTATATGAAATCTTTATATAAATATGTTTCTTGAATATCCTTATGCTTTATTGAACAAATATGTGAAATATCAATGTGCTTTATTGAATAAATATCCTTATACTCTATGGAGTAAATATAATTTTATGGTGTCGTAAATAAAAAGGAAACTAGTTTTGGAATATCGTTAATACTACAAATGTGTATTGAGTGTAAATAGGTAGAAGCAGCAGATCAGAGAAGCCTTGAAGATGCAAAGCTAGAATGTAAATAGGAAGGAACATATCAGAAGAACCCTATCGACTCTTATTATGGTTGAACAAGAAGAAGCAAAGTCTCTTCTAACAAATGCATCATGACAAATTCGATAAAGGAGAAGTAAGTTTGACAAAAGTAGAAAGAGCTAGATAAAGCTTAATATGGTAGAAGTAGGTAAAGAGAATTTGGTAAAACCAGGTTAGAAGAACCAACACTTACCAACGAAGTATATTTGGATAATGTATTTTGAAAAGAGATCATATTCGATACTATTATTGAATTAATTCTCCAGTTTTTATATATTATTTAAATAACTTTTTTTAAAACCATGGCTAGTGTTTTTAAATATTGAAAATATGATTTTCATAGTTAAACCTAAAATATCTTAAAGGTATCAAATGTGTTGGTTAGTTTTCCAAGAATATTAAAGGACATTTCTAATAACTAGGCTTTCAATGTTAAAAAATGAGTATGTTTCTCTCTCTCTCTCTCTCTCTCTCTCTTTTGTAGAAATAAATGTCAAATTTACGTAAGTATGTTTTTCCAAAACCATTCATTGACATAATCTTTCAAAATACAAATATCTCTCTTTAGGAGGAATATCTTACTCAAAGAAAGTTCATTTTTCAAAATGTTACTCTAGCCATTGCAATTAAGTTATTTTTTTTATAAAAATAATAAAGAATTGATTCCTAGCAATTATGGTAAGAAGACACTATTGGATGATCTCAACCTTTTACTTTATATATATATATATATATATATATATTAGAGACCTATTAAAGGGATGAAGAGATTGATAGATGATTGAAGAGAGATGATGAGATAAGGCTTTACAAATTGATCTTGAGTAATTGTGAAGTGAGAGAAAAAGCTTTTGAGAATGTATGCTAGCTAAAGAGCTCTAGGGAATTTTCGACCATGTTGTATTTTTCAAATTCAAATGCCTCTAGGGAGAGAGATTTGTTGTAGTGAGGTGTGACATGTAAACAACGATGTTAGACATAGAGATAGAAGCTTTTGCTTGGTGTTTTGAAAGTTGTCTCGTTTATAAACTCACTATACTTGATCTCAAAAATATTATAGTGGATTCCTAGCCGTTGAGCTAGTAGTGTTGGTAGAGAAGGCATAGGTAGAGATCGAAACTCTATACATTTGGGCTTTGATTCTCTTACCTTTATCTCTTTTCATTATTTGATATGTTATATTGCATGTTGATTATTTGTGCTATACGTGGATATCTAAGCATTACAAAAAGCCTTTGCTTGCTAACTTTGATCTATATTGTAGTGCATTTATTAAATCTAATTTAAACGGAGTTTACACGGTTCCACCCATACTTCAATCATAAAGTCTTTATTTTTAAAACCTCAAGAAACAAATTTACCACCCCCTCCCCATCTTGGTTGCACATTTGGGACCTACAAGCTTTAATAATCTCTAAATAATTAAGAAGTTGTTTTCCATGAAATGTTTTAAGTTATGAAATTTTGAAATAATCAAATTAGCCCTTACCCCCTTTTAATTGTTCAACTAGGACCAATAATTGGTGTCATAGTGAGCTGTCCTTTAGAATCGTTCTTTTTAATCCTAATACCTCAATTGGTACCAAAACCTCAATATCCTTTAAAATAAAAAAGCTCGCATATAGTAAACAACTAAATAGTTTGAAGTGATGTTAGAAAGAATTGTTTAAACTTAAATGAAAGAAACAATATCTAATTCTAAAATTAACATAAATAAGTGTAGAGAGAAAAGAAAAAGCACCATCACTACTTGGAATTGTAAACCTTGAAAATTTTCAAAATCAAGAGCTTAGTCTAGTAGGAGTATTCGGAAATATATTGGAAAATGAATACAAAAGTGCGACTCTAAACTTAGGAATTACTCTAGAATTATTGATTTAACTAGTGTACACAAAACCTAGAAGATCAATACTCTAGACGACCCATACCCCTATAACATTACATTAAGAGTTGCAAACCCTAACTAACGCCTACTCAAGACCCAAATTCAAAGTTCTAAAATTGTAAATTGATTAATAAACCCTAAAGCCACATTAAGGATTGTCAAAGTTAACTCTAAGCTTGAAAAACCTAAATTTCCAATTCAATTGGAAGTGAACCTTAAAAGTGATAATCTACGCTAAGAATAATATAAGAGATCACATAATTTAATGAGAATTAGTTTTACTAATGAATCAAATTAGATAATGCAATTGGTAAGAAATAATTTCACCCTTAAGTTACTCCTAAATGGTGTGGAGTAAGAGGGGCAATTTAGCCAACTTACACTTATCATTAACTTATTTGCTGAGATTAAGGGCCTGAACATGGTGGGATTCTATGATGTGCCTAAAACCAAGATTAAGCACATACAAAAACCAATTTGAAAGACAAAGAAACAATGTCAATCAAACTAGTCTCAATCACATGAACAATGGTGTCAAATCTCAATATTTATAACCAATTCTTCCAATGAGGATGTGATAAATCTTAAGTATCCAAATTAGATTGCTCTGATACCAAAAGATGATGTGCTCAAAACCACTTTGAAACACAATCAATTGACTCAAAGAAAACAAGTCTCAAGTCAATCACAAACCAGTCCACTAATGACACAATCCACGTGAACACCTTGTAGATTTTGATGGAAAATGTTGATCAAATGATGTAATTATAATCTCTATTTGTAACATTCACCAAGTAACCACAATAAGGATTGAAAATCACGTGGAAATCAGATCAAAGAAAGAAATAAAACCATGAAATCCACTTCCCCCTTTCAATCACAAATTCTCGCCACAAGCTAAAATTATATATATGATTCAAGTGCTCAATGAACAATCAATCTTAAAAGATGATTATTCACGAAAAAAAAACACAAATATGTCCAAGAAAGATTCAAATCTACCCTAGATATGACTCACTAGAAAAGAAATGAACATACAACAAAGATGGAATCGATATGACTTACAATTCCCCTTCGTCGCACTCGCCACAATTCCAATTCTTGGGTTGAAATTGATAAGAGTTTTGAACTAAGGAAAGAACCCTAATTCCACACATGAAAGTGTCTCTCAATTCTACAAAATATGGCCTCTTCAAACCCTCTTTTAAGCAAGTATTTATACTTGCTACTCCTAGGGTTAGAAAGTGGTCAAAATTACAAGTTTGCCACTTTTAAGGTGGCTAGTCCTAAATGAAAATTACAAGGAAATAAAAGTGTCACAAAACCAAATACAACCAAAATAGTTCATAAAAGAAGAAATATATAAAAGAAATGGTCTTCAAGATGCCGGTCTTCTATAGGATCCATCGACCCAACTCATCGCCGGTTCAGGTTGGTCCATGGATAACCCACAAGTTGAGTCTGAGGGAGTTTGTCCATTGCCTTATAAAATATGATAAGTGTTCCTATTGGAAAACACAATACAAGAATAATAGAAAAGAGGTTAATTTATAAATAATTCCGGGGTCGATTTGCTCAAAATGGGCCCTCATTGCCAAAATTCGAATTCCTTTAGTTCTTGCCCTAATGATAGGTCTTGTCAGATTTTTATTCCTATCATTCTAAGTGCAAGACTGTGCCACCCCGATTAATTAGGATGCCTTTAAATGTGAATATCTAGAGCACTCTTTTCTAGAGAGGTTGTGTGTTGAATATGGTGAGGATTTATTTGCTATTTAAGCAAGAGGTAGAAGCATAGATTAGTATAAGGTTGAGTTTAGTTGATTGTTGCAATTTGCCCCTAAAAAATATTAGTAAAGTGATCGATTGAAGATGTAGGTATTTGCTAAAGGGTTAGATCCTAATATAAGGGGGAAGTTAGTTAAGTTTGAGGTTTGTACTTTCAATGAAATGGTAGAGAAGGCAAGAGTGATAGAAAATGCCAAGAAACAGGAGGCAGAGACCTTAAGAAGCAAGGTGAATGGTTTTGGAAAAAGGCCACATGATGGACTAGGATATAGTGGAAAGAACAAGAAATTTGCATGTCTCGATAATTCCTTTCAGATAAGGGTAAGGCTAATGAATGCCCCACTTGTACTATGCTAGAAATGTAATGGTAAGTATTAGCCTAGGGAGTGCCCACTATTGAGAAATAAATGTTATTGTTGTGGGCAAGTAACACATCATGTCATTGAATGCCTAAAGAAAAGTACAACCACTTGTTTCTATTGTAAGCAAGTGGGTCACTTGTTAGTTAATTGCCTGAGGTGACAGTAGGTAACTACACCAGTAGGTAATCCTTTACAGATTGGGGGGAAGCCAGTAGCTAACAAGAATGGAAATAGCCAAGGTAGCAATGGTCATTGTGCTAACCCTACCACTAGTACCGCATGAGTGCACAACCGTGAAGGAGCTTGGGATGTCGATTTTTACGGGGAAGGGGAATTCACTACTTTTATTACTTTCGGTATAAGTGATACTGAGTTGGTTATAGGTAAGTACATAAACTCAATTCTTACTTTTTGTTTAATTAAAGAGCAAAACATTAAAAGATAAATGAGCCAATCGTAACATCCTTAGTAACGAAATTTGATTCCCAATCAGATTTGTAAATAGAATGCATACTTGAACTTAATTTTTATCCTTTTGGACTTAGGAAACATTATGATCTCCAATCAACTTGTATTCACTCTTTTTAACACAGGAGTAACTTACTCCTTTATCATCCCTAAGGTAGTTAAACAAGTAGGACTACCTATAACTACATTGGACTCAAGCTTTGATATAAAGACACCTGTGGGGAGTATTGTAGTCACCAAGGAGATGATCAAGAAATGCTTGATGGAGATTTAGAAACATAAGACCAACATAGATCTTATCATGCTAGACATGAATAAGTAGGATGCTAAATTGGGAATGAATTAGATATCAGCTACTAAGGCTATAGTAGATTGCTAAGGAAAGAAAGTGGCATTTGAAGATTTTAATAAGTTAAAGGTAGAATTCATAGGAGACTCACCAAATCTACACACTTCCTATTAATATGACATACTCATTAGAAAAGTTGGCTAAGATCTATATCTAAGAAATAGTATGACTTCATGGAGTACTTACAAGCATTGCATCAAATAGAGGCCCTTGATTTATGTCAAGGTTTTAGGGAAGCTTACAAAAAGCCTTAGGGACTAAGTTACGATTTAGTATAACTTATCATTCTTAAACTAACGGTCAATTAGAGAGGACCATTTAGACTTTAGGAGACATGTTTTGAGCCTGTGTAATTGAGTTCAAAGGGAGTTGGGATACTCACTTGTTACTAGGAGAATTTGCATACAACAACAATAAACACTGTACAATTAAGATGCCTCCATATGAATCCTTATATTGCTAGAAATGTCGATTGCCATTATTTTGGTATGATGTGGAAAAACTTGCAATAGGGCCAGGAAGCTGCAAACAAAGTAGACATCATTAAAAAGTAAATGAAGGATGCCCAAGACCAATAAAATAGAGGTTAGGTAGATCAGACACGATAGACTTTGGAATTTAAGGTAAGAGATCATGTATATTTGAAGGTAAGCCCAATTAAGAGTATACATAGGGCCAGAACACAAGGCAAATTAAAGCCTCTTCATATTTGACCATTTGAAATACTGGAAAGGATTAGGAATTTGGCCTACCACTTGGTGTTACCTCTAAACCTATCGAAAATCCATAATGTATCCCACGTGTTGGTCTTACACAAACATATTCTAATCCCCAATTAAATTACTACATTAGAACCAATGGTCTTAAAGGAAAACCTCATGTATGAAGAACATTTTGTTTAGTCTTAGAATGAAAGATTCAAAATTTTAGAAATAAAGAGATCAAATATGTCAAGGTCTTACAGTGAAATTATGAAAAGGAAGAGGCCACTTAAGAAGTGAAAGATCAAGTGAAGAGAAGATATCCACACTTGTTTGCAAATTTAGACATGTTTTTAAGTTTTGAGGAAAAAACTTATTTTTAGGGGGGGGGGGGGGGGGGGGGGGGGGATGTAAGTCTTGAAAATTTTCAAGATAAAGAGCTAGGTCTAGTGGTAATATTAGGAAAAATATTGAAAAACAAACACAAAAGTGTGACTCTAAACTTAAGATTTGCTCTAGGATCATTGATATGACTAGTGTACCCAAACCCTAGAAGATCAAAACTTTAGATGAATCTTAACCCTAAAACATTACATTAAGAGTCATAAACAAACCTTAAAGCCACATTAAGGATTATCAATTGGAAACAAAACCTTAAAAGTGATAATCTATGCTAAGAATAATATAAAAGATCACATAATTTAATGAGAATTAGTTTTACTAATTAATTAAATCAAATAATGTAATTAGTAGGAAACAATTACATTTAAATTACCCCTAAATGGCATATAGTAAGAGGGGTAGTTTGGCCAATTCACACCTATCATTAACTTAAATAAATGATCCAATTTTACCTCTTAAAATTACTCTAATTAAGCCTTAATCAACCCATATTGATTAACTAATGGACAAAATAATTGAAGGCCTAAAACCTCCCTATTAACTGTTGACCACATCTAAGGGTAGGGGAGATGACAACGCACTTGATCTAAGGGCTTGTAATCCACCAAGTACTCTTAGGTGTGTAGGTTTAGGTCATAGAAAAGACCTTAATTTTGATGGAAAAAACTATTACCAAAAATGTTAAGTGCTTTGAGCTAAAACATTCCCTTAACCAACATGCAAGTCTATTAACCAACCTACCCTATTATCCAATGTGCTTAACCTATCATTTAAGCAACCAAAAGCTCCTCATTTAGCTCCCATCTACACGTGAAGCTTAAGCTCTTATCCTTTGATTTTCTTCACTGGAAAAACTCCATAAAACACTTTATAAAAAGACACCAATAACCACCACCAAACCGCCACTTCCAACCACCTTCAATGCCACCACTTCCAATAAGAAAACACTACACCACAACCACTACAATTCACCCAAACCTGGCAACCTTCCATACCACTTAGGGGGACATTTAAGAAGCCTAAATATAAGAGGAAACCAAGTAATAGAATCAAGCTAGAAGGGAGAAAGGAAGTTGAAGTAGGTGTGTGTATAACGAGACTAACAAAAATAGGCAACAACTAAAAACTTACTCCTTATTTTTCTTATTTTGTAATTTTGTATTAGCATATTAGAATAGCTAGGAAACTCTCTAATTTTGTACTCTTAGCAATGTATTTTAGCTATACCACTCAACAATTTTGAAGGATATGTTGTAATTTCTATCTAGGATAAATAACAATGCATTGTAACTCCCATGTAAGCAAGCTTGTAGTACAAATTTAATTGAAAATGGAAAGGATAACACCTTGAACTAATTCCCCTATTCTGGTTGCCACTATTGAGGAGTATAAGGGATATTTATCTTTGATGTATTGAGCAAAATCCCAACATTTAGGAGCTTTAGGTGATGATTAACGCATGTTAGAGATGGTTGAAGATGGAAAAATGGATGATGTAATTTCCCATGAGACTGATGCCAAGAGAGATTTCCACTCATGATTTCTAGAATTTTTAAAATATAATCTTAGTAAAATAACATTAGGAAAACTTGGAAAGTTAAACCCTTTGATTAAGGATAAAAATAAAACATATGAATGAAGGATAAGTGAAATTGAAAACCTAGTAATCAACATTGAACCATTGATAAAAAATCGAAGATTTACAACAACACATGTGACCCATATACACCCAAACAAAGGCCCAAGTAGATCTATAAATTAATTAGAGTTGATTTTCCCTTGAGCCTTAGGCTTAGTTAGGAAAAAGACCTCAAAATAAGCTTCAAGCATGGCCATCCGAGATTGATAAAAAACAAACCTAAATTTTTAAAATCTAAATGATCAAAATGACTTAAAAAATGGAAAGTACATGCAAAAACCTTTGAAATGACTGTAAATATGTGAAAACAAACTTAAAACAAAAAAGTTATGACTAAAACATTGAAACAACTTAAACAAATAAAACTAACGAATTTACCTTAACCAATTAAAATTGATATCCTACTTAAACTCATGAAATTACTATTTGCTTTATCAGGTGACATTGATTTTGAGACCGAGCTACCTTAGGATTATTACAACTAGTAGCAATATGGTTGGGTGAGTGATTTGATGACTATTGTACTTATTTTGTGTTTGTAATTTAATGTATTGATATATATATATATAACTGATGCTCATTGATGCGAGATCGGTTTGATCGGATTCCTAACTGATATGAACCACGCCAACGTGTGATGAAACCCAGTACCAATACGCTCGGAACTCGTTACCTAAGATGCCAAACACCTAAAGTGGAAACCGCGACCCGTTGTCTATAAGCGAGACAAGAACCTTGGTATAATGTGAAGACGCCACAATCGGGATAAAAGACCGATTGATAAGTCGGGTTGAACGCCACGGAAATAAAATCCGATAAGTTCTAGTTAGTTCTTGAAGAACCAAGAGAGGAGTCTCTCAAAAGTGTTTTCAATGTTGTATGGTGTATGTTATTACTCTATTCTAAAGCCTAGGAGCTTTATACTAGGGTTACAAATCGTGAAAATACAAGTCTAAAACGACGTCACTTCAATAAGTGCGTAAAATAACAAAACAACACGAAAGGCCGGCGTCAGGGAGATACATGGCCGTGTACACGACCGTGTACTTTGGCCGTGTACTTTTCTATGCAAATTTTAGCAACATACACGACCGTGTACTTTTGGTTGTGTATCTTTCTGTGGATTTTCTTGACTCCTTACACGACCGTGCCTTTGGCCGTGTATATGACCGTGTATGATTCTGTGTAGCTTTGAGATTCTTACACGGCCGTGCCTTGAAAATACATGCCCTCTTCATCCCGTATCCGGTGTAACTTGTACAAGAGCAAGGGTCTTCCCATGGTTGTTCCAATTCGTTCCAACTTCATGATTGCTCCAATCCTTTCCGGCTTCATGGACATCCTTTATCAACCCGTTAAGTGCTTCCTTGAATCGTTTCACTCGATTTCTTGTGATCGGTCCAGGCGGCACTTCAAGAGGATCCACATTCCTTCTTCCGACTTGACTCTCATCATGGATCTCATCATTCCCCTCCTCTTGAAAAGGATTTGTCCTCAAATCATCACCTACATCAAAAGGACTCAGATCAGTAACATTAAATGTGGCACTTACCTGATACTCACCAGGCAAATCTGTCTTGTATGCATTATCGTTGATGCGCTCAAGGATTTGAAATGGTCTATCGCCTCTTGGAAGTAGTTTAGATTGACGCTGCACGGGAAACCGCTCTTTGCGCATGTGAACCCAAACCCAGTCTCCAGGTTCAAAGACAGCTTGTCGACGACCCTTGTTGGCTTGTTTCACATACTGCTCTGTTCTTCGCTCAATGTTTAGCCTTGCCTTCTCATGGATCTATTTAACAAATTCAGCCTTCTTCTTGCCATCTAAATTAAAATACTCAGAAATAGGCAAAGGTGATAAATCCAAAGGAGTTAGTGGATTAAAACCATACACAATTTCAAAAGGAGTAAATTTAGTAGCAGAATGCACTGTACGGTTATAGGCAAATTCAACATGCGGCAAACAATCCTCCCAACTTTTAATATTCGTTTTAATTATAGCCTTCAACAAAGTAGATAAAGTTCGATTTACTACCTCAGTTTGACCATCAGTCTGTGGATGACAAGTAGTAGAAAACAATAACTTAGTTCCTAACTTAGCCCACAATACTCTCCAAAAATGACTCAAAAATGTTACATTCCGATCACTAACAATGGTCCTAGGTATACCATGCGGATGCACTACCTCTCTAAAGAACAAATCAACAATGTGTATAGCATCATCAGTTTTATGACAAGGAATGAAATGAACCATTTTAGAAAACCTATCCACAATCACAAAAATGGAATCTCGACTATGCCTAGGCCTAGGTAATCCTAACACAAAATTCATGGAAATATCTACCCAAGGCTCATGAGGAATGACACGAGACTCATATAACTCATCTAACATGTCATCTAAGCAAGGAATGGGATAACGATACTTTACCGTAATATTGTTGATAGCGCGGCAGTCAACACACATTCTCCATGTCCCATCCTTCTTAAGCACCAAAATCACAGGTACTGCACATGGACTCATGCTTTCCCTCACGTACCCCTTCTCCATTAATTCATCGACCTGCCTTTGGAGTTCCTTTGTCTCCTCCAGATTGCTCCTATAAGCTGGCTTGCTTTGGAATCGATGCTCCAGGCACAAGGTCAATCTGGTGCTCAATACCACGAATAGGTGGTAATCCCTTTGGAATCTCCTCAGGGAAGACATCTTCAAAGTCCTACACAATAGACACAACCACACTAGGTAAAGAGTTAGATAGTTCGTTAGTACTCAAACATGTTTCTTTAAAAACCAGCAACAACATAGGTTGCCTCATCACTAACGCTCTCCTTACTACACTCGCTCTTGCCATACAACTCTCCTTTTGCAAGGCTGCACTCTCCTTTTCACTCACCACCAAAGTTAATCTCCCTTCAACTTGGTCTCTCACACTCTTTCCAGCCTTCATCTCTTTTTCCTTTTGACTTTTGTATTCCTTTTCTTTCTCATTGTCTTTTGCTCTCTCACTCTCCCTCTGCTTTTCACTCACCTTATGTTTTGCAAACGACTGTTGTAGCTGCAACTGATCCTCATACACCTGTTTAGGTGTTAAAGGTTTAAGATTAAAGTTTTTCCCCTTGTGCACAAGCGTATACTTGTTAGAAAAGCCATCATGAACAACCTTCCTATCAAATTGCCATGGTCTCCCCAACAACACATGACACTCTTGCATTGGCACTACATCACATAACACCTCATCCTCATACCTACCAATGCGAAAACCAATCAAGGCTTGCTTACTCACCTTAATCTCACCACTATCATTCAACCACTGCAATTTATATGGACTAGGGTGTCTAATAGTTTTGATTCCTAGCCTCTCAACAATAAAGTTACTCACTACATTAGTGCAACTTCCTCCATCAATAATCAAGCTGCAAATATGATCTCCTAGATAACATCTAGTATGAAATATATTCCCTCTTTTCACCTTGTCTTCTTCCTTCACCTGCACATTCAATGCTCGCTTCACTATTGCCACTAACCTCCTTATTACAGGCTCCTCATCATCACTAGCATCCTCTAATGGAGGCATATCATCTTCTTCACTATCCCCCTCAGTCTCATACTCACCATCATCACGCAAAATCATCACACGCCTATTTGGACATTGACTAGCAATATAGCCTCTACCTTGGCATTTAAAACATCTAATGTCACGATTTCTAGAAGTAGAAGAATCAGGGTTAACATGGTTACTAGGAGTAGAACCCGCTTGCCTCAGCTCTCCTTTTGGTTTGGTGGGTAAAGGCTTTTCTTCCTTTTTCCATTGGTTAGTCTTCCAAGTGGATGAACCAGTACCCTGTTGAAACCGTACACTACTACTACCTTTCCTCTTGTGCTGGTTCTCAACCTTTATAGCCATATGGACCATATCCTCCAATTCTACATAATGCTACAATTCAACAACATTTTGAATTTCTCTATTCAACCCCGCAAGAAACCTAGCCATGGTAGCCTCTCTATCCTCCTCTACATTCGCCCTGATCATAGTAACTTCCATCTCTTTGAAATACTCATCCACACTTCGGCTTCCTTGCCTAAGAGTTTGCAATTTGTTGTGCAATTCATGATAGTAATACGCAGGCACAAACCACTTCTTCATCACTCTCTTCATCTCTTCCCATGACTCAATAGGTGGCTCGCCATTCCTTCTCCTATTCAACATTAGTTGATCCCACCACACTATAGCATAATCCGAAAATTCAATGGCAGCAAGTTTCACTTTCTTCCTCCCACTATAGTTATGACAATCAAACACCATCTCTACTTTCTTCTCCCACTCTAAATACGCCTTGGGATCATTCTTCCCTTGGAAAGGAGGAATCTTCATCTTTATGCTACTCAATTGATCATCCTCTCTATTCCTATCTCCTCTATCTTCCCAATCCCTAGTTCCTCTATTCCGACCACTATAACCTCTATAACTCCGACAGAAGGCTCATCAAAGTCATCATCTGACATTTCATCTCCACCCTTTTGTATTCTCCTAGAACGACTCCCCCTTTTATGCCCTTGGAAGATGTTTGTAGATTGTTCTAGTCTCTACTCTACCATCTCATGAATTTGTTCCATTCCCTCTTGGAACATCCTTTCCATCTCACCCCTCAACGCCTCAATTACTGACCTAGCATCAAACCTTCCCCTCTCACCTTCAGGAGAATGTTGCATCGACATAGTTCCTACAGAAAAGATTAGTACTAACACAAATATATATATATGATTAAACCTCACGATACACTCCCTTACGTGTTTCACTCAAATGATGATATCACACAGTCACTCGTGTATTCTCACAAACAATGATGATATCAACTCGCCAATTCCTCTTCTCAATTCTCTTGGAACTAACCCAAACTACACCAATTCCTTTCCGTAGAATTCAAAACAAATCTAAGGTTCATAAATTTTCCTCTTTTTTTTCTATCCGATTTTTTTTTTTTTTTTTGTCTTTGTTGTTGCTCTTGATCACGTTTCTCTTTTTCTTTTTTTTTTTTTTGTCGTGATTCTTCCTCTTTTTTTTTTGTGACAAATTGAATAGTAGATACTACATTTCAATAGATAATTAATACTATGAAATTGAATACAATAATTGATATGAACGATTGGAGTTAAGGTTTTGATGTTACCTTTCTCAAACCGAACTTGATGTTTTGACAAACCTAAGCTCTGATACCAAACTGATGCGAGATCGGTTTGATCGGATTCCTAACTGATACGAACCGTGCCAACGTATGACGAAACCCAGTACCAATACGCTCGGAACTCGTTACCTAAGATGCCAAACACCTAAAGTGGAAACCATGACCAGTTGTCTATAAGCGAGATAAGAACCTTGGTATAATGTGAAGACGCCACAATCGGGATGAAAGACCGATTGATAAGTCGGGTTGAACGCCACGGAAATAAAATCCGATAAGTTCTAGTTAGTTCTTGAAGAACCAAGAGAGGAGTCTCTCAAAAGTGTTTTCAATGTTATATGATGTATGCTATTACTCTATTCTAAACCCTAGGAGCTTTATACTAGGGTTACAATTCGTGAAAATACAAGTCCAAAACAACGTCACTTCAATAAGTGCGTAAAATAACAAAACAACACAAAAGGCCGGTGTCGGGGAGATACACGGCCGTGTACACGACCGTGTACTTTGGCCATGTACTTTTCTATGCAAATTCTGGCAACATACATGACCGTGTACTTCTGGTCGTGTATCTTTCTGTGGATTTTCTTGACTCCTTACACGGCTGTGCCTTTGGCCGTGTATATGACCGTGTATGATTCTGTGTAGCTTTGAGATTCCTACACGGCCGTGCCTTGAAAATACACGCCCTCTTCATCCCGTATCCGGTGTAACTTGTACAAGAGCAAGGGTCTTCCCATGGTTGTTGCAATCCGTTCCAACTTCATGATTGCTCCAATCCTTTCCGGCTTCATGGACATCCTTTATCAACCCGTTAAGTGCTTCCTTGAATTGTTTCGCTTGATTTCTTGTGATCGGTCCAGGCGGCACTTCAAGAGGATCCATATTCCTTCTTCCGGCTTGACTCTCATCATGGATCTCATCACTCATGAATCAGATATATGTGTAGGGTTCAAGGAATTTGCTGGTGTATAGTTAATGTGATTATGGCTACCAAATTACTTTAAATCATATTTGGTTTCCCTTGCATGTAAACTAAGAATAGCATGAGTGTCTTGATGATTTAGTTGGTCGCCTAATAAGTGAGTCTAATGATATTCGAATTTAATAAAATGGATTATTTGCATATTTCTACATGTAAGAAGGTCATTGGCATCACGCGGTGGTATGAAGAGGCAACATGCAGGTGTACTCCATGCATAACCTCATCTTAACCTTTAGGAACTACTTAGAATTGAGAAATGCTGCCCTTTGATTGAGACTAAGTATGGGGATTCATTGCTTAGGGGTAGATGAGCTTGCAGGTCATTCATGACCACACCTTACATGGGCATATGTTTATATATATTTTTAAGCTTATATTAAATAGTACAAATATATAGAATTTTATGACTATCTTAAAAGGGAAAGCCTAGAGTGGTTGGAACCTAGAGCCAATGTGTAGTTGGTGATTTCTAACTTAAGCAACGAAGGGCAATAAATCCGTATTGTATGCGGTTTCTGAATAACTGTATATATTGTTGCATTCATATGCATGATCTCGCATTCATATGGTTGTTTAATTAGCTTATGTGAAATTGCTTGTTAGTATAGTATGAAGGTTTTCTCACTAAGTTGTCTTAGCTTATACCTTAACAATTTTTTGTTGTTGTTGATATGAACTACGCCTACGTGTGACGAAACCTAATACTAATACGTTCGGAATTGCAACCCAAGATGCCAAACAATCAAAGTGGAACCGCGACCCGTTGCCTATAGACAAGGCAAGAACCTTAGTATGTTCTGTTGACGCCACAATTGGGATGAAAGACCGATTGATAAGTTTGGTTGAATGCCACGGAAGAAACCCGATAAGTTCAAGAGAAGTTCTTTAGAGAACCAAGAGAGGAATTATCTCAAAATGTGATATTCAATATTGTATAAATGTTCTATCTTCTATTTTCCAACCCTAGCTGCTTATATTAGGGTTTATAACTCGTAATAACAAAAGCCCAAAATGACATAACATAATAAAGTCATGGAAAAATAACAAACAAGCAATGAAAGCTGGCGGTGTAGGAGGCGGCGTAGTAGCCAGCATAGGATGTACGCTAGGTATATAGGCCGGCGGCGTAGTAAGCTGGCATAGTCCCTCTATCGTGCGCGAATTGCAATGCCGGTTCAAAGCCGGCAACATTTAAGCCAGCGTTGTCAAGGCCGGTAGCTTTGATCTCCAATGCTTTGATCTCCTTGAATGACTTGTACAAATGCAAGGTCATTCTCATGGTTGCTCTACTCTTTTCCAGCTTCTTGGATATCCTTTATTAGCCCGTTCAGTGCTTCCTTGAATCGTTTCGCTCGAGTTCTTGTGATTGGTCTAGGTGGCACTTCAAGAAGATCCACATTCCACCTTCTAACTTGGCTCCCATCATGGCTCTCATCATTCCCCTCCTCTTGAAAAGGATTTGTCCTCAAATCATTGCCTACATCAAAAGGACTCAGATCAGCAACATTAAAAGTAACACTTACTTGATACTCACCTGGCAATCTAACTTGTAGGCATTATCATTAATGCGCTCAAGAATTTGAAATGGTCCATCGCCTCTAGGAAGTAATTTAGATTGACGCTGCACAGGAAACCACCCTTTGCGCATGTGAACCCAAACCTAGTCCCCAAGTTCAAAGACAGCTTGTCGACGACCCTTGTTGGCTTGTTTCACATACTGCTCCGTTCATTGCTCAATGTTTAGCCTTGCCTTCTCATGGATCTGTTTAACAAATTCTGCTTTCTTCTTACCATTTAGATTAACATACTCAGAAATAGGCAGAGGTGATAAATCCAAAGGAGTTAGTGGATTAAAACCATACACAATTTCAAAAGGAGTAAACTTAGTAGCAGAATGCATTGTGCGATTATAGGCAAATTCAACATGCAGCAAACAATCCTCCCAACTTTTAATGTTCTTTTTAATTATTGCCCTTAACAAAGTAGATAAAGTTCGATTTACTACCTCAGTTTGACCATCAATCTGTGGATGACAAGTAGTAGAAAACAATAGCTTAGTTCCTAACTTAGCCCATAGGGTCTTCCAGAAGTAGCTCAAGAACTTAGCATCTCGATCCGATATGATTGTTCTAGGCATACCATGCAATCTCACAACTTCCCTAAAGAACAAATTAGCAATATTGCAAGCATCATCTGTTTTGTGGCAAGGAATGAAATGTGCCATCTTAGAAAACCTATCCACGACTACAAAAATAGAGTCTCGACCATACCTAGACCTAGGTAATCTTAACACAAAATCCATGGAAATATCTACCCAAGGCTCATGAGGAATGGGAGGTGGGGTATAAAGTTTATGAGGTTGGACTCTAGATTTTGCTTGCTTACAAGTGACACATCGCTCACAACTCCTCTCAACATCTCATTTCATGTGAGGCCAATAGAAGTGTTCCTGCAAAACCCCTAAGGTTTTAGCTACTCCAAAATGCCCCATTAAACCTCCTCCATGAGACTCCCTCACTAATAATTCTCTTAAAGAACAATTTGGAATGCAAAGTTTATTCTCCCTAAACAAGAATCCTTCATGCTTATAAAATTTACCATGACCACTCTTCTCACAGCGCACATACTCTTCACAAAAATCTCGATCAGCAGCATACAATTCTTTAATATGCTCAAAACCAAGCAATCTAGAACTAAGAGTAGAGATAAGAGCATACCTTCGAGAAAGTGCATCAGCAACAACATTTTCTTTACCTTGCTTGTAGTGGATGGCATAGGGAAATGTTTCGATAAACTCCACCCAACGAGCATGTCTTTTGTTTAGCTTATGTTATCCCTTTAAGTACTTTAAGGATTCATGATCAGTGTGGATCACAAACTCTTTTGGCCAAAGATAGTGTTACCAAGTCTCCAGCACTCGAACTAATGCATATAGCTCCTTGTCATAAGTAGGGTAGTTCAAGGTTGCCCCCCTTAGCTTCTCACTAAAGAATGCAATTAGTCTCCTCTCCTGCATGAGAACTGCTCCAATACCTATTCCTGAAGCATCACACTCAATTTCAAAGGTTTTAGAGAAATCAGGTAAAGTAAGTAACGACGCATGAGTCAGCTTATTTTTAAGCGTCTGAATGGCCTTCTCTTGTTGCTCTCCCCATCTGAACCCCACGTTCTTCTTGATTACTTCAGTAAGTGGTGCTATAATGGTGTTGAAATCCTTCACAAACCTCCTGTAAAAGCTCGCTAGTCCATGGAAACTTCGCACATTACTTCTATTAGTTGGACTAGGCCATTCTTGGATCACACGAATCTTCTCTTCATCAACCTGTATTCCCTGTGCACTAACAATAAAACCAAGAAACACAAGTTTGTTTGTGCAAAAAGTGCACTTTTTGAGGTTAGCATATAATTGCTCCTTTCGAAGCACTTCCGAAACATCCCTTAAGTGAGATATATGGTCTTCCAAACTCTTGCTGTAAATGAGGATATCATCAAAATAGATAACCACAAATTTGCCAATAAAAGTCCTCAAAACATGGTTCATAAGTCTCATGAAAGTACTAGGTGCGTTAGTTAAACCGAAAGGCATTACTAACCACTCATATAATCCATATTTTGTCTTGTTTTCCATACATCACCTTCTTTCATTATAATTTGATGATATCCACTTTTCAAATCAACTTTGGAAAAGACATTAGACCCATGTAGCTCATCTAACATGTCATTTAAGCGAGGAATGGGATGATGATACTTTACCGTGATGTTGTTGATGGCGCGGCAATCAACACACATTCTCCATGACCCATCCTTCTTAGGCACCAAAATCACAGGCATTGTACATGGACTCATGCTTTCTCTTACGTACCCCTTTTCCATTAATTCATTGATCTGCCTTTGGAGTTCCTTTGTCTCTTCTAGATTACTCCTATAAGCTAATTTGTTTGGAATAGATGCTCCAGGTACAAGGTCAATTTGGTGCTCCATACCACGAATAGGTGGTAACCCCTTTAGAATCTCCTCAGGGAAGACATCTTCAAAGTCCTGCACAATAGACACAACTACACTAGGCAAAGAGTTAAAAAGTTCGTTACTATTCAAACAAGTTTCCTTAAAGACCAGTAACAACATGCGTTGCTTCATCACTAACGCTCTCCTCACTACACTCGCTCTTGCCACATAACTCTCCTTTTGCAAGGGTGCACTCTCCTTTTCACTCACCACCAAAGTTGATCCCCCCTCAACTTGGCCTCTCACACTCTTTCCAGCCTTCCTCTCTTTTTCCCTTTGATATTGACTTTTGTGTTTCTTTTCTTTTTCTATGTCTTTTGCTCTCTCACTCTCCCTCTGTTTTTCACTCACCTTATATTTTGCAAAAGATTGTTGTAGCTGCAACTGATCCTCATACACCTATTTAGGTGTTAAGGGTTTAAGATTACAGCTTTTGCCATGGTGAACAAGTGTATACTTGTTAGAAAAACCATCATGAACAACCTTCCTATCAAACTGCCATGGCCTCCCCGACAACACATGACACGCCTGCATCAGCACTACATCACATAAAAGCTCATCCTCATACCTACAGATGCGAAAAGCAATCAAGGCTTGCTTACTCACCTTAGTCTCGCTACTATCATTCAGCCACTACAATTTATATGGGCTAGGGTGTTTAGTAGTCTTGAGTCCCAACCTCTCAACAATAAAAGTACTCACCACATTAGTGCAACTCCCCCCATCAATGATCAAACTGCAAATATGATCACCTAGATAACATCTAGTATGAAAGATATTCTCTCGTTGCACCTCCTCTTCTTCCTTCACCTGCACATTCAAAGCTCGCTTCACTACTGCCACTAACTTCCCTGCTGCAGGCTCCTCGTCATCACTAGCGTCCTCCAATGGAGGCATATCATTATCTTCACTATCCCCCTTAGTCTCATACTCACCATCATCACGTAGAATCATAACACATCTATTCGGACATTCACTAGCAATATGGCCTCTGCCTTAGCATTTAAAACATTTAATGTCACGATTTCTAAGAGTAGAAGAATCAGGTTTACCTTGAGTACCAGGAGTAAAACCTGCTTGCTTCTGCTCTCCTTTTGGCTTGGTGGGTAAAGACTTTTCTTCCCTCTTCCATTGGTTAGTCTTCTAAGTAGATGAACCAGCACCCTGTTGAAACCGTGCAGTACTACTACCTTTCCTCCTATGTTAGTTCTCAACCTTTATAGCCATGTGAACCATATCTTCCAATTCCACATAATGTTGCAATTCCACTACATTTTGTATCTCTCTATTCAACCCCACTAGGAATCTAGCCATGGTAGCCTCTCTATCCTCCTCAACATTTGCTCTAATCATAGTAACCTCCATCTCCTTGAAATACTCATCCAAACTTCGGCTTCCCTGCTTTAGAGTTTGCAATTTGTTGTGCAACTCACGATAGTAATAAGTAGGAACAAACCGCTTCTTCATCACTCTCTTCATCTCTTCCCAAGACTCAATAGGTGGTTCGCCATTCCTCCTTCTATTCAACATCAATTGATCCCACCACACCATGGCATAATCTGAAAACTCAATGGCAGCAAGCTTCACTTTCTTTCTCCCACTATAATTGTGACAATCAAACACCATCTCTACCTTCTTCTCCCACTCTAAGTATGCCTCGGGATCATTCTTCCCTTAGAAAGGAGGAATCTTCATCTTTATACTACTTAATTGATTATCCTCTCTATTCCTATCTCCTCTATCTTCCCAATCCCTAGTTCCACTATTCCTACCTCCATAACCTCTATAACTCCCGATAGAAGGTTTATCAAATTCATCATCAGAAATTTCATCTCCACCCCTTTGTCCTCTCTTAGAACAACTCTCCCTCTTATGCCCTTGAAAGACGTTTTTAGATTGCTCTAGTTTTTGCTCCACCGTCTCATGAATTTGTTTCATTCCCTCCTGAAACATCCTCTTCATCTCACTCCTCAATGCCTCAATCACTAACCTAGCATCAAACCTCCCCCTCTCACCTTCAGGAGAATGTTGCCTCGACATAGTTCCTGCAATAAAGGTTAGTACTAACACAAATATATAGGATTAAGCCTCCCGATTCACTCCCTTACGTGTTTCACTCAAAGGATGATATCCCACAATCACTCGTGTATTCTCACAAGCAAGGATGATATCAACTCACCAATTCCTCTTCTCAATTCTCTTGGAACTAACCTAAACTACACCAATCCCTTCCGTAGAATTCAAGAACAACTCTAGGGCTTGAATTTTCCTCTTTTTCTTTCCTTTTTGTTGCCTTTGTTTCCGTTCTTTGTTCATGTTTTTTTTTATCATGATTTTTTTTTGTTTCTAACAAGATTAATAGGATGCACTACACTACTCAAGAAACAATTAACACTATGGACTTGAGTACGAAGCTATGACAACACGAAACTTGATATGAACGATTGGAGTTAGGGTTTGGATGTTACCTTTCTCAAATTGAACTGATGTTTAACAAACCTACGCTCTGATACCAAACTGATACGAACCTCGTCCACGTGTGACGAAACCCAATACCAATACGTTCGGAATTGCAACCTAAGATGCCAAACAATCAAAGTGGAACCACGACTCATTGCCTATAGACGAGGCAAGAACCTTGGTATGTTCTGTTAATGCCACAATTGGGATGAAAGACTGATTGATAAGACTTGTTGAACGCCACGGAAGAAACCCGATAAGTTTAAGAGAAGTTCTTTAGAGAACCAAGAGAGGAATTCTCTCAAAATGTGATATTCAATGTTGTATGAATGTTCTATCTTCTGTTTTGCAACCCTAGTTGCTTATATTAGGGTTTATAACTCGTAATAACAAAAGCCCAAAACTACATAACATAATAAAGTCACGAAAAAATAACAAACAGGTAATGAAAGCAGGCGGCATAGGAGGCGGCGTAAGATGTATGCCGGGTATATAGGCCGGCAGCGTAGTCCCTTTGTCGTGCGCGAATTGCAACGCTAGTTCAAGGTTGGTAGCATTTAAGCTAGTGTTGTCAAGGCCGGTAGCTTTGATCTCCTTGAATGACTTGTACAAATGCAAGGTCATTCTCATGGTTGCTCCACTCTTTTCTAGCTTCTTAGATATCCTTTATCAGCCCGTTCAGTGCTTTCTTGAATCGTTTCGCTCGAGTTCTTGTGATTGGTCCAGGTGGCACTTCAAGAGGATCCACATTCCATCTTCTAGCTTGGCTCCCATCATGGCTCTCATCAGTTTTAGAAGCCTATCTAGCTTAAATCCCATAGACACATGTCAGAAGTTAGTATGGGATACAATAGGATGTGTGAAGGATGAGGAATGAGTAGAGTAATCACCATTATATTTATATGTATGGACTTGAACTTATGTTTTAATTGTTCTTATGTTATAGCAGAGACATACTGCTTCAGTAGTTATTATCTACTAGATAGTAGTAGTACCTCATGAATATTTGATGGGACCTTAGTCCATTAATGTTATGATGCTCACCATGTTATGTTTAATTATTTTGTCTCTTTATTACTTGGAAATGCTAAATCTTGTTTAGATAATTGGATGTGAGTACAGTTTGTATACTGTAAGGCAAATCCCTTAATAACAAAAGGGTTATTCTCATGTTTGCATGCAGTGTATGGTGGGTTATTACGTCTAAGGTATCTTTCGAGGTGTGATGGTAATGATCTTGAAGAATAAAAAAGCAAGTAAGAAGAAGAAGTAAGAAAGGATATAAACTTATGTTATTGACCAATTTAGAATGTGAGTTAGATATTGGCACAAAAAGGGAACTAGAGGATATTTATGAAGAGTTATAGAAACTCATGATGGCTCTACCAAGATCTATAATGAAATATAAGAAGCTACAAAGTGAGATCAAGGACTTGGAGGAAGAAATGAATGAGTTGAATATCAAAATTGATAAGATCTCCAACTTAATGAAAAACAAATCACGCCCTAAAATCTTTTGGTTTTAATAGTTTGTTATGTATAACACTTAAGTAATATACACAAAGGCTATTCTATTGTTTAATGAGTTTCTAGCCAATTTTATATTTCTGAAACTGTTAATTAGTTTTTATAAAATTATTTATGTAGAAGCATTTGGTCATATTTAGGGAAGAGATTTGTGATACTAGAAGAAACTCATCACATGGTAATCAAGCAATAACAAAATGGTAATTTCGGTTGTGTAGTGTTTTGTTGGTGTGTAATGTCTATCAAACAACTCATAAGAGCCACTAAAAACCACACTAAACTCCTTTTTTCATCCCCTCTTTGATATTTCAAAGAACCATCCTTATTCTAGCTTCTTATGTAATGTCTTAGTGATACTCAATTCTTAGGCACATCATCTTAATTCTAGTATCATCGTAAAGGTTCCAATGAGGGAAGAGATGCTTTAGTTGGTGTAGTCTGTCCTTGCTGTTATTGATTTCTTAAGTAGTTGTTATATTATTTAAGATGTCAAATCCTAGTGTTTATGGTGGTATTAGAGACTATGAAAGTAATACTGATGGTCAAGGAAGGCATGCTAACTAAAATATGAGAACTACTAATGAATAAATCTAGAAGCTAACTATTGTAGTTGCCAACCATCTAATCATGGTGCAAAGCTTAGAAAGCAATCAACTTGCTCGAGCTAATGTAGGAGGTGGGTGAGCCCATGGTGATGAGGAGCGAGTATACCTACATTAGAATGTTCAAATTAAGGTGGAAATGATGATTAAGACATGGCCAAAGAGTTTGAAGATAAGTGGAAATGGAGGAGTCTGACAAGGAAGTAGGGGATAATTTTGATGAAGAGTATGTAGTATGAGGTGTACAAGCTCCTAAAGGGCTTAATAATGTAAAGATGCAAAAGCCCTCTTTTATAGATAATTAGGATGCAAAAAATTACTTGGACTGGGAAGACAAGGTTTGATGGGAATCAATATGCTAGGTTGGTCACCTGAGCTCGTTCTTGAGACTTGCAGAACTTACAACATTGGATTTTGTTAAGGTAGCCCCTTGAAGATGAGGTTTTGTCCACTTATGGCTAAGGACTTTACCATTTCTATTATCATCCCACTCTCTCTATCACCATGTTTCTTCCTTTCAAAGCCGTGAGAACTAGTCTAACCACAATCAATTGAGCCTAAGCCAATTCAATTATTTTTGAGCTAACACCAATGTCCCAGCACTCCTTGAGTTGACTTAAGGCAAGCAACTCATTGGTACTAACTTAAGGTGAGCGACTCAATAATTGAGCAATAGTGAGGGGTCAAAACTATTTGAGTTGGACATGTTTATCACTTCAGCCACATGCTATATGATGTGGTCATCTAAGCTAAGAGACTTGTTAAACCAGCTCATCACCCACCAATGACACTCACCACAAGTTGGAATACCCAACACACTTGGGGAACTATAGAATGTATAGTTGAGGGACATATGTACACTTGCCATGTGCCTCTAAAGTGTTCCTTTATTTGTCCTTTAATTGTTTTAGTAGTATAATGATGTGTAAATTTAATAAAAAGGCTATGTACTACACATTTCTTTCCATTTATGCCCTTTAACCTAGAAATTTACTATAACTAGTTCCCATTGTACTTAACAACAACAATCTTTGAATATATTGAGGAATTTTCCTTCATTTGTGAGTCTTACTCTCAAATACTTAACTCTTACAAATCTATTTAGAAAGGATTGTGGAAAGTGAACCTAGTTATTATTTGTGTGTTATATCAAGTTGTGATTAGGCTGCGTGTCATTCTTGTGATGTGTAATATCCACTAAAGCTACTTACATTTTGCTTTCTTATTCTTTCTTTACATTTTTCCTTCATATTTAGAAGGACCCCCTTCATCTAGCATCCTATGGTTGATATCTTAGTGAAACATAGCTCCTAAGCTTATCATCCTTTTCTAGTATCAGAGCAAAGGTTTCGAAGTGGGAGTGTAAGTTCTAGTTAAAATGGTTTCTGTCTTGCCACTATATTTGTTGAATTGTGTTAGTACCTACTAAGAAGTTCAAGATATCGAATCCTAGTGCTCATGATATTATTTTAGATTATGAGAGTGGTGCCCAAGGATAGGAAAAGCATGCTTACTAAAATTCAAGGTCTACTAATGAGCAAATCTAGGAATTAATCACTATGGTAACCAATTTTGATGAGATCCATGATGAGAGTCAAGCCGGAAGAAGGAATGTAGATCCTCTTGAAGTGCCGCCTGGACTGATCACAAGAAGTCGAGCGAAACGACTCAAGGAAGCACTTAACGGGTTGATAAAGGATGTCCATGAAGCCGAGAAGGATTGGGGCAATCATGAAGTTGGAATGGATTGGAACAACCATAGGAAGACCCTTGCTCTTATACAAGTCACACCGGACACGGGTTGAAGAGGGCGTATACTTTCAAGGCACGACCGTGTAGGAATCTCAAGATTGCCTAGAATCATACACGGCTAGATACATGGTTAAAAGGCACGGTCGTGTATGGAGTCAAGCAAATCCACAGAAAGATACACGGCTAAAGTACACGGGCGTGTATGTTGCCAGAAGTTGCACAGACAGATACACGGTTAAAGTACACGGGCGTGTATGTTGCCAGAAGTTGCACAGACAAGTACACGGCCAAAGTACACGGGCGTGTACACATGCCGTGTATCCCCTGTCGGCCAGCTTGTTCTGTTTCACGTTTTTATGTCACTTAACTAAACTACGTCGTTTTGGACTTGTTTTTTACACGAATTGTAACCCTAGTATAAAAGCTCCTAGGGTTTAGAACATTAGAGGGTAGACATCATTGAACATTAAACACTTTTGAGAGGCACCTCTCTTGGTTCTTCAAGAACTTAATTCGAACTTATCGGATTGATTTCCGTGGCATTCATCCCGACTTATCAATCGGTTTTCCATCCCGATTGTGGCGTCTTCACTTTTATACCAAGGTTCTTGTCTCGCTTATAGACAACGGGTCGCGGTTTTCCACTTTAGGTGTTTGGGCGTCTTAGTCAACGAATTTCCGAACGTATTGGTATTAGGTTTCGTCACGAGTTGGCGTGGTTCGTATCAAATTTGGTAGTTACTATGCAATGTTTGGTAGACAACTAACATGCTTAAACTCATGGAGGAGATGGATAAGCTCACAATGATGAAGAGAGAGTAGACCTACCTTAAAATATTTAAAATTATGGTGGATTGAGAAGAGACCAAGGTGTAAGATGATTAATGGAGATAGAGGGGATTGATGAGAAAGCACAAGGCAACTTTGATGAGGTGTATAATGTGCAATGCATGTGAGTTCTTAGAGAACTTGATAATGTTAAGATGCAAATACCCTCATTTATAGGTAATGGGGATGTAGATGACTACTTAGACTAGGAAGACAAGGTTGACAAGTTATTTGAATGTCATGAGTATGACAAGGCCACAAAAGTGAGATTAGCAGCATTGAAGTTTTCTAAGTATATAACATTGTGTTGGAAGAATTTGTTGAATGGTTAGAGATAAGTTAGAGAACAGGAGATGCAATCTTAGACTACGATGGAAAGAATCTTGAGGAGGAGATTCATTCCCAAATACTACACATAGGAAGCTTTTAAGAAGCTATAGATGTTGAGATAAAGAGGAATGTGTGTTAAAGATTATTTGAAAAAATTCTAAGTGCTAATGATATGATGTAAAGTGGGTGAGTCGAGGTGATGACCGACCCGAGAATTCACCAAGCCATGATGAGAAGAGGCTTGAAACTAAGGGAAAGGCTATGGAACATAACGATGCATGAGGTAATAATGGATAGAGTTCAAGAAAGAAGACAAGCTAAACGTGTGCTTCAAGTGTTTAGGCTTTAGACATGTAGCTGCTTAATGTTTAAATTGCTAAGCTATGATTTTGAAAGGAGAGGATCCTATAATAGAGGTTAATAGTGATAATGAAGATGAGATAGATGAGGCAAGAGGAGTGGAGTGCACCAAGATGACTATTGAAGATGAAGATGCTATTATATATGTAGAGCAAGGGTAGTTCTTGAATATCATGCTGCAAAGAGCACTAAATGTCATGCCTTTGATCAAGCATGAGTAGCGAGAGAATCCACTCCATACTACATGTAAGGTAGAGGGCCAATTATGCACATTGATCGTCGATGGAGATACTTGCACCAATATAGCCTCTATTTCTATCGACCTTGAAACACTTGAGGCATTATAAGTTACACTTGCTTGATGAGAAAGGATCCCTCCATGTCACATGATAGGTTAAAGTACCTATATCCATCAAAGAACGGTACCAAGATGAAATCCTTTATGATGTCTTACCCTTTTGCATGTCTCATGTTCTTCTTAGCTAATCTTAGTTATTTAATCAATTGGTTATACACGATGGATATAAGGATATATGTGCTTTTTAAAAGGATGGTAAGAAGATCATACCACAACCTATGACCCCAAGCTAGTTGAAGGATGCACAGATGCAACTAAGTTAAGCCTAGAGGAAGGCACTTATTGTGTGTAAGAGTGAACATGGACAATCTATTGAATCGAACATGCACATTTTATGTTAGTTAGGTGATTGCTAAAGGTAAGAGACTAAGTGCCCTTGCCTACTAAGGTTGAAGACCAACCTTAGGAGTTTCAAGATCGCTTCCTTGAAGAGCTACCTAAGGGACTACCACCATTCCAAGCCATTAAGCATTAAATTGATTTGCAACCTAGCACAATGTTGCTAAACAAGCTCGCCTATTGCATGAATCTTAAATGGTTGTTGAGCTAAAGAAACAAGTTGACAAATTGATTGAGAAAGGTTATGTGAGTGAGAGTATGAGCCCATGTGTAGTACTTTTGCTACTCATCCCAAAGAAGGATCGATCTTGGCTTATGTGCAATGATAGTTGAGTTATCAACAAGATCACTATCAAGTATAGATATCCCATTTCAATACTTGATGACTTGCTAGATGAGCTTCTTGGTGCGTATATCTTCTTTAAGATTGACTTAAAGAGTTGATATGATCAAATACGTATGAGACCAGGTGATGATAGAAGACCACCTTTATGACAAAGCATGGTTACCATGAGTGAATGGTCATGCCATTTAAATTGACCAATGTACCTAATACGTTAATGAGGTTAATGAACCATGGTCCAAATTGCTCCAATATTCATGTGTAGATGCCTTTCAATTTCACCATCATTTCTTCATTTATTTCAACCTATCATATCTTACCCTAGTTTGCCCTAATTGATCTTAAATTAGCTTGTCTAAACTAGGAATAGGACTTGTAAATAACATGGAAAAACTTGAAAAACATGGATGGCTAATGCATAAGAAAAATAGCCATGTGATCTTATCTTTTCTACATGATTGCCCTACATTATCATACCTTAACTTAACTCATCATTTCCTAGCTTATCCTGCATTATCCTATGCAATTATCAACTTTACAAACCTGTTAATTATTTCTTCTGTAGGTGTGGAAAAATAGACCTCTAATGATAACAAAACAATAAAACAAAACATTATAAAAAGGGGAGGTGAAAATCATGAATTACTTAGGTAAAATTCTCCTTTATTCCTTACCTTTTCCTCATGCCACCCATAGCCTTTTCCACCTAACTTCTCACCCAAATTTCCACTTAATCAAAAGAAAATCACACCCTCATTTAGCCCACACTTATCTCCAAAGCCAATAAAAAGTTCGAGGACCACTTTTCCAAGAATTAAGGTAAGAAACTTTTAAGAAATTTGTGAAAATTCTACTAAATTTCTAAAGGAAGTAACTAACCTTTTCTATTTTCTCTATTATAAGATCATTGTCATAGGTTTCCGAGGGACTCCTGATCAATAAAGGTAAGCTGAAACTACCAGAAGTTATCTTTGTAGATTAGCCTTTAGAATGTATACCAATAGTGTGTATTTTCAAAGTTGTAGGTCCTATTGATTACTTCACCTCAAAGAATCCTAATTTCATATGAACATTCCATTTCTCTTTCCTTTAGAATGTCCTTAGGAAGTTTTGATAAATTTCTAAGCCTTTAATAATTGCAAAAGTTAAAAGAAGAGATGTTAAGGACACTTTCCTAAACCTTTAGGACTTACAATTCCTCATGATCATTTTTTACTTATTGGAAGATATTAGACTTTGTTGGACTTATTCTTGGACATATATTTTCTTTTATATGACATGATTTGATAATAGTACTTTCTTTGATAAGGGCCTAAGTGGTGGACTTTGACAACAGACTGAGCCCTTAACAAAGGACCTAATACCAATGACACCCCGAAAGACTTTAATAAGATTTGGAGTTAAAAATAGGATATTAGAATTGTTTATTCTAATAGTAGTTATTGTTATATGTATTTTTTTTTTAATTGCACAGGTCTTTTGGAAGATTTCCAATCTCTACTAAAAGATTAATACGATCTTTGAAAAATGGCCAAGTGCAATGATTGCCACTTGATTTGTACTTATAATATTAGTTGCACTTAAAGTTGGAACTTAATGAACTAATGTGTAGGCTTGATTTGGTTGATTTGACTGTTTGATGGGAAATAGCGTAAAAAGAGCAAATTTCTTGTAATTTTGATTATTTTTTCGATCGACTAAGTGTGTGTAAATTGGTTGGCTGCCTATCAAATTATAGTAAGTATATTGTAACCTTAACTTAAAATGGATCATGCATGGTATCTTTTGCATAATCTTATTATATTCCATCACAGTTACCTAGGTAATGGAAGGGTGTCTTGAGGGAGTGTTCTATTATAACAATATAAAAATGATTTGAGGATCGTCGTATATTAGTATAAATTTGTATTCATTATTCTATTTTGGGTGCATATATTTAGAGGTGTGTGGACAAGGAAAACACTATTTTCTTTGGCTTATCCCAAGTCTTTGCGTAGAAGATCCTTCTTTGGGCATAACTTTTGATATATATATATATAGAGAGAGAGAGAGAGAGAGAGAGAGCATAGCTCTAAGATTTATCTAGCCAATGATATGTGTAAGTGTTTCGAAATTATTTGCCTAGACTTCGATGGAATTTTAAAAGATTCTCAACCCAAGGTTAAAGGAGGGGTAAAATATTTAGAAATATCCTTAGAGTTCATGTAGTTTATAGTTGACCACATGAGATGATTGGCATGTGTTTGTTCATGCATCTATACATTCAAGTGATAACTTGTTTGTTGTTACATGAAAGGAAGTTTTGAGTTGGGATCTCACTAAGGTAGATGTACCTTACACTTTAACAATTTTCCCTTTTGTAGGCACTATATTGGTTTTACTTTAGTAGAACCCAACTGGTGGTGAGAATCTTCAAGATAGTCATAGGCGGATAGGTGGAAATGAAGAATAATAGAATAGACATGTTTAATTTTGAATTTTTTTTTTAGATATAGATGAATGTAATATTTAATTTCTAGACTTATCTTTCTACTTAGTATGTTTGTAAGACTATATTTTATCTTATTTATAAAATAATACTTATTTTTAGTGATCCTATTATTTGTGAGCTATCTTTATGGAGGTTTCTAGAGTAATGATGCCTTATGTACCATGTTGATCCCACTGGAATTATGATTACTATTATTTCCCCTTTTTTCTTATTATCTAACTTGCAAAATTAAGTGGAGTGAATAAAATCAACAATGAATAAACCAAGGAAAACAATAACATTAAAAGTATACTTAGATATTAAATCCCCTTAGAATTACTAGTATAATTAACTAATTATTATTCAATTTCCTTATTGTATTCTTAGACCATGGATATTCTTGAATTGAACTAATAGCTCTCTCAAGTCTACTAATTCCTAATTTTAAGTTGATTAATTGGAACCTCTTCTTAATTAAAACCCGTAAAATTGCACTATATTAAATCTATGAACTCCGCTATTAAGTTTGACCCTAATATAGAAGATTTACATTGTCTTACTCTAGAATTACATGCAACTCCTTCCAGTTATGCTAGATTTATTCTAATATAGAATCTCTCAATCTTTATATAAGAAATCAAACTCCCAATTAATAATTCAAAAATATTAAATTAAAAGCAATAAAGAACACATAATTGGATCACAAGAATGACAAATAAGTTATTGAATAATAAATTAGAAAAATTGCATATTCATTTTAGGGTTCATCATACCCGATTACAAAAGAAAATTTAAGATAGAAACATATTAAATTTAAAAGCTGTAATATAAAAAGAATGCATAAGGAAAAACATTAAAACTAAAAACTAAAAATCTCTAATGCTCTATTCTGATACCTTATTATAATAATCTATTCTAATCCTCTATTTAATCTTCTATTCTATTGTATAGTGAATTCGTTCTTATATAACCATCTACCTAGCGGCAAGGTCATAGCATAAGCTCTACACGGGTGCATAAATGTCGGTGTTCCATTCTGTCCTATTTTTGCCTTCAACACGCCTACCGACATAATCGTGTTCATGCTCATGTCATCCTACATGGTTGATTACATGCTGTTTTGCATGGCTGGTTTTACTTTGTTCTGCATGGTTGCTTTGCATGTTTAGACACGACTGTGTTCTTCATCGTCTTGGTCTTCTCAGTCTTGTAAAATTAATATTTTTTTCTTCAACTTTCATATAATTTTTCTATTATATCATAAATTATATTTCAAGGCTTTGAAGTCAAAATATAGATTGATTGAGTGTAATAACCATACAAAATGTAAGAGGATTAAATAAATGATTATTATAATTGTTATAAATAATAAGTAATTTATAGCCCTTATTAGATGCTAGCTAAGAAGCTTCTAGATTAAGTTACTAAGGTACTATAATTGAGAAGTTAACCACAAAAACTTATAGATTAAGCTCTTAAGGTGACTTACTTAGAAAGTTAGCTAAAGAAGCTCCTTGAACAAAATAATTAATTGATAAGTTAGTTAGAATCTTATGGATTAAGTGATGGGAATCAAATCATGATTCTTATAGAGTTGTTTAACGCGAGAATTAAAGCAGAAGAACCAGAAGTGGATGCCCTTAGACTGGCCATAAAGGCCAGCAACTTTCATCCTAGACCGACCATTCAAGGTCAGTGACGTGGAGATAGGCCGGCTATAAAGGCAAGCGGCTTAGCCTCTAAGGCTGACCTTTAAGGCCAGTGGCTTAGATTACCAAAGTTGGTGGCTTTGGAACTTAAGCCAGCTAACTAGGCCGACAACTTACCATGCAAGGCCGGTAGCTTATGTAGGCGATTCGGGCAAAATTTTGTGACTTCACATTTGTTTTCCCTTTGCTATATATTTGTTGTTTTGTGGGAATTTAGGGACTTTTGAACATTTGAGAAAAATATACATTGAAGTTTATTCTTCATTTTACTCTTATCAATCCGTAGGATTGTGGTGAGTGATAGTATTAGATTGTTGTGTATCATATCAACAAATCCATTGTAAGACTATCTTACCAGTGCGTCATATTCGATAAGGGCCTAAGGTTTATTTTGTGTTCTTGTTCGTTATAGTTTGTTATTTGGATTGTTAGATTTGATTATTGCCTAGGAATTATAATCATCTGATTGTATTGTCATTTGTGGCACATTATCTTTTGGTATCAAAACTTAGATTGAGATTAGGGAATTGTGTCTATTGGAATTCCTTTGAGAAATTATGGTTTTCAATATTATGAATTGGTGTTATGATAAATTGTTATTGAATTGAGGTTAAACATTGGTTTTCAATTGGGTTATGTTATTACTATGCAATTCAATTTAGGTTGTTTATGGAATTCATATCAATTGTGATTAGGGTTCTTTGTTGTTGTTGTTGTGGATTGTGATTCTATTATCATGGGTTGTGAATTTCATTGTTGAATTGATTAATAGAATCGGGGTTGATTGTTGTTGTTGTTTGTGTATCTTGGTTGATCGTCATTGTGCTGGGTTTTAGTTGAGGATTGAACGAAGGTTGTAATTAGGGATTGTGCCGATTGGGGATTTGTGCAGTGTGTAATTGATATTTGGAATTCTAGTATTAAGACTGCAATTCAGTGAAGATGTCGAATGACAATGTTAATGGGGGATTCGAGAATGAGGCTAACAACTAGGTAAGAGGAGGAATACAGGGTTGTCATGCTGTAGGATGAAGAAGAACAATAGAAGAGCAGTTGTAGGACCTGACTACCATTGTTACTAATCTAGTAACATGGGTCGATCAAATGACCTTACCCCAATAGCTAGTGGTAAATCTATAAGCACCCTTACCTAAGGTAGCCCTTAATGCTGTGGGTAGAGAAGGAGTAGTAAGAGGAAACAGGGGCAGACAGGTTGGAAGATAGTACCATGCTTATAAAGACGAGAGGGATGACAATTTTGGGGATGAACTTTATCCTAACCATGAGTTTAGACTGCTTAGGGGTCTAGAGTATGTAAAATTGTAGATGCTTTCATTTGCTAGAAAAGGGCCTGCAAAGGAGTACTTTGACTAGGAGGATAAGGTAGAAGGAATTTTCGAGTGCTATGAGATTAATGGTCTAGACCATGGCGCGATTTGTGTTTGGGTTGAAATATGAGATAGCATGTATTGTCGAGCTGTAGAGGTATGACACTCTTGATGAGGCCATCCAGTTGGCTTTAAAAATTGAGAGGCAGAGGTGCTTCAATCCATATAGAGCATCAAGTAATAGGTATGCATCCACTACTTAGATATATGTATAAGATAATCAACAGTTGTGGAATCAAATGTAACTGTTACTAATAGCGAGAGGGATAGTTCTGGAAACAGCAAAGCGATTGCTAGGGCTGATATTCGACAAATAGTGCCAGAGCCATCAGGTGGAAAGATTCGTCAAACCCAATAGAGGAACCATCAGATTTGAGGACAGATCTTTCATAGGTCCGAGGAGATGATGGGAATTAAATCACGATTCTTACAGAGTTTTTCAACTTGGGAATCAAAGTGTAAGAACTAGAGGTGGACGCCCTTAAACTTGCCATAAAGGCCGATGGCTTTCATCCTAGACTAGCCATTTAAGGCCAGCGACTTACCATGCAAGGCCGGCAGCTTATTTAGGAAATTCGGACAAAATTATGTGACTTTTCGCATTTGTTTTCCTTTTGCTATATATTTTTTGTTTTGTAAGAATTTGGGAACTTTTGAACATTTGAGAAATATATACATTGAAGTTTATTCTTCATTTTATTGTTATCAATCCGTGAGAATGTGGTGATTGAAGGTATTGGATTATTGTACGTTACATCAACAAATCCATACTAGGACTACTCTCTTGTTGGTGCATCATATCCGATAAGGGTTTAGCATTTATTTTGTGTTCTTGTTCATTAATTGGATTGTTGGATTCGATTATCGCTAATTGTTGCCTAGGTTTGTTATTGTTCGTTAATTGGATTGTTGGATTCGATTATCGTTGATTGTTGCTTGGGAATTAAAATCATCTGATTGTATTGTCGTTTGTGGCATATCATTAAGGTATTGATCTATATATCCTAACAAAAGTAATACTGTATACAAATATTGATGGGGACCCTAAATTGACTAAATAAGCTCTTATTACATAAAGTTTGATGACTAACTTTACTTAGTCACTTTTACTAACCTTTGCGACCTAGTTGCAAAGTATAGACAAGAATCATAGTTGTTCCTAAACAACTATAGTGGTTCAAAAAAACAAAATGGGGTGTTATATTCTACTTTATTATAGTCCTAAATGGTTGTCTCAACTTTTAACATTGGAAAACCTTGTAATTCATCTTACTAAATTTTTGAGGTTTCGCAAATGTTGTGTCGATACCTTGCATTGGAGGTAATCCCTTTGGTAACATTTTAGGAAATGCATTTGTAAATTCCTTCAATAGCTTCCTAATAGCTTTAGGGATTTATCCTTATACTTTCAAACTTAGAACCTACTAGATGTATAACATGTGCATATAGGACCACCGGATTTAAGAACATTAGTACCTCACCTTAAGTCATCCATAATGACTCCTTCCTATCCTTAGCCAATTTCATGTGAGTTTTCCTCACTTTAAAAGGATATATAGGTAACAACAAGATCTTCTTACCAACCATAGTGAATACATAAGTGTTCTAATACCCATCATATACTACTCATCAATCAAATGACCATGGCCTTCCCAATAAGATTTGAGAAGCACACATGTGAACCACTTTATGCTTTATCTCATCCTTGTAATGACTACGAATATAGATCAGAACCCTAACTCACTTAATAATATGTATAGCTCTTTTATCACTAAGCAAATGAAGCTTATAAGGATTTAGATTGTGAGAAGTAGACAATTTCAACTTTTCTAACAAGGTAATAGCAGCTACATTAGTATAACTCCCACCATCAATGATCAACACACATGTGTGCCTCTTAGTCTAATACTTAATATGGAGTAAGTTATCCCTCTTCTTTTCTTCGGATATAATAGCTACACTTAGAGCATGCCTCACTACTACTAAGGAAATTAAATTACCTTCAACACCATTGCTTCTATCCTCTTCATCAACATACCGCTTGAGAACCTCCTCAAGATAATATAGCTCTTTTTCCTCATTTTCTTTACTTTGAACCTCATCCCCTTCCTTCATCGCCATTACCCTTCTATTAGGACATTGCAACCATATGCATATATAGGAGGCCTTTAAAGTGCTTAAGTTGATTAATATGCCTCCCAATAAACCTTTGATCTTCTCTTCTAGCTTCGAAACCAACAAAAACCTTCCATTTAATATCTTCCTTTGTCTCATATCATTTTCTTCACTCTTTCCCTTTTCACTTCTTCTCTATTCATTATTTTCTATTGATAGAGCCATTTTATACTCAATCTTTATTGTATGAAGTGTGTTAATTTATTATAGATTTTATAGAAATCATAAGGAAATGGTACTTAATTCTATTATGGTGATAAATAAGGTTAAATGGAGTCAAGGGTGTTAATTCAAGTAAATTAGAGAAGTCATCTACAACTTGGATCAAAGGCAAGGATTTACACCGCCGGAGGAAAGTACATGGGCGTGTAGTTGAAGTACACGGCCGTGTACTTAGTTTTGAAGCCACAGGAAACTACACGGTTGCAGTACACAACCGTGTATCTGTCTAGAAGGAGGTATGTTTTGAAGCACGGCCATGGTACAAACCGTGCTATACACTGCACAAGAAGGTGGAAATGTGGACTTCCAATAGAGAGAGACACGGCTCGTGATCTGGCCTTGGTGGAAACCGTGCTTGAAGCCGTGGTCGAAGCCGTGGTGGAAGTTGAAATGGAAGATGTGCCAAGGATGAGAAATTGTGGAACATCAACCAGAGGATGACATGGCTTGAGATCTGACCGTGGTATAAGCCGTGGCACACACTGATCACGGATGAAGACTTGTAGATTACCCATAGAGGAAGGCACGGCTTGATCCACAGTCGTGGTGTTGGGCGTGCCAGGCAGACGATTATTCACTCCTCGAGATTTACTTGAAAAAGGAAAGATATTTTCGTATCTTGCTAGCAAAAGATTACCTGCCATTCCTTTAACAATATAAATAGAACTAACCCTAGAGGGTTAGGAGAATCTTGGATCATCTTGGAGACAAGAAGAAAGGAGGAGGCAGAGCAGGCAACCGGGAACAGATGCTTGTTATGTTTTTATTTTTAATTTTCGTTTTTATGATGAACATGTGTAGCTAAGAATTTTTTTCTAGCCAAAGGGTCATAGAAGTTTTATTCTCCACGAATTGTGAGATCTAATTGATTTGTATTTAATCCATTCTTTGTTTTTGGATATTCATATATCTTCTAAATGTCTTGTCATTATTATCTTTGTTGATTGGTATGAATTAGAGCTCTTCTACTCAATTAGCAAGTTAATATATTGTCAACTAGCATGTCAAATCCGTAATTGTTTGATAGTTCTAGTCTCAGTGACACAATAACATGTTTGGTTATAAAATAGATGATCGAATTCATGTTATGGAGATGTATGATCATGTTTAAATAGGTTATCTTATAGTCTACTGGCATGAATTGGTAGTCTCTCTAGTTTTTAATGCTATTGATAGATTAAATCCTAAGAGCTTGTCTAGGGTTGTCTAATCGATAAGAGAAATAATCAAAGAGCTTGTTTTGGTTATCGAAGAAGTACGGAGAGATAGGTTGTTAGAGCTTGTTAATAACCATAACCAGTTTATCTAGAAATAAGAATAGAAAACATTTGCATCGATGATCAATTCCTAGAATTAAACTATCTTGATTACTTTGGCTAGGCTTTTATCAATATTCGGCTTTATTATATTGTTTAATATTATTTGATTCACAAACAAAACCCCCCATTTTTCTTTTCATCTTTATTCTCTTTGAATAGAAATATATTTAACCAATCCCTGTGGATACGACCCTACTCACTACTATACGCAAATCATATCATTGTCTAGGAGTAGGTTTTATTTTTGTTGGATTCGACACCCATCATCTATCCTTCCAAAACCTTTAAATTTTTCCACAGAAGCTACCTTATAAGGGTTTTTTTATCAACTATCACACCACATTTACATCTAATTGTATAGCTTCTCCTTAAAGTATCAATCTTCTGAAGTTCTAGTACCTTTATGATATCATAATTCACAATCCTTCTAGAAAATAAGAAATGGTACACTCCTTGGGCTCCACTACCTTACATTTGACCATGAACATCCCAAATGCCTTAGCATGCCTTTCTACATTAAGTCCACCCAACCTCAAAGTTTGAAGCTTTGTGTACAACTCTTACTTATAACACTCAAGAACAAAGCATGTACGCATAAGGAGCTTCATCTCTTTCCATGTTTCTACACCTCTTTCACCTCTCCTCATCTTCTAAGCCTTCAAATTCCTCTACCGCAATGCTATATACCCATCAAACTCCAATGTTGCTAACCTCACCTTCATTTCATTATAATTATGGCAATAAAAAATCTTTTCCACCTTATGCTCTCAATCAGAATATTCTTTCATAGATTCCCAAACCTCAAAAGGTGGTATTTTCATCTTAATTATCTACATCGCTCGAGTTTGACAATTTCCTCTATGATTACCTTTCATAGCAAAATTATCTCTATCACTCTCTTTAAGGTCTATAGCTACCCACCTGACTTGTCCATGTACTCCTCACATTTACGCGTCTAAGTTACTTAATTTGGTATTCATAGCTCTAAGTAGAATTTGCCAAATTTCATGAAGTGTCCTCAATTGTAACTTCTACAACATTCCATTACCTTCTCCTACATGTTGAACATCTTCATCAGCACCAATACTCACGTCATTCCCAAACATCTTCAATTTCAATCACTCAACACATAACAACCAAGACATACTTCTTGTTGAAACCTTCACTCTGATATCAAATATGATGTACTTAAATCCAAAGACTGAACCTAAACACAATCTAAACATGTAATTATAAGAAAGGATGTGTTATCATCTCTTAAAAGAATAAGCTTAGGATAAAAAGATCACTAAGCAATACGAACTAGAGATCAAAATTATCAAATTTAAGGAGAATTTAGCTATTAGACTAAACAAACAATATTGTTTATACAATTTTATGAAATATAGGAATGTAAAGGAATAATAGGGATATAGATGACTCCTCCAATAGATATCATGCACTAAGGGAAGATTGAACTATGTGCAATCTACTTGATATGATGCATAAGCATATTGAATAGTTTGCTTACCACAATCTTATTAAGACTAATAAGTGTGTAAGATATTAAACGAAGATGACTCACATAATACATGAAGGCAAGATTCATTCAATAATTTTTCTATGTATATTAGAGTAGTTACAACTAAGAAAACAATTGAAGAAGGAAAGTAAATATAGACTATAAAAAGAGAGAAAATATCATTTATATCCTTCTAGATCAATTCCTTTAGATTTCCAAGTGTAATAGAAGTAACTTTCAAATTTGCCAAAAGGAATTTTCTTTGTTCAAACTTAAACCCTAATGCCTTCAATACTTAGTAACACATAAGTTAAAATCAAAACCATAGCTTTTCCTCTTAGAATTAGAAACATAACTAAGCTTCTTTCAAGTCCCTCCAAGAGTCCTATCTTCTTTTTTTGACAATAACAAGCTCCTTCACAAGGTGATACCAAAAAGAAAATACCCTTTAGAATAAGCTTTCTCATCACTCATTACAATACCATGTAAAACTCTTTCCACTAAGTAGTTTAATCCGTTTGTCCTAACATGTGTCATTGGTCCTCTTTGTGTTAGAATTTGTTTCAGAACTTGATTCCCATCAACATGACCTTACACTATTGACTTTGAGTGATCTTGAGGAAAATTGATAGCCTATGAATCAAATGTAAATCACAATAGTGATGATATTGAAGAAAGAAATAAGTCTAGCATTTAAAGTAAAGAATGTAAGAAACTTAAATCTGGAAGTCTTTGATGGTGAAGATGAAGGAGAAATCAACCTTATTGCAAGATGAATCAACCATTTATTAAAAGAGAATGGTAAGAAATCTATACTTTCAAAAATATTATACTAACAAGTCAAGGACAAGTGCAAGTAAAAGTACATGTGAGAAAAAGAAGGAAATAGCAGCTTGTTATGAGTGTAAGAAGTTACAACATATTAAATATGAATGTCCAACTCTCCTAAAGATGGTGAACAAACATAAAAATAGAAAAGCCCTAGTGACTACATGGTGTAATCTAGAGAAGTTACACTCAAAATTTAATGCCATAGATACAAAAGAGGAAGTAAATCTCCATTTTATGGCAAATGAAGGGGTAATTTCTAACACCAATAGTTTTGATATTTCTAATCAATCTAAAAATGTATAAAATGAAATGGAGAAATTTTTATAACTCTAGCTAAAATGAGAAATAAAAATAAAAAAATTGAAACAAAAAATACATCTCTACAAAATGAGAAAGAAGATTTACAAGAAAGCAATCAAGTTCTAGCTGACAAAATTAACCTTTTGAAAAAAGAGAAGGAAATTTTGTTGGAGTAAAAAAACTTCTTTATAAAAAGAGATTAGTGTTTTAAAAGATAAAACCAAAGTGCTGAAGATCAAAATCGATGAGCATTCAAATTCTATCAAGAACCCATTAAGCATGTTTCATAAAAGTGAAGAGAAACTTAACACTCTTAATGCAATTCAAATGATCAATTGTTATATATGATGAAGATCAAGCTAGAAGGATTGATCAAAGGAGCGTAGATCCACTTGAAGTGCTGGTTAGACCATTGACACGAGCTAAAATTAAGAGACTTAAGGAAGCACTCAGTGGATTAATCCAATTGATGCAAGAAGAGGAGAATCATGCACATTTGAGTTAAGAGGAACTAAAGATTGTGAACCTACTTAAAGTGCAGATCATGGATGTGGAAGTCAAGGAAGAGTTGTAAAGGCTTCCAACCTAAAACCAAGGAAGGTTGCTAGCCTAGGTGGTGTAAGCCATCGGCTTAAGTGGCCGGCATGATTATCAAAGCCGCTAGCTTTGAGTGCCAGCTTAGGACCAAATATAGGCCGACTTTGTAATATTTTAGGTCGCTGATTGATGGACGATCTGACCGCTCTAACAAGTTTAACCCTCTACTCAATCCTAGCTTACGATCAGTTCTCAGGCAAGTGTACCTATCGACTAGCAGTATAGCATAGGAGTACAGGTATCGATCCCACGAAGACTTATAAGTACTAGTACTAACGATTCCCCTACTATTTAACTTCTCACTATTGATGATCTCAACTATCCTAATTATTGCTTAAATCTGACAGAAACAAATAAAATGAACAAAGTAAATGTATTTAAACACTCCCTTAATTAATTCAATGATTTAAACATACCCTGCCCAAGATCTACCCCTAATTCTCATGCAGCTTTTATTCAATTCCAAACTATCCAATGATTAATAATACCCAATCTCTGATCTGCGGAGTTTCTTACACTAGATTAGAGTCTTTCTCAGGATCAATAATCTCTAATCCTAATTAAGCCAATTAAGATCTCTCTTCAATTAACATAATCAAGATTACAATAAAATCCTAGGACTCTCAATTGAACCAGACCACAATGACCTTGTTCAATATAGAAAACCTCCCATAACCTATCTCTAGGATTACAAGGGGTCTTTTTATCCATGCCAGATCCACTCTATCAAACGATTTCTCAATCTTAATAACAGAGATATAATCCCATCCTAATATTGCGCACATATCAAGATGAACAACTTATAATTGCAACATGAATAAACTCAAAGAGTAGAATTAAATATTGAACATCAATAATTCCATCACATGACAATCAGGGGTTTCTCAAGGGAACATGGATGAAATAATTAGCCACTCATGAATCTAATACGAAGAGCAAAACATAAAATAATTGAGTCCATAAAGAAAATTCAGACATGAAATATCTTGGCTTCAAATCCGAAACTATTCTGGCAACAGCTTCTCTTCTCTAGGGTTTCTCTTGTGTCGCCTCCTCCCTCTCTCTCCTTAGGGTTGTTCTATTTATACTTCTTAAGGCATGGCCGAGCGTCTTTAGCTGGAAAGATACGACCGTATCTTTCCTTTTCCAAGTGAATCTCGTCAAGTGAATAACAGTCGCCTGGTACGCCTAACAGCACGGCCAGATTTAAAACCGTGTCTCCCTCTGGTCGAAAATATGTAACTCCTCAATCTTGCTCAGTGTTTGGCACTGTTAGGAACACAGCTAGGAACACGGCTAGCAATACTTCTATCAACACGGCTAGAAGCACGGCTAGATTATAACCCGTGCCAAGTTCTGAAGCTTTCCACGTCTTCACAACGTATGCCACGGCTTCAAGCACACCCCTATCACAAGCCGTGCTTCCTTTCCAAGTGACGCTTTCATCTTCAGAAGTGCCCACGGTTCATGACACGGCCGTGGCTTTCCTTGTGTTGTCCATGAGTAACTTTAACTTGATCTTTTAAGCTTCAATTATGCTCCTTTTGTGATCTTTCTCCTTCTCTTTGGTATTATACCCTGAAACATATATATTTATCTATTAATTACCGAATCCGCATTGATTTTATTCAAAAGACTATACAAATTCATCATTAATGCCCATGATTTACAAGGGTTAATTTACTCTTATCAAATTTCCCCACACTTAAGGTTTTGCTTGTCCTCAAGCAAACACGGATTAAGAAAACCCAAAGGACCAGTTCTCATAAGTTCCCGCAATCAAGAAGATATTTCAGCAACATCGATTTCATGCTACACCTTAATCATTGATAATCTTTACTCAATCTTTAGTTTTATACAAAATACAAATACTAAAATTCCTAAAGTTAATCCAAGTAAATTAAACTGTTACCCTTATCATTTAAACTAAAGTTCCCAAAGTCGAAATTGCTGCAAGATCGAGACTAGTAAAATAAAGTATACAATCCTTTTAACTATTGTTGTAAGTAACACAACAGGGACTAAAGGCATGTTGTATCCACTTGTCCCCTAGCTCTTCCTTTTCTGTTTCATCCAATTCTTAAGTTAATTTTGGGAGTTTACCATTAAAGCACTTAACTAAGTTAACCGACCCATGTAACAAACTTTCGATCAATAATCCCGAGTTCATCACTCGAGTTAACAGACGTTATTCCCTCAGCGTAGAAGGCATCCCTCGGATTTACTTGTTCGAGTCTAATTAACTCATTTACTTAATTAATTAATTAAGACGGTTTCCTTGGTCAGTAAGTCCCAAACCAGGCGATCTTAGGCTACTAGATTTAAAAATACCCCTTCGAACCTCTACCATCTCAATCAATCCCTATTATTCATATAAGCTCTTTTAAGTTCAGTTTTCTCGAACTTTTCTCACGACCCTTGTAGCGAGCTTTCAGCCATTGATCCTAAGTTCGTCACCCGTGTCAATAGATGTTATTCCTTAAACAGACATCTCTCAGGCTTAATTACTCGAGTCTATGAGGCCCACTTCTGAACTATTTACATATTAATATATTCTTCCATTACTCCCATTTTTTTTTTCGAAAAGGAATCACCAAGTTACAAGTATCATTTACTCCTTCACTCCAAGTTATATAGCTTACCTACTGAGCAAAAAGAAGGGCATACTAAACTCACTAGTGACCTTAATCCAATCTCACTTCCCGAAAGTAAAGGTTAAATGACAAGTAAGTTTACTTCACTTGGATTTCATCTTGTAATTTTAGCAACGTATCTCTAATACATAATAAGAGAATAAAAATTATTAAAGATATTCCACAGGAGTATAAACAAATCTCAGCAGTCCTTGATTGTCAAAAGTCATCATCGATTATACCTTAATTAAGAGGAAATTACATTTTTAATTGCACAACCCTTGTATCCTAGTTTCGTTTTCCTAACCCCCTTCCCCACACTTATGATAGACATTGTCCCCAATGTCCTCATGAAATGCATAAAGGGAAGAAAAGAATAAAAGCAAAAAGAAAACGAAAAACTTCCCTGAATTCTCTTACAACGCAGATCGTTAACAGAAAGTCAAGCGACGCACAAGTAGAGTCATGAGAACCTCTGCTAAACGTAACGGGTAGGTGTACTTTGAAAGCCTGTATCTCACAACAACAACAACAAAACAACAAAGAAAACAAAAAAAAACGAAAGAAACTCATAATCGACTGAACATAAAGCTAACTATCATCAGCATTTTCTATTTCAAACATTAGTGGTTGGTCAGTTTTCCAGAATCAGACAAATCAGGACAGTAAAAACAAAAGTAAGACGGCTATTCTATACAATGGTCCAAATTTCCCGGGTTCAACTTCCATCGATCCACTCGCGAGATCAGCTGCTGAAGTCATCACCCGATGGCAATGGTACAGTGCTCGATCGGCGAGGAGAATCAGATCCAATCACCTCAGTATTCTGCTGATTGCTTGCTTCGGCAGTCGCAACTGCGGGACTTTCATGTCGTGCCATGAAAGCTGCACCCGAGGATTCTCCAACATGAAAACCGGTATCATATGCACCACTCGAGTGACGATCTCCTCCAGAAACCACCCGAGTAGCTTGTGATGCTACATCCTCATCGCTAGAGCCACCACATGGGGGAAGATCTACCCCCAATTTCTCACCAATGCGGGATAAACAAGTGACTAAATAACTCTTCAAGCCCTTCACCTGCTTTGACTGCCTGGCTTGTTCTCTTTTAATTTCTTCCAAATCTACAGTCAATCTCTTTACCGAATCTACTAGCTCCTGATTTGGTTCGGCCTGCTCTCGAGCTTGCTCTTGAGCTCACTCTTGCTCCTCACCCTGCTCGGGTTCTATCTCCGGCTCTTGTTGTTAGGCAGACACATCCGGTATGCGAAACCTCCACCTTCGCAAAACACTCTTGGGGAGAGAGGTGCTCCTTCCATAACTGTCCCTGGGAACCCGGGTTGGAAAAACACCATAATTTTTCAAAATACGAGTAATCCAAGGGCCGACAAAAACCTTGTGGTGCCCCAGATCGCATTGTTTTTTCAAACACCAAACAGCTGCTAATCCGACATTAACCCAAGTACCCGTAATCATACTCCACAGCTGATACAGGTCCAAAGCATTCACAACCCCTTGAGAATTACCGCTACCAGTGGTTAAACGGGCCAGAATGTAATGGAGTACACGCACGACAGGATCCCTTAAATGGCTCCCCTTAGATTTGGAAGGGTTATATCTACCATTTCCCAAACTATTCCACACTCCATGCTGCACTAGGCCCCTAGGAAAGGCATCTAGAAGCTGCACAAATTCATTGGAGTCGATAAACTCATCGTCGTAAATACCCAAGCACTTGATGAAGTCTCTCATTTCAACACGGTGGTAACTCCCTTGGCAGTAGAAGGAGACCACGTTATCAAGCTGGGTATGTCGGCCAAAACTAAGCTTGAATGTGGTGACAAAATCATAACTTAGCGAAGAATACACGTCCTCCTCAATGCTCAGAAGTGCTCTCCAAGCGGGATCGTTCAAGAAATGATCAAATCGTTCCACTAACCCATACCTAGCTAGCACTTCATCAACTACTACATTAGGCATAAATACCTTCTTTTTTCGCACTATATCATACTTACCTTCATCCTCCCTCCGCAAGTTAGGAGGGTAGCGTCGCGTGGTCCTAGAGGAACCACCAGTTGAACGAGGTTGAGCATTTTTACGCGCCACGATCTTAGTCCTAGGCATCTTGACTATACTACGCTTGAGAAATCTGTAAAGAGTGATGAATGATGTTCTTCAACAGAGAGGGAAGAAAAAGAACGAAGATGCAGGGAGAGGTAATGTGGGAATGAGGAGAGAACTGAAGGGCAAGTTGTTTTATGTCTGGAAACGTGTGAACCCTAAAAAGCTATTGACGACACGGCCTCAAAATTGGGCTTGTTATAAGTCGTGCTGTACACTGCTCTATATAAAAGAACATGAAAAAGCCTTACCTTCTGGCACGGCTTGTGACTTGGTCGTGCCTGTAACCGTGCTATCCACTGCTCTATATAAAAGAACTTGGACAAATCTTACCTTGTGGCACGTCTTGTGAATTGGCCGTGCCTGTAACCGTGCTGTCCACTACTCTGTATAAAAGAACTTGGACGAATCTTACCTTGTGGCACGGCTTGTGGCATGGCTTGTGCCTTGGACGTGCCCGTAACCGTGTCATCCCCTAGACTGAAACAGCTTTCACAAATGCCCGTACCCTTCGGTGTGGCTTAGACCATATCGTACCCTCTTTGTTAAAATCTTACCTAAAAAACTACCACTCACAAATGTAATGATGATGACAGTAAAAAGAAAAGAAAAACTAACCTAGTAGATGCATGGGTTGCCTCCTAGCCAGCGCTTTTGTTGAATGTCGTTAGCTCGACCTAAGGAATAGAAAGAGGTCAGTTATGGATTCGAATAAGGGACAACTCCGCTCTTTCTTCAAAGACCCTCTTGTCTCCTAAGTAATGTTTAAGTCTCTGTCCATTGACTTTGAAAATACCCTTTTCAGGGTGTTCTAACTCCATCGTGCCATAAGGGAAAACGTTCTTTACCCGAAAAGGACCTGACCATTTTGATTTGAGTTTCCCCGGAAACAGTTTTAACCTGGAGTTGAATAGCAATACCATATCTCCTTCCTCAAAGTGCTTGTGCTGGCACAACCTTGCGTCATGATATGCTTTGGCTCTCTCCTTATAGAAACTAGCGTTGTCATATGCCGTAAGTCTTGACTCATCAAGCTCATTAATCTGCCTCTTCCTATGAGCTCCTGACTTGTCGAGATCGAGGTTGAAAGTCTTGATTGCCCAGAACGCCCGATGCTGAATCTCAACTGGTAAGTGACACGCTTTCCCATATACTAACCGGAAAGGAGTTGTATCAAGTGGTGTTTTGTAGGCCGTCCTATAAGCCCATAACGCATCATCTAACCTGTCTGCCCAATCTCGCCTATGCTGGAGAGTTGATCTCATTAAGATGCGCTTTAGCTCTCTATTTGTCAACTCTACTTGCCCACTTGTCTGTGGATGATAAGGAGTGGTGAGACGGTGAGTCAATCCATATCTTTTCAAGACTTTTTCAATCTGAGAGTTGCAAAAATGTGTACCCCGATCAGTAATTAGTGCTCGAGGCACCCCAAAACGGCAAAAGAGCTTCTTGAGGAACTTGACAACCACCTTAGCATCATTTGTTGGTAGAGCTTGTGCTTCAGCCCACTTAGACACATAATCCACTGCTACCAATATATACTTGTTTCCATACGAATGAGGAAATGGTCCCATAAAATCAATACCCCATACATCAAACACCTCGCACTCTAGAATATAGTGCTGTGGCATTTCGTCCCTTCTTGAAATGTTTCCATCTCTCTGGCATCGATCGCACTGTGCTACAAAATTTTAGGTATCCTTGAATACTGACGGCCAATAAAAACCAGCTTCAAGTACTTTGTGGTCTGTCCTATTGGCACCATGGTGTCCTCCAGTGGGTCCACTATGGCAATGGTTCAAGATCTCCCATCCTTCCTCATGTGAGACACAACGCCTAATCATTTGGTCTGAGCAATACCTGAACAAGTAAGGGTCTTCCCAATAGTAATACTTCAGGTCAGTAAAGAACTTCTTTTTCTGTTGCCTGGACATGTCCTGTGGAAGGACCCTAGCCACTAGATAGTTGGCCATGTCTGCAAACTATGGGGACTCCGAACTGCTAATTTTGTTTACAGAATACAAATTCTCCTTAGGGAATCTATCATTAATATCTTCTTCCTTCAGCTGCTCCACACATGAGTTCTCCAATCGAGATAGATGATCCGCTGTGAGGTTTTCTGCTCCCTTCTTGTCTCTGATCTCAAGGTTGAATTCTTGCAATAGGAGTATCCACCTGATGAGGTGGGGTTTTGCATCCGTCTTGGTCATTAAATATCTCAATGCGGAGTGGTCAGTATACACTATCACCTTAGAAAGAACAAGATAAGATCGGAATTTGTCAAAAGCAAACACTACTGCCAATAACTCCTTCTCAGTAGTGGCATAATTCTCTTGAGCCCCGGTTAGAGTTTTGCTGGCATAGTATATCGGTTGGAAATACTTATCCTTTCTTTGACCCAGTACAGCTCCTACAGCATAGTCGCTGGCATCGCACATCAGTTCAAATGGTAGGTTCCAATCTGGAGCCACCATGATAGGAGCTTTGGTCAGTTTCTCCTTCAGCGCCTCAAAGGCTTGGAGACATTCATCGTTGAAATCAAAGTCGATGTTTTTCTCCAGCAACCTGGTGAGAGGATGAGCAATTTTGGCAAAATCCTTGATGAACCGTCTATAGAATCCAGCATGTCCCAGAAAACTCCGAATAGCTTTAACCGAAGAGGGTGGGGGAAGTTTGGCTATAGTATCAACCTTAGCGTTGTCTACTTCAATCCCCTGTTGAGATATTTTGTGTCCTAAGACAATACCTTCAGTCACCATGAAGTGACACTTCTCCCAATTCAAGACTAAGTTAGTTTCTTCACAACGTATGAGCACCCTTTCCAAATTTTGTAGGCAAGAATCAAATGAATCCCCAAACACAGAAAAGTCGTCCATGAATACTTCCATAATATCTTCAACCAGATCTTCGAAAATCGCTAACATGCACCACTGAAAGGTGGCCAGTGCATTACATAATCCAAATGGCATCCTCCTGTAGGCAAATGTGCCATAGGGACATGTAAAGGTAGTTTTCTCTTGATCTTCAGGGGCAATCTGAATCTGGTAATATCCCGACATCCCATCTAGAAAACAGTAAAACATATGTCTAGCGAGCCTCTCCAACATCTGATCGACAAAAGGTAAAGGAAAATGGTCCTTGCGAGTGGCTTCATTTAATTTGCGATAGTCAATGCATACTCGCCATCCCGTCACCGTCCTCATTGGTATGAGCTCATTATTCTCATTTGGGACCACCGTCATTCCCCCCTTCTTTGGCACCACCTGGACGGGGCTTACCCATGAACTATCAGAAATGGGATAAATTAGCCCAGCATCTAACAATTTGATTACCTCTTTCTTAACGACTTCTTTCATGTTTGGATTAAGTCGTCTTTGAGCTTGCACCACTGGTTTGAAATTGTCTTCCATCAGGATTTTGTGTGTGCAAAAAGATGGACTAACCCCTTGGATATCCGCGATTTTCCATGCCAAGGCACGCTTATGCTCCTTCAAGATCTTCAAGAGAGTTTCCTTCTGACCAATGGTTAGCCCGGCTGCAATGATGACCGGCAACTGAGAATCCTTCTCTAAGAAAGCATACTCCAGATAGTCAGGGAGTTGCTTCAGCTCCAGAATTGGAGGATCTTCAATAGAGGGCTTCAATCTGGTAACATCTCCTGCATTAATATTCTCCCTTTCTGGTTTTATCCTAAGTTCATCTTTGCCATCAAGATGAGTCAACATTTCTTGTATTGCATAATCTTCTGTCTCTTCAATATTGCATACTCGCAAACTCAACTGTAATGGATCCTTGCATAAGATATCTTCCATAACAGTATTAGTTACATCAATTGCATAACAAGTGTCATTAGAATCTACCGATTTCTTCATCACATCTGGGATTTGTATCACTAACTCGTCTCCCCTAATGCGCAGAACTAATCGACCCTCAGCCACATCAATGATTGCTCGGGCTGTGGCTAAAAAGGGGTGTCCCAAGATCAGAGGAACTTCAGTGTCGACATCCATGTCTAGGATCACAAAATCAACCGGGAATCTGAAAGTTTCTACTTTTACTAACACATCTTCAATAACGCCTCTAGGAAACTTCACTGATCGATTTTCCAATTGAAGGCTCATCCGTGTAGGCTTTGGCTCCCCTAATCCCAGCTTTTGAAAAAGGAAATATGGCATCAAGTTTATACTAGCTCCCAAATCTGCTAATGCTTTTTCTACGAGTAAATTACCAATGAAACATGGTATGGTGAAACTCCCTAGGTCTTTCAATTTCTTTGGAAGTTTGTTTAGTAAAATCGCAGAACAATTCGCACCAATTGTTGCAGTAGAGATCTCTTCCATCTTCTTCTTATTAGATAGTAAATCTTTCAAGAACTTGGCATACCGGGGCATCTGAGAAAGGGCTTCCACAAGTGGTAAGTTGATATGTAACTATTTGAACAAATCCAAAAACTTACCGAAATGTTCCCGATCTTTGTCATTCCGCAGCCTAGCAGGATATGGCAATGGGGGTTTATAGGGCTGGACGATAGGCATCTTCTCAGCTTCCAAGTCTTTTGTTCTTTCCTCTATAACTCTGCCCTTTTCTACTTTATCAGTAGTTTCGCCTTTATCAGCAGTCTCCTTCCCCTTCCTACTAACAGAGGTTTCCCCACACTTGTTTGATTTCACTTCTTTTCCACTCCTAAGAGTTACTGCCTTCACGTGTTCCCTTGGGTTGGTCTCTGTATTTCCAGGAAGAGACCCTTGTGGTTGCTCAGCAAACGCTTTAGAGATCTGCCCCATCTGGTTTTCCAAGTTGTGGATTGAGGCTTCATGATTCCTTAGAGCGGCCTCAGTGGATTGCTGGCATTGCTCCACGCTTGAATGAACTTCGCAATCATATCCTCAAGGTTAGACTTCTTTTCTTGGAAAGGAGATGGAGCTGGTCTTTGGAATCCTGGAGCAAGTGCATTACCCCTTTGAGATTGCTGATTACTCTAGGAGAAATTGGGATGATTACACCATCCTGGATTATATGTGTTGCTATAGGGATTATTCTGTGATCTAGTGGGATTTCCTACATACTCAACACGCTCTGTCACTTCAGACACCGCATTGTTGGAATGAGGTTCAATTGAGCAGTATTGGGATGATTGGGATACAGCCATCCCTTCAACTTTTGAAGTAAGCGCATTTACTTTTGCTGCAATTGATGTCATCAAATCAACCTCATAAATGCCCGCTACCCTGTGCTTTTGTCTACCATGGCTCCATTGGTGATTATTTTTTGCCATGTTCTCAAACAAACTCAACGATTCCTCCGGCGTTTTCACATTTAAAGCACCCCAGCTGCAGCATCAATTGTCTGCCGAGTTGCATAGTCAAGCCCGTTATAGAAGGTGGAAACTTGTAGCCAATTAGGCATTTGGTGATGTGGACACCGCCTAAGAAGATCCTTGATTCTAATCCATGCTTCATGTAGTGGCTTGTGATCTAGTACTAACGAGGTAGGAAATAATAGTCCAGGAAAGTCTTCGCCATCTGGGTCCAAGTGGTTATGGAATCCCGGTTTAGTGAACTAAACCACTGCCTTGCTTTCCCCCGAAGAGTAAAAGGGAAAAGTCGCAATTTCAGTGCTTCCTCAGATACTCCGTTTTGCTTGACAGTTGCACAAATATCCAAGAACATCTGAATGTGCGCATGAGGATCCTCGTCAGACAAACCGTCAAACTGGCATTGGTTGTGAATCATATGCATTGTAGATGCCTTGATTTCGAAGTTGTTGGCCTCTATTGCTGGTTGCACAATACACGACCCAGTGCTACTCAGAGTAGGACGAGCGTATTCAACCATCGTTCTTCGTTCATCTGCCATTGGCCCAGTTTCTCTCAATCGCCTTCTAAAGGTTTGGTCAATTTCAGGATCAAAGTCAAGAAGCTTAGATGAAGAGCTCCTTGTCATAAACCGCGACAGACAAACTATGAACTTAGTTTCCTCAACAAATTTAAATGGACGCACGAATGAAATTAATGTAAATAACTAATAAAATAAAATAAAAAATTATAGTTAAAGTAGTAAGTGTCAAGTTTTCCTAATATTACAAGTCCCCGGCAACGGCGCCAAAAACTTGATGGACGATCTGACCGCTCTAACAAGTTTAACCCTCTACTCAATCCTAGCTTACGATCAGTTCTCAGGCAAGTGTACCTATCGACTAGCAGTATAGCATAGGAGTACAGGTATCGATCCCACGAAGACTTATAAGTACTAGTACTAACGATTCCCCTACTATTTAACTTCTCACTATTGATGATCTCAACTATCTTAATTATTGCTTAAATCTGAAAGAAACAAATAAAATGAACAAAGTAAATGTATTCAAACACTCCCTTAATTAATTCAATGATTTAAACATACCCTGCCCAAGATCTACCCCTAATTCTCATGCAGCTTTTATTCAATTCCAAACTATCCAATGATTAATACCCAATCTCTGATCTGCGGAGTTTCTTACACTAGATTAGAGTCTTTCTCAAGATCAATAATCTCTAATCCTGATTAAGCCAATTAAGATCTCTCTTCAATTAACATAATCAAGATTGCAATAAAATCCTAGGACTCTCAATTGAACCAAACCACAATGACCTTGTTCAATACAGAAAACCTCCCATAACCTATCTCTAGGATTACAAGGGGTCTTTTTATCCATGCCAGATCCACTCTATCAAACGATTTCTCAATCTTAATAACAGAGATATAATCCCATCCTAATACTACGCACATATCAAGATGAACAACTTATAATTGCAACATGAATAAACTCAAAGAGTAGAATTAAATATTGAACATCAATAATTCCGTCACATGACAATCAGGGGTTTCTCAAGGGAACAGGGATGAAACAATTAGCCACTCATGAATCTAATACGAAGAGCAAAACATAAAATAATTGAGTCCATAAAGAAAATTCAAACACGAAATATCTTGGCTTCAAATCCGAAACTGTTCTGGCAACAGCTTCTCTTCTCTAGGGTTTCTCTTGTGCCGCCTCCTCCCTCTCTCTCCTTAGGGTTATTCTATTTATACTTCTTAAGGCATAGCCGAGCGTCTTCAGCTGGAAAGATACGACCGTATCTTTCCTTTTCCAAGTGAATCTCGTCAAGTGAATAATAGTCGCCTGGCACACCTAACATCACGGCCAGATTTAAAATCCTGTCTCCCTTTAGTCGAAAATATGTAACTCTTCAATCTTGCTCAGTGTTTGGCACGGCTAGGAACACAGCTAGGAACACGGCTGGCAATACTTCTATCAACACGGCTAGAAGCACGACTAGATTATAACCCGTGCCAAGTTCTAAAGCTTTCCACGTCTTCACAGCGTATGCCACGGCTTCAAGCACACCCCTATCACAAGCCGTGCTTCCTTTCCAAGTGACGCTTTCATCTTCAGATGTGCCCACGGTTCATGACACGGCCATGGCTTTCCTTGTGTTGTCCATGAGTAACTTTAACTTGATCTTTTAAGCTTCAATTATGCTCCTTTTGTGATGTTTCTCCTTCTCTTTGGTATTATACCCTGAAACATATATATTTATCTGTTAAGTACCAAATCCGCATTGATTTTATTCAAAAGACTATATAAATTCATCATTAATGCCCATGATTTACAAGGGTTAATTTACTCTTGTCACTGATTTTTGCTTATTTTTCCTTTATTTGAGTTTGTTTTTTTTTTATCGTTTTTTTTACTCGTTTTTTGTGGGACTATAAATGGCCACCATTTACTAATTGTAAAGGACAATCCAAAAAAGCTTTATCAAAATTGAGAGAGAATTCCTCTTTGGTTCTTAAACGAACTATTGAACTTAACGGATTTTGAATATGTGGTGTTTACCTTCAACTTGTCAATTGATCATTCCATAATCGATTCTGGCATTAACACCTACACCATGGTTCTTGTCTCCTATATAGACAATAGTCGCAGTTTCATCGTTCTTGATAGACTCATCGATTGTGCGATTGTCACATCTAGGTTTTGAGTTTCATCACGGATTGGTAGGTTTTGTATCAGCTTGGTATCAAAGCAATCAGGTTTGTCAGGATCACCTATCTTTGTTATTTCAATTACTAGTTCTTAGATCTAGCGTTTGAATAAAAAAAAATTGTTCCTTTGATTCGATTTGCACATAGATTTCAAGTCAATTGTTATTAATATTTGAAAGGAATTGTACAAACTTCCTTTCTCAAGAGTTAAAAAAAGGAAGAAGAAAAAGAAAAAGAAAATTTTATTAAAAAAAAGAAAAAGGAAAATTCGTAGATATATATATAAAAAAAAGTCTTATGAAAATTGTTGAAATTTGAGTTTATGGTGATCCTTATTAAAATTCTTAACTTTCATTGAATCTTGTCAAATTATGTTACAAAATTACTCTTTAGAAAGTTAAGTGGATTTCTGCAGGAATAACTTCAATTGGATTGTTAGTTCTAAAAGAACTGAAAAGAGGAATTTTTTTTGTGGGAGAAAGAATTGGTGAGAACATTTGAGCGATTTGTGTGAAACACATGAGTGAGTGAAATTGTGAGGTTTTTATTTTATTACTCCTAGCATTGTCTTGTGCAGCACTATGTTGAATGAAAATTCTCCTGAAAGTGTAATGGGGGGAATTGACACGAAATTGATCATGGAAACTCTAACTAATGAGATGAAAAGAATGTTTAGAGCGGAGATGGATCAATTTCATGAGCAGATAAAGTAGAATTTTGAGCAGTTACGGATTGCTTCAGCAAGACGTAGGAGGGATAAAATGCTAAGGAGGGTAGTGTAAATGGAGGAAGATGAATGGGCCAGGGAAGGATTTGTGGATGAACCTAACTAGGATTCAATTATGGGATATAAGAGGAATATAGGGTGGAATAGAGGAGCTAAGAATGAGAAAGATAACAACTTGGGGAATATAAAGATGAAAATCCCTTCCTTCTAAGGAAGGAATGACCCCGAGGTGTATTTAAAGTGGGAGAAGATGGTGGAGTTGATTTTTGAATGCCACAATTATTCTAAAGCTAAGAAGGTAAAACTTGCTACCATTGAGTTTTCTAATTATGCAATTGTTTGGTAGGGTCAACTATTGTTGAATAGAAAGGGGAATAGGGAATTCCCAGTAGAGACATGGGAGGAGATGAAGAGGATCATGAGGAAGTGATTTGTGCTTACATACTACTATAGGGAAATGTACAACAAATTACAAACCTTTAAGTGAGGCAATTGTAGTGTGGAGGAATATCATAAGGAGATGGAGGTTATCATGATTTGGGCTAATATTGAGGAGGACCAAAAGGCAACTATGGCGAGGTTTTTAGCTAGATTAAATAGGGAGATTCAACATGTGGTAGAGTTGCAGCATTATGTGGAACTTAAGGACATGGAGCATATGGCTGTTAAAGTTGAGAAGCAAATCAAGTGGAAGGGTACTGGTACTATATGTGCTACATCCAGTTCATCCACTTGGAAAACAACTCTGTGGAAGAAGGAGGTGAAGCGGTTTAAGCTAACTCCTGAAAAGAAGTCAGAATCTGCTAACATTGGACATCAACATAAATCCAATCCTTCTACTTCTAGGAATTGTGATATTAAATGCTTTAAATGTCAAGGCAGAGGTCATATAGCCAGTCAATGTCCCAATAGATGAGTTATGGTGATGAGGGATGATGGGGAGATTGAGACTAATAGTAAATCTGACTGTGATTCTATGCCTCCATTAGAGGATGTTGATGGTAAGGAGTATGCTATTCAGGGGGAGTTGTTGGTAGCTAGTAGAGCTTTGAGTATACATGTTAAAGAAGAGGAAAAGGTGCAAAGTGAGAATATTTTTCATATTAGATGCCTAGTTGAAGACAAGGTATTTAGTGTGATTATAGATGGTGGGAGTTGTACTAATGTGGCAAGTGTAACTATGGTTAAGAAATTAGGACTTTCTACTATTAAGCATCCTTGACCATAGAAATTGTAGTGGATGGAGGATAGTGGTGAAGTGAGGGTGAACAAGCAAGAGCTAATTACTTTTTGCATTGGGAGGTATGAAGATGACGTTTTATGTGACATAATGATAGGAATCAAAATCCTGCAGGACCTATCACTAGGGCAAGATCCAAAGGGTTACAAAATTTGGTGATGAGGGTCCTCTTGGAACAATCCGACCCTAAAAATATTTGCTTAATAACTTCTTTTTTATTACTTATTTGTTGTGCATTCCAATAGGTATACTTGTCAGTTTTTACAGGGTAATGGATAAACTCGCTAAAGCTCAGTTTATAGGTTATTCATGGACTTACATCAATTAAAGAAGAATCGACCACTTGAAGACCATTTATATTTGTACTTGTTGCTTATGAGAACTGGCCTTTTTATTCTTTTATTTTGTAATTTGTCCTTTGGAAAACCAGCCACCTTAGTGGCATCTTTGTAATTTTTAGTATATTTTTACCCTAATTGGAGCAAGTATAAATACTTACTAACTAGGATTTTTAAGGAGCTTTTGATAATTTGATAAAATATACACTTTGTGCTGTGTGAGAAAGTCACCTCTTGCTAGCATCCACTCTTATCAATTTCTTTGGAAATTGTGGTGAGTTTGGCTTGGAATTTCTTCTGAGTTATATCAAGAATTTCCTAAGTTGCATCATATTATTCCTAGTGTGTAATATCTAGTGATAGTTGGTTGATTTTTCTATTTTATCTTTCACGCCAAATTAAGGTTCATATTGCTAGGATTACAAGCCAATTTTAGATATTGGAATTGCATTGTTACGTGTAATTGATTGGTATTGGAATTCCATTGCAATACTTCTAATTTGGTTTATGCCAATTGGGGATTTTGACTTCATTTTATTCATCATGCCATCTTAAGTCCAATTCGTGTGATTGTTTAATCATTTGTATCTTGTACTTGTGAATTTAAAATTATTAAGCACATCACATAATTTCGATGCAGGCTACTCACTTGTTGCTTGGACGACCATAGCAGTTTGATAGGAGGGTTAAGCACGATGGCTTTACCAATAAGTATTCTTTTAAGCACAATCAAAGGCCAGTCACTCTTATGCCTTTAACACCTAATCAAGTTTATGAGGATCAAGTGAAATTGCAAAAAGAGAGTGATCAAAAGACAGTGAGTAAGAGTACAAAAGGAAAAGAGAGGGAAGATAAGACTTCTGAGAAAATAAAGAGAAAAGCTGAGAGAAAGCAAAGAGAAATGATTAAAAGAGCAAGTGAGGTTAAAAGAGCGATGATTTTACAAAATTCGATGATTGTACTTTTGTATAAAGAGGCTCTTTTTAATGTTGACCAGCTTGACACTTCGTTGCCAAGTGTTGTTTCTCTTTTGCAGGGCTATGAAGACGTCTTTCCAAACGAAATCCCAAAGGGTTTACCACCCATTAAATGAATTGAGCATCAAATAGATTTTGTACCCGGTGTGACTATTCTAAACCGACCAGCTTGTAGGAGTAATCCTGAAGAGACCAAAGAACTCTAAAAATAGATTGATGAGCTGACAGAGAAAGGTTACATGAGGAAAAGTATGAGTCCATGTAATACAAATCACGCTCACGTGTGACGAAACCCAATACTAATACGTTCGGAATTGCAACCCAAGATGCCAAATAATCAAAGTGGAATTGCGACCCGTTGCCTATAGACAACACAAGAACCTTGGTATGTTCTGTTGACACCACAATCGGGATGAAAGACCGATTGATAAGTCTGGTTGAACGCCACGGAAGAAACCTGATAAGTTCAAGAGAAGTTCTTTAGTGAACCAAGAGAGGAATTCTCTTAAAATGTGTTATTCAATGTTATATGAATGTTCTATCTTCTGTTTTCCAACCTTAGCAGCTTATATTAGGGTTTACAACTCGTAATAACAAAAGCTCAAAACGACATAACATCATAAATTCGCAGAAAAATAACAAATAAGCAATGAGAGCCGGTGGTGTAGGAGGCGGCGTAGTAGCCGGCATAGGATGTACGCCGGGTATATAGGCCGGTGGCGTAGTAAGCCAGTATAGTCCCTCTGTCGCGCGCGAATTGTAACGCTAGTTCAAGGCCGGCAGCGTTTAAGCCAGCATTGTTAAGGCTAGCAGCTTTGATCTCCTATGCTTTGCTCTCCTTGAATGATTTGAACAAATGCAAGGTCATTCTCATGGTTGCTCCACTCTTTTCCAGCTTCTTAAATATCCTTTATCAGCCCGTTTAGTGCTTCCTTAAATCATTTCGCTCGAGTTCTTATGATCGATCCAAGTGGCACTTCAAGAGGATCCACATTCCACCTTCTAGCTTGGCTCCCATCATGGCTCTTATCATTCCCCTCCTCTTGAAAAGGATTTGTCCTCAAATCGTCGCTTACATCAAAAGGACTTAGATCAGTAACATTAAAAGTAGCACTTACTTGATACTCACCTGGCAAATCTATCTTGTAGGCATTATCATTGATGCGCTCAAGAATTTGAAATGGTCCATCGCCTTTAGGAAGTAATTTAGATCGACGCTGCACAGGAAACCACTCTTTGCGCATGTGAACCCAAACCCAGTCTCTAGGTTCAAAGACAACTTATTGACAACCCTTGTTAGCTTGTTTCACATACTGCTTTGTTCTTCGCTCAATGTTTAGCCTTGCCTTCTCATGGATCTGTTTAAAAAATTCTGCTTTCTTCTTACCATCTAGATTAACATACTTAGAAATAGGCAGAGGTGATAAATCCAAAGGAGTTAGTGGATTAAAACCATACACAATTTCAAAAGGAGTAAACTTAGTAGCATAATGCATTGTGCGATTATAGGTAAATTCAACATACGGCAAACAATCCTCCCAACTTTTAATGTTCTTTTTATTGACTGCCCTTAACAAAGTAGATAAAGTTCGATTTACTACCTCAGTTTGACCATTAGTCTGTGGATGACAAGTAGTAGAAAACAATAGCTTAGTTCCTAACATAGCCTACAGGGTCTTCCAGAAGTAGCTCAAGAACTTAGCTTCTCGATCCGATACGATTGTTCTAGGCATACCATGCAATCTCACAACTTCCCTAAAGAACAAATTAGCAATATTGCAAGCATCATCTGTTTTGTGGCAAGGAATGAAATGTGCCATCTTAGAAAACCTATCCACAACTACAAAAATAGAGTCTCGACCATACCTAGACCTGGGTAATCCTAACACAAAATCCATGGAAATATCTACCTAAGGCTTATGAGGAATGGGAAGCGGGGTATAAAGTCCATGAGGTTGGACTCTAGATTTTGCTTGCTTACAAGTAACACATCGCTCACAAATCCTCTCAACATCTCGTTTCATGTGAGGCCAATAGAAGTGTTCCTGCAAAACCCCTAAGCTTTTAGCTACTCCAAAATGCCCCATTAAACCTCCTCCATGAGACTCCCTCACTAATAAATCTCTTAAAGAACAATTTGGAATGTAAAGTTTATTCTCCCTAAACAAGAATCCTTCATGCATATAAAATTTACCATGACCACTCTTCTCACAGCGCACATACTCCTCACAAAAATCTCAATGAGCAGCATACAATTCTTTAATATGCTCAAAACCAAGCAATCTAGAACTAAGAGTAGAGATAAGAGCATACCTTTTAGAAAGTGCATCAGCAACAACATTTTCTTTACCTTGCTTGTAGTGGATGACATAAGGAAATGTTTCGATAAACTCCATCCAACGAGCATGTCTTTTGTTTAGCTTATGTTATCCCTTCAAGTACTTCAAGGATTCATGATCAGTGTAGACCACGAACTCTTTTGGCTAAAGATAGTGTTGCCAAGTCTCCAGCGCTCGAACCAATGCATATAGCACCTTGTTATAAGTAGGGTAGTTCAAGGTTGCCCCACTTAGCTTCTCACTAAAGAATGCAATTGGTCTCCTCTCCTGCATGAGAATTGCTCCAATACTAATTCCTGAAGCATTACACTCAATTTCAAAGGCTTTAGAGAAATTAGGTAAAGCAAGTAATGGCGCATTTGTCAACTTATTTTTGAGCGTCTGAAAGGCCTTCTCTTGTTGCTCTCCCCATCTGAACCCCACGTTCTTCTTGATTACTTCAGTAAGTGGTGCTACAATGGTGCTGAAATCCTTCACAAACCTCCTGTAAAAGCTCGCTAGTCCATGGAAACTCCGCACATTACTTACATTAGTTGGACTAAGCCATTCTTGGATTGCACAAATCTTGTCTTCATCAACCTGTATTCCCTGTGCACTAACAATAAAACCAAGAAACACAAGTTTTTCTATGCAAAAAGTGCACTTTTTGAGGTTAGCATATAATTGCTCCGTTCGAAGTACTTCCAAAACATCCCTCAAGTGAGATATATGGTCTTCCAAACTCTTGTTGTAAATGAGGATATCATCAAAATAGACAACCACAAATTTGCCAATAAAAGTTCTTAAAACATGGTTCATAAGTCTCATGAAAGTACTAGGTGCGTTAGTTAAACCGAAAGGCATTACTAACCACTCATATAATCCATATTTTGTCTTAAATGCGGTTTTCCATTCATCACCTTCTTTCATTCTAATTTGGTGATATCCGCTTTTCAAATCAATTTTGGAAAAAACACTAGACCCATGCAACTCATCTAACATGTCATCTAAGCGAGGAATGGGATGACGATACATTACCGTGATGTTGTTGATGGTGCGGCAATCAACACACATTCTCTAAGACCCATCCTTCTTAGGCACCAAAATCACAGGCACTGCACATGGGCTCATGCTTTCTCTTACGTACCCCTTCTCCATTAATTCATTGACCTGCCTATGGAGTTCCTTTGTCTCCTCTGGATTGCTCCTATAAGCTGGTTTGTTTGGAATAAATGCTCCGAGTACAAGGTCAATCTGGTGCTCAATACCATGAATAGGTGGTAACCCCTTTAGAATCTCCTCAAGAAAGACATCTTCAAAGTCCTACACAATAGACACAACCACACTAGGCAAAGAGTTAAAAGGTTCGTTAGTATTCAAACAAGTTTCCTTAAAGACCAGCAAAAACATAGGTTGCTTCATCACTAATGCTCTCCTCACGACATTCGCTCTTGCCACACAACTCTTCTTTTGCAAGGCTGCACTCTCCTTTTCACTCACTACCAAAGTTTATCCCCCTTCAACTTGGCCTCTCACACTCTTTCCAGCCTTCTTCTCTTTTTCCTTTTGATATTGACTTTTGTGTTCTTTTTCTTTTTCTATGTCTTTTATTCTCTCACTCTCTCTCTATTTTTCACTCACCTTATATTTTGCAAAAGATTGTTGTAGCTGCAACCGATCCTCATACACCTGTTTAGGTTTTAAGGGTTCAAGATTATAGTTTTTGCCATGGTGAACAAGTGTATACTTGTTAGAAAAGCCATCATGCACAACCTTCCTGTTAAATTGCCATGGCCTCCCCAACAACACATGACACACCTGCATCGGCACTACATCGCATAACACCTTATCCTCATACCTACCGATGCGAAAAGCAATCAAGGCTTGCTTACTCACCTTAATCTCGCCACTATCATTCAGCCACTGCAATTTATATAGGCTAGGGTGTTTAGTAGTCTTGAGCCCCAACCTCTCAACAATAAAAGTACTCACCACATTAGTACAACTCCCCTCATTAATGATCAAACTGCAAATATGATCACCTAGATAACATCTAGTATGAAAGATATTCTCTCGTTGCACCTCCTTTTCTTCCTTCACCTGTACATTCAAAGATTGCTTCACTACTGCCACTAACTTCCCTGCTGCAAGCTCCTCGTCATCACTAGCGTCCTCCAATGGAGGCATATCATCATCTTCACTATCCCCTTTAGTCTCATACTCACCATCATCACGCAGAATCATAACAAGCCTATTCGGACATTGACTAGCAATATGACCTCTGCTTTAGCATTTAAAACATTTAATGTCACGATTTCTAGGAGTAGAAGAGTTAGGTTTACCTTGATTACCAGGAGTAGAACCCGTTTGCTTCTGCTCTCCTTTTGGCTTGGTGGGTAAAGACTTTTCTTCCTTCTTCCATTGGTTAGTCTTCCAAGTAGATGAACCGACACCCTGTTGAAACTGTGCAGTACTACTACCTTTCCTCCTGTGTTGGTTCTCAACCTTTATAGCCATGTGAACCATATCTTCCAATTCTACATAATGCTGCAATTCTACTACATTTTGTATCTCTCTATTCAACCCCGCAAGAAATCTAGCCATGGTAGCCTCTCTATCCTCCTCAACATTTGCTCTAATTATAGTAATCTCCATCTCCTTGAAATACTCATCCACACTTCGGCTTCCCTGCTTAAGAGTTTGCAATTTGTTGTGAAACTCACGATAGTAATAAGCAGGAACAAACCGCTTCTTCATCACCCTCTTCATCTCTTCCTAAGACTCAATAGGTGGTTCACTATTCCTTCTTCTATTCAACATCAGTTGATCCCACCACACTATGGCATAATCTGAAAACTCAATGGCAGTAAGCTTCACTTTCTTTCTCCTACTATAATTGTGACAATCAAACACCATCTCTACCTTCTTCTCCCACTCTAAGCATGCCTCTGGATCATTCTTCCCTTGGAAAGAAGGAATCTTCATCTTTTTACTACTCAATTGATTATCCTCTCTATTCCTATCTCCTCTATCTTCTCAATCCCTAGTTCCTCTATTCCTACCACCATAACGTCTATAACTCCCGATAGAAGGTTCATCAAATTCATCATCAGAATTTTCATCTCCACCCCTTTGTCCTCTCTTAGAATAACTTTCCCTCTTATGCCCTTGAAAGATGTTTTTATATTGCTCTAGTTTTTGCTCCACCATCTCATGAATTTGTTCCATGCCCTCCTGAAACATCCTCTTCATCTCACTCCTCAATGCCTCAATCACTAACCAAGCATCAAACCTCCCCCTCTCACCTTCAAGAGAATTGATACGAACCACGCCAACCCGTAACGAAACCCAATACCAATACGTTTGGAAATTCGTTACCTAAGACGCCCAAACACCTAAAGTGGAAACCGCGACCCGTTGTCTATAAGTGAGACAAGAACCTTGGTATAAAAGTGAAGACGCCACAATCGGGATGGAAGACCGATTGATAAGTCGGGATGAACGCCACGGAAATCAATCTGATAAGTTCAATTTAGTTCTTGAAGAACCAAGAGAGGTGCTTCTCAAAAGTGTTTAATGTTCAATGATGTCTAATCTAAGTTGTTCTAAACCCTAGGAGCTTTTATACTAGGGTTACAATTCGTGTAAAAACAAGTCCAAAACGACGTAGTTTAGTTAAGTGACATAAAAACGCGAAACAGAACAAGCTGGCCGACAGGGGATACACGGCCTGTGTACACGCCCGTATACTTTGGCCGTGTACTTCTCTGTGCAACTTCTGGCAACATACACGCCCGTGTACTTTGACCGTGTATCTTTCTGTGCAACTTTTGGCAACATACACGCCCGTGTACTTTAGCCGTGTATCTTTCTGTGGATTTGCTTGACTCCATACACGGCCGTGCCTTGAAAATACACGCTCTCTTCAACCCGTGTCCAGTATAACTTGTACAAAAGCAAGGGTCTTCTAATGGTTGTTCCAATCCGTTCCAACTTCATGATTGCTCCAATCCTTTCCGGCTTCATGGATAACCTTTATCAACCCGTTAAGTGCTTCCTTGAATCGTTTTGCTTGATTTCTTGTGATCGATCCAAGCAGCACTTCAAGAGGATCCACATTTCTTCTTCCGGCTTGGCTCTCATCATGGATCTCATCAAGAATGTTGCCTCGACATAGTTCCTGTAATAAAGGTTAGTACTAACACAAATATATAGGATTAAGCCTCACGATTCACTCCCTTACATGTTTCACTCAAAGGATGATATCCCACAATCACTCGTGTATTCTCACAAGCAAGGATGATATCAACTCACCAATTCCTCTTCTCAATTCTCTTGGAACTAACCTAAACTACACCAATCCCTTCCGTAGAATTCAAGAACAACTCTAGTGGCTTGAATTTTCCTCTTTTTCTTTCCTTTTTGTTGCCTTTGTTTGGGTTATTTGTTTACGTTTTATTTTTTTTTGTCGTGAATTTTTATTTTTATTTTTGTTTGTAACAAGATTAATAGGATGCACTACACTACTCAAGAAACAATTAACACTATGAACTTGAGTACGAAGCTATGACAACACGAAACTTGATATGAACAATTGATATGAATGATTGGAGTTAGGGTTTTGATGTTACCTTCCTCAAACCGAACTGATGTTTAACAAACCTAGGCTCTGATACCAAACTGATACGAACCACGCTCACGTATGACGAAACCCAATACCAATATGTTCAGAATTGCAACCCAAGATGCCAAACAATCAAAGTGGAACCGCGACTCGTTGCCTATAGACGAGGCAAGAACCTTAGTATGTTCTATTGACGCCACAATCGGGATGAACGATCGATTGATAAGTCTGGTTGAACGCCACGGAAGAAACCCGATAAGTTCAAGAGAAGTTCTTTAGAGAACCAAGAGAGGAATTCTCTCAAAATGTGTTATTCAATGTTGTATGAATGTTCTATCTTCTGTTTTCCAACCCTAGCAGCATATATTAGGGTTTATAACTCGTAATAACAAAAGCCCAAAACAACATAACATCATAAAGTCGTGGAAAAATAACAAACAGGCAATGAAAGGCGGCGGTGTAGGAGGCGGCGTAGTAGCTGGCGTAGGATGTACATCGATATATAGGCCGGCGGTGTAGTATGCCGATGTAGTCCCTCTGTCGCGTGCGAATTACAACACCGGTTCAAGGCTGGCAGCGTTTAAGGCAGCGTTGTCAAAGCTGGCAGCTTTGATCTCCTATGCTTTGCTCTCCTTGAATGATTTGAACAAATGCAAGGTCATTCTCATGGTTGCTCCACTCTTTTCCGGCTTCTTGGATATCCTTTATCAGTCCGTTCAGTGCTTCCTTGAATTGTGTCGCTCGAGTTCTTGTGATTGGTCCAAGTGGCACTTTAAGAGGATCCACATTCCACCTTCTAGCTTGGCTCCCATCATGGCTCTCATCACCATGTGCAATTCCAATGATTTTGATGCCTAAGAAGGATGGGCCATGGAGAATGTGTGTTGATTATCGAGCTATCAACAACATTACGGTAAAGTATAAACATCTTATTCCTCATTTATATGACATGTTAGATGAATTGCATGGGTCTTGCATATTTTCTAAAATTGATTTGAAAAGTGGATATCATCAAATTAGGATGAAAGAAGGGGATAAATGGAAAACTGCATTTAAAACAAAATATAGTTTATATGAGTGGTTAGTTATGCCTTTTGGGTTGACTAATGCACCTAGCACCTTTATGAGACTAATGAATCATGTTTAGCTTGCTTTTATTAGAAAATTTATGGTTATTTATTTTGATGATATTTTTATTTACAACAAGAATTTGGATGAGCACTTGATGCATTTAAAGGATGTTTTAGAAGTGCTTAGAAAAGAAAAGTTATTTGCTAACCTTAAGAAGTGCTCTTTTTGCACAAAAAAAAAAAAAAACTTGTATTTCTTGGTTTTGTGGTGGGTGCATAAGGCATACAGGTTGATGAAGAGAAAATTCATGCTATTCGAGATTGGCCAAGTCTAACTAATGTGAGTCAAGTGCAAAGTTTTCATAGGCTTGCGAGCTTCTATAAGTGATTTATGAAGGATTTTAGCAACATTGCTTCACCGATCACTAAAGTCATCAAAAAGAATGTTAGGTTCAAGTAGGAAGAAGAACAAGAAAGGGCATTCCAATTGCTAAAAGGGAAGTTAACTAATGCTCCTTTACTTGCATTACCTAATTTTGCAAAGACTTTTGAAATTGAATGTGATGCTCTTAGTGTAGGTATCGGTGTCGTTCTCATGCAAGAAGGAAGATCAATTGCCTATTTTAACAAAACGTTAAATGGGGCAGCACTGAAGTACCTTACTTATGACAAGGAGATGTATGCATTGGTTCAAGCGTTAGAGACGTGGTAACATTATCTTTGGCCTAAAGAGTTTGTGATCCACACCAATCATGAATCACTGAACCGTTTGAAGGGGAAATATAAGCTGAACAAGAGACATGCATGATGGATGGAGTTCATTGAGACATTTCCATATGTCATCCACTACAAACAAGGTAAAGAATATATCATGGTAGATGCGCTTTCGAGAAGGTACTTGTTAATTTCAACTCTTGATGCTAAGTTAATTGGTTTTGAACACATTAAAGAGTTGTATGCTACTAATTCTGATTTTTGTGATTATTATGCTAATTGTGAAAAAGGAGACTACGATAAATTCTTTAAGGATGATGGTTTTCTATTTAGGGAGAATAAATTGTGTATTCGTAATTGTTCCATTCATGATTTATTAGTGCGAGAATTACATGGTGGAGGATTAATGGGACATTTTAGGGTAGCCAAAACTTTAGGGGTTTTACAACAACATTTCTATTAGCCACATATGAAACATGATGTTAAAAGAATCTATGGTAGATGTGTTAATTGTGGGCAAGTTAAGTCAAAAGTGTAACCCTATGGCTTGTACACACCATTACCAATTCCTAGTGAACCTTGGGTAGATATTTCTATGGACTTTATATTAGGTTTGCCTGAGATTAAAACTGGTAGGGACTCTATATTTGCATTTGTGGATAGGTTTTTAAAGATGGTACATTTTATTCCATGCCACAAAACTAATGATGCTTCTCATATTGTTGATTTATTCTCTAGAGAAATTATGTGTTTACATAGTATGCTTAGAACAATTATTTCTAATCGTGATGCTAAGTTCTTAAGATACTTTTGGAAGACCTTGTGGTGTAAGTTAGGAACAAAATTATTGTTTTCAACTACTTGTTATCCATAGACTGATGGTCAAACTAAGGTAGTGAATAGGACTTTATCTACATTGTTAAGGGCTATCATTCAAAAGATTATTAAAACTTGGTAAGAATGTTTACCACATGTTGAATTTGCTTACAATCGTACTATACATTCTTGATGTAAAATCCTATGAATAGAGTTGTGAAACCCAGCAACAAAAGATCGATTTCCTAGATAACCCAAATCCCGATTTTTAATAATAATAATAAAAAAGAAAGAAAATTACTGACCCGTTGTTTATAGAGACAAGAACCGGTAATATATATATATATATATAAAAGAAATTGTTGACCAATTGCCTATAAGAGACAAGAACTAATAATACAAATCGAGTTTGAACCCATAAGGTCAAAACCCTGGCTACTTGTTAAAAAAAGAACAGATATGAGAAAATATCTCTTCAATTGTAAAATTCATCCATCCTCCATAACACAAGTTTTGATACCTTATTTATAGAGTTCCAAGGCTAGTTAATGAAAAAAAAAAAAACCATCCATATACCCATTAACAACCCACTACCAAAGAAAATTAAATGTGTTCTTAACTACACTAATAACTATTTTGTTGATGTAAGCAATGACTTCAATTATCTTCTAGAATCCCTAATTACTGTTTTGGCTTATTTGGGCTCCATTTTCTTAGGCTTGGATAACATTAATGGATTTGGGTTCAGCCCAGCTCCATGTCTCTAAGGTCATTCCAGACTTGACCTCATTTTCAAAAACGATCTTCATAAAGCCTTGCATGGCTTGCTTGATCTGTTTTGCTTATGCCCTTATGATTAGCCCTTCGGGTATTTATAGTTCCTTAATTCCAGTTTGATTGCATTTGTCCTCTTCAACGCCCGAACCTTGAGATGGTCCTCTATCATCCTCCCTCTCTTCAAAAGGATTCTTCCTCGAATCTAAACTTGTATCAAAGGGAGTAAGATCAGACACATTAAATGTGGCACTAACATTATACTCACTCGGCAAATCCAACGTATATGCATTATCATTGATTTTGGCCACCACCTGAAATGGCCCATCTCCTCTTGGATCTAATTTAGTCTACCATTGAGTTGGAAACCTTTCTTTCCTCATATGCACCCATACCCAATCTCTAGGTTTAAAAGTTACTTTCTTTCTGCCTTTATTGGCTTAGGTAGCATTCTTCTCATTCTGCTTCATGATGTGATGTCTTGCTTCTTCATGAATCTTTTTTACCATCTCAGCCTTCTTTTTACCATCTAGACTAGCAATTTCATTCACAGGTAAAGGAATCAAATCCAATGGGATCAAAGGATTAAAACCATATACAATCTCAAAAGGCGAGAAACCAGTAGAAGTGATGGGAAATTTTCTAGCACCATAGATGCTCTTAAAACTTAATTTGGATGACGATCCAAATCGCTCATATTTTACTTTATTTCTTTTATCTAATAAATATTTGAATAATAATCTTACAGGTAGAATAATATTTCTCCATGGGATGCCAAATGACTTACATTAGTTAATAGCCACGGGACATCATCATATTTGCATCTAAAGGCCTACTGCGATTGATTTCACTTCGAAGCATTGTCTCTTGAAGATTTATATTATTTTTGTACTTTGTAATTGTTATTGGATCATTCTATATTGTAATTTTCTTTTGGGACACTTTCATTTGTTTGTAATTTTCATTTAGGACCGGCCACCTTAAAAGTGGCATAGTTGTAATTTTGTGGACTTTCTAATCTTAAAGGGAGCATGATACGAACCACGCCAACCCATGACGAAACCCAATACCAATACGTTCGGAAATTCGTTGCCTAAGATGCCCAAACACCTAAAGTGGAAACCGCGACCCGTTGTCTATAAGCGAAACAAGAACCTTGGTATAAAATGAAGACGCCACAATCGGGATGGAAGACCGATTGATAAGTCGAGATGAACGCCATGGAAATCAATCCGATAAGTTCTAGTTAGTTCTTGAAGAACCAAGAGAGGTGCCTCTCAAAAGTGTTTAATGTTCAAAGATGTATATTGTATGTTGTTCTAAACCCTAGGAGCTTTTATACTAAGGGTACAATTCGTGTAAAATAAGTCCAAAACGACGTAGTTTAGATAAGTGGCGTAAAAACGCGAAAACAGAACAAACTGGCTGACGGGGATACACGGCCGTGTACACGCCCATGTACTTTGGTCGTGTACCTTTCTGTGCAACTTCTGGCAACATACACGCCCGTGTACTTTGGCCGTGTATCTTTCTGTGCAACTTCTGGCAACATACACGCCCGTGTACTTTGGCCGTGTATCTTTCTGTGGATTTGCTTGACTCCATATACGGTCGTGCCTTGAATGTACACGCCCTCTTCAACCCGTGTCCGGTGTGACTTGTATAAGAGCAAGGGTCTTCCCATGGTTGTTCCAATCCATTCCAACTTCATGATTGCCCCAATCCTTTCCAGCTTCATGGACTTCCTTTATCAACCCGTTAAGTGCTTCCTTGAGTCGTTTCGCTCGACTTCTTGTGATCGGTCCAGGCGGCACTTCAAGAGGATCTACATTCCTTCTTCCAGCTTGACTCTCATCATGGATCTCATCATTCCCCTCCTCTTGAAAAGGATTTGTCCTCAAATCATCACATACATCAAAAGGACTCAGATCAGTAACATTAAATGTGCCACTTACTTGATACTCACCAGGAAAATCTATCTTGTATGCATTGTCATTGATGCGTTTAAGAACTTGAAATGGTCCATCACCTCTAGGAAGTAGTTTAGATCGATGCTGCATAGGAAACCGCTCTTTGCGCATGTGAACCCAAACCCAATCTCTAGGTTCAAAAATAGCTTGTCGACGACCCTTGTTGGCTTGTTTCACATACTGCTATGTTCGTCGTTCAATGTTTAGCCTGGCCTTCTCATGGATCTATTGAACAAATTCGGCCTTCTTCATGCCATCTAAATTAACATACTCAAAAATAGGCAAAGGTGATAAATCCAAAGGAGTTAGTGGATTAAAACCATACACAATTTCAAAAGGAGAAAATTTAGTAGTAGAATGCACTGTACGGTTATAAGCAAATTCAACATGCGGCAAACAATCCTCCCAACTGTTAATATTCTTTTTAATTACAGCCCTCAACAAAGTAGATAAAGTTTGATTCACTACCTCAGTTTGACTGTCAGTCTGTGGATGACAAGTAGTAGAAAACAATAACTTAGTTCCTAACTTAGCCCACAAAGTCTTCCAAAAGTAGCTTAAGAACTTAGCATCCCTATCTGATACAATTGTTCTAGGCATACCATGCAATCGCATAACTTCCCTAAAGAATAACTTAGCAATATTACAAGCATCATCCGTTTTGTGACAAGGAATGAAATGTGCCATTTTAGAAAACCTATCAACAACTACAAAAACAGAATCCCGACCATGTCTAGACCTGGGTGATCCTAACACAAAATCCATAGAGATATCTACCCAAGGCTCATGAGGAATGGGAAGTGGGGTGTAAAGCCCTTGAGGTTAGACTCTAGATTTCGCTTGCTTACATGTGACACATCACTCACAAATCCTCTCAACATCTCTTTTCATGTGAGGCCAATAGAAGTGCTCCTGCAATACCCCTAATGTTTTAGCTACTCCAAAGTGTCCCATTAAACCTCCTCCATGAGACTCCCTCACAAGTAATTCTCTTAGAGAACAAATTGGAATGCACAGTTTACTCTCCCTAAACAAAAATCCGCCATGTTTATAAAATTTTCCATGCCTACTCTTCTCACATTGCACATACTCCTCACAAAAATCTCGATCAGCAGCATATAACTCCTTAATGTGCTCAAAACCAAGCATTCTAGAACTAAAAGTGGAGATAAGAGTATACCTTCTAGAAAGTGCATCAACAACTACATTCTCTTTACCTTGCTTGTAGTGGATGACATATGGAAATGTTTCGATGAACTCCACCCAACGAGCATGCCTTTTATTCAGCTTGTGTTGCCCCTTCAAATACTTCAAAGATTCATGATCAGTGTGGATCACGAACTCTTTTGGCCAAAGGTAGTGTTGCCACGTCTCCAGGGCTTGAACCAATGCATATAGCTCCTTGTCGTAAGTAAGGTAATTCAAGGTTGCCCCACTTAGCATCTCGCTAAAGAATGCAATTGATCTTCTCTCCTACATAAGCACTGCTCCAACACCTAATCCTGAAGCATCACACTCAATTTCAAACGTTTTAGCAAAGTTAAGTAAAGCAAGTAACGGCGCCCGAGTCAGCTTATTTTTAAGCGTATGAAAGGCCTTCTCTTGTTGCTCTCCCCAGCTGAACCCCACGTTCTTCTTAATTACCTCAGTAAGTGGTGCTGCAATGGTGTTGAAATTCGTCACAAATCTCCTGTAAAAGCTCGCTAGTCCATGGAAACTCTACACATTACTTACATTGGTTGGACTAGGCCATTCTTGGATCCCACGAACCTTTTCTTCATCAACCTGTATTCCCTACGCACTAACAACAAAACCAAGAAACACAAGTTTGTCTGTGCAAAAAGTGCACTTCTTGAGATTAGCATATAATTGTTCCTTTCGAAGCACTTCTAAAACAACCCTCAAGTGAGACATATGATCTTCCAAACACTTGCTGTAAATAAGAATATCATCAAAATAGACAACCACAAATTTTCCAATAAAAGTCCTCAAAACATGGTTCATAAGTCTCATAAAAGTACTAGGTGCATTAGTTAAACCAAAAGGCATTACTAACCACTCATACAATCCATATTTTGTCTTAAATGCAGTTTTCCATTCATCACCTTCTTTCATTCTAATTTGGTGATATCCACTTTTCAGATCAATTTTAGAAAAGACACTAGACCCATGCAACTCATCTAAGATGTCATCTAAGCGAGGAATGGGATGACGATACTTTACCGTGATGTTGTTGATGGCGCGGCAGTCAACACACATTCTCCATGTCCCATCCTTCTTAGGCACCAAGATCACAGGCACTGCACATGGACTCATGCTTTCTCTCACGTACCCCTTCTCCATTAGTTCATCGACCTGCCTTTAGAGTTCCTTTGTCTCCTCCGGATTGCTCCTATAAGCTGGCTTGTTTGGAATCGATGCTCTGAGTACAAGGTCAATCTAGTGCTCAATACCACAAACAGGTGGTAATCCATTTGGAATCTCCTCAGGAAAGACATCTTCAAAGTCCTGCATAAGAGACACTACCACACTAGGCAGAGAGTTAGATAGTTCTTTAGTAGTCAAACAAGTTTCTTTAAAAACCAGCAACAACATAGGTTGCCTCATCACTAACGCTCTCCTTACTACACTCGCTCTTGCCACACAACTCTCCTTTTGCAAGGCTGCCCTCTCCTTTTCACTCACCACCAATGTTGATCCCCCTTCAACTTGGCCTCTCACACTCTTTCCAGCCTTCCTCTCCTTTTCCTTTTCATCATGACTTTTATATTCCTTTTTCTTCTCATTGTCTTTTGCTCTCTCACTCTCACTCTGCTTTTCACTCACCTTGTGTTTTGCAAACGACTGTTGTAGCTGCAACTGATCCTCATACACTTGTTTAGGTGTTAACAGTTTAAGATTAAAGCTCTTCCCTTGGTAAACAAGCGTATACTTGTTAGAAAAGCCATCATGCACAACCTTCCTATCAAATTGTCATGGCCTCCCCAACAACACATGACATGCTTGCATTGGCACTACATCACATAACACCTCATCCTCATACCTACCAATGCGAAACCCAATCAAGGCTTGCTTACTCACCTTAGTCTCACCACTATCATTCAACCACTGCAATTTATATGGACTAGGGCGTCTAACAGTTTTGAGCCCCAGCCTCTCAACAATAAAATTACTCACTACATTGGTGCAACTTCCCCCATCAATAATCAAACTACAAATGTGATCTCCTAGATAACATCTAGTATGAAATATATTCTCTCTTTGCACCTCCTCTTCTTCCTTCACCTACACATTCAAAGCTCTCTTCACTACTGCCACTAGCCTTCCCATTGCAGGCTCCTCATCATCACTAGCATCTTCTAATGATGGCATATCCTCTTCTTCACTATCCCCCTCAGTCTCATACTCTCCATCATCACGCAAAATCATCACACGCCTATTTGGACATTGACTAGCAATATGGCCTCTACCTTGACATTTAAAACAACTAATGTCACGATTTCTAGAAGTAGAAGATTCAGGGTTACCTTGATTACCAGGAGTACAACCCGCTTATCTCAGCTCCCCTTTTGGTTTGGTGGGTAAAGGCTTTTCTTCCTTCTTCCATTGATTAGTCTTCCAAGTGGATGAACCATTACCCTGTTGCAACCGTGCATTACTACTACCTCTCCTCTTGTGCTGGTTCTCAACCTTTATAGCCATGTAAACCATATCCTCCAATTCTACATAATGCTGCAATTCAACCACATTTTGGATTTCTCTATTCAACCCAGCAAGAAATCTAGCCATTGTAGCCTCTCTATCCTCCTCTACATTCGCCCTAATCATAGTGACTTCCATCTCCTCGAAATACTCATCCACACTTCGGCTTCCCTACCTCAGAGTTTGCAACTTGTTGTGCAATTCACGATAGTAATACGCAGGCATAAACCGCTTCTTCATCACTCTTTTCATCTCTTCCCAAGACTCAATAGGTGGCTCGCCACTCCTCCTATTCAACATTAATTGATCCCACCACACTATAGCATAATCCGAAAATTCAATGGCAGCAAGTTTTACTTTCTTTCTCCCACTATAGTTGTGACAATCAAACACCATCTCCACCTTTTTCTCCCACTCTAAGTACGCCTCGGGATCATTCTTCCCTTGGAAAGGAGGAATCTTCATCTTTATGCTACTCAATTGATCATCCTCTCTATTCCTATCTCCTCTATCTTCCCAATCTCTAGTTCCTCTATTCCGACCACTATAACCTCTATAATTCCCAACAAAAGGCTCATTAAAGTCACCATCTGTCATTTCATCTCCACCCCTCGGTACTCTCCTAGAACGACTCTCCCTCTTACGCCCTTGGAAGACGTTTGTGGATTGCTCAAATCTTTGCTCCACTGTCTCATGAATTTGTTCCATTCCTTCTTGGAACATCCTCTTCATTTCTCCCCTCAACGCCTCAATTACTAACCTAGCATCAAACCTTCCCCTCTCACCTTCCGGAGAATGTTGTCTCGACATAGTTCCTACAGAAAAGATTAGTACTGACACAAATATATATATAATTAAACCTCACGATACACTCCCTTACGTGTTTCACTCAAATGATGATATCACACAGTCACTCGTGTATTCTCACAAATAATGATGATATCAACTCGCCAATTTCCTCTTCTCAATTCTCTTGGAACTAACCTGAACTACACCAATTTCCTTCCGTAGAATTCAAAACAACTTTAGGGTTCGTAAATTTTCCCTCTATTTTTCTATCCGAATTTTTTTTTTTTTTTGTCTTGGTTGTTGCTCTTGATCACGTTTTTCTTTTCTTTTCTTTTCTCTTCTTTTTTTTTGTCGTGATTTTTACTCTTTTTTTTTAACAATCTCCTAGGCGATATTACATTATCAAAAGACAATCAATACTACGAAATTGAATACGATAATTGATATGAACGATTGGAGTTAGGGTTTTTGATATTACCTTCCTCAACCGAACTTAATGTTTTGACAAACCTAAGCTCTGATACGAACCACGCCAACCCGTGACGAAACCTAATACCAATACGTTCGGAAATTCGTTGCCTAAGACGCCCAAACACCTAAAGTGGAAACCGCGACCCGTTATCTATAAGTGAGACAAGAACCTTGGTATAAAATGAAGACGCCACAATCGGGATGGAAGACCGATTGATAAGTCGGGATGAACGCCACGGAAATCAATCCGATAAGTTCTAGTTAGTTCTTGAAGAACCAAGAGAGGTGCCTCTCAAAAGTGTTTAATGTTCAAAGATGTATATTGTATGTTGTTCTAAACCCTAGGAGCTTTTATACTAGGGTTACAATTCGTGTAAAATAAGTCCAAAACGACGTAGTTTAGATAAGTGGCATAAAAACGCGAAAATAGAACAAGCTGGCCGGCAGGGGATACACGGCCGTGTACACGCCCGTGTACTTTGGCCGTGTACCTTTCTGTGCAACTTCTGGCAACATACACACTCGTGTACTTTGGCCGTGTATCTTTCTATGCAACTTCTGGCAACATACACGCCCGTGTACTTTGGCCATGTATCTTTCTGTGGATTTGCTTGACTCCATACACGGTCGTGCCTTGAAAGTACACGCCCTCTTCAACCCATGTCCGGTGTGACTTGTATAAGAGCAAGGGTCTTCCCATGGTTGTTCCAATCCGTTCCAACTTCATGATTGCCCCAATCCTTTCCGGCTTCATGGACTTCCTTTATCAACCCGTTAAGTGCTTCCTTGAGTCGTTTCGCTCGACTTCTTGTGATTGGTCCAGGCGGCACTTCAAGAGGATCCACATTCCTTCTTCCAGCTTGACTCTCATCATGGATCTCATCAGAGCAAGTATAAATACTTGCATAAGTAGGGTTTTGAGGAGGCTAATTTTTAGAACAAACACTTCACTTTCACGTGAGAGAACTTAGGGTTTCCTAGTTCAATTTCCTCTTATCAATTTCAATCCCAAGAGTTGAGATTGTGGCGAGTGCAATACTTGAAATTGTGAGTCATATTAATTTCAAATTGTTGTGTTTTCTTTTCTTCTTTAGTGTGTAATATCTAGGGTTGAATTGGAATATTTCTTGGTTAGATTTGATTAAGTTTTGATTCGAATCAATGAGCTTGTTTGAGTACTTATCATACTTGTTATTCATCAACAATTGCTTATCATTGTTAACGTGAATTGCATTTTCTATAAAGAGGGATCACGGTATTGCCTTTGTTGGTTATTCTTGAATTCACGTGATATTTCAAGTTTAATTAGTGTATATTGAGGGATTTGATTCATTGTGGTGGATTAGCTCATTATTTATTGACTTTGGATCTCTTTACACCCATTAGGAATCATGCAAATTCCTAGCTTGTTGAACCGGAATTGTTTAAGTGCATTTAGGGTTGGCTTTTGTTCCATTTGATTGTGCATAATCCCCTTTTAGGCAAATCAAGAAAATGCATAACTCGATTGTACGCAAACTTAATGAATGGAATGCATTCTTCCTAGGATTTCAAATTCTTCTTTATCATAACACGCAAAAAAGTAGTCAATGTCCTATTCACGACTTTAGTTTGTCCATAGATTTGTAGGTGACATGTAGTAGAAAATAACAACTTTGTTCCCATTTTCCCTTACAAAACACGCTAGAAATAACTAAGGAATTTGACATCTCTATCACTTACTATGCTCTTAGGCACTCCATGCAAGCGAACGACTTCTCTAAAGAACAATTCAGCAACATGCGTAACATCATTAGTCTTGTGACATGGAATAAAATGTGCCATTTTCGAAAAATGATCCATAATCACGAAAATGGAATCTCTACCTCTCCGAGACCTAGGTAGACCCAATACAAAATCCATCGAAACATTAGTCCAAGGTTCATTGGGTACGGGTAAAGGCATGTAAAGACCATGAGGTTTAACTCTAGACTTAGCTTTCTTACATGTGATGCATCTAGAGCAAACTCTTTCCACATCTCTTTTCATATGAGACCAAAAGAAATATTCTTTTCAGCACATCTAATGTCTTAGCAGTACCAAAATGACCCATAAGACCTCCACCATATGACTTAAGCACAAGCAACTCTCGCATTGAACACTTAGGAATGCACAACTTATTCTCCCTAAAAAGGAATCCATCGTGCCTATAGAATCTATCAAATGCACCTTTTTCACAAGCATGATACACAACATGAAAATCAAAATCTTGTATGTACAATTCCGTTATGTATTCAAATCCAAGCAATTTAGCTCCAAGAATAGCGATAAGAGCATATCTATGAGATAAAGCATCTACTACCACATTTTCCTTACCTTGCTTATATTGGATCACATATGGAAACATCTCTACAAACTCGATTCATCTTGCATGTCTTTTGTTCAACTTGCTTTGGGCCTTCAATTGCTTCAAAGATTCATGATCCAAGTGAAAAACAAATTCTTTCGACCACAAGTAGTGCGGCCACGACTCCAATGCACGCACCAATACATAGAGCTCCTTATCATATGTCAAGTACTTCAAAGCAGCTCCATTTAGCTTCTCACTAAAGTAAGCAATAGGATGCTTCTCCTGTATCAAAACAGCTCCTATACCAATCCCGGAAGCATCACATTCAATCTCGAAAGTTTTGGAAAAAATCAGGTAGAACTAACAATGAAGTAGAACATAACTTTTCTTTTATCACATTAAAGGCATTTTCTTGTTCTACGTCCCATTTAAACCCAACATCCTTTTTTATCACTTCAGTCAATGGGGCAGGTAATGTACTAAAATTAAGTATAAAACGTTTATAAAAACTAGCTAACCCAAGAAAACTTCTTACCTCAGTCAGCAATTTAGGAGATAGCTAATCCTTGATATCCTGCACCGTTTCTTCATCCACTTGTATTCCACCTGCTGTAACAACAAAACCCAAGAACACAACTCGGTCTATACAAAACCTTCACTTTTTCAGATTGGCATATAATTTTTCCTATCTCAACACATCAACAATAGCCTTAAGATGTTCCATATGCTCATCAAAGCTCTTACTATACACTAGAATATCATCAAAGTATACAATGACAAATTTTCTAATGAATGTAGGCAAAACATGGTTCATTAGTCTCATGAATGTACTAGGTGCATTAGTTAAACTGAATGGCATCACTAACCACTCATACAACCCATGTTTTGTTTTGAAATCTATTTTCCATTCATCACCCTCTTTCATTCTAATTTGATGATAGCCACTCTTTAGATCTATTTTTGAAAATATCACAGATCCATGCAATTCATTAAGCATATAATCCAAATGAGGTATAGGGTGTTAATACTTCACTGTGGTTTTGTTAATGGCTCGACAATCAACACACATGCGTTATGCCCCATCTTTCTTAGGCACCAACAATATTGGAACTGCGCACAGACTCATGCTTTCTCGAATATTTCCTTTATCCATTAACTCTTCCACTTGCCATTGTAGCTCCCTTGTCTCCACTCGATTCACCCCATAAGCTGGTCAATTTAGAATCCTCGCTCCAGGAACAAAGTCATTTTAATGCTCAATCCCTCGCTTTGGTGGTAGACCATTAAGTACTTCATCGGGAAAGACATCCTCATAATCCTGTAAAAGAGAAAACACACAACTAGGCAAAGAAGTGTCAAGGTCAGAATTAGCAAACATGGCCTCCTTATATACAAACAGAATCATTGGACTTCCAACCTTAAGTGTACTCTTGATTTCTCGTTCTTTTACAAAGAAACTCATTCTTTTCTCTCTTCCCTCACCTATAGCCGAGCACTCTTGCTTATCTCTCCCAGAGATTTTACGTTCTCTCTTCTCACCACTCATATTTCATTCAATTTCATTTTCCCTCTTCTTTAGTTTCTCAGCTTCTACCTCACTTTTCTCACAAATGGCTTTTTAAAACCATAGTTGATCCTCATACACCTGGCTTGGCATCATTGGCATCAATGTAACTTTCCTTCCATCCTTCACAAATGAGTACTGATTCTTATACCCATCATGAATGGCTCTCCTGTCAAATTGCTAAGGCCTTCTGAGTAAAAGATGACTAGCATGGATAGGTACAATATCACAAAGGACCTTATACATATATTTCTCGATTGAAAACATCACGTGGACCTACTTATTCACCTTCACTTCTCCAAATTCATTCAGCTATTGCAACTTATACATCTTAGGATGCTTCACAGTAAATAAACCCAATTTATCAACAAATATGTTACTTGCAACATTAACATAGCTACCTCCATCTATGATTAAACTACATACCTTGTTTTATACATAGCACCAAGTGTGAAAAGTATTGTCTCGTTACACATTGTCATACTCTTCTTATTTCACTTACACATTCAGAGAATGTATAATGACCAATGTCTTGCTTTTTACAACATATTCACAATCACTAACATCTTCTAACTGTGGCATAGTATTGCTAGCACAATAAGAGCCATCATCATCAATTTCAATCTCGCAACCATCGCACATGATCATCACTATTTGGTTTAGACATTGAGATGCTATATGCCCAGTCCTCAAACACTTAAAACATTTAATATCCCGATTTCTTAGAGTTTGAGATGATGAGTTACCTCTTTCCTTAGCAGCTTATGGGTGCTTCTTCAAGTTCCTACCATCATAGGCCTTGAAGCCTGGTTTCTCTTCCCTTTTCCCCCCTATTCACTTTCTATGGGAGTGGGAATTTAAGTAGTGGTGGTTCCCAGCTCGAGTGACTTTCGCTTCTTTGAGTTGTTGCTCAACTTTCATGGCCATATGCACCATGTCCTCCAACTCCACATAGTGCTGTAATTCTACGATGTTGGCAATGTCACAATTTAGTCCACACAAGAATCTATCTATAGTAGCCTCACGATCCTTCTCCACATTAGCTCAGATTAAGACTATTTCCATCTCTTTATAATAGTCTTCAACATTCTTCAACCCTTGTTTGAGGTTTTTCAACTTAAGGTGTTGATCTCGATAATAATGTGATTGAACAAATCGCCTTCTCATGGCAACCTTTATCTCCTCCCAATTATGAATTGGTTGTTCACCATTCCTCCATCGGGATAAGATCAATTGATCCCACCAAATGATGGCATAATTTGTAAATTCCACTGCTGCAAGCTTCACTTTCTTCTCCTCAGAGTAATTGTGGCAATTGAAAACCAGCTCAACCTTTCTCTCCCATTCAAGGTAGATGTTGAGGTCATTCTTTCCTTGAAAAGGAAGGATTGTCATTTTGATACTCCCGATATTTCTATCAACTCCATCTCTGACTCTGTTATTAACATGGTCATTCCTACATTGATCGTACCTTTCCTCTTCTTCTTCTTCAGTTAATTTGTCTCGAGGTGCGACTGGTCAACGTACTTGTCTCCGTACGGGAGGGATTCCCATAGGAGGTCTTGTTTGCAATTCGTTGATTTGCTTATCTTATCTATCCATTTGATCACGGATTTCTTCGAACACTACATGCACGCGCTCGAACTGTTGCTGCATAGCCCTCAAAAGAAAGGACTAATTGGGTTCATCCCCTTGATTCTCATGTTCTGACATGATGATGATCCTAAAAGAAATTCAATTAAGAAGTCCTCACACACTCCCTCACGTGTTTGCACTTAAAAAGTCTATCTACACTTGTGTTGCACAAAGATGAATGGCTTTTAGCCTCTATTATGCTCACCTACTCTTGCCTTTTACCACTCTTGTTTTCCCCTAACAAGTACTTTAAGAACACAGCAATTGAAAAACCAAAGTAGTCACTTGTAAAACTCAAAATCAGTTCGTATAATCAGCTCAAAATGGGGGCCAAGAAGATAGTGATTAAGAAAACGCAAAGAAGACGAGAAGAAACAATAGTGTTTAAGTAATGCTCAATAGAAGAATAGATTCATCGTGGAGTTTAATATGTAAGGAATTAACTTGGGCATTAATGATGATAGAAGACAACATAAGAGATTTTTTTTCAACTTTTGTTTGCCAATTTTTTTTTTTTTCAAAATGATACTAAATAGAAACAGTAGAACAAGATTATTGAAGAAATAAATGAAATTTCAACAAGGAATATGAAGGATAAAGGATAATAACCTGATTGAGAACTAAATTGGCTCCGATACCAAAAATGATGCGAAATCCCACAAATAGAGTTGTGAGACCCAACAACAAATGTTCTATTTCCTGAATCGTCCAAATCCTTATTTTTAATAATAATAATAAAAAAACATATTATTGACTCGTTGTCTATGGAGACAAGAACTGATAATATATATATATATATATATATAAAGAAATTATTGACCCATTGCTTATAAGAGACAAGAACCAATAATATAAACTGAGCTTAAACCCACAAGGTCAAAACCTTGGCTGCTTGTTCAAAAAAGAACAAATATGAGAAAATATCTCTTCAATTGAAAAATTCATCCATCCTCCATAACACAAGTTTTGATACCCTATTTATAGAGTTCTAAGGCTAATTAATGAAAAAAAAACCATCCATATACCCATTAACAGCCCACTACCAAAGAAAATTAAATGTGCTCTTAACTACACTAATAACTGTTTTGTTGATTTAAGCAATAACCTCAATTATCTTCTAAAATCCCTAATTACTGTCTTGGCTTATTTGGGCTCCATTTTCTTAGGCTTGGATGACATTAATGGATTTAGGTTCAACCTAGCTCCATGCCACTAAGGTCATTCTAGACTTGACCTCATTTTAAAAAATGATCTTCAATACCCAAACCTTGAGATGGTCCTTAATCAATTCTGCTACTAAATTTTCACTGTTTGAGATTATATATGTCTTTAATCCCTTAACTCCATTTTATTTATCACCTTTACCTATGACTAAGTTTGTGAATTTAGATGGCAAAAAGAAGGTTGAATTTGTTAAGAAAATTCATGAGAAAGCAAAGATCAACAGTGAGAGAAGAAGAGAGTAGTATGTAAAATAAGCCAACAAAGGGCGGCATCAAATTGTTTTTGAACCAGAAGATTAGGTTTGGTTGCACATGCTTAAAGAAATATTTCTTGAGCAAAGATGTGCAAAGTTCCTTCCAAGAGGTGATAGTCCATTTTGAGTCCTTGATTGCATCAACGACAATGTTTATAAACTAGAATTACCAGGTGAGTACCAAGTAAGTACTACTTTTAATGTTACTGGTTTAAGTCATTATGATGCAGGTGACGATTTGAGGATAAATCCTTTAAAGAGGAGGGAAATGATGAAGATCAAGCTAAAAGGATGGATCAAAGGAGTGCAGATCCACTTGAATTGTCGGTTAGACCGTTGACATGAGCTAAAACTAAGAGACTTAAGGAAGCACTTACTAGATTAATCTACTTAGTGCAAGAAGAGGATAATCATGCACATTTGAGTTAAGAGGAACTAAGGATTGTGAACCTACTTGAAGTGTAGGTCATGGATGTGGAAGTCAAGGAAGAGTTGTAAAGGTCGCTAACCTAAAACCAAGGAAGGTCATTGGCCTAAGCGGCCCATGTGGAAAGAAGGTTGCTAGCCTAAGTGGCCGACATTAAAAAGAAGAAAGCCAGCTTGTGATTGTCAAAGCTACTAACTTTGAGTGCCGGCTTAAGACCAAATATTGGCCGGCTTTGTAATATTTTAGGCCATCAGCTTTTGCTTATTTTTCCTTTATTCGAGTTAAGGTTTTTTTTTTATCATTTTGTTTACTCATTTTTTGTGGGACTATGTATAGCTGTCATATACTCATTGTAAAGGACAATCTAGAAAAGTTTTATTAGAGTTGAGAGAGAATTCCTCTTTAGTTCTTTAATGAATGATTGAACTTATCGGGTTTTGAATATGTAGCATTCACCTTCAACTTATCAATCAATCGTTTCATAATGATTGTAGCATTAATACTTATACCAAAGTTCTTGTCTCCTATATAGACAACGAGTCACAGTTCCATCATTCCTGATAGATTATGCGATTGTCAAATCTAAGTTTTGGGTTTTGTCATAAGTTGGCAGGGTTTGTATCAATATAAGTAGCCTCAACTTTCAAAAAGCAAATCTTCGAATTCTTTAGGAATGACAATTTTTGTGAAAGCTAGAGAACTTAATATCAAGGACAAAGAAAAACAAGTAATTAACTATAATATACAAAATAGGATCCTTCAAAAGTTGAATCTTCGAATTCTTTAGGAAAGACAATTTTTGTTAGAGCTAAAGAACCCGATATCAAGGATAAAGGAAAACAAGTAATTAACTATAATATATAAAGCATGATCCATCGTAAATTGGAATATTAAAAACATAAAAAGCAACCAATAAAGAATAGATGTAAAAAACCTTTTGTATGTTACTTTTGCAATAAAATTGGACATATTGAAAAATTTGCTATTTCAAAAGTAACAAGCTTAGTGTAGAGCAAGGAAGAATAAGGCACAATATGAGCTTGAAATATCAAATACCTAAGCTTGTTTAGGATCACAAGAATAGGTAATTTGTTTTCTTGATGTTGTAGAATTATAAACAAAACTTAAAAGGAAGTGGTATTTAAATAGTGGATGTTCAAAACATATGATAGTGGATGCTTTTATGTTCTCAAAAATAGAATGGAAAGAAGGAGGAAAAGTTACTTTTGGTGACAATAATAAGAGGCATAATCATTGGTATCTATTGCTATTGCCTTTCCCTAATAGTATGCTTAGGCTTGTAAATGGGGTTTGTATGTATGAGGACCTGCAAGACAAACACCTAAAAGCTAATGGGGGCATTGATGTTATCCCAGTATGTGCACTTTGACACTTACATCAATATAATGCATAAGACAAGATGATGGAGAATGACATAAATAGTAATATAAAGTGTAAAATGTATTTATAAGCCATGATTTTGTCTAGCTATTAACTAGGCGAATATTGTGGAGAGTAATGGGGATTGGTAGACTTTGTAGACCCATGTCAATCTTGGGGTATGAATTGTAAGATGGGATAGAGTTGTGGGAGCTATTGACCTTATCTTGATTTTCTTTGAATAGTGCAAAAGCAAGAAAGATTAACTAGTTCCTTGGCACTTAGTGGTGGAAGAGTAGATTAACACATAACTATATATCATTGCCTAATTCCCTCAAACACTAATCATTTACTTTCTTAAATTTTAAGTTATTTGTGATATTATTTGTTCTAACCTGAAATCATGCTTAATTAGAAGCTTTACGAGAACCCAAAAGATTAGATTAACTTTGTCATCTAATGCTTCCGCACACAAATCTTTGATGTGAAATTGTAGATTCGAATACTTCAAAATTCGAAGCAAGTTTAGTGATCTTTAGTAATCTTGAACTATCAAAAGGTGGGTAAAAGTTTGACAAAGTGTTTTCCACAATCAAAATTAAACTTTGAAAAATTTTATTACAATCAATTTAACCCTTGTCCCTTCCCTCCTTCTTGATTATTTACTAAAACCAACATTAAGATAGTTGCTAATATGGGATAACTACCTTAAAGAAAAGTATATAAAACTAAAGGAAGTATAATAACTATCCAAATAATCACTTCTATATTTATTAGAATTGATATATTTATCTTTTGTATCTTAAAATAAAAAAAGAATATTGTTTATTACTAAATTCTTACTTACATGCTATTCTAAAACAGAACCTTCCATAGGATTAAAACCACATCCTTTTCACTAGAAGTGAATTAGAAACAAAAATAGCCTTCTCATTAGAAGGATCAAAAACCAAAATCAAAGCTAATTCTAATAACAACAAGCTCCTTCCTAAAGAGATTTTATGAAATAAGATTTCTTCTAGAAACATCATGTAATGTCCTAAAACCTAGGAGTGCTATAGCCTACTATGTGTTCTCATAACATGAAAACATGCAAAGGCTTAAACACTACAATTCTCCACACATTATTTTTCTAGTATTCATAACGATAATTAAACTCCTCACATTATTACAGTGGAAGCATTCAAGAAATCAAATAGTACAACCACATTTGAAGGAAAAATTTCTTCAAGATATAATTTATTTCAATCTCCTCGATTTAATATAGTTGAAGCTTTCAATAACTTAAATGACATAATGGTCTAAAATCACAATTACAAAAATATTCAATATCTCTCCTTTCTCCTCATTGGGATACTAATCATCATAGTATATGTATTCTACATTCACCTCACTATCTTGGTTAGTCTCTACTAGGGTCTCATCATACCCTACAATTTCTCTCATAGCACCTACAAATTAAAAAAAAGGGTTCCCAAGAAAGGTGAGCTAATGCCCAGCACCATGTATATCAGTAAACACATATGCATGCCATGACAAAAACAATAACACATGCATGATGCAACACAATATTTATTTTTAGTTTTATTTATCCTTCATAATCTTTAGCCAATACACAGTCACATCACAAACACCATCACACATAACTTTCACAACATCCTTTCACAATCCTTCCACAAACAATATATATAAATATATATATATATATGACAAAAGGTATTCCCCTTTTTGTCCATGAGTCTATTTACCATACATAATAATAATAATAATATATATGATAGTGGATGCTCCCCTCTGTCCATGAGTCCATGAGTCCTTTCACAACATTCTTCAATAATAAGAGTCATTTCACAACATCCTTCCATAAACATGAGTCCTTTCATAACATCCTTCTACATGTTACTTGGATCATTTCGGTACATGACTCTACTAAGGACAATGTCACATATTGATCATCAAGGTGACACCCTAAGAACACCGACCCACACTCGATTTCTTGGACCTAGCAAATCACAAACACATTTGCACACAATCAAATTCAATTACAATAATAACTTATCCATACACAATATCTAACTTAGTAAGCACAAACAACACATGGTATATGATGCGCGAAACCCTAGGTATATTAAACCTATAACCCTGATGACGTTATTGAATCAATTACTCCAAGGACCGTCTCGAACAAGTATTGTGTAACTAGACCCTAATCACACATGTTGATTGAAACCTAAGTTATCAAAAAGAATTCCAAGCAATTCGGTTAAGAATTCCTATGGAAGAGTTCTTTTGCAAAGGAACAAAAAGAAGGTTTTTGTAATCTCACGAAATTGAGTTTTAAATTCAATGATAAGATATCTCATGGCCGGCCCCTTACATGGCTTCTGTCGGGTACATACAACAATATGGAAAATTTAAGTTGCTTAATCTATTTGTTTCCTTATCCTCATGTAATTGAGTAGGCAATTAAATAATATTAATTACAAACCAAACAAATAAAACCAAAACATAACAAATAATAAAACCGAATGTGTTTCTCCATTTTCAGATCAATAAAATGAATTTATTCTAAGGCCTCTAAATCATCACTCCCCTCCATGGTCACATGAATCAAGTTGACAAATGTTGTCTCTCCTTTAGTGTAGCTTAATTCCTTGGCTTGTAAGTCTATGACTAATCCTTGTAGAGCTTCATTCATCCTCTTAGCTCTAGCTCGGGTCATCGAGCCTCCAATACTAAGTAATGGATCATGGGATTTTGGTTCATTCCTTTTATATGCTAGCTGATCCTCATCATTTCCTCCTTCCTTGAAAAGATTCGTCCTCGAATCACTTGCATCATGAGGAGTGAAATCAGAAACATTAAAAGTGGTGCTTACATTACAATAGTGATTTGGCAAGTCAATCTTGTAAGTGTTGTCATTGATGCGCTCCACTTCTTGGAAAGATCCATCTCCCTTAGGATGTAATTTAGACTTCTGCTACTCTACTAATCTTTCTTTTCTCAAATGCACCCAAATCCCTTCTCTTGGATGAAACATAGTCTTGACACGTCCCTTTGGTATTAGCCACTTCTGGATCACCTCCAATTTCTTCGCATCCATGGCTATCCCATCTACACCTGTAACAAAGCCAAAAGAAAACACCATACTAGGTAACGAAAGGTTAGTGTCGGTATAAGTAAAATAAAAATACTTGTACATAAGTACAAGTAATTGTTACCTCGCTAACATTGCACTCTTACACTCACTTTTTCTTACAATTTTCTCTCCTCTTAGTGTTTTAGACTCTCTTCCCTCATAACTCACTAGTGTTTATTTCTCACTCTTCTTCTTTTTCTCATCTTTCTCTCACACACTCTCATGTTTCTCTCTAATTCTTTTGCCATTCGCATCTGATCCTCACTAGCTTCCTATGGTTTTTGTGGCATGAGAACCACATTCCTTTTGTTTAATACAAAGGAACACTGATTCTTGTACTCGTCATATGTAATCTTCCTATCGAATTGCTAAGGTCACCCTAAAAGTATGTAGCTAGCCTGCATAGATACCACATCACACATAACCTCATCTTTATAGCTCCCAATGGAAAAGGCTATAAGAACCTACTTAGTCACCTTAACCTCCCCATATTCATTCAACCACTATAATCGATATGGTTTCGGATGTTTCACAGCTTTCAACTGCATCTTTTATACTAGCAAGGTGCTAGCAACATTAGTGTAGCTGCCACTATCGATTATCAAGCTACAAACTCAACCCTACATATGACACCATGTGTGAAAAATATGTTCGCGCTGGTTCCCCTCACCATCCTCCTGGGGTTATACACTAAGTACTCTCCTTGTGACATACAACTCGCCACTCATGGGTCCCTTTAAGTCAACATCCTCATACTCCTACGATGGTGACTCCTCCTCTTCCTCAGAGCTCACACTCTCTACATCCCCATTGTCATAGATAATCATGGCTCTCTGATTTGGACATTGGGATGCAATGTGTCCAAATCCCTCACAGCTAAAATACTCAATATCTCTAATCCTAGAAGGGGGTTTAGTGTCAGTTTTCTCCTTAGGTGCAGCAACTGGATTCTTAGCCTTCACGTCCTCCTTAGGCTTTGAATTGGTGGAGTTCCTCTTCCAAGTAGACTTCCATGGAGATTTGGAAGTCGAACCAATCCTCTGCTCACTCCTATATTTTAATTGCCACTCTACTTTAATGGCTCTATGTAGCAGTTCTTCCATATCTAAATAATGGTGTAGATCCACTACATCAGCTATTTCCCTATTCAACCCATTAATGAATCTAGCTATAGTGGCCTTATCATCTTCCTCAACTCTAGCCCCAATCAAGGCTATCTCCAACTTTGTGTAATAATCCTCTACACTTTTGGTTCCCTGTGTCAATCCTTGGACTTTCCTAAGTAAGTCCCTATAGTAGTGACTAGGAATGAACAATTTATGCATAATAGTCTTCATCTCATCCCAAGTGCTAATAGGTCTCTCTCTATACCTACGCCTATTACGCACTAGCTGATCCCACCATACACTGGCATAATTTGAAAACTCTACTGCAGTCAGTTTTATCTTTTTCTCCTCAATGTAGTTATGGCACTTAAACACATGATCCATATTCCTATCCCACTCTAAATACAACTCTAGATCATTCTTTCCCTAAAATGTTGGGATTTTCAACTTAATACTTCCATATTACTATCACGCCTTTGGGTACTTCCTCTGTCCCTAACATGTTGACAATCTCCAAAATCAAAGTCCTCACCTTCTTCTATCTTAACTCCTCCCCTATTCGGTTTACGTACTCCTTGCTTGATAGTGGTACTGCTAGATGGTTCCCTACTTTTCTCCATCCTATCCATTCTTTCATGGATCTGCTCAAGTTCACCCGTCAAGATTCTCTTCATCTCCCCCATCAACTCCTCAAACATCACCCTATTTTCACCTCCATTCGTGTTCTGGCCCAACATAATTCTAAGGTTATCAATAGAGTAAGATCATAAATAGTAAAAAAAATATGTTCCTCACACCCACTCATGTATTGCTCACAATTATTATGCTCACAATTCCACTCGTGTATGTCTCTCACAATTATATCCTCACGACCCTCTTTTATAATCCTTTGCTAGGAACTAAGATTAGAACTACTCAACACAAATCACTAAGTTACACTAATGATCACTAGTTGATTCCAAGTTACGGTGCAATGAGAGTTTTAATAGATATGAGCAATCTCTTACTACTAACTTCAGAACAAGTTAAGACAATTCCTTAACATGCAATTCAATGGATAGACAAATTTGCACCGAATCTACAAGAATTATGGAATGTAATTTCGGATGCAAGATTTAGAAAGACAAGATACAAGTTGTGATTGGAATTGGAAAGTGAATTTTGCAATTAAATTGTAACTTACCAAAATTAGAATTTTTTTTTTCTTTTAGGAGATTTCAGTTCTTGATTTTTTTTTTTTAACCGAATTCAATTTCTTTTTTTTTTATACATATGCCTTTCAATATGAACTATGAATTGGACAACAATGGAATGTTCAAAGACAAGCTAAAAACCTAGATGTCATCGGTCTCCAAGGGATTTTAGTGATCGAACAATATATATATATATATACAAATTTCCAAATATGAGTATGGAAAATAACAACAGACGAATAATGAAAAGGGGATAAAATTTACTTGATTCAAGAAATCGAAGCTCTAATACCAAATGATGTGTGAAACCCCAGGTACTAGAATCCCGATGATGTTATTGAATCGATTACCCCGAGGACCATCTCGAACAAGTATTGCGTAACTAGACCCCAATCACACCTGTTGACTGAAACCTAAGTTATCAAAAGGGATTCCAAGCAATTCGGTTAAGAATTCCTATGGAAGAGTTCTTTTGCAAAAGAATAAAAAGAGGGTTTTCGTAATCTCACGAAATTATGTTTTCAATTCAATGATAAGATATCACATGGAAACACAGCTTATATAAGGTATATACAACAATATGGAAAACCTAAGTTGCTTAATCTATTTGTTTCCTTATCCTCATGTAACCGAGTGGGCAACTAAATAATATAAATTACATACCAAACAAATAAAACCAAAACATAACAAAATAATAAAACCAAATGTGTTTCTCCATTTTTGGATCAATAAAATGAATTTATTCTAAGGCCTCTAAATCATCACTTCACTCCATGGTCACGTGAATCAAGTTGAGAAGTGTTGTGTCTCCTTTAGTGTAGCTTGATTCCTTGGCTTGTAAGTCCATGACTAATCTTTGTAGAGCTTCATTCATCCTCTTAGCTCTAGCTCGGGTCATCGAGCCTCCAATACCATGTAATGGATCATGGGATTTCGGTTCCTTCCTTTTAGATGCTAGCTGATCCTCATCAGTATACACATACCTAACTTTGCAAATCTTGACTTTCCCTTACAAGTCTATAACTTCACAAATCCTCCAATCCTATACATAATCCTAATGACATGATCTTAGAATTGTATCTCAATACATTAAAATGAAATAGACGCATTTCAACTCAACATGGTCATGTTGGAGGTCGTGTAGGTGAACATGAGGTAGTATACGACCATACCAATGGTCGTATACATTTCTCTTCTTCTTTCTTTCTTTTTTTTTTTTTTTTGACATGGGCGAGATACGATCATGTTGAGAGGCCATGTACCTTTTCTAGTATTTTAGGTTTTGGCATGAATGTCAACATAATCATGTTGGGAGGCCGTGTGTCTTTCTATGTATGTTATATTTTGTCATTGGATGAGACACGACCATGTTGGAAGGTCATGTATCTTTCTATTTAATCTGAGCTTAAAATGGGACACGACATGGCTATGTGTGGGAGACCATGTACCTTTTTGTTCATTTCAGGTTTTAACATAGGCTATGACATAACCGTATTAGGAAGCAATATATCTCTCTATATGACTTAGATTTGAAACAAAACACAACACAGCCGTGTTAGGAGGCCATGTATTTCTCTATTCACTACGGACTCTCTTTTTCCAATTAAAAACTCCCTATTCCTTCTAATCTTAAGCTAATTTTCTAATTAAATATGTCAAATTAACTCCAATTTATGCTAACTCTATCATCATAATAGATTTTGGTACGTACTCATTACGGGTTGCAATCTAGCTTCTTAGATTGTCCGTTTCTATGCACTTTTTGCCTTAATCCTTGCTTCAATTCTCAACTCCTGATTTTTACATCATCAAACCAACTTAAAGTTACGAATCCACTGTCATATACATGTATCTAGTGATTAACAATCCTTACCTAGTTAAATGGATCCACTCTTTGAGATTGTTTTTCTTTGGAATGCCATTAAGGTTTTATGAGAGTCTCTAGACTTACACTATAGAAAGGGAGAAAAGTGTAACCTTAGGTCATAAAAGGGCTTATATACTTAGGCTGGGAAATGACTAAACTACCCCTGTCCATATATTCTACTCACTATCTTATCTTTGGTAGATTTTTAATAATAATATGAATTACATATAAATATTTGAAATAAAATATGAATATTTACACATCAACTCATCCTCCATCATAGAACCAGCTTTAACTATTTGAACCAAATTAATCAAGCCCTTGTCTTTGACCAAGCCATTAGCCTAACTTGAATTCAACTCTAATTCCCATTAAGAAATTTATAGAAACCAGAGAAGTTATGGGATGACCATAGAGTTAAGCAGAGCTAAGCTAGTTTGTAAAGAATTAATATCACGTCTTTAGGGATACCCTTGATGAAACAACTTATTGTACATAGCACGGAAACCCAAGAATAACACCCTTATTATTCAAGAATTTACCATATGATGTATAAGGCATACTCACATCTAGACACTTGGGATATGAACTACATTTCTAAGTAGAAAAAGCAATATTAATTACATTAAGTCTACATATCATGAAAACATAGCACAGGACTTGAGTCTTGCATAATATCCATCAAGTGCTAGTAGATACTACTAAGCATAATAAGGTACTTAGGTAATCTATAGTATCTGCTCATATTAAATCACCAAAACATAAATAAATTTTCTTAATATAAACATAAATATTCCCTCATACACTCCATCTTCCATTACATATCTTCGACATCCCAAATATTAACCTTTAGCATATACTTACCCAAGTCTAGCCATATTGACTCTTGCAATAAGGAAAATGACATAGCGTAAACATGTGAAATTAATATGAACTTTATCACAAAACCGTTAATTATGTGAATACTCAAGATGCGACTTTTAAATATCAATTGATTCTATGAATTCCTTGATATTTGACATCCAAATTCGATAATTTTATGAATTCCAAAATTTAGGAGAAAAATAGAGCAATGACAGCTCAAAATTTCAATAATACTCAATGATAATGTCTACCCAATGCCCTAAGACATACAAATAACAACCATCATAAAGCTACCAAAAATAGAATATAAGAAGTTTCCAAAAATGGAAACATCTAAAATTTACCAAAAATAGAAATGCCTAAAACTTAAAGATACTTAGAAAATTATAAAACAAAAACAACGCCATAAAAGTCACTTAAAATAGAAATGTATAAAAAATTATAACTAATATAAAAATTTCCCAAAAATAGTAAATTCGTTTATTTAAGGGACTAAACGAAGGAATTTGCCCTAAAAATGGCATAACTTAGTACTTTAGGTACTAACTTCTTTGAGTTAGCTCATTTCCTTCGAAATAAGGTCTAGACATCAAGAAATTGCAACCGACCCAATTTTGTCCCATTTCGCCATGTACCTATTTGCTAATACCTCTACCTTGATATGTTGATCCAATTGCAATCAACACAGTTCGAATTATGAAATAATTGAACAATTATTTCCAAATAGCAAGGATCCCCTTTTCACGTGAAACCCTAATTTTTCTAAGAACAAAGAACAACTGAATTCCAAATTCTTACCAACTATTACTCACTAGTAAAATGAAGAAACAACTTGCAATTACTAATTTTACACATAACAATCTAAGCATAAACTTGCCTCAATCTTACAAGAATTGATAAGAGCATATGGAAAAAGAGAGAAAAACCCTCTTTCACGTGTTACCTTGACCAAAAATATCAAAAGTGTCTTTTTGCTGTCCCTTTTGCAAGTATTTATAGTAGTCCCTAAATATAGAAAAACAAACATAAGAAAATAAAGAAAATAGCATAATACATGGCCGGCTATCTATGGTTCATTTTGGTTTAAAACATTGGACCATGAACCCTTCTCTAATCCATGTGCAAATTAGTTTGATTGCCATCCTATAGTATTGACAAGTGTACTTAATTAAATATATAACAATCATATAAAATGAATGAAGACACTATGTGAGTGTCTTCGGGTTCCATTTGGTCAAAAAGGACTCTTAATGTAAGGCTCTATAGTCTTTTAGCTCTTGCTTAGGTAATGGGTCCTGTTGTTGAAATGGTTTGATTCCTATCATCTCCTCAGGCCTATGAAAGATTTGCCCTCAAATCTAATGGGTCTTCTTGAGTATCTTCTAATAAGTAAGGTAATAGACCTACAACATTGAATGTAGCACATCATATTCTCTTGGTAACTCCACCCTATAAGCATTGTTATTTATCCACTTCAAAATTATGAATGGTCCATTTGCTTTAGGTGAAAGTTTCTGTGATTTCTTATGAAGAAACTTTCTTTGATGAGATAAATCCAAACTAGATCACCTAGATTCAAAACCTTGGTTTTCCTATTTTTGTTGCCCTAAAGATTCTACTACTCCTGAGTTTTCTTAAGATACTCAAATTCCTTTTGATGAAACTTCTGAATCTCCTTTGCACACTCTACTCCACTCAAACTTTCTTCCTTTATTGCTGGATTAGCTATTAAATGCAATGGAAGGGTAGGATTATAGCCCTACATGACTTCAAAGGGAGACTTACCTATTGAACTATGAGTTGACCTATTGTAAGCGAACTTAACAATAGAAAGACACAAGTCCTAATCGGTAAGATTATTGCCAATTGTTGCTCTTAGTAAAGCACCAAGAGTACAATTGACAACCTCGTTCGTCTGGGAGTGACATGATGTACTATACATAAGTTTAGCACCAAGTCGTTTCCAAAGTGTCTTCCAGAAGACATTGAGAAATTTAGTGTCGTTGTCAGACATTATGCTGTGGGGAATACCATGTAATCATACTATTTCCTACACAAAAGGTTCGCAATAAAAAGTGCATCATCTATTTTGTGGCAAGGCACGAAGTGTGACATTTTACTGAAGCAGACGACGACCACCATGATGGAGTCTTTGCCTCTTTATGTCCTGGGAAGACTCAACATAAAATCCATGCCGATATCAATCCAAGGCTATATAGGTAGAGATAAAGGCATATATTCACCCCATGCTCCCTTCTTTCCCTCGCCCTCTTACAAACACCACATCTCTCCAACACCTTGAATGGTCAGTTTAGGATGAAAGCAGCCTTTATAGCTGGCCTAAAGGCATCCTCTTGCAGTTCTTACGCTTTGCTTCCCACGTTGAACAACATAGTAAGAGTCATGCTTTGATTCCCACCATCTCCTCAGACTTATGAAAGATTTGTCCTCAAATCTAATGGTTCCTATATTTTTATTACGCATTTCTAAGAATCCCCTGAACTGAAAATTTTGGTCTGCAATTGTTTATTGTCCTTAAGTCTTGGTTACCTTGAAGCCTTCTGAATTACTTATATTTTATTCACTCTTTTCAGGTCATCTCCTAGTCCCTTCCTCTATACTATCAAGGACTTCTTATTAGTGGTTTTATTGATCTACTCTTGGGCTTCATGCACCTCAGTTGGTGACATAGGATTTAAAACAACCCATTTACCATCCTTCTAAAACATATAGATGTTTCTAAACCTATCATGCAGCACCTTCCAATCAAATAACCAAGGTTTACCCAGTAATATATGTAATGCGCACATAGAGAGAACATCGCAATCAATTACATCCTAGTACTTTTCCCTATGTTGATTGGAACCTTAGCTCTTTGAGTGACATGCAGAATGTCTCACTCACTCAACCAATGTAATTCATAGGGCTTAGGAGGAGGTGTAGTGACTAATTGCAATCTATTCACTAATGTAGTAGCTATAACATTAGTGCAACTACCACCATCAATAAGAAGAGTACAAAGATTACCTTGGACCTACAGGGAATATGGAATAGGTTTTCCCTCTATACGTCCTCAATATCTAGAGAGGTAGTCATTACCCTACGTAATACGTTAATAGCCACATATTGATCATTTCCCTTATCCTCATGTACCTTAGCGTCTGGATCCCCATAATATTCCTTTAACAGTGCTAATAAATCTGTAGGCTCTAGTACTTCTTCCTTACCATCCTCAATATCCACCTCCATAGCAATCATCACCCTTTTGTTGGGACTTTGAGCAGCCATGTGTCTAAAGCCCATGCATTTAGAGAATTAGGTTTGACAAATCTTTCCACCTAGTGACCCTGGCACTATTTGTCTGATATTAGTCCCAACAACCACTTTGGCTTTTCCATAACTTTCCCTTTCCCTATTAGTAATAGTTGCATTTGACTCCATAACCTTATCAACTTCCCCCTTTTCAACCTGCCGACTATCTTATCTATGTAGCCAAATAGTATATCCATACCTATTACTCGATGCTTTGTATGGATTAAAGCGCCTTTGCCTCTGAATTTTTAAAGCTAATTGGATGGCCTCATCAAAAGTGTCATACCTCTGCAACTCGACAATACATGTAATCTCATATTTCAACCCAAACATAAATTATGCCATAGTTTGTTCAGGAGGTTCCACTACCCCACATTAGATCCTTAATGTCTCAAACTACCGGACATACTCATTAACTATTTTGCCTCCCTGTCTCAATGTCTGGAGACATATGAATAACTCTTGCCTATAGTGTTCTAGTATAAACCTCTTCATCAACACCCTTTTCATTTCTTACCAAGTATGAATCTTAGCATCACCATCACTCCTCCTGTTGGCCACAAGGTTCTTCTACCACAAGGCGGCATAACCTGTAAATTCAACTGCTACTAAATGAACTCTTATATGATCATTAATCTCATAGCACTCAAAGAGTCCTTCTACCTTATCCTCCCAATCAAGGTAATCCTTTATAGGCTCCTTTCTAGTAAATGAAGGCATCTGCAATCTTACATACTATAAACCCCTAGGTGGTCTGAACTCAAGGTTAGGATAAAGTTCATCCCTAAAATTGTCATCTGTCTCCTCTCTATAAGCATGATACTCTCTTCCAACCTATTTACCTTTGTTTCCTCCTCCTACTCCTTCTTTACCCACAACATTAAGACCTACCCTAAGTGAGGGTACCTATAGATTTACTGCTGGCTATTGGGGTAAGGTCATCTAATCGACCCGTGTTGCTAGATTAGCAACAATGGTAGTTAAGTCCTGCAACTGCTCTTCTACTGTTCTTCTTCCCCCTACAGCACAACAACCTTATATTCCTCCTCCAACCTGGCTATTGAGCTCATTCCTGATTCCCCCATTAACACTGTCATTCGACATCCTCACTGAATTACAGTCTTAAGAATAGAATTCCAAATGACAATTACACACTACAACAACCCCCAATCGGCACAATCCCAATTATAACCTTCATTCAACCCTTAGCTTAAAACCAAGCACAACAATAATACAATAAGGATACTCAACAATAATAATAACCCTGTTTCTATAACCAATCTCTACCTAATCTCAATTTAGAGTCAAGCAACCCACAACAACAGAATTACAATCCAAAACAACAACAATGAAGAAACCCTAATTTTCAATTGATATGGATTCCACAGAAAAAACCCTAAATTTAATCACTCAGCACAATAACACAACCCAATCGATAACCAATGTTTGACCGCAATTCAATGACAATCGATCACAACACAAATTCACAATCTCAAGAACCCTAATTTGTCAAAGGAATTCCAATAGACACAATCCTTAATCTCAATCTAAGCTCTGATACCAAAAGATAATCCGCCTAAAACTATGATCAGATCAAATGATTCCAATTCCTAGGCAACAATCCATAGTAATCGAAACTAACAATCAAATTAATGAACAATAAACCATAAACCCTTGATGGATATGATGCACCAACAAGAGATTAATCCTAGTACGGATTTGTTGATATGATACACAACAATCTAATACTATCACTCACTACAATCCCACGGATTGATAAGAGTAAAATGAACATCAAACTTCACAAAGTGTTTTCTTAAATGTTCAAAAGTCCCCTAATTCATACAAAACAATAAATATATAGCAAAGGAAAACAAAATGCGAAAAGTCACAAAATTTTGTCTGACTCGCCTACATAAGTCGCCGGCTTTGGAATAAAGGCGATCAGCCTTGCATGGCAAGCTGCCGACTTTGGTAATCAACGTCACTGGCCTTGAAGGCCAACCTTGGAGGCTAAGCCACCGGCCTTTATGGCTAGCCTATCTCTACACTATCGGCCTTGAATGGTCGGTTTAGGATGAAAGCCATCAGCCTTTATGGCTGACCTCAAGGCATCCTCCTCTGGTTCTTGTGCTTTGATTCCTGCATTGAACAACGTGGTAAGAGTTGTGATTTAATTCCCATCATATGCTAATTCAATTAACCATCAAAACATATAAAATTATGAAACAATTAGACAATCCCCAATTAGAATTCATGTGGAACCCTAGTGACACTAAGAACAAGGCAAATAAAACAAATTCAATTTCTTACCAGATATTACACACTAGTAGAATATGGATCAAACTTGTAATTGTTGATATGACCCACAACAACCCAAGCCCTTTGACTCACCACAATGTCATAAGATTGATAAGAGTATACGAAATGAGAAAAAGCCCTCAATTCATATGTATGACTGTTTTGATAAAAAATGAATTATTCCTTTTGTGTCCTTTATACAAGTAATTATATTAGTCCCTAATTATGGAAAAAATATAATAAAATAAAGAAAAAATCACAATATATGGTCGGCTCCCATTAGTTTAGGTTGGTTCAACAAATGGATCACAAACCATACTCTAAACCAGGTTCTAACTAATTTCATTATAATCCTGCAGTATTGATAATTGTACCTAATTAAATAAAAAAAATTCATGTGAAATGAATGAAGACACTATGTGATTGTCTTCGGGTTCCATTTGGTCAAAAAGGACTCTCAATGCAAGACTCTACAATCCATTGGCTCTAGCTCGGGTAATAGGTCCTATTGTAGAAATGGTTTGATTCCCATCAAAAGATGAGGTGGAGGTACTAGCAAATAAGCACATAGCAAAATGGGACAAAAAAGGATCAATTGTGATTTCTTGATTTCTAAACCTTATTTCGAAGGAAATGAGCTAAATAAAAAAAAAGTCAATACTTTTAGTGTTAAGTTATGTTGTTTTTAGGGCAAATTCGATGTTTAATCCCATAAACAATCAAATTTGGTATTTTTGGTAATTTTTAGAATACTTATAACTTTTTATAGACATCTCTACTTTGAGTTTCATTTGTAGTGTTGTGTTTGTCTTTTAATTTACTTCTTAACCTTAAGTTTTAGGCATTTCTATTTTTGGAAACTTTTTTATGTTCTATTTCTAGCATCTTTGTGCCTACCATTATTTGTATGCCCTAGGGTATTGAACAAATTTTCATTGAGTATCATTGAATTTTTTTGGAGTCATCTTTTCTCTATTTTCTAGCTAAATTCTCAAATTTCATATAATTGTTGAATTTAGATGCCAAATACCTAGGAATTCATAGAATCAATTGGTATTTCAAGATCGCACCCTGAGTATTCATATAATCAACGGTTTGCGATAAAACCCCACTTTAATTTCACATGTATGCTACGTCACTAAGCCTCTTGAGTTCCCTACTTTCAAGCTTCCTAAGTGTCCTCCTAATAGCTTAGCAAAATGGTTTTGGTTAAAGATAGAGTTGTGTGCAAATAGTGTTGATTGGCATAGGCTATAGGTGAGGAATGGTGTCAACTTAGGTAATCAAGAGAGAGAGAGTAGGGAGTGAGAGTGTCTTTCTTTCTTTATTTAGTTGACTTAGGTAACTTAAGATAACTCTAGTGTTCATTGGTTAATGTAGTCGATAGGATTTAACAGTTAACTACTAGTTTTAGGCATGGTACTAGGTTTTGTCAATTACCATTTATGAAAGCTTCTAATCTAACCTTGAAAAGTGTCCTGCCTACTCCCTTACTTAGTCGCCCTACACTCCCTAAATTAAGCTCACTTGGATGCATTTGTGGTGTTAAGTATGGACATTCCCCTAGCATGGTTGGTGGTTTTAGGGGGCACTCATGGCATCCATTCTTTTATCCATTGGTTCACTAGTTAAGTGTAATTAGTAACCTAATTAAAATGATTTAGGTTAGTTTAATTAGTTCCTAAATCAAAGCTATTTGGTGTGTGAAATGTCATCTTTTACCCTTATGCAATTCATGCTAGTTTAGGTGAGTTTGAGGATGTTAATTTTGTCAATTGTTTTAATTTACTTAATTTGTTAGTGTGATTAATTCATGTTTAACCATATTATTTAGATTATCCTTAGGGTAAACTTTGCTTTTAGGGTTTTATATTCGATTTGGGTTTTGATTTAATTTTTTAAGGTTTAAGATTAGCTTTATGGCTCTTTATCATTGTTTTAGGGTTCACTATTTTATTTTAGGCTTCCAAAGAGTAAATTGGGGTTTATGATGGACGGCTAAGGTTTTAGGATTTTCATTTAGGGTTTTGGGTCAAATTAGGGTTTCAATCAATTTTCGTTAAGGTTTAAGGCTCCTTTCTTAGGGTCTTTACAATTTGGACCGGTTTAAGGTTTCAATTTGTTACGTTAAGGTTTTACTAGTCTTATTAAACTAAGCCAAGATAATTTATAGGTTTAGAATCAAGTATTATATTGACTCTCGAAAACATTTCCTAATTACTACTATACAATATATACTCCAATTTGAAATTTTCTTAAAGTTTATAGTGGACTAGGCAAGGGGAGGTTGAATGGCTAGTGGTTAACCAAGTAGTGGCAAGTAACTAGCCAATAGTTCATCAATAAGCCAAAAGGCTTAATTTCTTTAATTATATTTCCATTTCATCCATTTTCAGTTATTTTATTTTTTTCTCCTTTTCCCATAGTGACTAAGATTTCTTTTAGTAGCTTATATAAAAAGGCTTATATAAGTTGTAATAGACATTATTATTCAAATTGCTTTGTTCACATTAAAGATTAGTGAGAGCTTTCTGCTATATAGTTCTTATCAATTATTTAAAATAAATTGATTATGGTGAACCATTGGTATTATAGAATTATCGTGCATAATATCAATAGTTCTATAACACCCCTTTGTTAATTAATTCTTTAATCATGTGTAATATCAATCTTAGATCTAATTAAACTTTAGTTTGATTCATATAGTTAGTGAGCCATATCTAACTATAGAAACACTCATAAAATCCTTTTTACATTTTTTTGTTCTATTAAATACCCCTAAAATAAAAACCTTGAGAATCCAAAATTGAATAGTGAAACCACACACAAAGGTGCTAAATATCCAATTGCAATTGCAGCATTGATCGAATCAATTCTAGCCCTGTTATACATCTACATCAAGTGGGCACTACATAGGGGTTTGTCATTATGAAAGCTTAGATGTCAATAAATGAAAGATGATCAAGACCATAGCTAGTCCTTAGTTTTAAAAATTAAAATACCCATTCTTAATTCCAACTGTGAGATAATAAGCAAGTGTACCTATCGTGATTTTAAGATAGTGTTAAGCATAGGCTTATCTCAAAGAGATAAGCCAAGTACTAGTATGAACTTCGTTCCTATTATCTAATCATTGGTTAAGAATGATTTAAGTTCTAAACTATTAACTAAATAATTGATATGATTCTACTAAAACTAAGTAGGGATCACTACAACAAGCAACAAGGTTCAATTCAATTGTCAAAACAATCTAGCTCATTCTATTCCTATTTTATCATGTGCATCATTGAATCCAAAGATTATCATTATTGAGTACTTACAATGTAGAGTTTTATAATTCAAGCTAACAACTCTCTCAAGTCAATTAACTTATCTAACCCTAAGTTTATCAATTAGGATCTCTCCTTAATTAATAGTAACGTAAGATCGTATGAGAAACATGAACTCTTTAACAAATCAATCACAAAATAGTTGGTTTTTCCTATCCTATCTCTAGAATTACAAGAAAACCTCATCAATTGCATAGATCTAATCATAGAAGCAATTTCTCAATTAGCTTAGATGATATCAAGAATAAATTCATACTCTGGATATATGAATATAAGGAAATCCCAATAGAGCGTGAAACTGAACATAAGAACATCAATAAGATTTCATTAAGAACAAATCATCATCACAAAACAAAATAGTATTTGAATAAGACCTAAGTTTGGATTTTACTCCTCCATAAGATTAACGAAAATACAAAGTCTAGAAGAGAAATTAGAATTCATGGTTACGACCCATTAAATTGAAGCTCAAATGCCTTAGATCATGAATCTCCTTGATTGTTTGCCTTTGTAATTGATTTGAAATCCCTCTCAAAATCCCTACCAGAGTATCATTAAAGACCCCCTTCTTTTAATTCTAGATGGATTTATATATATGGGGTCTTAACAGTTAGAGAATATAGAAAGAAACAAAGGGCATGTGACTTGATACGACCCCCACCATGCCCCATGGCAATGGGCATATGATTTTCTATACATGATATTAGGTTAATACGCCACTTGATATGGAGTGTGTCAAGAGGCATGGTAGCTTTTGTCCTTAAATATGTGCACCAATTCCCTTGCTATGGGGCTTATGGATTTGGGATCATGCTGGTCTCTTCTTTTCTTTGTCAATTCACTTGATTTAATTGCATTTAGCTCCATTTTTCTTAAAATAAAAAATTTCATTATTTAAGTACCTATTCTATATGATTTTCACCTAAAATATCAACTAAAAGGGTCCAAATCATCCTCAAATCAAAGGTACTGTATCAATTATCAAATTTCCCCCACACTTAAGTTTTTGATTATCCTCAAGCAAAATAAATTGAACCATCAATTCAAACAAAGACTTCAATAGACGAACTTACCTTCAAATATGATTGATATCACAAAACAAGACTAGCTTAAAATTATCATTAGTAATTTTGGTCCCTAAGGTTCAATTCAATTCCTCAATCTCATGAGTGTGCTTCTCACCCTACCATGGAAATATTGTATCAAAGATGCTTTAGCAAACTTCTGGAATTAATAAGAGTAAATTAAGCTTTATCCTTACCATTTATGAACAACTTTCAAAGTTAAAATTAAACATAAGGTCAAATAGAGCACCAAGAGACTTGGTCCACTTCAGCCACCTACTTGAGAGCTTATAATTCCCCTAATTATCTCTCTAAGTACAATAATCTAAAGTGAAAGTATGTTGAATCAAAATTTCCCCTAGGCTCCTCGTCTCTTTGTAATTTTTTTCGAAATTTTTATTGATTCCATTTTCTATATATTTTAATTTAAATTGATAATACGGATCGAAGCTTGCTCTTCTAAGGGACCAAGACCCACCCATATCAACTAAATTTACTATTTTAGCACACTATTTATTTAATTGGCCTTCAAAGGGGGAGGTTTTTGTCTCCATCTTTTCCTTTCTCTTTTTCCCTCTAGATAGGTTTTTACCTGCTTCTTTTAAGCCTTAGTCCAAAAAGATACTTAGGAAAGAATTTCAAGTAAAATATCTCATTTACCCTTTCACTAAAGATTAAAGGGCTCTCAAAACTTTTGAATAGAAAATATACATCCTAGTAAGCTTAGATATTGAACCAATTAATGTTTTATTAAGGACCTTAGTCTAATCTTAACTCTAAACTCCATCAGCAACTGATAAGTAAGCTTGCTTCACAACAATTTCACCCTATAACTTTGACTAAGTATGATGAGAGCCATGATGGGAGCCAAGCTAGAAGGTGGAATGTGGATCCTCTTAAAGTGCCACCTGGACCGATCACAAGAACTCGATGATACGAACCACGCCAACCCGTGACGAAACCCAATACCAATACATTCGGAAATTTGTTGCCTAAGATGCCCAAACACCTAAAGTGGAAACCGCGACCCGTTGTCTATAAGTGAGACAAGAACCTTAGTATAAAAATGAAGACGCCACAATCGGGATGGAAGACCGATTGATAAGTCGGGATGAACGCCACGGAAATCAATCCGATAAGTTCGAATTAGTTCTTGAAGAACCAAGAGAGGTACCTCTCAAAAGTGTTTAATGTTCAAAGATGTATGTTCTAAGTTGTTCTAAACCCTAGAAGCTTTTATACTAGGGTTACAATTCGTGTAAAACAAGTCCAAAATGACGTAGTTTAGATAAGTGGCGTAAAAACATGAAAACAGAACAAGCTGGCCGGCAGGGGATACACGGCCATGTACACGCCCGTATACTTTGGCCGTGTACCTTTCTGTGCAACTTCTGGCAACATACACGCCCGTGTACTTTGGCCGTGTATCTTTCTGTGGATTTGCTTGACTCTTACACAGCCATGCCTTGAAAATATGATACACTCAGAACATATATATATAATGGGAGCGTAAATTGCAGCAAGTGCACTGGTCGTATCAAGTAATAAAGTGGTGAAAAGTAAGGTTGTCGATCCCTCGAGGAACCAATAGAGTACTAGATCTATGGCAATTCTTATCAATATCTAGGTGATTAAAAAGGGGTTTTGAAATGTCTAATCTAAAAATTTAACTTAAAGCAACAAGAAAAATTTTATGATGAATCTATCAATTATGAACAAGGGAAATTAGAATTCACCCTAGATTTGTTAATCAAATTGCTACCAAGTTATGTCAACTAGTGGTTATAAGGTTATTCAAGTGAGTTTAGAAAATCCTTTTTAGGGATGTTGACCTTAAATCAATTAGTCGGCTTCCGCGTCTCCAATTAACCAAGGAATCAAAATTATGTTCATACACCTCCCGATGCTACAAACAACTAATGCCCTAAATCAATTAACCCTAATCCCTTAGTGATTAATTAACAAGAAACATTGCATTGCGCCCTCCATAAACTCTAATTAAACCAATTATCGCAACTCCCGTATTGATAATCAATCTAATTAAGAATTCCTAACAAATCCTAATCAATTCCCGTATCAAAAGGATTTCTAACAATTATAATCAAAGACTGATTATAATTGAAATCAAAGGAATTGCAATCATGAATAATCCTAATAATTCCTAATTACATAACATGGCTACAATTATCCTTTTAACATTCTAGAGTTTCATCCAATTTCCCACAAGGATGATTTAGAACATTATAGTATGAGTTGCATAAAAACAATTGAAATAAAGAGGTGCAATGGAATTCATATTAAACAACTAATAAATGGCATAAAAGAAAATAAAGTAAATGAAACAATGGTTATAATCTTCAAGAGCTTCAATCTTCAAAAATGATTCCTTGAATTCTTCAATTGAAAGCAAACTTCAACAAAATGACATTCTTCCTTCAAACTAAACTTTGGAAAAATCTAAAGTACCTAAGGAAATTCTAATGATTCAAAAGAAAGACAAATGATGCTAAAACAAAGAAGAAGAACAAAAGGATTCTAAACAAAAGAAAGGATGCTTAACCAAAGAAAGGATGCCTCCAAGGTTCACACAAGGGGTCTATTTATAGATCCAAAGAGGAGGGGGATAAGGTTGATCTGATGAGGATTTGAGTCAGCAAATTAATTAGGATACGATTTTGGAGAGATTCTCGCAATGGATATCCGGGGAGTAATGAAGGCCGGCTCAAGGCCGGCGGCTTTTCTTCTTTTTGAGGCCGGTTTAAAGGCCGGCTCAAGGCCGGCGGCCTTGAATGTAGGCCGGCCCAAGGACGGCGGCCTTCAGTGCAATCCTTCGCTCACTTCTTCAATTTTGTGAAAAACTCCTCCAATTAACTTGTAATTTACTTTTGGGTCCTCAAAACCTGTATTTTCACAATAAATACCATTAAGTATCATTTCTTTATATTTTCTTATAATATTAAAATAAATTTAATATAAGTCCAAAAGAAAATATAAGTATAATGTGATCTTATCAAAATACACGCCCTCTTCAACCCGTGTCCAGTATAACTTGTACAAAGGAAAGGATCTTCCCATGGTTGTTCCAATCCGTTCCAACTTCATGATTGCTCCAATCCTTTCCGGCTTCATGGACAACCTTTATCAACCCGTTAAGTGCTTCCTTGAGTCGTTTCGCTCGACTTCTTGTGATCGGTCCAGGCGGCACTTCAAGAGGATCCACATTCCTTCTTCCAGCTTGACTCTCATCATGGATCTCGCCATTCCCCTCCTCTTGAAAAGGATTAGTCCTCAAATCATCACCTACATCAAAAGAACTCAGATCAGTAACATTAAATGTGGCACTTACTTGATACTCACCAGGCAAATCTATCTTGTATGCATTGTCGTTAATGCGCTCAAGAACTTGAAATGGTCCATCGCCTCTAGGAAGTAGTTTAGATCGACGCTGCACGGGAAACCGCTCTTTGCGCATGTGAACCCAAACCCAATCTCCAGGTTCAAAAACAGCTTGTCGACGACCCTTGTTGGCTTGTTTCACATACTGCTCTGTTCATCGTTCAATGTTCAGCCTTACCTTCTCATGGATCTATTAAACAAATTCGGCCTTCTTCTTGCCATCTAAATTAACATACTCAGAAATAGGCAAAGGTGATAAATCCAAAGGAGTTAGTGGATTAAAACCATACACAATTTCAAAAGGAGAAAATTTAGTAGCAGAATGCACTGTACGGTTATAAGCAAATTCAACATGCGGCAAACAATCCTCCAAACTCTTAATATTCTTTTTAATTACAACCCTCAACAAAGTAGATAATGTTCGATTCACTACCTCAGTTTGACCGTCAGTCTGTGGATGACAAGTAGTAGAAAACAATAACTTAGTTCTTAACTTAGCCCACAAAGTCTTCCAAAAGTAGCTTAAGAACTTAGCATCCCTATCTGATACAATTGTTCTAGGCATACCATGCAATCACACAACTTCCCTAAAGAATAAATTAGCAATATTACAAGCATCATCTGTTTTGTTACAAGGAATGAAATGTGCCGTTTTAGAAAACCTATCAACAACTACAAAAACAAAATCCCGACCATGTCTAGACCTGGGTAATCCTAACACAAAATGCATAGAAATATCTACCCAAGGCTCATGAGGAATGGGAAGTGGGGTGTAAAGCCCTTGAGGTTGGACTCTAGATTTCGCTTGCTTACATGTGACACATCGCTCACAAATCCTCTCAACATCTCGTTTCATGTGAGGCCAATAGAAGTGTTCCTACCATACCCCTAATGTTTTAGCTACTCCAAAGTGTCCCATTAAACCTCCTCCATGAGACTCCCTCACTAGTAATTCTCTTAAGGAACAAATTGGAATGCACGGTTTACTCTCCCTAAACAAGAATCCTTCATGTTTATAAAATTTTCCATGCCCACTCTTCTCACAATACACATACTCCTCACAAAAATCTCGATCAGCAGCATATAACTCCTTAATGTGCTCAAAACCAAGCAGTCTAGAACTAAGAGTAGAGATAAGAGTATACCTTCTAGAAAGTGCGTCAGCAACTACATTCTCTTTACCTTGCTTGTAGTGGATGACATATGGAAATGTTTCGATGAACTCCACCCAACGAGCAGGCCTATTGTTCAGCTTGTGTTGCCCCTTCAAATACTTCAAAGATTCATGATCAGTATGGATCACGAACTCTTTTGCCAAAGGTAGTGTTACCACGTCTCCAGGGCTCGAACAAATGCATATAGCTCCTTGTCGTAAGTAGGGTAATTCAAGGTTGCCCCACTTAGCTTCTCGCTAAAGAATGCAATCGGTCTTCTCTCCTGCATAAGCACTGCTCCAATACCTAATCCTGAAGCATCACACTCAATTTCAAACGTTTTAGCAAAGTTAGGTAAAGCAAGTAATGGCGCCTGAGTCAACTTATTTTTAAGCGTCTGAAAGGCCTTCTCTTGTTGCTCTCCCCAGCTGAACCGCACGTTCTTCTTAATTACCTCAGTAAGTGGTGCTGCAATGGTGCTGAAATCCTTCAAAAAATCTCCTGTAAAAGCTCGCTAGTCCATGGAAACTCCGCACATTACTTACATTGGTTGGACTAGGCCATTCTTAGATCGCACGAACCTTTTCTTCATCAACTTGTATTCCCTACGCACTAACAACAAAACCAAGAAACACAAGTTTGTCTGTGCAAAAAGTGCACTTTTTGAGGTTAGCATATAATTGTTCCTTTCGAAGCACTTCTAAAACATCCCTCAAGTGTGACATATGATCTTCCAAACTTTTGCTGTAAATAAGAATGTCATCAAAATAGACAACCACAAATTTTCCAATAAATGTCCTCAAAACATGGTTCATAAGTCTCATAAAAGTACTAAGTGCATTAGTTAACCCGAAAGGCATTATTAACCACTCATACAATCCATATTTTGTCTTAAATGCAGTTTTCCATTCATCACCCTCTTTCATTCTAATTTGGTGATATCCACTTTTCAGATCAATTTTAGAAAAGACATTAGACCCATGTAACTCATCTAAAATGTCATCTAAGCGAGGAATGGGATGACGATACTTTACCGTAATGTTGTTGATGACGCGGCAGTCAACACACATCCTCCATGTCCCATCCTTCTTAGGCACCAAAATCGCAGGCACTGCACATGGACTCATGCTCTCTCTCACGTACCCCTTCTCCATTAATTCATCGACCTGCCTTTGGAGTTCCTTTGTCTCCTCCGGATTGCTCCTGTAAGTTGGCTTGTTTGGAATCGATGCTCCGGGTACAAGATCAATCTGGTGCTCAATACCGCGAATAGGTGGTAATCCCTTTGGAATCTCCTCAGGAAAGACATCTTCAAAGTCCTGCACAAGAGACACAACCACACTAGGCAGAGAGTTAGATAGTTCGTTAGTAGTCAAACATGTTTCTTTAAAAACCAGCAACAACATAGGTTGCCTCATCACTAACGCTCTCCTTACTACACTCGGTCTTGCCACACAACTCTCCTTTTGCAAGGCTGCCCTCTCCTTTTCACTCACCACCAAAGTTGATCCCCCTTCAACTTGGCCTCTCACACTCTTTCCAGCCTTCCTCTCTTTTTCCTTTTGATCTTGACATTTATACTCCTTTTTCTTCTCATTCTCTTTTGCTCTCTCACTCTCACTCTGCCTTTCACTCACCTTGTGTTTTGCAAACGACTGTTGTAGCTGCAACTGGTCCTCATACACCTGCTTAGGTGTTAACAGTTTAAGATTAAAGCTCTTCCCTTGGTGAACAAGCGTATACTTGTTAGAAAAGCCATCATGCACAACCTTCCTATCAAATTGCCATGGCCTCCCCAACAACACTTGACATGCTTGCATTGGCACTACATCACATAACACCTCATCCTCATACCTACCAATGCGAAACCCAATCAAGGTTTGCTTACTCACCTTAGTCTCACCACTATCATTCAACCACTGCAATTTATATGGACTAGGGTGTCTAACAGTTTTGAGCCCTAGCCTCTCAACAATAAAATTACTCACTACATCGGTGCAACTTCCCCCATCAATAATCAAACTACAAATGTGATCTCCTAGATAACACCTAGTATGAAATATATTCTCACTTTGCACCTCCTCTTCTTCCTTCACCTGCACATTCAAAACTCTCTTCACTACTGCCACTAGCCTTCCCATTGCAGGCTCCTCATCATCACTAGCATCCTCTAATGGAGGCATATCCTCTTCTTCACTATCCCCCTCAGTCTCATACTCTCCATCATCACGCAAAATCATCACACGCCTATTTGGACATTGACTAGCAATATGGCCTCTACCTTGACATTTAAAACATCTAATGTCATGATTTCTAGAAGTAGAAGGTTCAGGGTTACCTTGACTACCAGGAGTAGAACCCGCTTGCCTCAGCTCCCCTTTTGGTTTGGTAGGTAAAGGCTTTTCTTCCTTCTTCCATTGATTAGTCTTCCAAGTGGATGAACCATTACCCTGTTGAAACCATGCATTACTACTACCTCTCCTCTTGTGCTGGTTTTCAACCTTTATAGCCATGTGAACAATATCCTCCAATTCTACATAATGCTGCAATTCAACCACATTTTGGATTTCTCTATTCAACCCCTCAAGAAATCTAGCCATTGTAGCCTCTCTATCCTCTTCTACATTCGCCCTAATCATAGTGACTTCCATCTCCTTGAAATGCTCATCTACACTTCGGCTTCCCTGCCTTAGAGTTTGCAACTTGTTGTGCAATTCACGATAGTAATACGCAGGCACAAACCGCTTTCTCATCACTCTTTTCATCTCTTCCCAAGACTCAATAGGTGGCTAGCCACTCCTTCTCCTATTCAACATTAGTTGATCCCACCACACTATAGCATAATCCGAAAACTCAATGGCAGCAAGTTTTACTTTCTTTCTCCCACTATAGTTGTGACAATCAAATACCATCTCCACCTTTTTCTCCCATTCTAAGTACGCCTCGGGATCATTCTTCCCTTGGAAAGGAGGAATCTTCATCTTTATGCTACTCAATTGATCATCCTCTCTATTCCTATCTCCTCTATCTTCCCAATCTCTAGTTCCTCTATTCCGACCACTATATCCTCTATAACTGCCGACAGACTGCTCATCAAAGTCATCACCCGACATTTCATCTCCACCCCTCGGTACTCTCCTAGAACGACTCTCCCTCTTACGCCTTTGGAATACGTTTGTGGATTGCTCTAGTCTTTGCTCTACCGTCTCATGAATTTGTTCCATTCCCTCTTGGAACATCCTCTTCATTTCTCCCCTCAACACCTCAATTACTAACCTAGCATCAAACCTTCCCCTCTCACCTTCCGGAGAATGTTGCCTCGACATAGTTTCTGCAAAAAAGATTAGTACTAAGACAAATATATATAAAATTAAACCTCACGAAACACTCCCTTACGTGTTTCGCTTAAATGATGATATCACACAGTCACTCGTGTATTCTCACAAACAACGATGATATCAACTCGCCAATTTCCTCTTCTCAATTCTCTTGAAACTAACCCAAACTACACCAATTTCCTTCAGTAGAATTCAAAACAACTCTAGGGTTCGTAAATTTTCCTCCATTTTTCTATCCGATTTTTTTTTTTTGTCTCTGTTTTTGCCTTTGATCACGTTTTCTCTTGTCTTTCTTTTCTCTTCTTTTTTTTTTTTTGTCGTGATTTTTACTCATTTTTTTTTAACAATCTGCTAGGCGATATTACACTATCAAAAGACAATTAATACTACAAAATTGAATACGATAATTGATATGAACGATTGGAGTTAGGGTTTTTGATATTACCTTCCTCAACCGAACTTGATGTTTTGACAAACCTAAGATCTGATACCAAACTGATACGAACCACGCCAACCCGTGACGAAACCCAATACCAATACGTTCGGAAATTCGTTGCCTAAGATGCCCAAACACCTAAAGTGGAAACCGCGACCCGTTGTCTATAAGCGAGACAAGAACCTTGGTATAAAAATGAAGACGCCACAATCGGGATGGAAGACCAATTGATAAGTCGGGATGAACGCCACGGAAATCAATCCGATAAGTTCGAATTAGTTCTTGAAGAACCAAGAGAGGTGCCTCTCAAAAGTGTTTAATGTTCAAAGATGTATGTTCTAAGTTGTTCTAAACCCTAGGAGCTTTTATACTAGGGTTACAATTCGTGTAAAACAATTCCAAAACGACGTAGTTTAGATAAGTGGCGTAAAAACGCGAAAATAGAACAAGCTGGCCGGCAGGGGATACACGGCCGTGTACATGCCCATGTACTTTGGCCGTGTACCTTTCTATGCAACTTCTGGCAACATACACGCCCGTGTACTTTGGCTATATATCTTTCTGTGCAACTTCTGGCAACATACACGCCCGTGTACTTTGGCCGTGTATCTTTCTGTGGATTTGCTTGACTCTTACACAGCCGTGCCTTGAAAATACACGCCCTCTTCAACCCGTGTCCAGTATAACTTGTACAAAGGAAAAGATCTTCCCATGGTTGTTCCAATCCGTTCCAACTTCATGATTGCTCCAATCCTTTCCGGCTTCATGGACAACCTTTATCAACCCGTTAAGTGCTTCCTTGAATCGTTTTGCTCGATTTCTTGTGATCGGTCCAGGCGGCACTTCAAGAGGATCCACATTTCTTCTTCCGGCTTGGCTCTCATCATGGATCTCATCACTCGAGTGAAACGATTTAAGGAAGCACTGAACGGGCTGATAAAGGAGATCCAAGTAGCTAGAAAAGCGTGGAGAAACCATAAGAATGACCTTGCATTTGTATAAGTCATTCAAGGAGATCAAAGCATTGGAGATCAAAGCTGCTGGCCTTGATAACACTGGCTTAAACGTTGCCGACCTTGAACCGGTGTTGCCGTTAGCGCGCAACAGAGGGACTACGCCGGCATACTACACCGCCAGCCTATATACCCAGCATACATCCTACGTCAGCTACTACACCGCATCCCACGCCACCGGCTTTCATTACCTGTTTGTTATTTTTTAGCGACTTTATGATGTTATGTCATTTTAGGCTTTTGTTATTACCAGTTGTAAACCCTAATATAAGCTGCTAAGGTTGGAAAACAGAACATAGAACATTCATACAACATTGAATAACACATTTTGAGATAATTCCCCTCTTGGTTCTCTAAAGAACTTCTCTTGAACTTATCGGATTTCTTCTGCGGCATTCAACCAGACTTATCAATTGGTCTTTCATCCCGATTATGGCGTCAACAAAATATACCAAGGTTCCTGCCTCGTCTATAGGCAACGGGTTGCGGTTCCACTTTGATTGTTTGGCATCTTGGGTTGCAATTCCGAACGTATTGGTATTGGGTTTCGTCACACGTGGGCGTGGTTCGTATCGATTTGGTATCAAAGCCTAGGTTTGTTAAACATCAGTTCGGTTTGAGGAAGGTAACATCAAAACCCTAACTCCACTCGTTCATATCAATTGTTCATATCAAGTTTCGTGTTGTCATAGCTTCATACTCAAGTCCATAGTGTTAATTGTTTCTTGAGTAGTGCAGTGCATCCTATTAATCTTGTTACAAACAAAAAAAAAAAATTCACGAAAAAAAAAATGTGAACAAAGAACGGAAACAAAAAGGAAAATTCAAGCCCCTAAAGTTGTTCTTGAATTCTACGGAAGGGATTGGTGTAGCTTGGGTTAGTTCCAAGAGAATTGAGAAGAGGGATTGGTGAGTTGATATCAACTTTGCTTGTGAGAACACACGAGTGATTGTGGGATATCATCCTTTGAGTGAAACACGTAAGGGAGTAAATCGTGAGGCTTAATCCTATATATTTGTATTAGTACTAACCTTTTATTGCAGGACCTATGTCACGGCATAATTCTCCTGAAGGTGAGAGGGGGAGGTTTGATGCTAGGTTAGTGATTGAGGCGTTGAGGAGTGAGAGTGAAGAGGATGTCTCAAGAGGGAATGGAACAAATTCATGAGACGGTGGAGCAAAACCTAGAGCAAGTTAAAAACGACTTTCAAGGGCATAAGAGGGAGAGTTGTTCTAAGAGAGGACAAAGGGGTGGAGATGAACTTTCTGATGATGAATTTGATGAACCTTCTATCGGGAGTTATAGAGGTTATGGTGGTAGGAATAGAGGAACTAGGGATTGGGAAGATAGAGGAGATAGAAATAGAGAGGATAATCAATTGAGTAGTATAAAGATGAAGATTCCTCCTTTCCAAGGGAAGAATGATCCCGAGGCATACTTAGAATGGGAGAAGAAGGCAGAGATGGTGTTTAATTGTCACAATTATAGTGGAAGAAAGAAGGTGAAGCTTGCTGCCATTGAGTTTTCAGATTATGCCATAGTGTGGTGGGATCAACTGATGTTGAATAGAAGAAGGAATGGTGAACCACCTATTGAGTCTTGGGAAGAGATGAAGAGGGTGATGAAGAAGCGATTTGTTCCTGCTTATTACTATCGTGAGTTGCACAATAAATTGCAAACTCTTAAGCAGGGAAGCCGAAGTGTGGATGAGTATTTCAAGGAGATGGAGGTTACTATAATTAGAGCGAATGTTGAGGAGGATAGAGAGGTTACCATGGCTAGATTTCTTACGGGGTTGAATAGAGAGATACAAAATGTAGTAGAATTGCAGCATTATGTGAAATTGGAAGATATGGTTCACATGGCTATAAAGGTTGAGAACCAACATAGGAGGAAAGGTAGTAGTACTACACTGTTTCAACAGGGTGCTGGTTGATCTACCTGGAAGACTAACCAATGGAAGAAGAAAGAAAAGTCTTTACCTAGCAAGCCAAAAGGAGAGCAGAAGCAAGCGGGTTCTACTCCAGGTACTCAAGGTAAACCCGATTCTTCTACTCCTAGAAATCGTGACATTAAATGTTTTAAATGTCAAGGCAGAGGTCACATTGCTAGTCAATGTCCGAATAGACGTGTTATGATTCTGCGTGTTGATGGTGAGTATGAGACTGAGGGGGATAGGGAAGATGATGATATGCCTCCATTGGAGAACGCTAGTGATGACGAAGAGCCTGCAGCAGGGAAGTTAGTGGCAATAGTGAAGCAAGCTTTGAATGTGCACGTGAAGGAAAAAGAGGAGGTGCAACGAGAGAATATCTTTCATACTAGATGTTATCTAGGTGATCATATTTGCAGTTTGATCATTGATGGGGGGAGTTGCACTAATGTGGTGAGTACTTTTATTGTTGAGAGGTTGGGACTCAAGACTACTAAACACCCTAGCTCATATAAATTGCAGTGGCTGAATGATAGTGGCGAGCCTAAGGTGAGTAAGCAAGCCTTGATTGCTTTTCGCATCAGTAGGTATGAGGATGAGGTGTTATGCGACGTAGTGCCGATGCAGGCATGTCATGTGTTGTTGGGGAGGCCATGGCAGTTTGACAGGAAGGTTGTTCATGATGGCTTTTCTAGCAAGTATACAATTGTTCACCATGGCAAAAGCTATAATCTTAAACCCTTAACACCTAAACAGGTGTATGAGGATCAGTTGCAGCTACAACAATCTTTTTCAAAATATAAGGTGAGTGAAAAATAGAGGGAGAGTGAGAGAGAAAAAGACATAGAAAAAGAAAAGGAACACAAAAGTCAATATCAAAAGGAAAAGAGAGGAAGGCTGGAAAGAGTGTGAGAGGCCAAGTTGAGGGGGGATCAACTTTGGTGGTGAGTGAAAATGAGAGTGCAGCCTTGCAAAAGGAGAGTTGTGTGGCAAGAGCGAGTGTAGTGAGGAGAGCATTAGTGATGAAGCAACCCATGTTGTTGCTGGCCTTTAAGGAAACTTGTTTGAATACTAACGAACTTTTTAACTCTTTGCCTAGTGTGGTTGTGTCTATTGTGCAGGACTTTGAAGATGTCTTCCCTGAGGAGATTCCAAAGGGGTTACCACCTATTCGTGGTATTGAGCACTAGATTGACCTTGGACCCAGAGCATCTATTCCAAACAAACCAGCTTATAGGAGTAATCCAAAGGAGACAAAGGAACTCCAAAGGCAGGTCAATGAATTAATGGAGAAGGGGTACGTGAGAGAAAGCATGAGCCTATGTGCAGTGCCTGTGATTTTGGTGCCTAAGAAGGATAGGTCATGGAGAATGTGTGTTGATTGCTGCGCCATTAATAACATCACGGTAAAGTATCGTCATCCCATTACTCGCTTAGATGACATGTTAGATGAGTTACATGGGTCTAGTGTCTTTTCCAAAATTGATTTGAAAAGTGGATATCACCAAATTAGAATGAAAGAAGGTGATGAATGGAAAACCGCATTTAAGACAAAATATAGATTATATGAGTGGTTAGTAATGCCTTTCAATTTAAGTAACGCACCTAGTACTTTCATGAGACTTATGAACCATGTTTTAAGGACTTTTATTAGCAAACTTGTGGTTGTCTATTTTGATGATATCCTCATTTACAGCAAGAGTTTAAAAGACCATATATCTCACTTAAGGGATGTTTTGGAAGTGCTTCGAAAGGAGCAATTATATGCTAACCTCAAAAAGTGCACTTTTTGCACAGACAAACTTGTGTTTCTTGGTTTTATTGTTAGTGCACAGGGAATACAGGTTGATGAAGAGAAGATTCGTGCAATCCAAGAATGGCTTAGTCCAGCTAATGTAAGTAATGTGCGGAGTTTCCATGGATTAGCGAGCTTTTATAGGAGGTTTGTGAAGGATTTCAGTACCATTGCAGCACCACTTACTGAAGTAATCAAGAAGAATGTAGGGTTTAAATGGGGAGAGCAACAAGAGAAGGCCTTTTAGACGCTTAAAAATAAGCTGACTCATGTGCCATTACTTGCCTTACCTGATTTCTCTAAAATCTTTGAAATTGAATGTGATGCTTCAGGAATAGGTATTGGAGCAGTTCTCATGCAGGAAAGGAGACCAATTGCATTCTTTAGTAAGAAGCTAAGTGGGGCAACCTTGAACTATCCTACTTATGATAAGGAGCTATATGCATTGGTTCGAGCACTAGAGACTTGGCAACACTATCTTTGGCCAAAAGAGTTCGTGATCCACACTGATCATGAATCCTTAAAGTACTTGAAGGGACAACATAAGCTAAACAAAAGACATGCTCGTTGGGTGGAGTTTACCGAAACATTTCCCTATGTCATCTACTACAAGCAAGGTAAAGAAAATGTTGTTGCTGATGCACTTTCTAGAAGGTATGCTCTTATCTCTACTCTTAGTTCTAGATTGCTTGGTTTTGAGCATATTAAAGAATTGTATGCTGCTGATCAAGATTTTTGTGAAGAGTATGTGCGCTGTGAGAAGAGTGGTCATGGTAAATTTTATAAGCATAAAGGATTCTTGTTTTAGGAGAATAAAATTTGAATTCCAAATTGTTTTTTAAGAGAATTATTAGTGAGGGAGTCTCATGGAGGAGGTTTAATGGGGCATTTTGGTGTAGCTAAAACCTTAGGGGTTTTGCAGGAACACTTCTATTGGCCTCACATGAAATGAGATGTTGAGATGATTTGTGAGTGATGTGTCACTTGTAAGCAAGCAAAATCTAGAGTCCAATCTCATGGACTTTATACCCCACTTCCCATTCCTCATGAGCCTTGGGTAGATATTTCCATGGATTTTGTGTTAGGATTACCTAGGTCTAGGTATGGTCGAAACTCTATTTTTGTAGTCGTGGATAGGTTTTCTAAGATGGCACATTTCATTCCTTGCCACAAAATAGATGATGCTTGCAATATTGCTAATTTGTTCTTTAAGGAAGTTGTGAGATTGCATGGTATTACTAGAATAATCGTATCGGATCGAGATGCTAAATTCTCGAGCTACTTCTGGAAGACCCTGTGGGCTAAGTTAGGAACTAAGCTATTGTTTTCTACTACTTGTCATCCACAGACTGATTGTCAAATTGAGGTCGTAAATCGAACTTTATCTACTTTGTTAAGGGCAGTCATTAAAAGGAACATTAAAAGTTGGGAGGATTGTTTGCCACATGTTGAATTTACCTATAATCGCATAATGCATTCTGCTACTAAGTTTACTCCTTTTGAAATTGTGTATGGTTTTAATCTACTAACTCCTTTGGATTTATCACCTCTGCCTATCTCTGAGTATGTTAATCTAGATGGTAAGAAGAAAGCAGAATTTGTTAAACAGATCCATGAGAAGGCAAGGCTAAACATTGAGCGAAGAACAGAGCAGTATGTGAAACAAGCCAATAAGGGTCGTCGATAAGTTGTCTTTGAACCTGGAGACTGGGTTTGGGTTCACATGCGCAAAGAGCGGTTTCCTGTGCAGCGTCGATCTAAATTACTTCCTAAAGGCGATGGACCATTTCAAATTCTTGAGCACATCAATGATAATGCCTACAAGATAGATTTGCCAGGTGAGTATCAAGTAAGTGCTACTTTTAATGTTACTAATCTGAGTCCTTTTGATGTAGGCGACGATTTGAGGACAAATCCTTTTCAAGAGGAGGGGAATGATGAGAGCCATGATGGGAGCCAAGCTAGAAGGTGGAATGTAGATCCTCTTGAAGTGCTACCTAGACCATTCACAAGAACTCGAGCGAAATGATTCAAGGAAGCACTGAACAAGCTGATAATGGAGATCCAAGAAGCCGAAAAAGAGTGGAGCAACCATGAGAATGACCTTGCATTTGTACAAGTCATTCAAGGAGATCAAAGCATTGGAGATCGAAGCTGTCGGCCTTGACAACGCTAGCTTAAATGCTGTCGGCTTTGAACCGACGTTGCCATTAGTGTGCGATAGAGGGACTACGTCGGCTACTACGCTGCATCCTACGCCGTTGGCTTTCATTGCTTGTTTGTTATTTTTCCGCGACTTTATGATGTTATGTCATTTTGGGCTTTTGTTATTACGAGTTGTAAACCCTAATATAAACTGCTAAGGTTGGAAAACAGAACATAGAACATTCATACAACATTGAATAACAAATTTTAAGAGAATTCCTCTCTTGGTTCTCTAAAGAACTTCTCTTGAACTTATCGGATTTCTTTCGTGGCATTTAACCAGACTTATCAATCGGTCTTTCATCCCGATTGTGGCATCAACAGAACATATCATGGTTCTTACCTCGTCTATAGGCAACGGGTCGCGGTTCCACTTTGATTGTTTGGCATCTTGGGTTGCAATTTCGAACATATTGGTATTGGGTTTCATCACACGTGGGTGTGGTTCGTATCAAAGTATTAGTAATCCAAAAAAGGCATGAATGAGTGCGCATGACATTCTTTTTAGAGGAATTCATTTACTAAAAGTTGAAGTACTATTTAATTGCAACCATGATTTCAAAGTCCAATCACGAAGCAAAAGATTTAGGGGAAATTTAAAAAAAAACGGATAATTTTCTATTCAAAGCACTAGTTATTATATAACACCCTTAGTTCCCTTTTTCTTCTAAATGGCTCCCACTTTCTTTCCCCACATTTAATTGGGACGTTGTCCTCAATGTCATATCAAGAAAGTTCAAGGAGGGAAAAAGAATAGAATGAAAGAATTTATGCAAAATGGAAAGAGAGGAGCCGATACCACCATAATAGTTAAATTGTATTAATTGATATCGCAAAGAAGTCAAGGTTATAGAATAAGCTCCTACAATCATGATTTAATAAAAAACTAGAAAGGTCAAGAAGTTAGTTTTAGAAAAATAGAGTAAGAGTAGACAAATTAAGTATAGACATATAGATCGCTCTCTCTCTCACAAATATCAATTACATCAAAAGAGAAAAATGGGGAAAAAGATATAACAAAAAAAAAAAACCTAGAGGACCAACTAACCACTTGCTCAGTGTTTGCCTTTATATCCTCTACTAGTGTGCTATTTTTGCTTCTTATGTTCCCTTTTCTGCTACATAGTTGTTAATCTCTCTTTCATGCTCATCATCTCTTAAAGTTCTAACTATCAACATTGGAAGGGATCTTTCCTATTTACCTTGAGGACTAGGTTCATCATCCTCATCACTGCTACAGGATTTGAGGTAGTTAGTTAAGACTTTTGTTTTTCTTTCTTAGCTTTCTAACTTGGTGACCTCCTCTATTTTCCTTGTATGTTCATCCCTAACCTCATCTTGGGAAGAATCATCTTCCCCCTCCATATTTGAGATCCCCCATTACTTAAGTGCAACATCAATCATGGGGTATGATTCTCCTACTACATCTTCAAGTTTTTCAGTTGAGAACTCATTAATGTTTTTAAGAAGTTTAGTGATGTAGGCACCACAAAAGAGACCTTTCTCAAAGACTTGTGCCTACTGTTTAAGTGTGAATGCTAACTCTATAATGACAATTATTCATTAGCTATTAATCATACTTCACATGACAAAAAGGTCCACTTGGTTAACTACTTAAACACTATTCATTCTGCCATTCAAAGAGTAGACAAAAAAGGAATGGAGGATCCAATAGCTTTTCTTTTTCAAATGAGGCCCCTTTGATAGTGATGCATCATAGGGGGTTCTCTTGACAATCAATGCCTAAAATTGATCATGTGTCAAGTCCCTTGGCCAAGAAGTGCAAAGGGACTTAAACTGGTCTGATTGCATATATTTAGAGGAATAGAAGCCAATATGTCCACAAAACATCGTAATAAACATGGTATGATATTTGCTAAATGTAGTGAAGGAGACGTCATTTCTCAAGCCAAAGTATATATCGGTCTTTAAAAGCTTAAATGAGGCGAAGAATTCTAATGTGACTTCTCTATATATCTTCTCCCTAATGGAGAGTAGGTTTTCCTAAGCTAGGTCATATAGGAGTTTCTTAAACAATTGAGCCAGACCATAATCCCTTATTAACAACCAATTAAGATAGGTGTTTGGCTGGAATTCCTTTCTAGTAGCCAACTCTTTATATTTTTTAGTAGCCTCCCCAATGAGAGCTCTTTGAACTCTTGTTAAGCTACTAGAACTTGCACTTGCTGATCTGCTTCTCTTTTTTTATTGTTGTTATTGTTTCTTTGGTGCCATCTTGGATGGTGATGATGATGATGATGATAATGTTAAGTGATGTAATATCCAAGTGTTGTGAGCTTGTGAGATAATAAGAAGAGACAATAGAGAGAGAGAGAGAGAGTGAGAGGCGTGCGAGAATGAGAGTGTGAGTGTAAAAATGAAATTTGAAATAGGGGTGTAAGAATTTCAACTTAAATAGAGTAAGGGAATTGTTCTCCATATGCCCTTCACTATGCCCTGTGGCAAGGGGCGTACTATAATTTGTGCCCGAGTTCTTGTTAGATATACCCCATATAGGGGGGGCGTATGAAATTGTCAGCAAAATTGTGTTGTCCCCTAGGCTCACTGATGCGACACAAACAACGATACAATCAGATAATCACCATTCCGAGGCAACAATCCACATTAATAGATTCAATCAATCAAATTAACGAATAATAAACCCTAAACCCTTATCAGATATGATGCACCAACAAGAGAGTAGTCCTAATACGGATTTTTTTATTGACGCACAATAATTAAATACTATCACTCACCACAATCCTATAAATCAATAAGAGTAAAATGAAGATCAAACTTTAATGTGCAATATCTCAAATGTTCAAAAGTCCCCAAATCCTTACATTACAACCTATATATAGCAAAAGGAAATAAAATGTGAAAAGCCACAAAAATCAATCGATTTTCCTACATAAGCCGTTGGCTTTGGAATGAAGGTTGCCAACCTTAAATAGTACACCGCCAGCCTAGATGGCTGGTCTATCTCTACACTACTAGCCTTTATAGTAGGCCTAAAGGTGTCTACCTCTGCCTCTTGTGACTTGATTCCCACATTAAACAAAGTTATAATAGTCATTATTTGATTCCCATCATCTCCTTGGGCTTATGGAAGATTTGTCTGCAAATCTGATGGTTCCTCTATTTTAGTTGGGCATTTCTAAGAATCCCTTGGACTGAAAATTTTGGTCTACAATTGTTTGTTGTCCTGAAGTCATGGCTGCCTTGAAGATTTCTGAATTACCTATAGTTGATTCACTCTATTCAGGTCATCCCCCAATGCCTTCTTCTTCATTAATAAGGACTTCTTGCTAGTGGCTTTATTAATCTACTCTTGGGCTTCTTGCATCTCAGTTGGTGACATAGGACTTAAAACAACTCGTTTACCATCCTTTTGAAACACATAGGTATTTCTAAACCCATCATGCAGCATCCTCCTATTAAATAACCAAAGCCTACCTAGTAATATATGTGATGCACACATAGGGAGAAATCGTAATCAACTTCATCCTAGTACTTTTTCCCTATGCTTATTAGAACCTTAGCCCTTTAAGTAACATGTAGACTCTCTTGTACACTCAACCAGTGTAATTCATAAGGCCTATGATGATGTGTAGTGACTAGTTGCAATCTATTCACTAATGCAGCAGTTATAACATTGGTGCAACTACCACCATCAATAAGAAGAGTACAAAGATTACCTTAGACCCTATAGGGAATATGGAATAGTTTTTCCCTTTGCACATCCTCAATATCTGGAGATGTAGTCATTACCCTACGCAACACGTTAATGGCCAGATATTGATCATTGCCTTTGTCCTCATGTACCTCAGCATCTAAATCCTCATAATATTCCTTCAGTACTGCTGATAAATCTGTCGGCTCAAGTACCTCTTTCTTACCATCTTTACTTTCCACGTCCATAGCAGTCATCACCCATTTGTTAGGACACTAAGCAGCCATGTGTCTAAAATCCATACATTTTAAGCATTGGGTTTAACAAGTTTTCCCACCTGATGACCCTGGCACTATTTATTTAACATCAGCCATAGCAACCGCTTTGCCTTTTCTAGAAATTTCCCTCTCCCTATCAGTAATAGTTGCAATTGATTCCACAACCTTATCAATTCCCCCTTTTTCAACATATTGACTATCTAACCCATGTAGTTGAGTAGTGGATCCATACCTATTACTCGATGCTCTATATGGATTAGAGCACCTTTATCTCTCAACTTTTAAAGCCAACTAGATAGCCTAATCAAAAGTGTCAAACCACTGTAGCTCCACTATATGTGCAATCTCATATTTCAACCCTAACACAAATCATGCCATAGTTTGTTCAGGATGTTTAATGGTTCCACAACGAATTACGAGCACCTCAAATTCTTAAACATATTCATTTATAGTTTTACAGCCTTATCTAAAGGTCTAGAGACGCATGAATAGTTCATGCTTATAATTCTCTTAAATAAACCTTTTTCTCATAATTCTTTTCATCTCTTACAAAGTACAAATATCAACATCACCTTCTCTCCTCCTATTGGCTATAAAGATCTTCCATCATAAGGCAGCATAACCTGTAAACTCAATTGCTACTAGACAAACTCACGTATGGTCATTGATCTCATAGCACTCGAAGAGTCCTTCTACCTTATCCTCCTGGTCAAGGTAATCTTCTACAGACCCCCTTTCAGCAAATGAAGGCATCTGCAATTTTACATATTCTAAACCCCTAGGTGGCCTCACAGTTAGGATAAACCTCATCTTTAAAGATGTCATCCTTTTCCTCCCTATAAGCATGATACTCTCTTCTAACCTATCTATCCCTGTTTCCTCCTACAACTCCTTCACTACCCCACAGCATTAAGGGTTATCCTAGGTAGGGGTGCCTATGGATTTGCCACTAGTTATTGGGGTAAGGTCATTCGATCAACCCTAGTGGCTAGGTTAGCAACCACAGTGGTTAAATCCTATAGTTGTTCTTCCAAAGTTCTTCCACCTGCAACACGACAACCCTAAACTTTTCCTCTAACCTAACTATTAACCTCATTCCCAATTCTACCATTAACATTGTTGTCCAACATACTTAACATAAATTGCAACCTTAGCACAAAATTCACAAATCACAATCACTGCAATAATCCCTAATGACATAATCCTAATTACAACCTTTGCTCGATCCCTAACTCAAAACCCAGCCCTAACAACATACCTTAATGGATATAGAAACAACAACAACCGGTCCTAATTCACTTACTCAATCAATAACAATAGAATCACATAACCCGCAACATAAAACCATAATTTTCAATTGGATATGAATTCCACGAACAAACCCAATTAAATCGCACAGGAACAACACAACCCAAATTTAACAGTCCACATACAACCTCCGTTTGATAACAATATACAACAACATAAATTCATAATCTCAAGGACCCTAATTTGTCAAAGGAATTCTAATAGTAACAATCTTTTACTCGTCTTGAGCTTTGATACCAAAAGATGATGTGCCTCAATGGATGACACAATCAAATAATTACTCTGATACCAAAAGATGATGCACCTTAATGGACGATATAATCAAATAATTGCTCTAATACCAAAAGATGATGCGATATAATGATGGGAATTATACATCTGCAAGACCTATAACAAGAGCGAGAGCCAAAGGACTACAAAACTTGGCGATGAGGATACTTTTTGAACAATTAGAACCCAAAGATATTCATTTAGTGTCTTCGTTTACTTTATATAATTGTTTTGCATTTCATCAAACACATTTGTCGGTATTATAGGATGGCAAGCAAACACACTAATGCTTCGTTTGTGGGCGATTCATGGACCTATAAAAATTAAGAAGAAACCGGCCATACATTGTTCCATTTGACGTGGGAGAATCGGCTAGCACTTATTCCATTAACGTGGGAGAACCAACTTATATAGCATTTTCTTTTGTTAATTTTTCCTTATTTAGAACAAGTATAAATACTTATAAAAAGGTAACTCAAAGGGACTTTTGGAAATCATTTTTTATAGCTGCTTTTTCACATGTAAGGGTTTCTCTCTTCTCGCAAAATACTCTTATCAATTCAACCTAGAATTGTAGCAAGAGGACTTGATTTTTATTGTGCATAACATCAACAATTCTAAGTCAATTCCTAATTCAACTAGTGTGTTACATCTGGTAAGGAATTGGGATTCTTATTCTCTCTTAATTCATGTCAATTAGGGTTCACGCCTAATTTACTGATGATTGTTAACTTGTGTCTTCTATTATTGTTGTAATATTGCAATTGGATTTGAAGAATATCATAATTTGGTATCAGAGCTCAGTTTTGAGGAAGGGGATTCGTGATTCTTAATTTGTGGATTTAGGGTTCTTGTTGTGACTCTAGATATTGTTGTAGTGAGAAGTGGAATTAAAGACATTGTGTTGAAGTAGTGTCATAATTACATTGCTTTTGCTTGGAAGATAGGGAGATCATTTCAATTTTATTCCATAATTGTACGTGTGTAGCAATTGTGCATTAAATTGCTTTGATTGCAATATTGACTTAAGCATTGAGGAATTTATGCCGTGTAGAAGTGAATTTGTGCCATGAGTCAAGTGGTGCCATGAGGGTGTGGTGCTTAGATTGTGTATGTATTGTACATTAAGGAGTGGTACCATAGATGCTTGTGGTGTCGTGAGGTGTGTTGAGCCTTGAGGTTCTGTTGTATTGTGGGCGTGTGTGTGTTTGAACTGTGAACTGTGTGTGTACCATAGGTGTAAGTGTGTTATGCCGTGAAGGTGTTGTATAGTGAGTGTGTGTTAGTAATACCGTGAGTTGTGTGTGTGAATTGACAAGTGTATTTTGAGTTGGAAGAAATTGGTGTTGTGGAGGTGTGATTGTATAAAAAAAAAAAATTATTTCGTACCATGGAGTGTGTTATTGTTGGTGTGAAGTGTGTGTTGTTGTTATGACATGAGTGTAATGGAGTATGTTGTTGTTGTGAAGGTGTGACTGTGAGTATAAAAAAAATAAAAAATAAAAAATAAATTGTTAGGGTTTAATTTAGAAACTATGTCAAATGATAGTGTGAATGGTGGGATTGGGAATGAGGCCAACAGTCAAGTTAGAGAAGGCTAGAGACATCGTGCTACAGGTGGGAGAACTTTGGAAGAACAATTGTAGGATCTCACCACTATTGTTGCTATGTTAGCAACAAAGGTTGATTAAATGACATTACCACAACCACTAGTAGTGATGCAAAAAACCCTAAGCATGTCAAACCTAGAACTCGGTGATCGAAATTGAAATCGGAATTCCCACGAATCGTCTTGAATAAGTTGAATTCGTAAATACACCTTAACCACACCTATTGATTGAAACCTAAGGTATCAATGATTTTCCCAAGCATTTATGTTGAAGAAAACCATGGAGTTCTTTCTCAAAGAACAAGAGAGAGCTTTTCCATGAAAAGATATGTTTCAATAATATGATAAAATTGTGTTTTCTTTCCACCTATTACCATGATATATAATGCTATCGCATGACAAAAGAATATCTTAAGTTTCCAAACATAACTAAACCGGCTTTGCTTCCTAATGACCAAAATCTTCTAACTAAATATACTAAAACATAAACCAAACAAATAAAACAAATCATAACACATAAAATTGAGTGCTTCTCCCTTTTCGGTTCAAGTTTTCTATTTTTGAAACTAATTTATTCTAAGACTTCTATATCCTTGCATCCCTCTATGGAAATGTGAATCAAGTTGATAAATGTTGGTTCTCCTTTAGTGTAACTTGGTTCCTTCACTTATAGGTCCAAGACTAATCCTTGTAAAGCTTCGTTCATCCACTTAGCTCTAGCTCGAGTCATTGGGCCTCCAATACCTTGCAATAGATCTTAGGATTTTGGTTCATTCCTCTTAGATACTAGTTGATCCTCATCATTCCCTCTTTCCTCGAAAAGATTCCTCCTCGAATCACCTGCATCATAAAGAGTAAGATTAAAAACATTAAAAGTTACGCTTACATTACCATAGTGATTTAGCAAGTCAATCTAGTAAGTGTTGCCATTGATGCACTCTACTAATTGGAAAGGTCCATCTCCCTTGGGATGCAATTTAGACTTCCGCTGTTCTGCAAATCTTTCCTTTCTCAAATGCACCCTAACCCAATCTCCTGGATGAAATACGGTCTTGACACGTCCCTTATTAGCCTGACGAGCATATTGCTCGTTTTTCTTCTCAATGTTAGTCTAAACCTAAGCATGCAATTCCTTAACAAAATCTTCATTTTTCTTTCCATCAAGATCAACAAATTCGTTAGTGGGTAATGGCAAAATATCCAATGGGGCTAAGGGATTAAAGCCATGTACAACCTCAAATGGAGAATATGATGTAGTGGAATGTACTGTCTTATTATATGCAAATTCTACATAAGGTAAGCATGTATCCCATTGTTTCAAGTTCTTATGAAGCACCGCACACAGCAATGTTGAGAGTGTCATATTGACTACTTCTGTCTAACCATCAGTTTGAAAATGTGCAATAGTGGAAAATAATAACTTGGTGCCTAGCCTATTCTATAGAGTACGCCAAAAATGGCTCAAAATGTTTACATCCCTATCACTCATAATGGATTTGGGCAAACCATGTAACCGTATAATCTCCCAAAAGAACAAGTCAGCAATATGTCATGCATCATTTGTTTTAGAGCAAGCAATGAAATGAGCCATCTTACTAAACCTATCAACAATAACAAATATGCTATATTTGCCACTTTGCGATCGTGGTAACCCTAATATGAAATCCATAAAGATGTCAGTCCAAGGCTGATTAGACACAGGTAATGGAAGATATTCCCTATGGGGCATCACTCTAGACTTAGCCTTTCTACATGCAATGAACTTACCACACACATTTTGTACATGATATTTCATCTTAGGCCAATAAGGGACGTGTCAAGACCGTGTTTCATCCAGGAGACTGGGTTTGGGTACATTTGAGAAAGGAAAGATTTGCATAATAGCGGAAGTCTAAATTGAAGATTTGCATAACAGCAGAAGTCTAAATTTCATCTTAAGGGAGATGGACCTTTCTAAGTAGTGGAGCGCATCAATGACAACGCTTACTAGATTGATTTACCAAATCACTATGGTAATGTAAGCGTAACTTTTAATTTTTCTGATCTTACTCTTTATGATGCAAGTGATTCAAGGATGAATCTTTTCGAGAAAGGAAGGAATGATGAGGATCAACTAGCATCTAAGAGGAAAGAACCAAAATCCCAAGATCCATTGAAGGTATTGGAGGCCCAATGGCTCGAGCTAGAGCAGATGAATGAAGTTTTACAAGGATTAGTCATGGACCTACAAGTGAAGGAACTAAGTTACACTATAGGAGAACCAACATTTATCAACTTGATTTACGTTTCCATGGAAGGATGAGGATCAACTAGTATCTAAGAGGAAGGAACCAAAATCCCAAGATCTATTGTCGTGAATGATCATAGCCCTTTGGTTTGGACACTAAGATGCAATATGTCCAAATCCCTAACACCTGAAACATTTAATGTCACGAGTTCTTGAAGATGTTTTAATGTCAATTTTTCCTTTAAAAGCAGCAACTGGACTCTTAGCCTCCACGTCCTCTTTAGGTTTCGAATCTGTAGAATTGTTCTTCCAATTGGATTTCCATAAAGAGTTAGAACTCGCCCTAAACTTTGGATTGCTCTTATACTTCAATTGTCTCTCTACTTTAATTGCCTTATGCAATAACTCCTCCATATCTAAGTAGTGGTGCAAATCTACAACATCAGCAATCTCCCTGTTTAACCTATTAATGAACCTAGTCATAGTAGCCTCATCATCCTCCTCCACTATGGCTCTAATCATGGCTATCTCCATGTCTTTATAATAGTCCTCTATACTCTTCGACCCCTATGTTAACCCTTGAAACTTCCTGAGCAAATCCCTATGATAATGACTAGGTATAAACCGCTTCTACATAATAGTCTTCATCCCATTCCAAGTACTAATAGGTCTCTCTCCATACTTACATTTATTACGTACTAATCGGTCCCACCATATACTAGCATAATCTAAAAATTCAACTGCAGCCATTTTAACTTTTTTCACCTCAACATAATTGTGACACTCAAATACATGATCATTCTTTCCCTGAAACGAGGGTATTTTCATTTTAATACTTCCCCCCTCATATAATTATACTCTCCTGAATCCATTTCTTCACCCTCTTCGATCCTAACTCCTCCCCTCAAGGGTCTACTCGCACCTCACTTGATAGTAGTACTGCTAGATGGTTCTTTACTTCTTTCCATCTTGTCCATCCTCTCATGGATTTGTTCTAACTCACCACTCAAAATTCTCTTCATCTCCCTCATTAATGAATCAAACATCAACCGATTTTCCCCTCCTCCATTCTCACCTCCAGTTGGACTTTCTCTTAAAATATTTCTATAGTCAAGAAAAGAGATTGGTAACAAAAATATATATCTCCCAATTCACTCTTGTTTTACTTACAATAGTAATGCCCTCACAATTCACTCGTGTTTAGCTCACAGTAATAATGTTCTCACAACCCGCTTTTACAATTCTTTGATATGAACTCGGATTGAGAAACTTCCATAACGTAAACCACTAAGCAAATCTATTAATTAACTATTAGTTCCAAGTCACGGCAAGCAAGGACACAATCACGAATTAATTGGAATGAAAAAACTCACTACAAAATTGGAAACACAAACCAAGAGATATCCATAACACAAATTAGGAAAGTAGAATATTGCACCAAGATGTAATGGAAGACGATGTAATTCGGTTACAATATGGAAAAGGTAAGATAGTGCTGAAGGTAAGAATTGGAAAGTGTATTTGTATCACTTAATGATGTGATTTCAAGCACGAATTTTTTTTTTTTTGTCTTATAATTAGCAATTGAATATTCCACGGCTGAATTCATTTTTTTTATATATATATGACTTTCCAAGAACAAGGAACAAGAATTAAAGATTAGATTTCAAATTGCTAAAATAACAAACTATTATTGTCAGTCACTAATAGGCTTTCTATGACCAAATTAGAATTTCTTTTTTTTATATACGAATTTCTAGGGTATAAATAAGAACTATGGAATGAATGAACAAAAAATTAACAAAGGGTAGATGTTACTTGATTCAAGAAGCCAAAGCTTTGATACCATATGATGCGCAAAACCTAAGGTGTGTCAAACTGAGAACCCGGCAATCGAAATTGAAATCAGAATTCCCACGAATCGTCTTGAACAAGTTAAATTCGTAACTAAACCCCAACCACACCTATTGATTGAAAACTAAGGTATCAATGATTTTCCCAAGTGTTTATGTTGAAGAAAATCAAGGAGTTCTTTCTCAAACAACAAGACAGAGCTTTTCCATGAAAAGATATGTTTTCAATAATATGATAAAATTGTGTTTTGTTTCCACCTATTGTCGTGATATATAATGCTATCACAAGACAAAAGAATATCCTAAGTTTCCAAACATAACTAAAGTGGCCTTCCTTCCTAATGACCAAAATCTTCTAACTAAATATACTAAAACTCAAACCAAACAAATAAAACAAATTATGACACATAAAATTGAGTGTTTCTCCCTTTTCGGTTCAAGTTTCCTATTTTTGAAACTAATTTATTCTAAGACTTCTATATCCTTGCATCCCTCCATGGAAACGTGAATCAAGTTGATAAATGTTGGTTCTCCTTTAGTGTAACTTGGTTCCTTCACTTGTAGGTCCAAGACTAATCTTTGTAAAGCTTCATTCATCCGCTTAACTCTAGCTCAAGTCATTAGGCCTCCAATACCTTACAATGGATCTAGGGATTTTGGTTCCTTCCTCTTAAATGCTAATTGATCCTCATCAAGTAGCAAATCTACAGGCACCCTCGCTTCATGTAGCCCATCATAATGCATGCAGGGAAGGAGCAGTTGGAGAAAATTGAGGTAGGAGAATGGAAGGAGATTATCATGGTTTTCAAGAGGAAAGGGAAGATAACTTAGAGAATGAGCCTTATCCTAATAGTGAGTTCAAGCTACCTCTGAGTCTGGAATATGTAAAGTTGTAGATGCCTTCATTTGTAGGAAGGGATTCTACAGAAGATTATCTATACTAGGAAGATGATACGAAATCGGTTTGCTCTGATACCAAACTGATACGAACTACGCCAACGTGTGATGAAACCCAATACCAATACGTTCGGAATTTGCTACTCAAGATGCCAAACACACTCAAGTGGAAACTGCGATCCGTTGCCTATAAGTGAGGCAAGAACCTTGGTATATAATGTAGACGCCACAATCGGGATGAACGCCAAGGAATAAAAATCCGATAAGTTCTAGATTAGTTCTTTAAAGAACCAAGAGAGGAATTCTCTCAAAAGTGTTTTTTCAAACTTTAATGTTATATGTTCTATATTCTAAACCCTAGGAGCTTTATATTAGGGTTACAATTCGTAACAACAATGGCCCAAAATGACATAACTTCATTAAGTTGCGGAAAAATAACAAAACAGAGACGTAAAGGCCGGCGGCGCATGAGTGAAGGCCGGCGACATTAAGCCGGCGTAGAGCTTGTACACGGCCGTGTACTTCTAAACGTGTATCTTTCTGTAGAAATTCTTGACACCATACACGGCCGTGCCTTTTAACCGTGTATACAACCGTGTATGATTCAGTGTAACCTCCAGACTCCTACACGGCCGTGCCTTGTAAAGACATGCCCTCTTCAACCCGTATCCGTTATGACTTGTACAAGAACAAGGGCATTCCCATGGTTGTTCTAATCCTTTCCAACTTCATGATTGCTCCAATCCTTTCCGGCTTCGTGGACATCCTTTATCAACCCGTTAAGTGCTTCCTTGAATCATTTCGCTCGATTTCTTGTGATTGGTCTAGGTGGCTGATGAGAGCCATGATGGGAGCCAAGCCAGAAGATGGAATGTGGATCCTCTTGAAGTGCCACCTGGACCAATCACAAGAAATCGAGCGAAACGATTCAAGGAAGCACTTAACGGGTTGATAAAGGATGTCCACGAAGCCGGAAAGGATTGGAGCAATCATGAAATTGGAAAGGATTGGAACAACCATGGGAATGCCCTTGCTTTTGTACAAATCATACCGGATACGGGGTGAAGAGGGTGTGTCTTTACAAGGCACGGCCGTGTAGGAGTCTGGAGGTTACACAGAATCATACACGATTGTATACATGGTTCAAAGGCACGGCAGTCTATGGTGTCAAGAATTTCCACAAAAAGATACACGACTAGAAGTACATGGTCGTGTATGTTGTCAAGAATTTCCACAAAAAGATACACAACTAGAAGTAGACGGTCGTGTACATCTCCAACGCCGATCGTGTACTTCTCCAACTTCGGCTCCAAGGCCGCCGGCCTTCATTCGCCAGCCTTCATGTCTTGTTTTGTTATTTTTACGCAACTTATTGAAGTGATGTCATTTTGGGGCTTTATTGTTACGAATTGTAAACCCTACTATAAAACTCCTAGGGTTTAGAACAGCTAGGAATAGAGAACATACAACATTAAAGTTTGAAAAAAACACTTTTGAGAGAATTCCTCTCTTGGTTCTTTAAAGAACTAATCTAGAACTTATCGGATTTTTTATTCCGTGGCGTTCATCCCGACTTATCAATCGGTCTTTCATCCCGATTGTGGCGTCTTCATATTATACCAAGGTTCTTGTCTCGCTTATAGGCAACGAGTCACGATTTCCACTTAAGTGTGTTTGGCATCTTGGGTAGCGAATTCCGAACGTATTGGTATTGGGTTTCGTCACACGTTAGCGTGGTTTGTATCAGTTAGGAATCCGAGCAAACCAATCGATTCGTATCAGTTTGGTATCAGAGCCTAAGTTTGTTAACACATCAGTTCGGTTTGAGGAAGGTAACATCAAAACCCTAACTCCAATCGTTCATATCAATTGTTCGTATTCAATTTCATTGTGTTAATTGTCTATTGAAAAGTGTAGTATCTACTATTTAATTTTGTTACAAAAAAAAAAGGAAGAATCACGACAAAAAAAAAAAAAAGAAAGAAACGAGATCAAGAGCAACAAACAAAGGCAACCAAAAAAAAAAAATCGGAAAGAAAAAGAGGAAAATTTCGAGCCCTAGAGTTGTTTTGAATTCTATGGAAGGGAATTGGTGTAGTTTAGGTTAGTTTCAAGAGAATTAAGAAGAGGAATTGGCGAGTTGATATCATCATTGCTTGTTAGAATACACGAGTGACTGTGCGATATCATCCTTAGAGCGAAACACGTAAGGGACTGTATCATGAGACTTAATCATATATATATTTGTGTTCGTGCTAACATTTTTCTGCAGGAACTATGTCGAGGCAACATTCTCCTGAAAGTGAGAGGGGAAGGTTTGATGCTAGGTTAGTGATTGAGGCGTTGAGGGGTGAAATGAAGAGGATGTTTCAGGAGGGGATGGAACAAATTCATGAGACGGTAGAGCAAAGACTAGAGCAATCTAAAAACGTCTTCCAAGGGCGTAAGAGGGAGAGTCATTCTAGGAGAGTACAAAGGGGTGGAGATGAAATGTCAAATGATGAATTTGATGAACCTTCTGTCGGGAGTTATAGAGGATATAGTGGTAGGAATAGAGGAACTAGGGATTGGGAAGATAGAGGAGATAGGAATAGAGAGGATAATCAATTGAGTAGTATAAAGATGAAGATTCCTCCTGTCCAAGGGAAGAATGATCCCAAGGCGTACTTAGAGTAGGAGAAGAAGGTGGAGATGGTATTTGATTATCATAACTATAGTGGGAGAAAGAAAGTGAAACTTGCTGCCACTAAATTTTCGGATTATGCCATAGTGTGGTGGGATCAACTAATGTTGAATAGAAGAAGGAATGGTGAACCACCTATTGAGTCTTGGGAAGAGATGAAGAGGATGATGAAGAAACGGTTTGTACCTGCGTATTACTATCATGAATTGCACAACAAATTGCAAACTCTTATGCAGGGAAGCCGAAGTGTGAATGAGTATTTCAAGGAGATGGAAGTTACGATGATCAGGGCGAATGTAGAGGAGGATAGAGAAGCTACCATGGCTAGGTTTCTTGCTGGATTGAATAGAGAAATTCAAATTGTCGTAGAATTGCAACATTATGTAGAATTGGAAGATATGGTTCATATGGCTATAAAGGTTGAGAACCAGCACAGGAGGAAAGGTAGTAGTAATGCATGGTTTCAACAGGGTACTGGTTCATCCACATGGAAGACTAACCAATGGAAGAAGGAAGAAAAGCCTTTACCCACCAAACCAAAAGGAGAGCAGAGGCAAGCGGGTTCTACCCCTGGTAACCAAGGTAAACCTGATTCTTCTACTCCTAAAAATCGTGACATTAGATGTTTTAAATGCCAAGGTAGAGGCCATATTGTTAGTCAATGTCCAAATAGTCGTGTGATGATTCTGCGTGATGATGGTGAGTATGAGACTGAGGGGGATAGTGAAGAGGATGATATGCCTCCATTAGAGGATGCTAGTGATGAGGAGGAGCCTGCAATAGGGAGGTTAGTGGCAGTAGTGAAGCGAGCTTTGAATGTGCAGGTGAAGGAAGAAGAGGAGGTGCAAAGAGAGAATATCTTTCATACTAGATGTTATCTAGGTGATCATATTTGCAGTTTGATCATTGATGGAGGAAGTTGCACCAATGTGGTGAGTAATTTTATTGTCGAGAGGCTGGGACTCAAGACTACTAGACACCCTAGTCCATATAAATTGCAGTGGCTGAATGATAGTGGCGAGACTAAGGTGAGTAAGCAAGCCTTGATTACTTTTCGCATCGGTAGGTATGAGGATGAGGTGTTGTGCGATGTGGTGCCAATGCAAGTGTGTCATGTGTTGTTGGGGAGGCCATGGCAGTTTGATAGGATGGTTGTTCATGATGGCTTTTCTAACAAGTATACGCTTGTTCACAAGGGGAAAAGCTTTAATCTTAAACCTTTAACACCTAAGCAGGTGTATGAGGATCAGCTGCAGCTACAACAGTCTTTTGCAAAACATAAGGTGAGTGAAAAACAGAGGGAGAGTGAGAGAGCAAAAGACAGCGAGAAAGAAAAGGAATACAAAAGTCAATCTCAAAAGGAAAAAAGAGAGGAAGGCTGGAAAGAGTGTGAGAGACCAAGTTGAAGGGGGATTAACTTTGGTGGTGAGTGAAAAGGAGAGTGCAGCCTTGCAAAAGGAGAGTTGTGTGGCAAGAGCGAGTATAGTGAGGAGAGCATTAGTGATGAAGTAACCTATGTTGTTGCTGGTTTTTAAGGAAACATGTCTAAATACTAACGAACTATCTAACTCTTTGCCTAGTGTGGTTGTGTCTATTGTGCAGGACTTTGAAGATGTCTTCCCTGAGGAGATTCCAAAGGGATTACCACCTATTCGTGGTATTGAGCACCAGATTGACCTTGTACCTGAAGCATCGATTCCAAACAAGCCAGCTTATAGGAGCAATCCGGAGGAGACAAAGGAACTCCAAAGGCAGGTAGATGAATTAATGGAGAAGGGGTACGTGAGAGAAAGCATGAGTCCATGTGCAGTGCTTGTGATTTTAGTGCCTAAGAAGGATGGGTCATGGAGAATGTGTGTTGACTGCCGCGCCATCAACAACATCACGGTAAAGTATCGTCATCCCATTCCTCGCTTAGATGACATGTTAGATGAGTTACATGGATCTAGTGTCTTTCCAAAATTGACCTGAAAAGCGGATATCACCAAATTAGAATGAAAACAGATGATGCTTACAGTATTGCTAATTTGTTCTTTAGGGAAGTTGTGAGATTACATGGTATGCTTAGAACAATTGTATCGGATAGAGATGCTAAGTTCTTAAGCTACTTCTGGAAGACCTTGTGGGCTAAGTTAAGAACTAAGTTATTGTTTTCTACTATTTGTCATCCATAGACTGATGGTCAAACTGAGGTACTAAATCGAACTTTATCTACTTTGTTGAGGGTTGTCATTGAAAAGAACATTAAAAGTTGGGAGGATTGTTTGCCGCATGTTGAATTTACCTATAATCGTATAATGCATTCTGCTACTAAGTTTACTCCTTTTGAAATTGTGTATGGTTTTAATCCACTAACTCCTTTAGATTTATCACCTTTGCTTATTTCTGAGTATGTTAATATAGATGGTAAGAAGAAAGCAGAATTTGTTAAACAGATCCATGAGAAAGCAAGGCTAAATATTGAGCGATGAACAGAGCAGTATGTGAAACAAGCCAACAAGGGTCGTCGACAAGCTGTCTTTGAACCTGGAGACTGGGTTTGGGTTCACATGCGCAAAGAGCGGTTTCCTGTGCAGCGTCGACTAAACTACTTCCTAGAGGCGATGGACCATTTCAAATCCTTGAGCGCATCAATGATAATGCATACAAGATAGATTTACCCTGTGAGTATCAAGTAAGTGCTACATTTAATGTTACTGATTTGAGTCCTTTTGATGCAGGTGATGATTTGAGGACAAATCCTTTTCATGAGGAGGGGAATATGAGAGCCATGATGGGAGCCAAGCCAGAAGATGGAATGTGGATCCTCTTGAAGTGCCACCTGGACCAATCACAAGAAATCGAGCGAAACGATTCAAGGAAGCACTTAACGGGTTGATAAAGGATGTCCACGAAGCCAGAAAGGATTGGAGCAATCATGAAGTTGGAAAGGATTGGAACAACCATGGGAATGCCCTTGCTCTTGTACAAGTCATACTGGATACGGGGTGAAGAGGGCGTGTCTTTACAAGGCACGGCCGTGTAGGAGTCCGGAGGTTACATAGAATCATACACGGTCGTTTACACGGTTCAAAGGCACGGCCGTGTATGGTGTCAAGAATTTCCACAGAAAGATACACGACTAGAAGTACACGGTCGTGTACATCTCCAACGCCGGCTCTAAGGCCGTAGGCCTTCATTCCCACGCTGCCGGCCTTCATGTCTTGTTTTGTTATTTTTACGCAACTTATTGAAGTGATGTCGTTTTGGGGCTTTGTTGTTATGAATTGTAAACCCTACTATAAAACTCCTAGGGTTTAGAACAGCTAGGAATAGAGAATATACAACATTAAAGTTTTAAAAAACACTTTTTAGAGAATTCCTCTCTTGGTTCTTTAAAGAACTAATCTATAACTTATCGGATTTTTTATTCTGTAGCGTTCATCCCGACTTATCAATCGGTCTTTCATCCCGATTGTGGCGTCTTCATATTATACCAAGGTTCTTGTCTCGCTTATAGGCAACGAGTCGCGGTTTCCACTTGAGTGTGTTTGGCATCTTAGGTAGCGAATTCCGAACATATTGGTATTGGGTTTCGTCACACGTTGGTGTGGTTCGTATCAGTTAGGAATCCGAGCAAACCGATTCCGAACGTATTGGTATAGGAGTGTGGAGGAATATCATAAGGTGATGGAGGTTGCTATGATCGGGGTGAATGTTGAGGATCAGAAAGCTACTATGGTTAGGTTCCTAGCAGGTTTGAATCGGGATATACAAAATGTGGTGGAGTTGCGACATTATATAGAATTGGAGGATATGATTCACATGGTGATTAAGGTGTAGAAGCAACTCAAGTGGAAAGGTAGTAGTTCCACACATGTGGCATCGAGTTCTTCCAACTAGAGGACTAATGCAGAGAAGGAGGAGAAGTAGTTCCACTCTGAACCAATGCTAGAACAGAAAGTAGAAATGGCATCTTCGGGGAATAAAGGGAAACTCGATTCTTTTTCTAATAAGAACCGTGATCTTAAATGTTTTAAATGCCACGGCCCGGGGACATGTAGCAAGTCAATGTCTGAATAAAAGAATTATGGTGATGCGGGATGATGGAGAAATTGAGATAGATAGTGAGTCAAAACATGAATCCATGCCTTCATTAGAGGATGTCGATGAGGGGGAAGAATATGCTATTCAAGGGGAAATGTTAGTAGCCAGGAGGGCTTTGAGTGTGCAAACAAAGGAAGAGCAGAATGTGCAACATGAGAACATATTTCATACTAGGTGTCTTGTTAAAGACAAGGTATGTAGTGTGATTGTGGATGGTGGGAGTTGTACCAATGTTGCTTGCACAACAATGTTTGAGAAATTGGGTCTTCCCACAATTAAGCATCCTCACCCCTATAAGCTGCAGTGGTTAAACAATAGTGGTGAAGTGAGGATTACAAAAAAGGTGTTAGTTTCTTTTAGCATAGGAAAATATGGGGATGAAGTTCTTTGTGATGTAGTTCCTATGCAAGTTACACACTTGTTGCTAGGAAGGCCATGGCAGTTTAACCAACAAGTGAAATATGATGGATTCACCAATGAATACTCTTTCATATACGATCAGAGGCCTGTTACTCTTTGTCCTCTAACTCTCAATGAAGTATATGAGGATCAAGTGAGGTTACAGAGAGAGAGAGAGCAAAAAAGGGCTGGTGAAAATCAAAAAATGAGTGTTGCTACAAAAGAAAAAGAGAGAGAATCTGAGAAAAGAGAAAAAGAAAAGAATGGGAGAGAATTGAATAGTGAGAGAGAAACAAATAGAAAAGAAAATTTTTATGCGAGGGCTAATGATGTTAAGAAGGCGTTGTTCTTAGGAATAAAAAGACCTATGATAGTACTTTTATACAAATAGGTACTTTTTAGCTCTAACCAAGTTGACACTTCTTTGCTAAGTGTTGTTATTTCTCTATTGCAGGAATTTGAAGATGTTTTTCCAAATGAAATCCCAAAAGGATTACCTCCCATCTGAGGAATTGAACATTAGATTGATTTTGTACCTGGTGCAACCATTCCAAATCAACCCACTTATAGGAGTAATCCTGAGGAAACAAAGGAACTCCAAAAACAGGTTAGTGAGCTGATAGATAAGGGGTATGTGAGAGAAAGCATAAGCCCAGGTGTAGTTCTTGTGATTTCAGTCCTTAAGAAGGATGGGTCCTGGAGGATGTGTGTCAACTGTCAAGCGATCAACATCATAATAGTAAAGTATCATCATCCTATTTCTCGATTAGATAACACGTTGGATGAGTTACATGGTTCCTGTATTTTCTCTAAAATTGATCTGAAAAGTAGGTACCATCAAATTAGAATGAAAGAAGGAGATGAGTGGAAGACTACATTTAAAACGAAGTATGGCTTATATGAATGGTCGGTTATGCCCTTTGGGTTAACTAATGCACCAAGCACTTTCATGAGATTAATGAACCATATTTTGAGGGATTTTATTGGAAAATTTGTAGTGGTCTATTTTGATGATATCCTTATCTACAGTAAGAATTTAGATGATCATTTATTTCATTTGAATTTTATTTTAGAAGTGTTGTAACAAGACAGGTTGTTTGCTAATATTAAGAAATGCACTTTTTGTACAAATAGACTTGTTTTTCTTGGTTTTGTTGTTAGTTCAAAGGGCATCCAAGTTAATGAGGAGAAAATTCGAGCTATACAAGAATGGACAAGCCTAACTAATTTGAGCCAAGTTTGTAGTTTCCATAGGCTTGCGAGTTTTTATAGACGATTTGTGAGGGACTTTAGTAGCATCGCTGCACTAATCACTGAAGTCATCAAGAAGAATGTCGAATTTAAGTGGAAAGTAGAACAAGAAAAGGCTTTTCAATTAATTAAAGATAAATTGACCCATGCTCCTTTGCTTGCTTTACCTAATTTTTCTAAAACATTTGAAATTGAATGTGATACTTCTAGTTTAGGTATTGCAGCTGTTCTTATGTAAGAGGGAAGATCAATCGCATATTTTAGCGAGAAGCTAAACAAAGCCACATTGAGGTACCTAACATATGATAAAGAATTATATGCATTAGTAAGGGCGTTGGAAACTTGGCAACACTATCTCTGGCCTAAGGAGTTTGTGATGTGCTCCAAAGCCAATTGTAATATTAAACAAGGATGAAATAAACAAGATAACAATTTCCAATCAAATTAGCATCAACCCTAAATTGGAATTGATCCCTAATTGCGTGAAAATGAGAGAGAGAATGATAATCCCAATTGCTTACCAGATGTAACACACTAGTAGGAATTAGGAAATGGACTTGAAATCATTGATATTACATACAATAACAACAAGCCAACTCGCCACAATTCTTGATGAATTGATAAGAGTGTTTAGGCGTGAAAAGAGAGGGCTCTCTACGGCAAATGTAGCTATAAAATCAGGTCTGAAAAGTCCCCTCAATCCCCTCTTTTACAAGTATTTATACCTACTCTAAGTAAGGAAAAATTAACAGGAAAAAAAATATTACATAAGCCAATTCTCTTAGAATAAATGTCAGTCGGTTCTCCACGTTAAAATGGAGCAATGTATGGCCGGTGTCTTCTTGCTTTTTGTAGGTCCATGAATAACTCACACACCAAGCATTAGTGTGTTTATTCGCCATCCTATAATACCGACAAATGTACCTGATAAAATGAAAAAAAAATTATATAAAATAGATGAAGACACTATGTGCCTATCTTCAGTTCCATTTGTTCAAGAAGGGTTCTCAATACTAGGTTCTATAGTCCTCTAGCTCTTTACTCGATTAATGGATTCTAGGGTTGCATTGATTTGATTCCCATTAGTTTGTGATTCACACTAACCATGAATTGTTAAAGTACCTAAAGAGTCAACACCAACTGAATAGGAGACTTGCAAGGTAGGTAGAGTTTATTAAGACCTTTCCATATGTCATCTGATACAAATAAGGTAAGGAAAACATTGTTGTAGATGCTCTCTGAAGGAGATACTTACTAATCTCTACTCTTAATGCTAAATTGCTTAGTTTTGAACATATTAAAGAGTTGTACCCTCTTGACCAAGATTTTAGTGATGATTTTGCCTATTGTTAAAAGGGAGCTAAAGGAAAATTCTTTAGGCATGAAGGGTTTTTGTTTAAAGAATACAAGCTTTGTATTCCAAACTGCTTGATAGAGCCATTTTATACTCAATCTTTATAGTATAAATTGTGTTAAATTATTATTGATTTTATAGAAATCATAAGGAAATGGTACTTTAATTCTATCATCGTGATAAATCAGGTTAAATGGAGTCAAGGATGCTAATTCAAGTATTTTAGAGAAGTCATCTACAACTTGGATCAAGACAAGGAATTACACCACCGGAGGAAGCACGGTTTGAGGCACGGCCATGGTGCAAACCGTGTTACACACTGGACAAGAAGGCGGAAATGTGGACTTTGAACAGAGAGAGACACGGCTTAGGGCATGGCCGTGGTGGAAGCCGTGGGAGAAACCGTGCTTGGAGCCATGGTGGAAGCTAGGTGTGCCAAGGAGAAGAAAGTGTGGAACATCAACCAGATGAAGGCACGGCTTGAAATCTAGCCGTGGGTGTAACCGTGGTACACACTGGACACAGATGAAGACTTGTAGATTATGCACAGATGAAGGCACGACTTGAAATCTGGCCGTGTGTGTAACCGTGGTACACACTGGGCGCGGATGAAGACTTGAAGAATATGCACAGAGGATGGCACGGCTTGACCCACGGCCGTGTGGTGGGGCGTGCCAGGCAGACGAATCTTCACTTCTCGAAATCTACTTGGAAAAGGAAAGATATTTTCGTATCTTGCTAGCAAACGATCACATGCTATCCATCTAATAATATAAATAGAGCCAACCCTAGAGGGTTAGGGCAATTTTTGAATCTTTGGATCTTAAAGAACCTTGGATCATCTTGGAGGCAGAGCAGGCAACCGGGTTCATCATGTCTTTACTTTTTATTTTCGTTTTGTTGATGAACATGAGTAGCTAAGCTACTTTTCTAGCCAAAGGGTCATAGATGTTTAATTCTCCACAAATTGTGAGGTCTAATTGACTTGTATTTATTCTATTCTTTGCTTTCGGGTATTCATATATCTTCTGATCGTTTTGTCATTATTATCTTTGTTGATTAGTATGAATAGAGCTCTTCTACTCAATTAGCAAGTTAATATATTGTCGACTAGCACGTCAAATCCGTAATTGTTTGATTGTTCTAGTCTTAGTGACGTAATAACATGTTTGGTTATAAAAGAGATGATCGAATTCATGTTATGGAGGTGTGTGATCATGTTTAAATAGGTTATCTTATAATCTACTGGCATGAATTGGTGGTCTCTCTAGATCTTAATGCTATTGATAGATTAAATCCTAAGCGCTTGTCTAGGGTTGTTTAATCAATAAGAGAAATAATTTAAAGCGCTTGTCTGAGGTTATCGAGGAAGTAAGGAGAGATAGGTTGTTAGAGCTTGTTAATAACCATAACCAGTTTATCTAGGAACAAGAATAGAGAACATTTGCATCGATGATCAATTCCTTGAATTAAACTATCTTGATTCCTTTGGCTAGGCTTTTATTAATATCCGATTTTCTTACCTTGTTTTACTTTATTTTGATTCACAAACAAATCCCCCCATTTTTCTTTTCCCTTTTATTCTCCTTGAATAGAAATAAGTTTAACCAATCTCTGTAGATTCGACCCTACTCACCACTATATGCAAATCATATAATTGTCTAGGAGTAGGTTTTATTTTTGTTGGATTCGACACCCATCACTGCTCCCTTAGAGAGTTGTTAGTAAAAGAGTCTCATGGTGGAGGTTTGATGGGACACTTTGGAGTGGCTAAGACCTAAGGGGTTTTACAAGAACATTTTTATTAGCCACACATAAGATGAGATGTTGAGTGAATTTGTGAGAGAACTATCACTTGCAAACAAGCCAAATCCCGAGTGCAATCTCATAGCTTGTACCATCCCCTTACTATTCCTAATTGATGTGGACATCGTAGCTAACATGGGTTGATTGGGCGTGTCTTTTACAAGGCAAAGCTGTGTAATGTGTCTCGAAGCTCCACAGAAACATAACGGCCGTATACACGGCTCAATGGCATGGCCGTGTGTTGAGTCCAGATAATTCACAGAAACATACACGGCTATATACACGGCAAGAAGGCACAGCCGTATGTTGTGTCTGAAAGACCCACAGAGACTTACACGGCCTTATACACAACCGTGTATCAACCAGATGACGGACGTGCATACATATATTTATTCCCACATGTACATATATATTTCCTTTTTTGATTATTTTCTAGAAGATTATAAATAGTTTTCTGGCTTATTTTAGGGTTAGCTTTTAATCATATATCAAATTACAAACACATAAAGAAGAATCTTCTCTGTGTCCTCGATTGTGCGCAATTGAGAATTTCAAGGAATAAACTCAGATTGTTCTTTGTTTATTCGTGAGGTCTAATCCTAGAATTGGTCTCATGTTTTACGCTTCCTACGCTGCGTCAGTTGGTATCAAAGCAAGGCAATTTCCTATGGAGATGTCGGCTAACGACAGTGTTGACGGCGGTCGCATTCTCGACCTAGAACGGGATGCAGAAGTCCGAGGAGTCAATCAATGGGCTCCAAGGACAGTGGTCGAAGCCATGGAATAGAGGCTCGAGTGTGTAGAGCAGTGCTTGTAGGATCTGATTACGCGTTTCGATGCCATGGTGATGGGCTACAATGGAAACAGGGATGTTAGTGGAGATCAACTAAGGGTAGCAGTCGCTCGTGGTAGTCCTATCAATCAACCTGCAGCTGCAGATCAATGGAATCAACGGCTAGATGAGAGTTCTTCTGAGGAAGAGGGTGATTTCCTACAGAGGAGAGGGCAATAACAGAGGAGAGGCGGTGTTGGTGGTGGTAGATATCGCGGGATCGACAATAGAGTTGATCAAGAGTATGGTGGTGGATATCGAAGAAATACCAAGGATACGATCAGGCAAATGGCGGTGATTTCCGTCTCAAGGTAGATATTCCATCATTTAATGTTAATCTTAATATAGAAGATTTCCTATATTGGCTTGCAAAAGTCAATAGATTCTTCGACTATATGGAGATACCCGAGGATAAGAGAGTAAGGTTGGTTGCGTGTAGGCTGAAAGGAGGGGCATCTGCATGGTGGGATCGTTTGCAGAATAGGAGGTAGAGAGAGGGAAAGCAACCTATAAAAACATGGTACCGCATGAAGAATCTGCTGCAGAGGGATTTTCTACCACCCGACTATAAGCAAATTCTCTTCCAGCAGTACCAACGATGTCGTCAGGGACAGAGGACGGTGCATGAATATACCATTGAGTTCATGAGATTGGCGGAGAGGAATGATCTGAGGGAGACCGAGGGTTAGCAGGTAGCGCGATTTGTTGAGGGGTTGAAGCCCCTGATTAGGGATAAAATTTGGGTGACGGTATTTAGAACTATAAACGAGGCAAAGAATTTAGCCCTTAGAGTCAAGATGATGATTCAAGAACAAAGCGCGAGGCTTGGTGGAGGCAAGAGGAATTATGGGTATGATAGTGTTGGCAGTGGCAATAGGGTGGCTGGTGAAAGGACTAAGGGAGTAGTTGAGAAGCCTGCTGGAGGTATAAAGAAGAAGGAAGACAAGGTGGAAGGGAAAAAGCCTCTTGAAATCAAAGAGACCCCAAGGCAAAGTAATCCGTATGCTAAGCCAATTTTGGGGAAGTGTTATAGGTGTAATCAACTAGGGCACCGATCCAACGAATGTCCGAATTGACGGACTATAAACATTATCGAAAGGGAGGAAGAGGAGGAAGTGTGTTGTGAACTGGATGGTAAGGATGAGTATTATGATGAGGTTGATGATGGAGTGGAGCCGAGCTATGTGATTAGAAGGATGATGTTGGCACCGAAGCAAGAGGGTAGTTCGCAATGACACCAGTTGTTTCGCACTAGGTGCACAATTGGTGGGAGAGTGTTCGACCTAATTGTTGACAGTGGGAGTTGTGAGAATATAATCGGGAGAGAGGCTATGAAGCAACTCCAGCTGCCGGTAGAGAAACATTTGAACCCTTACACCATAGGGTGGATTAAGGCGGCAGAGCGGATTGAGGTGAAGGAGAGGTGCCGAGTTCCTTTCTCTATAGGCAAATATCGGGATGAAGTCTATTGCGATATCGTCGATATGGATGCCTGCCACTTGTTATTTGGGCGAGCATGGCAGTTTGACATGGATGCCCAACATGCCGGAAAAGAGAATAAGTATAGGTTGGAGAGAGGGGGAGTGAAATACACATTGCTTCCATTGACGGATAAACGACCCAAGACACAAAGGGCTGAAGGAAAATCCTTTCTCACAATCACTTAGTCAAAGAAGGAGATGGCCGAAGACCTAAAAGAATCTCGGGTGATGCATGCACTTGTCGTGAAAAATGCTAGAGAAGAAGTGAGTAGTGAGGAGGTTCCGGAAGGAGTAAAGGGGGTGTTAGAAGAGTTCAAAGAGGTAGTGCCAAAAGATTTACCAGAAGGGTTGCCTCCATTGTGTGACATTCAACACCATATTGACTTGGTGCTTGGGGCTAGTCTTCCTAATCTCCCTCATTATAGGATGAACCCCAAAGAGACGGAGGTCCTATAGGAGAAAGTCCAAAAGTTACTGGATAAAGGATTTATCAATGACAGCATGAGCCCGTGTGCTATTCCGGCGTTATTGACGCCAAAGAAGGATGGAAGTTGGAGGATGTGCATAAACAGTCGTGCGATCAACAAAATCACAATTGGGTATAAATTCCCAATTCCTCGCATTAAGGACATGCTGGATAGGCTGAGTGGAGCGGTGATATTTTTTAAGGTGGATCTTAGGAGTGGATACCATCAGATCCAAGTCAGACCTGGGGATGAATGGAAAACCGCTTTCAAGACGAAAGAAGGGTTATATGAATGGTTGGTTATGCCATTCGGCCTCAGCAATGCACCTAGTACCTTCATGCGCGTAATGAATCAGGTACTTAAGCCTTTCATTGGTAGATATGTGGTAGTTTATTTCGATGATATCTTAATATATAGTAAGACTGAGGATAAGCACTTAGTGCATTTGAGAAGTGTATTAACTGTGTTGAAAGAGAATAAACTTTATGCCAATCTCAAGAAGTGCATATTCATGTCAAAGAAGTTACTGTTCTTAGGTTTTGTAGTGAGTGGTGAGGGAATAACAGTAGATGAGGACAAAGTAAGGGCTATTAGATATTGGCCTACTCCTAAAATGATCACTAAGTTGAGGAGCTTTCTGGGTTGCTATGCTAAAGGAAAGATTGTGTAGTGCGCCGGTGTTAGCGTTACCAGACTTTGACAAACTATTTGAAGTGGACTGTGATGCCAGTGGGGTAGGTATTAGAGCCGTGTTATCTTAGGAGAAGAGACCTGTGGCCTTTTATAGTGAGAAGCTCTATGAAGCTAGGAGGAGTTGGTCCACTTATGATAAAGAGTTCTATTCCGTGGTTAGAGCTCTGAGGATGTGGGAGCATTACTTGGTAGGGAAAGAATTTATCCTATATTCAAATTGTTTAACTCTAAAACATTCGAGTAGTCAAACACATATCTGTAAAGACATGCATGCCAGATGGACCCAATTTCTACAAAAGTTTCCATTCCGCTTGATGCACAAATCCGGGGTTCAGAATAAGGTAGCGAACACATTGAGTAGGCGAGCTGATTTATTGATCACCATGAGGGCTGAGGTAGTAGGTTTTGAGCAAATGAAGGAACTATATGAGGAGGATGTAGATTTCGGGACTATATGGAAAAAGTGTATCAATCAGGAGCCTAGTGATAGTTACTATATCCTAGAGGGTTACTTAATGAAAGGAAATCAACTCTGTATTCCTGAATCATCTTTGAGGGAAAAGTTGATTAGAGACCTACATGGAGGAGGACTAGCCAGGCATTTGGGGCGAGATAAGACTCTGGCGACAGTGGCTGCAAGATATCATTGGCCTCAGCTGAGAAGAGATGTAGGGAGGATTGTGCAAAGGTGTTACGTCTGTCAGACATCTAAAGGACATTATGATGTGCTCAAATCCAAGATTAAGCACATATAAAAATCAATTTCAAAGACAATCCAACAATGTCAATCAAACTAGTCTCAATCACATGAACAATGCCGTCAATTTCCAATGAATTTAACCAATTCTTCAATTATGATGTGTTTGAATCTTAAATCCAAATATGATATAGCTCTGATACCAAAAAGATGATGTGCCTAATCACACTTTAAAGAACATTCAAAAGACTTAAGAAAAGATATCTCAAGTCTAGGCAAAATCGAATCCCAAAAATGGCACTTTTTTAGTGAACCCTAATGTTGAAATGATGAAATTCAACCTACTAATGATATAATCTGAATACCACAATGGAAATGGCTTCTAATAACACTTCTAATATCATATAATCCACGAAAATCAAGCCTCAATTTGACAAAGAAAACCGTGAAGGAAGATCCCTTTTCTAAATGGTGAAATTCACGCTAGCAAAGAAATCCTTAATGATGAATTGAATCAACTTGATAATTCTTTCAAATAATCAAATGAATTCGTGTACAATAAGATGTAAATCTGACCAAGAACTATCTCTAATCAACCCTAGATACAACACACTAGAGAGGAAAAGAAATCACAACAAGTAGGAATTGATATGACTCACAAATTCCAATTGTTGCACTCGCCACAATTTCAAGTCTTGGAATTGAAATTGATAAGAGTTGGAACCAAGGTATGAACCCTAATTCACACGTGAAAAGAGAGTGTATGTTCTGCGAAAATAAGCTCCCTAAACCCTCTCTTAAGCAAGTATTTATACTTGCTACTTCTAGGGTTAAAAAGTGCTCAAAATTACAAGTTTGCCACTTTTAAGGTGGCTAGCCCTAAATGAAAATTACATGGAAATAAAAGTGTCTCAAAACCAAAATACAACCAAAATAGTTCATAAAAGAATAAATATATAAAAGAAATGGTCTTCAAGATGCCGGTCTTTTATAGGATCCATCGGCCTAGCTCATCGTCGGTTCAGGTCGGTCCATGGATAACCCACAAGCTGAGTCTGAGAGAGTTTGTCCATTGCCCTATAGAATATGATAAGCGTGCCTGTTGGAATTCATAATACAACAATAATAGAAAAGAGGTTAATATATAAATAATTCCGGGGTCAATCTGTTCAAAATAGGCCCTCAATGCCAAGATTTGAAATCCTTCAGTTCTTGCCCTAATGATAGGTCTTGTCGGATTTTTATTCCTATCATTTCCTCGGGCCTCAAAAAGATTTGTCCTCAAATCTAGTAGATCAAATGCAGTAGAGACTTTGTTTTCTCCTAGTAATCCATCTGAAGAAGTATCTTTGCAGAATCCTAATATCTGAAATACTACAAGTGGTGATTGTTTTCTCTCCTCCATTTCTAGGATGTATCTCTTCTGCAACACAAATAATGACCCATTATCCACTGAAGTTACCCCTGTACCAACCTGTTCCACTGAAACTGTTTCCTCTTTTTCTAACTCATCTGTATGTTGTTGATCTTCATGGTCTTCTAATGGTTGGCCCCACTGCTCATTGTCCTCTAAGACCTCTGAAGGTGAACACAACTGTCTTTGAACAATCTGGCTCTCTAATGGTCTACTTGTCTGACTATGATTATCAGGATCCTCTGAAGGTTGGCAAATCGGTGTCTAACAAATTTTATGCTCTAAGGGTTGGCTCGTGTCACTAGATCCCTCAAGAACCTTTGAAGGTTGGCATACTTGCGTCTGCACAATTTGGTCCTCCCAGTCTAGGTAATCATTTGTGGAACCCCTACCATCAAATGAAGGTATCTGTAGCTTCGCACACTCTAGCCCTCGAGGTGGTCTAAATTCCCTGTTTGGATATGGTTTAAGCCCAAAATTATCATCTCTATCTTCCCTAAGAGCATGATAATCTCCCTTTACTCTAGGTGGTGGCTGAAGGTTTACCACAGGTGGTGGTGGCAATGTCATCCTATCAATCCTTGTTGCTAATGTAGCAACAAATTTGCTAAGCTCCCGAAGTTGTTCATCTAGAGTTCTTCCCTTTGTATTTCGACGACTTAGTCTGCTACCCACTTGGCTATTGGCCTCATTGCTAATGTACCCATTCACACTATCATATGACATGTTTGTGGATGCGATTTATCTGAAGTACAAATGTAATCTCAAAAAATATTTGTAGCACACTCCCTTCACTTCACCACGTCACAATAACAAGTTTGGATAACCACACACACTTGTACACTCACGGTGCAACAAGTCACCAATGCAATAAATACTTCTTATCACTTCAAGTATATTAGACTAAGTGAAGCACAAATAAATGATTCTAAGTAGTTAAGAAATTAAATTCAATTCACAAGTGTTGAAGTAATAAGTTCAATTACTTTCACACTTTAATGTTTGTTTTTGAATTCAAATTCTACTACAATTTTCCTTTATTGCCACGGTTTCACACCTACAATTGATCTTGATGTGCAGCACCTTTAATCCACATAAACCCACAAATTTACAATGCCACTCACACCACTACATACACATAACACCTTACGGTGCAACAAATTTTTCTACTTTCCAAAAGTCACTCCCACGGCAATAACACAAATACAACACTCCACTTCCACGATAACAATAAGAAATGGCAACAACAACAAATACAATCCCACTTCCCACTATTTAATCCACAATTCACAACAAATGGCAGCTTAATTCAAATTCAAAATGAGATCATTAATTGCAATATTCCACAAATGGTAAGGAGCCACTTTCAAATTCAAATGAACACACAATTAAACAATGACTTAATGTGTGTTTTGAAATTCAAATTGCTTCCTTAAGTCACACCTCAAATCTGGAAATTGCAAATGGTTTCTCCCCAATTCAGAATTACACAATGGAAATCACAACAACAAACTTCACAACCTCCTTCACACCACAACTAGTCACGGCAAGAATAAGGCAATTTTTTTGCAAGTCCCAAAAGTTGTTGAATTAAACAATACTCTATGCTACTGCCCTTCCACGAGATTATTGACCATAAAATGATACAACAACCTTCCCAATCCAACTCCAACGATCAGCAAATCAAATCCCAATGCAAAACAATTTCGCAATCTCAAACTACAACAACAACAACAACTACACAATTTGCGTTTTTTCCACTTGATCAACCCTAATTGTTGATCACTTCCACGAAATTTAATACAACCAATTCCCTTCTCTCAACAAGAGCTCTGATACCAAAAATATGATGTGCCTAAACACACTTAAAATCACATCCAAAGGACTTAAGAAAAACTATCTCAAGTCAAGGAAAAAATCGGATCCCAAAAATGGCACTTTTCTAGTGAACCCTAATGTTGAAATGATGAAATTCAACCTACTAATGATATAATCTGAATACCACAATGGAAATGGCTTCTAATAACACTTCTAATATCATATAATCCACGAAAATCAAGCCTCAATTTGACAAAGAAAACCGTGAAGGAAGATCCCTTTTCTAAATGGTGAAATTCACGCTAGCAAAGAAATCCTTAATGATGAATTGAATCAACTTGATAATTCTTTCAAATAATCAAATGAATTCGTGTACAATAAGATGTAAATCTGACCAAGAACTATCTCTAATCAACCCTAGATACAACACACTAGAGAGGAAAAGAAATCACAACAAGTAGGAATTGATATGACTCACAAATTCCAATTGTTGCACTCGCCACAATTTCAAGTCTTGGAATTGAAATTGATAAGAGTTGGAACCAAGGTATGAACCCTAATTCACACGTGAAAAGATAGTGTATGTTCTGCAAAAATAAGCTCCCTAAACCCTCTCTTAAGCAAGTATTTATACTTGCTACTTCTAGGGTTAAAAAGTGCTCAAAATTACAAGTTTGCCACTTTTAAGGTGGCTAGCCCTAAATGAAAATTACATGGAAATAAAAGTGTCTCAAAACCAAAATACAACCAAAATAGTTCATAAAAGAATAAATATATAAAAGAAATGGCCTTCAAGATGCCGGTCTTTTATAGGATCCATCGGCCCAGCTCATCGCCGGTTCAGGTCGGTCCATGGATAACCCACAAGCTGAGTCTGAGAGAGTTTGTCCATTGCCCTATAGAATATGATAAGCGTGCCTGTTGGAATGCATAATACAACAATAATAGAAAAGAGGTTAATATATAAATAATTCCGGGGTCAATCTGTTCAAAATAGGCCCTCAACGCCAAGATTTGAAATCCTTCAGTTCTTGCCCTAATGATAGGTCTTGTCGGATTTTTATTCCTATCACATTATCAGAATATTGGGTTGTACACTCCGCTACTAGTACCTGAGAATATTTGGGAGGATCTATCTATGGACTTCATTTTAGGTTTGCCTCGTACCCAACGAGATGCTGACACTGTTTTTGTGGTTGTAGACAGGTTCTCTAAGATGGCTCACTTCATCCCTTACAAGAAGACAACTGATGCACAAGGTATTGCCAAGTTATTCTTTAAGAAAGTGGTTAGGTTGCATGAGGTTCCCAAGTCAATTACATCAGATAGAGATACCCGGTTTCTTAGCCACTTCTGGAGGACACTATGGTACATGTTCAATTCCTCACTCAATTTTAGTAGTACAGCCCACCCTCAGATTGATGGGCAGATGGAGGTGACGAACAAGACCCTTGGCAACTTAATACGAAGCATTTGTGGAGAGAAGCCAAGACAATGGGATTTGGCGCTTTCTCAAGCTGAATTTTCTTACGATAGTTCCATCCATAGAACTACTGGGAAATCTCATTTTTCAGTGGTCTATACAAAAGCACTATCTCACGCATTGGATTTAGCTCTCTTGCCCAAAGGCGTGGAGTCCAATGTAGTTGCAAAACACCTACGGAACAACATCAAGCTGTGGCATTTGAAGTGAAAGAGAAGATTGAGAAGGCTAATGAGAAGTACAAGAAAGTTGCAGACAAGCATAGGAAGGAAAAATTGTTTGAAGTGGGAGATCAAGTGATGGTGTTCTTAAGGAAAGAACGTTTTCCCGTAGGCACTTATAGTAAATGGCAACCAAAGAAGTATGGCCCTTACAAGATTCTTGCAAAGATAAATGATAATGTGTATGTGGTTGGACTTCCTAAAAGCATGAAGATTTTGAAAACCTTCAATGTAGCTGACTTATTTCCATTCTACTCTGATGACGACCTTCTATATCCAGAAGAGAACCCGGGGTCGAGTTCTTCATTGGTGGGAGAGAATGATGTGGACATCGTAGCTGACACAGGTTGATTGGGCATTTCTTTTACAAGGCACGGCCCTGTAATGTGTCTGGAAGCTCCACAGAAACATACGCGGCCGTATACACGACTCAATGGCACGACCGTGTGTTGAGTCGAGATAATTCACAGAAACATACACGGCTATATACACGGCAAGAAGGCACGGTCGTGTGTTGTGTCTGGAAGACCCACAGAGACTTACACGGCCTTATACACGACCGTGTATCAATCAGATGACGGACGTGCATACATATATTTATTCCCATGTGTACATATATATTTCCTTTTTTAATTGTTTTCCAGAAGACTATAAATAGTTTTCTAGGTCATTTTAGGGTTAGCTTTTAATCATATATCAAATTCCAGACACTTAAAGAAGAATCTTCTCTATTTCCTCGATTGTGCGCAATTGAGAATTTCAATGAATAAACTCATATTGTTCTTTGTTTATTCGTGAGGTCCAATCTTAGAATTGGTCTCGTGTTTTACGCTTCCTACGCTGCGTCACTAGTGAGACTAGTGCTGATATTTCCATGGATTTGATATTAGGCTTACCCAGGACTAGACTTGGAAGAGATTCTATTTTTGTTATTGTGGATAGATTTTCAAAAATGGCACATTTCATTCCATGTAACAACACAGATAATGCTACACATGTTGCAAATTTGTTCTTTAAAGAAATTGTTCGATTGCATGGTATGCCTAGAACAATTGTATCTAATAGGGATGCTAAGTTCTTGAGTTACTTTTGGAAAACCTTGCGGTGTAAGTTAAGAACTAAATTATCATTTTCTATAACTTGTCATCCATAGACTAATGGGAAAACCAAAGTAGTTAATAGAGCTTTATCTACTTTACTAAGGGCTATCATTCAAAAGAACATTAAAACATGGGAAGATTGTTTGCTACAGGTTGAATTTGCTTATAATCATGCTATACATTCCACCACTAAATTTTCACCTTTTGAGATTGTATATGAATTTAATCCTTTAACTCCATTGGACTTAACTCCTTTACCTATTTTTGAACATATTAATTTAGATGGCAAAAAGAAAGTTGAATTTGTTAAGCAGATTCACGAGAAAGCTAAACTCAACATTGAGCAAAGAACAGAGCAATATGCAAAACAAGACAAAAAAGGGCACCGACAAATAATCTTGAAACCCGAAGATTGGGTTTGGTTGCACATGCGTAAAGAGCGATTCCCAACACAAAGGCAATCCAAGTTACTCCCTAGGGGCGATGGTCTTTTTCAAGTCCTTGAGCAAATAAATAATAATGCTTACAGAATGATGACAACCAAGCTAGGAAATGGATAGCAGATCTTCTTGAGAGGCTAGTTAGACCTATGACCCGACTTAGAGCTAAACGACTTAAGGAAGCACTCAATGGGCTAATAAAAGAAATTCAAGATGAGGAGCAATGCTTGCATTAATCCAAGATTGAACCAAGAGTAATCTAAGTCATTGGAATCTAAGATCTCTCAAAACAAAGACAATTTAAAGACGTCTGTCGAAGAATCAAAGCTGCTAATTGGGAAGAAGGAAAGCTACCAACATGGAGGAGAAAGGTCGTCGGCCTACATAGCTAGCGTAAAATTGCCTTATAAGCCAATAAATTAAGCTGCCAGCCTAAGTGGCTGGCTTACTTCATATACCAGTCTAAGGTGCATATAAGTCGTCGACTTTAAATGTCGGCTTAAGAGAAAAATAGGTCGGTTTAAGTAGGGTTTATTACCTTTTTGTTATGTTTTGCATGGACAGATAATAGCCGCTAGAACTCCATTGTAAGGGACTTTTTCCAAATTAAAAATGAAAAACCTTTTTCTTCTATTCTTGAAGAATTTCAAACTTATCGGAATCGTTCCATGGCATTCGTAATATTACTTATCAATTGGTATTCCATCCCGATTGTGGTGTAAACATCATACCAAGGTTCTTGCTTCTCTATAAGCAATAAGTCATGGTTTTTCCCTTTGTTCATGATCGATTGACGACTATTCGAGTTTCAAATTGATCTCTGGTTTCTGCACAAGTTGACGGAGTTCATATCAACATCCTTCTTTAAGAGCTTTATCGTTGGCCTTGCAATTTTTGAAGTCTTTGATGAACCAACGATAAAATCCAGCATGGCTAAGGAAGCTTCTGATGGATTTCACAGAAGATGGTGGTGGCAACTTGGAAACAACTTCAATCTATGCATCATCTACCTTAATACCCTTCTTGAAGATCATATAGCCCAAGATGGTTCCTTCTTGTGCCATGAAATGGAACTTTTCCTAGTTTAATACCAAATTGGTGTCTTCACAATGCTATAAAACCAACTCCAAATGGTAGAGACATTCATCAAATGAATTTTTGAAGATAGAAAAATCATCCATGTACACTTCCATGCTCTTTCCCACCATATCTTCAAATATTGCCATCATGCACCTTTGAAAGGTAGCTGGGCCATTTCACAACCTAAAGGCATACGACAATAAGTAAATGCTCCACATAGACATGTGAATGTTGTCTTTTCCTAATCTTCTAGTACAATAGGGATTTGAAAGTATCCGAACATCCCATCTAGGAAGCAATAATAGGCATATCTGGCTAACCTCTCAAGCATCTGATCAATAAATGGAAGGGGGAAATGATCTCTCCGAGTTGTGTCATTCAACTTGTAGTAGTCTATGCATACTCTCCATCCTATGATTGTCCTCATAGAAATGAGTTCATTCTTCTCGATAGGCATAATAGTCATGTCACCCTTCTTTGGAACAACGTGCACTAAGCTCACCCATTAGTTGTTAAATATAGGATAGATCATCCCAAAATCTAGTAGTTTAATGACATCCTGACCTCCTTGTTCATCACATCCCTCATATTAGGTTTGAGTCTTTGCTAAGGTTATACCACCGCCATAATGCAATCTTCCATTAGATTCTTATATGTGCAAAAGGAAGGGCTAATCCCCTTTATATCTGCAATCTTCCATGCAATTGCCTTTTTGTGTTGACAAAGAACAAACAATAACTTACCTCACTACTCTTGACTAAGGGTTGATGCTATAAACACTAGAAGCTTCGAGTCTTTTTCCAGAAATGCATATTTTAGATAATCAAGTAATTGCTTCAGTTCTAACTTAGATGGCTCCTCAATGGAGGTCTTTGATATATGAACAGCAGTTCTATTAGTGGCTTCAAAACTCCTTTCTTTCTCCATCGTAAAATTGTTATCAAGCTTATTTGCAATTGATCTAAGTATTGAATTCCTTTCTTCCTTTTGCTCCCCATTCATTAAGCAAAGTTCGTATCATTACATAAGAATTCTTGGAGTAAATCTGATGTGCTTAAAATCAAGTTCAAGCACAATCAAATGACTCAAGGAAAACAATTCACAAATCAATCACAAAACCGGTCCAAGTGGTTCACAAATCACGTGAAACCCTTTTGGAATTTAGATGGAAACCGAAGATCAAATGATGTAATTGCGATCCCTATTTGTAATCTTCACCAAATGACAACAAAATGAATTGAGATCCACGTGAATTCAAATCAAAATAGAAGGATCAAAACCGTGGTTTCAACTCTTCCTTCAATTCCAATGCACGCCAACAATAAAAGGATATTGATTTCAATTACTAAAAGAACAATCAATCTTAAAAGACAATTGTTCATGAATTACAATCACAAATGTCCAAGAAACTTCAAATCCACCCTAGATATGACTCACTAGAGAAGAAATGAAAAACAACAAAGAAAGAAATCGATATGACTCACAATTTCCCCTTGTTACACTCGCCACAATTCCAATTCTTGGGTTGAAATTGATAAGAGGATTATAACTAAGATGAACCCTAATTCCCACACGTGAAGTGCTAGTTTATAATCTACAAAAATGGCCTTCTCAAACCCTACTATAAGCAAGTATTTATACTTGCTACTCCTAGGGTTAGAAAATGGTCAAAATTACAAGTTTACTACTTTTAAGGTAGCTAGTCCTAAATGAAAATTACAATCAAAATAAAAGTGTTCCAAAATGATTACAACATAAATAGTCCATGCAAATGAAAAATATATAAAAGAAATTGGTCTTCAAGATGTCGTTCTTCTATAGGATTCATCAACCCAGCTCATCGTCGATTCAGGTCGGTCTATGGATAACCCACAAGCTGAGTCTGAGGGAGTTTGTCCATTACCCTATAAAATATGATAAGTGTGCCTGTTGGAAAACACAATACAAGAATAATAGAAAAGAGGTTAATTTATAAATAATTCCAGGGTCGATCTGCTCAAAATGGGCCCTCATCGCCAAAATTTGAATTCCTTTAGTTCTTACCCTAATGATAGGTCTTGTCGGATTTTGATTCTTATCATCTCTTCGGGCCTCAAAAAGATTTGTCCTCAAATCTGGTAGATCAAATGCAGTAGAGACTTTGTTTTCTCCTAGCAATCCATCTGAAGAAGTATCTCTGCAGAATCCCAATATCTGAAATATCACAGTAGGTGATTATTTTCTCTCCCCCATTTCCAAGATGTATCTCATCTGCAACATAAATAAGAACCATTATCTACTAATGCCTCCCCTGTCTCAACCCATTCCATTGATTTTATTCCCTCTTTTTCTAACTCATCTGTATGGTGCTGATCCTCATAGCCCCCTAATGGTTGGCCCAACTACTCACTACTCTCTGAAACCTCTGAAGGTGAACATAACTGTCTCTGAACAGTCTGGCTCTCTTGTGGTCTGCTCGTCTAACTATGATCATCAGGATCCTCTGAAGGTTGGCACATCAGTGTTTGACAAATTTTATGCTCTAAGGGTTGGCTTGTGTCACTAAAGCCCTCAAGAACCTTTAAAGGTTGGTATACCTGCGTCTGCATAGTTTGGCCCTCTGAAGGTTTGATCATGTGGCTATGATCCTCAAGAATCTGTGATGGTTGTTTTATCTGTCTTTGCATCTTCTGGACCTCTGATGGCAACATAGGGTTCAATACTATACGTTTACCATCCTTTTTGAACATATAAGTATTTCTATACCCATCATGTAATACCATCCTATCATACAACCATGGTCTACCAAGTAATATATGGGATGTATAAATAGGAAGAATATCACATTCAAGCTCATCACAATACTTGTCCCCTATATTGAAGGGTACCTTAGCCCTTTGGGTCACACAAAGACTATCCTGACCATTTAACCATTGTAATGTATAGAGTTCAGGATGTGGGATGGTTTCAAGTTTCAACTTAAATACTAATGATGCAGCTACAACATTAGTACAACTACCACCATCAATAATGATTATGCACAAGTTTCCTTGTACCCTACAAGAAGTATGGAACAAGTTTTCTCTTTGTCCCTCATCAATGGTTGGAAAAGAAGTCATGTCCCGATGCATTACGTTAGTAGACAAATACAACTCACTTGACATTTTTGCTTACTAACTTCAACAACCACAATACACTTTACTACACCATGGCAACACACCATCAAATACCCACGGTGCTCACAGTCAACCAATACAGGAAATGTTTATTGGTACTTCAAGTAAAGTTAAATAAATGAAGTGTACACAATTATTTCTAAGTAGTTAAGAATTAAATTCAACCACAAGTGTTAAGTAATGAGTTCAATTACTTTCACACTTTAATTGTTTTGTTTGAATTCAAATTCCACTACTCAACTTTCCTTTTCTTGCTTTGGTTTCACACTAATTAACTTCACAATGGGCAGCACTTAAACACAAGCACAAAAACACAACCCATCACCACACAACTCCCCTTTTAGCTCACGATTCCACAATTACTCACGCCACCAACAACAAGTATCTATACAACACACATAAGAACCAATGCCAATTACACACACCTCTTCAAATCACAGTACACTTTCCCACTTCTACACAAAAAATAAAACCACAACTTCAAAGTAAAAGGCAACTCAACTTTCAAATTCAAAATGAGCTCAATAAGTGCAAGATTCCACAAATGGTAAGAAGTTATTTCAAATTCAAATGACACACAATTAACTATGACTTAATGTGTGTTTTGAAATTTCAAATTGACTTCTTAATGTACACTTCAATTCTGATTTCAAATCTAAAAAATGACAATTGTGATTCCTCAAATTTCCGAAAATGCACACACTACACAATTCCACATCACAATCGTAACACTACCCTTCCCCTTCACGGTTTGCTATCCATGCACTACACTCTCACACTTTAGCCTCAATGTACAGCACCTTACTCTACACAACTTCCATAAATTCATAAATGGAAATTCCCTCACTCAACATACAAACACAATGCTAACAATTCAATACTCCTTTTTACACCACAATTCATAAAATTTTTTTTTTTTTTTGTAAGCACAACTCTACATACAAGAATTTGAAATGGTCCATCACCTCTAGGAAGTAATTTAGATCGACGTTGAATAGGAAACCGCTCTTTGTGCATGTGAACCCAAACCCAATCTCCAGGTTCAAAGACAGCTTGTCGACGACCCTTGTTGGCTTGTTTCACATACTGTTCTGTCCTCCGCTCAATGTTGAGCCTTGCCTTCTCATGGAGTTGTTTAACAAACTCCGCTTTCTTCTTACCATCTAGATTAACATACTCAGACATAGGAAGAGGAGATAAATCCAAAGGCGTTAGTGGATTAAAACCATACACAATTTCAAAAGGTGTAAACTTAGTAGCAGAATGCATTATGCGATTATAAGAAAATTCAACATGAGGCAAACAATCCTCCCAACTCTTAATGTTCGTTTTAATGACAGCCCTCAACAAAGTAGATAAAGTTTGATTTACTACCTCAATTTGACCATCAGTCTGTAGAAGACAATTAGTAGAGAACAATAACTTAGTTCCTAACTTAGCCCAAGGGTCTTTCAGAAGTAGCTCAAGAACTTAGCATCCCGATCCGATACGATTGTTCTAAGCATACCATGCAATCTCACAACTTCCCTAAAGAACAAATTAGCAATATGGCAAGCATCATCTGTTTTGTGGCAAGGAATGAAATGTGCCATCTTAGAAAACCTATCCATGACTACAAAAATAGAGTCTCTACCATACCTAAACCTGGGTAATCCTAACACAAAATCCATGGAAATGTCTACCCAAGGCTTATGAGGAATTGAAGTGGGGTATAAAGTCCATGAGGTTGGACTCTAGATTTTGCTTGCTTACAAGTGACACATCGCTCACAAATCCTCTCAACATCTTGTTGCATGTGAGGCCAATAGAAGTGTTCTTGCAAAACCCCTAAGGTTTTAGTTACTCCAAAATGCCCCGTTAATCCTCCTCCATGAGACTCCCTCACTAATAACTCTCTTAAATAACAATTGGGAATGCAAAGTTTATTCTCCCTAAATAAGAATCCCTCATGCTTATAAAATTTACCATGACCACTCTTCTTACAACGAACATACTCTTCACAAAAATCTTGGTCAGCAGCATACACTTCTTTAAGTTGCTCAAAACCAAGCAATCTAGAACTAAGAGTAGAGATAAGAGCATACCTTCTAGAAAGTGCATCAGCAACAACATTTTCTTTACCTTGCTTGTAGTGGATGACATAGGGAAATGTTTTGATAAACTCCACCCAACGAGCATGCCTTTTGTTCAGCTTATGTTGTCCCTTCAAGTACTTCAAGGATTCATGATCAGTGTAGATCACAAACTCTTTTAGCCACAGATAGTGTTGCCACGTCTCCAGAGCTCGAACCAATGCATATAACTCCTTGTCATAAGTAGGGTAGTTCAAGGTTGCCCCACTTAGCTTCTCACTAAAGAATGCAATTGGTCTCCTCTCTTGCATGAGAACTGCTCCAATACCTATTCCTGAAGCATCACATTCAATCTCAAAAGTTTTAGAGAAATCAGGTAAAGCAAGTAGTGGGGCATGAGTCAACTTATTTTTAAGCGTCTGAAAGGCCTTCTCTTGTTGCTCTCCCCAACTGAACCCCACCTTCTTCTTGATTACCTCAGTAAGTGGTGCTGCAATGGTGCTAAAATCCTTCACAAACCTCCTATAAAAGCTTACTAGTCCATGGAAACTCCGAACATTACTTACATTAGTTAGACTAGGCCATTCTCGAATCGCACGAATCTTCTCTTCATCAACCTGTATTCCTTGTGCACTAACAATAAAACCAAGAAACACAAGTTCGTATGTGCAAAAAATGCACCTTTTGAGGTTAGCATATAATTGCTCCTTTCGAAGCACTTCCAAAATAGCCCTCAAGTGAGATATATGGTCTTCCAAACTCTTGTTATAAATGAGGATATCATCAAAATAGACTACCATAAATTTGCCAATAAAAGTCCTCGAAACATGATTCATAAGTCTCATGAAAGTACTTGGTGCGTTAGTTAAATCGAAAGGCATTACTGACCACTCATATAATCCATATTTTGTCTTAAATGCTGTTTTCCATTCATCGCCTTCTTTCATTTTAATTTGGTGATATCCACTTTTCAAATCAATTTTGGAGAAGACACTAGACCCATATAACTCATCTAACATGTCATCTAAGCAAGGAATGGGATGACGATACTTTACCGTGATGTTGTTGATAGCTCGGCAATTAACACACATTCTCCATGACCCATCCTTCTTAGGAACCAAAATCACAAGCACTACACATGGGCTCATGCTTTCTCTCACATACCCCTTCTCCATCAAGTCATTAACCTACCTTTAGAGTTCCTTTGTCTCCTCTGGATTACTCCTATAAGTTGGCTTGTTTGGAATAGATGCTTCGGGTATAAAGTCAATCTGGTGCTCAATACCACGAATAGGTGGTAACCCCTTTGGAATCTCCTCAGGGAAGACATCTTCAAAGTCCTGCAAAATAGACACAACCACACTAGGCAAAGAGTTAAGAAGTTCGTTAGTATTCAAACAAGTTTCCTTAAAAACTAGCAACAACATGGGTTGCTCAATCACTAACGCTCTCCTTACTATACTCGCTCTTGCCACACAACTCTCCTTTTGCAAGGCTACACTCTCCTTTTCACTCACCACCAAAGTTGATCCCCCCTCAACTTGGCCTCTCACACTCTTTCCAACCTTCCTCTCTTTTTCCTTTTGATATTGACTTTTGTGTTCCTTTTCTTTTTCTATGTCTTTTGCTCTCTCAATCTCCCTCTATTTTTCACTCACCTTATATTTTCCAAAAGATTGTTGTAGCTGCAACTGATCCTCATACACCTGTTTAGGTGTTAAGGGTTTAAGATTATGGCTTTTGCCATGGTGAACAAGTGTATACTTGTTAGAAAAGCCATCATGAATAACCTTCCTATCAAACTGCCATTGATGAAAGCCATGATGGGAGCCAAGCTAGAAGATGGAATGTGGATACTCTTGAAGTGCCACTTAGACCGATCACAAGAACTCGAGCGAAACGATTCAAGGAAGCACTTAACGGGCTGATAAAGAATATCCAAGAAGCCGGAAAAAATTAGAGCAACCATGATAATGAACTTGCATTTGTACAAGTCATTCAAGGTGTTAACAAAGGAGGTCAAAGCATAGGAGATCAAAGCTGTCGGCCTTGACAACGCTAGATTAACGCTACCGGCTTTGAGCTAGCGTTGCAATTAGAGAGCGACAGAGGGACTACGCCGCCCACTACGTCGCCGGCGTATATACCCGGCATACATCCTACCCCGGCTACTACGCCGCTAGCGTACAATGCCTATTTGTTATTTTTCCACAACTTTATTATGTTTTGTCATTTTGGGCTTTTCCTTACGAGTTGTAAACCCTATTAATAGCTACTAGGGTTGGAAAATAGAACATACAACTTACATACAACATTGATTAATACAATTTGAGAGTATTCCTCTCTTGGTTCTCCAAAGAACTTCTCTTGAACTTATCGGATCTCTTCTGTGGCATTCAAACCAGACTTATCAATCGGTCTTTCATCCAGATTATGGCGTCAATATAAGATACCAAGGTTCTTGCCTCATCTATAGGTAACGGGTCGCGGTTCCACTTTGATTATTTGGCATCTTGGGTTGTAATTCCAAACGTATTGGTATAGGGTTTCGTCACAGGTGAGCATGGTTCGTATCAGTTTGGTATCAAAGCCTAGGTTTATTAAACATCAGTTCGGTTTGAGAAAGGTAACATCAAAACCCTAACTCCAATCGTTCATATCAAATTTCGTATTACCATCGCTTCATACTCAAGTCCATAGTGTTAATTGTTTCTTGAGTAGTGTAGTTTCATTCTATCAATCTTGTTACAAAAAAAAAAAAAGGAAAGAAAACAAAAAAAAAGGAAGAAGAACGAAAACAAAAAAAAAAAAAAAAGAGGAAAATTCAAGCCTAGAGAGTTTGTTCTTGAATTCTACGGAAGAATTTGGTATAGTTTGGATTAGTTCCAAGAAAATTGAGAAGAGCAATTAGTGAGTTGATATCATCTCTGCTTGTGAGAATACACGAGTGATTGTGGGATATCCTTCTTTGAGTGAAACACGTGAGGGAGCGAATCGTGAGGTTTAATTCTATATATATTTGTGTTAGTACTAACCTTTTATTACAGGAATTATGTCGAGGCAAAATTCTCCTGAAGGTGAGAGGGGGAGGTTTGATGCTAGGTTAGTAATTAAGGCGTTGAGGAGTGAGATGAAGAGAATGTTTCAGGAGTGAATGGAGCAAATTCATGAAACAGTGGAGCAGAAACTAGAGCAATCTAAGAACGTCTTTCAAGGGCGTAAGAGGGAGAGTTTTTCTAAAAGAGGACAAAGGGGTGGAGATGAAAATTCTGATGATGATGATACGAACCACGCCAACCCGTGATGAAACCCAATACCAATACGTTCGGATTCGTTGCCTAAGACGCCCAAACACCTAAAGTGGAAACCGCGACCCGTTGTCTATAAGCGAGACAAGAACCTTGGTATAAAATGAAGACGCCACAATCGGGATGAAAGACCGATTGATAAGTCGGGATGAACGCCACGGAAAATTAATCCGATAAATTCGATTTAGTTCTTGAAGAACCAAGAGAGGAGCCTCTCAAATATGTTTAATGTTCTAAGATGTAAGTTGTATGTTGTTCTAAATCCTAGGAGCTTTTATACTAGGGTTACAATTCGTGAAAATACAAACCCAAAACGACGTCACTTCAATAAGTGCGTAAAAATAACAAAACAGAACATGTTGGCCGGCAGGGGATACACGGCCGTGTACTTTGGCCGTGTATGATTCTGTGCCAATTCTTGTCTCCTTACACGGCCATGCCTTTTAGCCGTGTGTCTGGCCGTGTATGATTCTGTGCAATCTTGAGATTCCTACACGGTCGTGCCTTGAAAATACACGTCCTCTTCAACCCGTGTCTAGTGTGACTTATATAAGAGCAAGGGTCTTCCCATGGTTGTTCCAATCCGTTCCAACTTCATGATTGCTCCAATCCTTTCCAGCTTCATGGACATCCCTTATCAACCCGTTAAGTGCTTCCTTGAGTTATTTCACTCGACTTCTTGTGATCGGTCCAAGCGGCACTTCAAGAGGATCCACATTTCTTCTTCCGGCTTGGCTCTCATCATGGATCTCATCAGATGAGTTTGATGAACCTTCTATCGGGAGTTATAGAGGTTATGGTGGTAGGAATAGAGGAACTAGGGATTGGGAAGATAGAGGAGATAGAAATAGAGAGGATAATCAATTGAGTAGTATAAAGATGAAGATTCCTCCTTTCCAAGGGAAGAATGATCCCGAGGCATACTTAGAATGGGAGAAGAAGGTAGAACTGGTGTTTGATTGTCACAATTATAGTGAGAGAAAGAAAGTGAAGCTTGCTGCCATTGAGTTTTCAGATTATGCCATAGTGTGGTGGGATCAACTGATGTTGAATAGAAGAAGGAATGGCGAACCACCTATTGAGTCTTGGGAAGAGATGAAAAGGGTGATGAAGAAGTGATTTGTTCCTGCTTACTACTATCGCAAATTGCACAACAAATTGCAAACTCTTAAGTAGGGAAGCCGAAGTGTGGATGAGTATTTCAAGGAGATAGAGGTTACTATGATTAGAGCAAATGTTGAGGAGGATAGAGAGGCTACCATGGCTAGGTTTCTTGCTGGGTTAAATAAAGAGATTCAAAATGTAGTAAAATTACAGCATTATGTGGAATTGGAAGATATGGTTCACATGGCTATAAAGGTTGAGAACCAACACAAGAGGAAAGGCAGTAGTACTACTCGGTTTCAAAAGGGTGCTGGCTCATCTAGTTGGAAGACTAACCATTAGAGGAAGGAAGAAAAGTCTTTGCCCACCAAGCCAAAAGGAGAGCAGAAGCAAGGGGGATCTACTCCTTGTAATCAAGGTAAACCTAATTCTTCTACTCCTAGAAATCGTGACATTAAATGTTTTAAATGCCAAGGAAGAGGCCATATTGCTAGTCAATGTCTGAATAGACGCGTTATGATTTTACGCGATGATGGTAAGTATGAGACTGAGGGGGATAGTGAAGATGATGATATGCCTCCATTAGAAGATGCTAGTGATGACGAGGATCCTGTAGCAGGGAAGTTAGTGGCAGTAGTGAAGCGAGCTTTGAATGTGCAGGTAAAGGAAGAAGAGGAGGTGCAACGAGAGAATATCTTTCATACTAGATGTTATCTAGGTGACCATATTTGTAGTTTAATCATTGATGGGGGGAGTTGCACTAATGTAGTGAGTACTTTCATTGTTGAGAAGTTGGGGCTCAAGACCACTAAACACCCTAGCCCATATAAATTGCAGTGGCTGAATGATAGTGGCGAGACTAAGGTGAGTAAGCAAGCCTTAATTGCTTTTCACATCGGTAGGTATGAGGATGAGGTATTATGCGATGTAGTGCCGATGTAAGCTTGTCATGTGTTGTTGAGGAGGCCATGGCAGTTTGACAGGAAGGTTGTTCATGATGGCTTTTCTAACAAGTATACACTTGTTCACCATGGCGAAAGCTATAATCTTAAACCCTTAACACCTAAACAAGTGTATGAGGATCAGTTGCAGCTATAGCAATCTTTTGCAAAATATAAGGTGAGTGAAAAATAGAGGGAGATTAAGAGAGCAAAAGACATAGAAAAAGAAAAGGAACACAAAAGTTAATATCAAAAGGAAAAAGAGAGGAAGGCTGGAAAGAGTGTGAGAGGCCAAGTTGAGGGGGGATCAACTTTGGTGGTGAGTGAAAAGGAGAGTGCAGCCTTGCAAAAGGAGAGTTATGTAGCAAGAGCGAGTGTAGTGAGGAGAGCGTAAGTGATGAAGCAACCTATGTTGTTGCTGGTTTTTAAAGAAACTGGTTTGAATACTAACGAACTTCTTAAATCTTTGCCTAGTGTGGTTGTGTCTATTTTACAGGACTTTGAAGATGTCTTCCCTGAGGAGATTCCAAAAGGGTTACCACCTATTCGTGGTATTGAGCACCAGATTGACTTTGTACCCGGAGCATCTATTCCAAACAAGCCAGCTTATAGGAGCAATCTAGAGGAGACAAAGGAACTCCAAAGGCAGGTTAATGACTTGATGGAGAAACGGTATGTGAGAGAAAGCATGAGCCCATGTGCAGTGCTTGTGATTTTGGTGCCTAAGAAGGATGGGTCATAGAGAATGTGTGTTGACTGCCGAGCTATCAACAACATCACAGTAAAGTATCGTCATCCAATTCCTCACTTAAATGACATGTTAGATGATTTACATGGGTCTAGTGTCTTTTCCAAAATTGATTTGAAAAGTGGATATCATCAAATTAGAATGAAAGAAGGTGATGAACGGAAAACCGCATTTAAGACAAAATATGGATTATATGAGTGGTCAGTAATGCCTTTCGGTTTAACTAACGCACCTAGTACTTTCATGAGACTTATGAACCATGTTTTGAGGACTTTTATTGGCAAATTTGTGGTCGTCTATTTTGATGATATCCTCATTTACAGCAAGAGTTTGGAAGACCATATATCTCACTTAAGGGTTGTTTTGGAAGTGCTTCGAAAGGAACAATTATATGCTAACCTTAAAAAGTGCACTTTTTGCACAGACAAACTTGTGTTTCTTGGTTTTATTGTTAGTGCACAGGGAATACAGGTTGCTAAAGAGAAGATTCGTGCGATCCAAGAATGGCCTAGTCCAACTAATGTAAGTAATGTTCGGAGTTTCCATGGACTAGCGAGCTTCTATAGGAGGTTTGTGAAGGATTTCAGCACCATTGCAGCACCACTTACTGAAGTAATCAAGAAGAATGTGGGGTTCAGTTAGGGAAAGCAACAAGAGAAGGCCTTTCAGATGCTTAAAAATAAGCTGACTCATGCGCCACTACTTGCTTTACCTGATTTCTCTAAAACTTTTGAGATTGAGTGTGATGCTTTAGGAATAGGTATTGGAGCAGTTCTCATGCAAGAAAGTAGACCAATTGCATTCTTTAATGAGAAGCTAAGTGGGGCAACCTTGAACTACCCTACTTATGATAAGGAGTTATATGCATTGGTTCGAGCTCTGGACACTTGGCAACACTATCTTTGGCCAAAAGAGTTCGTGATCCACATTGATCATGAATCCTTGAAGTACTTGAAGGGACAACATAAGCTGAACAAAAGGCATGCTTGTTGGGTGGAGTTTATCAAAACATTTCCCTATGTCATCCACTACAAGCAAGGTAAAGTAAATGTTGTTGTTGATGCACTTTCTAGAAGGTATGCTCTTATCTCTACTCTTAATTCTAGACTGCTTGGTTTTAAGCATATTAAAGAATTGTATGCTGCTGACCAAGAATTTTGTGAAGAGTATGTTCGCTGTGAGAAGAGTGGTCATGGCAAATTTTATAAGCATGAGGGATTCTTGTCTAGGGAGAATAAACTTTGCATTCCCAATTGTTCTTTAAGAGAGTTATTAGTGAAGGAGTCTCATGGAGGAGGATTAATGAGGCATTTTGGAGTAGCTAAAACTTTAGGGGTTTTGCAGGAACACTTCTATTAGCCTCACATGAAACGGGATGTTGAGAGGATTTGTGAGTGATGTGTCACTTGTAAGCAAGCAAAATCTAGAGTCCAACCTCATGGACTTTATACCCCACTTCCAATTCCTCATAAGCCTTGGGTAAACATTTCCATGGATTTTATATTAGGATTACCCAGGTCTAGGTATGGTCAAGACTCTATTTTTGTAGTCGTGGATAGGTTTTCCAAGATGGCACATTTCATTCTTTGTCACAAAACAGATGATGCTTGCCATATTGCTAATTTGTTTTTTAGGGAAGTTGTGAGATTGCATAGTATGCCTAGAACAATCATGTCGGATCGGGATGCTAAGTTCTTGAGCTACTTCTGGAAGACCCTGTGGCTAAGTTAAGAACTAAGTTATTGTTCTCTACTACTTGTCATCCGCAGACTAATGGTTAAACTGAGGTAGTAAATTGAACTTTATCTACTTTGTTAAGGGTTTTCATTATAAAGAACATTAAGGGTTAGGAGGATTATTTGCCTCATGTTGAATTTGCTTATAATCTCACAATGCATTCTACTACTAAGTTTACTCCTTTTGAAATTGTGTATGGTTTTAATCCACTAACTCCTTTGGATTTATCTCCCCTTCCTATTTCTAAGTATGTCAATCTAGATGGTAAGAAGAAAGTGGAATTTATTAAACAACTCCATGAGAAGGCATGGCTCAACATTGAGCGGAGGACAGAACAGTATGTGAAACAAGCCAATAAGGGTTGTCGGCAAGCTGTCTTTGAACCTGGAGATTGGGTTTGGGTTCACATGCACAAAGAGCGATTTCCTGTGCAACATCGATCTAAATTACTTTCTAGAGGTGATGGACCATTTCAAATTCTTGAGCGCATCAACGATAATGCCTACAAGTTAGATTTGCCAGGTGAGTATCAAGTAAGTACTACTTTTAACGTTACTGATCCGAGTTCTTTTGATGTAGGCGACGATTTGAGGACAAATCCTTTTCAAGAGGAGGGGAATGATGAAAGCCATGATAGGAGCCAAGCTAGAAGGTGGAATGTGGATCCTCTTGAAGTGCCACTTAGACCGATCACAAGAACTCGAGCGAAACGATTCAAGGAAGCACTTAACGGGTTGATAAAGGATATCCAAGAAGCCGGAAAAGATTGGAGCAACCATGAGGATGAACTTGCATTTGTATAAGTCATTCAAGGTGTTAACAAAGGAGGTCAACGCATAGGAGATCAAAGCTGTCGGCCTTGACAACGTTGGATTAACGCTGCTGACTTTGAGTCGGCATTGCAATTAGAGAGCAACAGAGGGACTACGCCGCCGGCGTATATACCCGGCATACATCCTACGCCGGCTACTACGCCGCCTACTACGCTGCCGGCATACAATGCCTATTTGTTATTTTTCCGCAACTTTATTATGTTTTGTTGTTTTGGGCTTTTCCTTACGAGTTGTAAACCCTATTAATAGCTGCTAGGGTTGGAAAACAGAACATACAACTTACATACAACATTGATTAATACAATTTGAGAGTATTCCTCTCTTGGTTCTCCAAAGAACTTCTCTTGAACTTATCGGATCTCTTCCGTGGCATTCAAACCAGACTTATCAATCGGTCTTTTATCTCAATTGTGGCGTCAATAGAATATACCAAGGTTCTTACCTCATCTATAGGTAACAGGTCGTGGTTCCACTTCGATTATTTAGCATCTTAAGTTGTAATTCCAAACGTATTGGTATAGGGTTTCGTCATAGGTGGGCATGGTTCGTATCAGCCATGGCCTCCCCAATAACACATGAAAAGCCTACATCGGCACTACATCGCATAATACCTCATCCTCATACCTACTGATGCGAAAAGCAATTAAGGCTTGCTTACTCACCTTAGTCTCGCCACTATCATTCAGCCACTGCAATTTATAAGGGCTAGGGTATTTAGTGGTTTTGAGCCCCAACCTCTCAACAATGAAAGTACTTACTACATTAGTGCAACTCCCCCCATCAATGATCAAACTACAAATATGGTCACCTAGATAACATCTAGTATGAAAGATATTCTCTCGTTGCACCTCATCTTCTTCCTTCACCTGCACATTTAAAGCTCGCTTCACTACTGCCACTAACTTCCCTACTGCAGGCTCCTCTTCATCACTAACATCCTCCAATGGAGGCATATCATCATCTTCACTATCCCCCTCAGTTTCATACCCACCATCATCGTGTAAAATCATAATGCATCTATTCGAACATTGACTAGCAATATGGCATCTTCCTTGGCATTTAAAACATTTAATGTCACGATTTCTAGGAGTAGAAGAATCAGGTTTACCTTGATTACCAGGAGTAGAACCCCCTTGCTTCTGCTCTCCTTTTGGCTTGGTGGGTAAAGGCTTTTCTTCCTTCCTCCAATAGTTAGTCTTCTAAGTAGATGAACCAGTACCTTGTTGAAACCGGGCAGTACTACTACCTTTCCTTCTGTGTTGGTTCTCAACCTTTATAGCCATGTGGACCATATCTTCCAATTCCACATAATGCTATAATTCTACGACATTTTTAATCTCTCTATTTAACCCAGCAAGAAACCTAGCCATGGTAGCCTCTCTAACCTCCTCAACATTTGCTCTAATCATAGTGACCTCCATCTCCTTGAAATACTCATCTACACTTTGACTTCCCTGCTTAAGAGTTTGCAATTTGTTGTGCAATTCGCGATAGTAGTAAGCAGGAACAAATCGCTTCTTCATCACCCTCTTCATCTCTTCCCAAGACTTAATGGGTGGTTCGCCATGCCTTCTCCTATTCAACATCAGTTGATCCCACCACACTATGGCATAATCTGAAAACTCAATGGCAGCAAGCTTCACTTTCTTTCTCTCACTATAATTGTGACAATCAAACACCAGTTCTACCTTCTTCTCCCATTCTAAGTATGCCTCAGGATCATTCTTCCCCTGGAAAGGAGGAATCTTCATCTTTATACTACCCAATTGATTGTCCTCTCTATTCCTATCTCCTCTATCTTCCCAATCCCTAGTTTCTCTATTCCTACCACCATAACCTCTATAACTCCCGATAGAAGGTTCATCAAACTCATCATCAGAATTTTCATCTCCACCCCTTTGTCCTCTTTTAGAAAAACTCTCCCTCTTACGCCCTTGAAAGACTTTCTTAGATTGCTCTAGTTTCTGCTCCACCGTTTCATGAATTTGCTCCATTCCCTCCTGAAACATTCTCTTCATCTCACTCCTCAACGCTTCAATTACTAACCTAGCATCAAACCTCCCCTTCTCACCTTCAGGAGAATTTTGCCTTGACATAGTTCCTGTAATAAAAAGGTTAGTACTAACACAATTATATATATAGAATTAAACCTCACAATTCACTCCTTCACGTGTTTCACTCAAAGAAGGATATTCCACATTCACCCGTGTATTCTCACAAACAGAGATGATATCAACTCACCAATCCCTCTTCTCAGTCCTCTTGGAACTAATCCAAACCACACCAAATTCTTCTGTAGAATTCAAGAGCAAAATCTCCAGCTTGAATTTTCCTTTTTTTTTTTTTTTTTTAAACAAGGATTGATAGAATGAAACTAAACTACTCAAGAAACAATTAACACTATGGACTTGAGTATGAAGCAATGGTAATACGAACCACTGATATGAATGATTAGAGTTAGGGTTTTGATGTTACCTTTCTCAAACCGAACTGATTTTTAACAAACCTAGGCTCTAATACCAAATTGATACGAACCACGCCCACCTGTGACGAAACCCTATACCAATACGTTTGGAATTACAACCCAAGATGCCAAAATAATCGAAGTGGAACCACGACCCATTGCTTATAGATGAGACAAGAGCCTTGGTATACTATGTTGACGCTACAATCGGGATGAAAGACCGATTGATAAGTCGGATTTGAACGCCACGGAAGAGATCCGATAAGTTCAAGAGAAGTTCTTTGGAGAACCAAGAGAGGAATACTCTTCAAATTATATTAATTAAAGTTATGTCTGTTTTTCCAACCCTAGCGGCTATTAATAGTGTTTACAACTCATAAAGAAAAACCCAAAACGACAAAACATAATAAAGTTGCAAAAAAAAATAACAATTAGGCAATGTACGCTGGATGTACGCCAGCGGCGTAGTGGGCGGAGTAAGATGTACGCTGGATATATACGCCGGCGGCGTCAAAGGCGGCATAGTCCCTCTGTAGCTTTCTAATTTCAACGCCGGCTCAAAGCCAGCAGTGTTAAGGCATTTTCAAGGCCGGCTGTTTCTTTACCTAAGCTGGCAGCTTTGATCTCCTATGCTTTGATTTCCTTTGTTAAAACCTTGAATGACTTGTACAAATGCAAGTTCATTCTCATGGTTGCTCAAATCTTTTCTAGCTTATTAGATATCCTTTATCAACCCGTTAAGTGCTTCTTTGAATCGTTTCGCTCGGGTTCTTGTGATCGGTCCAAGTGGCACTTCAAGAGGATCCACATTCTACCTTCTAGCTTGGCCCCCATCATGGCTTCCATCAGTAAATTACAAACACACCCCCTTTATGTTTCCTCTACATTTACTTAGACTTTTTTTTTTCTTTTTAATTTGAAATTAAGCATTCAAACCTCCAAATCCTTAAAATAAATAAATAAATAAATAAGAAAGTAGTTTGGTCCCTGAATAACCATTTCACCTCTTAAGAAATAATAAAAGAATGATTTTGGTGTTCTTTTATTATTTCAGTCAAGGGCAAAATAGTAAAATAGAGTATATGAACACATTTTTAAAAGATATAAGGGTTAAATGACCAATATCAAAAGATAAAGGATCTAAGCATAAATTGAACAAATATAAAGGGAGTATAATTTTAGTTTACCTTTTAAATAAAACACAATGAACATGAGCTATAGCTATCACTTATATACATGGGAATTGACCATAACAATTTCTTAGTTCACTATAAAAATAAAAATTAAAAAGAAAAAAAAAAGAAAGAATGATTTTAGTTTTTTCATATTATTTTATTCAAGAGCAAAATAGTAAAACAAGATATAGAGATTAAATGTTCAATATTAAAGATAAAAGATGTAAACGCAAATCAAACAAATATAAAAAGAATGTAATTTCAGTTTACCCCTTAAATAAAACATAATAAACAAAGTTTCTAAGATGAGCTACAGCTGTCACATATATACATGAGAAGTTACTAAGACAATTTCTGAGATCATTGTAATAGGAGCAAAGGTCAAGGATCAGATATCCAGCATGAGAATGAAAATGGGTTTTTACTCCTAAAGAGGCCATAACAATGGCGATCTTCAGATCGTCCCTCGACCCTCTCTTGGTAGCAGCGAAACCCTTTTGTCATTCGACATTATGTGAAGCAGACAACCAAAAAACAAAAAAAATAAAAATAAAAAATAATCAAAGATTTGATATTTCAGTCGTATTTTAGTCTTGACCTTGGCTTGGATTAATCTAGATTTGAGCTAGACGTCGGGCTTCCGTAAATTGCCCAGCTACTTTTTATATTTTTTTTCAATTCCCTAGTCAACTCAAAATTCCTCTTGATTGAGGCGATTGCGATTCTGACTCGTACCCGTTTGATCCATGTCTAGTGCTAACCCGTGTAAACGGGAAGTCATGCCCTTAAATTGTACGATCAAAGGATAATTAGTAACGTGGCTACAGTAGCAAATTTACCGGGCAGCTCGATAGAGGCAATAACATTTGAAAAGCTATATAAAATTTTTGTCGTTTCTTCATTATTTGCAACATTTGCATTGGTACTGACAATTCTTTGGTCCAACAAAATACTCAATGTTGAAAAACACTAGGAATATCAAAAGACAGTGCTCCCAAATCATATAAAAATCCAAGCATGCGGTTCGATTCCCCACCGAAAAGCCACTAGAGTACAAACCCCAATCAAAACCATCCATCAACATCCAACCCCTTACCACATCTCAGTTGTGCATGCATGTTTAATGCAAACACATCATTGTCCCAACAAGTTGTTAACAACATTAAAAGATTGAAAATTTTGGTAGGTACATGTCTAATCCATCTATGAGACTCCAATAATAGAGAGAGTTAAAATTCCTAAAGGTGCGCAAAATTATACGCCATCTTCATTCACCAATAGCCTTAAGCTGTCATCATCTTCCTGAGTCTTCTCTCTAGCATCGTAGCATGAAACTTGACTCATTTCCAAGGATGTTAGCTTCATCGCTTTAAAAGCCTCAGCTTCCCAATCCGTACGGACAAAGACCACATAGAGTATTGAAATTGCACAAGCAGCTTGAGCAGACAAGAGCCCAAACCACAACCCACTGAACCCAACCTTGAGCCAGAAGGCTAGACCAACCGCAACAGGAGTGCCTACAAAGTAAAATGACCCCAAATTGATATGGGCACCAATGGCTGGTCTAGCAGTGCCACGTAGGATGCCACAGCCAGTGGTTTGTGGGCAGTTGCCAAGCTCACATAGACCCATGACTGGCATGACTAGTGCGACCAAAGCTTTGACTTGGTCATCTCTTGTGAACAACCCAGCCCATCTCTCTCTAAAAACAACAGTCCATATTATGTTGACAATGCCCATCACAAAAGCACATCCAAGTGCAACCTCCCCCGCTAATTTGGCTTTGTATGGCTTTCCTGCGCCTAGCTCATTTCCTACCTGCATGCCAAACAATTGTATTTCCGGGAAAGCATAAATACAATTAGAAACTTAGCACAAAATAATCAATCATTATATATACCCAGAAGTAAGAGGTTCCAAATTCAATGCTTAAAAAGCCTTAGGTATGTACAAAATAAGACTCATTCGAAGGGATGCAGAGATTTTTATAACATAGAAATATAAATATCGATCTCCTACTAAGGATGAATTATGCCCAATTCCTCCCTCTATAGTAGTTAGTTAAAAGAAAAAAAAAAAAGATTCATATAAAATCCAATTATTTTAATGTGCTAAATTGACAGCTGATCTGAATAGCTTTATATATATATATATTAAAAAATTGAAAATATGAAAACATGTCCGACAAATTCATTTGATACCAGATCAGAATAATTGCATGAAATCCACTAATAAGTGCACTTTAATTTATTTGCTTCAAATCCTCTAGGCACGAAAAATGAACTAAAGCTTTGTGAATGTTAGTGCTCCAACTGTTGCGTGTACTAATACCGTCCCATAAGCAAAACTCATATGCATGATTTAACAAGGTGGGTCACTACAAAAATGATGCAATCTCATTCTTCCTGAAAAATCTTCGTCATCAAAGTACAATCTTTATTAGTTATCGTTATCGGAAATCTTCTAGTAATCCAATATCACTATTACACAACCACACGCATCTATATAAGTGGACAGGACGGCCAGTTGCACCAAACAACTTAAAAGAAAAAAAAAAATAAACGCATAGTGAAAGCTAATAAAAACAGTACAATGAGAATAAACATGTGTCATCAACGTAACAAAAAGTTCCACTTAGATGAAACAATTAATTATGTGCAAATATTATAAATGGTTATTCTTTTTGCCTTTTAGTTTGCAGCATCTGATAATTTCCCAGATGGAGGCCAACTATTTGCTTTTAACCTTCATAAGATGCTAACGACAACAAGCATATTGTTGATTATTAACATAAAACATAAGAGGCTAGGTCGAAAGGCCGGACAAAAATGAAGTACTGACCATAGTTTTTTCAAGTTAAAGAAAAACAGTTAACTATACTTAGGATGTTTCAATGAAGTACTCTAGCCTTTTTAGTATTATATTATCTTAAATCATGTTACACAACTAACTAACAGATAAATAATGATCAAGCTCTCATTTTTTTCTTTTTCTTTTAAAAAAATAATAATAACAATAAAAACATTTACTATATATATATTAGGCCAGATAATCCGTTTATCTTTTAAAAATATATTTGGATTTTGAAATGTTTTTTAAAATTTTAGTAGTCACTCTCTTTAGCCTTTTTCATTATTATCAATAAACTATGAAATGGAAATCTCTTTGGCATAAATGTACTTTTTCACCTAATAGTTTAATAATAAAATAGGCAGTAGTGCTAATACAACAACAGAAAGGAAAAAGGTCATGGTACAAATCATACATACCCTGGCAGAGACGCAGCCAGCCAAAGCCAGTGGGACAGCGTACATCAAGCTAGTGGTCTGAATCAGAATCCCAGTGGCGGCCACAGACAGCGTAGGCTCAGGCAAGTACCCAGCCAGTACCGTCACTATCTCATACCACCACCACTCCAGACAAATCCCCAAACAGCTTGGTAATGCCAATTTCCACAGCGGCCCCAACCCACCACACACTTCTCCGATCCCCGCTCGCCACCTCAGCTGACATGTGCCCGAAACGTACACGTACCCTACCATTAGCGCCACCACGTTCATATTCGTCAGCACCGAGGCCACGGCCACACCAGGTACCCCCCATCCCGCCGACACCACCAGCGCGTAGTTCAACGGGACATGGAAAATGACCGCGACTAGGGAACAATACATCATAGGCTTTGTGATCTGCTGAGACCTTAGGAAAACCCTCAAGGGCAGTAACAAAGTGTTGGTCACCAGATCAGGCAAGGAGTACATGCAATACGTGGCAGCCATTGAGGTTATGTCCCTATCTTGACCCATGAAAACCATGACTGGTTCGAGGTTGATCCATAAAAGGCTGATGGGTATGATTGCAATCAAGAGGATTAGGATCATACGTTGGAGAGAGAGTGTGAGGAGGTCCCAGTTTTTGCTACCATGCGCTTGGCTACACACGGGTTCTAGTCCTGAGGCAAGACCAACTAAAACTGAATACCCTGTTATGTTGGTGAACCCTATTGAGAGCGCTCCACCCGCAAGCTCTAGACTTCCAAGTCTTCCTAAAAATATAACTGACACGAACTGTCTAACGAAAGCCAATAAATTCACTCCTGTTATTGGAAACACCATGCTTAATAGTTCCTTCACCTCTTCCATAACCTGCTACCAAGTTAAGCGAAAAAAAAAAAACTTAGTGAATCGTATAGACAGAAAGAAAAATGAAAATATAAGTTTAGACTAGACAATGTTCTCCCTCTCTCTCTCTCTCTCTCGTTTTTTTTTTTTTTTTTTTTGGGGGGGGGGGGGGGGGGGGGGGGCGGCGCGGGGGTTGGGAGGAGGGATGTGGGGGGTAGGGCGCGGCTGGTTTGGGCTTGCAAACCTGAGAAGCTGAAGGTAGCTTGTGAGAAGAAAAATCAGGGTCTTTTTCTTTCTCTGCCATTGTTGAGAGAGGAAGACCAAAGGTCTCTACTTTAATTTAATATGATACTCTCCCTTTAAATCCGGAATGCTCTGTCCATATGAAAATAAAATTATACTACAAATATATTAAATAAATAAATAAGCTTTTACATACCCCTGTGAACTTATAATAACCAAATTTACACTCAAGAAGAAAGAAGTTACTTACCAAAGTACTGATTTATGATTATGATTTTGGAAAGAAACGACAATAGTATGGAAGGAAGCGTTAAATGAAAAGAAGATGAGAGGTTGGGATGTAAAAAAAAACCCACTATCACTGGGCCTTTACTTTCTACGCTCTAGTTTGCTCATATCCATGTATATATGCAATTTATGAGAACGAGTGAGACGACTTGGTATTTGTAATACAGCATTCAACGTAAAAAGGAAAGAAGGGAGGGAGAAAATGTCGTAACATAACTAAAGTAGCATTTGGTTGCCACAAAAATGTAATACTTGATAAGATAAATTTTTTTGTTCTGCGTTTAGTTACCGTTCATGAAAAATATACTAAACAATAATTCAATATGATACTAGATAAAATGGCATATTTTTCTACCACATATAATTAGATACAAAAACTTTGGTATTAAACAAAAATTCATTTTTTTCAAAATCCCCAACTTGCCCTTTATATTTTTTCCTTTATAAACAAATCCTACCTCCTCAAACTCTTTTCATTCGAACCCATCCGCGCGCACACTAGCTTGCCCTTCAAGTGCAGTAAGAAAACCCATTGGCACCGCTCCAACAACATGATTCATTATGCAATCGACCGCTATTCAAACGTCGCTATCGTCACGCCAAAAGTTGCCGTCAGGTTTATATCCTTCCGTTCTTTCTCATATTTTTGCTTGCTTTTCTATGTTCCCTGCATGCTCTACCTATGGTTGTCGCCATCCATTTAGATTTCCCTCGCTTGCTTTTCTATCTTCGTCGCATACTCCCCATCTAGTTGTCACCATGCGTTTAGATGTCTGTTGAAATGGGACGGTGGTGATGGATCAATCTTTCAGGTATAAATAGATCATCACATGTCCTAACTTGATTCCAAACTCACGTTTTGATTTCCAATACGATAAGAATAAAGAAAATTACATAACATGAGAAAAATAATATGACATAAGTTTTTTTTTTAAAAAAAAAACCATGTTTATTGCTAATTTCAAGTCAAGATTCTTTTATACTGTATATTATTTATCATGTATATATACTATATTGGAACATCATTTTTAAGATAAAAGAAAAGTAAGTAATGCGTTATTTTATTAAATATTATAACAACAACCAAAAGCTAAAAATAAATTAATGCAAAGGACAAAATAAAAAAGACACAGATAAGATTTCTATTTAGCATCTTTGTAATTTTTTTTAAAAAAAAAGGAATAATGTGAGAATAATCAACCCTCAAATCTGTAATGTTTTTCTAGTATGGAAATAAAGTGACTCTAAAAAGAGAATAAAAATCATAAAAAACTAGTCCCATGATCTTATGTGGAAGATTATGTAAAATCCAAATTTAATATACAAATAAATTTGTACTTGGATTTTACATTTACATAATTAAACCTCCTGCCTCATATTATCCACTAATGGTAGAAATTTTCTAACCTTACAAAACCACTATTAACCACAAAATAAATTTCTACATAAATCTCTAATATCTTTAAAGGTCTATTATCAAATGATCAAACAAAACATCTAAAGCTACTTAAGAACCTATGTAAATGACAAAAAAACAAAAATTGTAAAACTATAGGTGAGAAGATCAATGTTTGGAGTTAAGCTCATATTGGAATCAAATTTTTAAATAATTAAAATAGATAATCAAACTTTCATATAGTTAAAATAAAATATCAACACTTTAGTATGTGGCTCAAATAGAATATTCGATACTATCCCGTAAACGTAATCGGTGGTTTACAAATAGAATCTATTATTATTTATAACAACGCCATAATAGGATTTCTTATTTGAACTATTTAATGTAATAGTGTAGTAATAATAATAATAATTATTATTATTATTATTATTATTATTATTATTATTATTATTTTGATTGAAGCCACATCTATATGCATATTTGAAACTAAACTATGTAATTCAATCAAAATAGTGTAGTAATAATAATAATAATAATAATTATCTCTTTATCAACTTAAAGATCATTCGTAACAAAGTACTATCAAACATCAGCTAATATGATTATTTTCATAAGTGTTAATCATTCTCCTTATAAGTTGCACTATTACCAAAGGCATTTTGAAAGATCATCAAAATAGTATATGCTGGTAATTCAATTTGTAGCATGTAAGAGAAAATAGGGAGAGAAAGTAAAAAATAATAAAGTTGGTGCTTTGTAGTGGGGGATACCTTGATGAATGATGGATTTATACGATAAAGATAATTAAAAATAATTGATAGCAAATGTAACAAATGAAAATTATTGATAAATGTAATTATTGAATTGATAGTTCAATTTTTCAAAACATTTAATTGCAAAATAATGGGAAAATAAATTAAGAGTTTCTTTCATATTAATTGCCTTAGATTAACTATGGATGCACTTGATATGATACCTCATAACCATTACTGCATATGTTATATGTCATGTCTCTAGGAAACATTTCAAGTAATAAAGTCTAACAACTATCATTTGTGATGTGCCTAAAAAGGGATTAAGCACATGCAAATTAAACCAAATAACAATCTCTAAGGACTAACACAATTAGGTTCAAGTTGAAGCAATTATAGCGTGATCCTAATTGCAATATATAGACCGAATGATGAATTACATGAAATAAATCAACACAATAATATAATCCTCAATGGTAATCACAAATTATACTCCAAAATCCACGTGATTACTATTAACAATCCATAAGAAAATAACCTTGATCCCCCTTTCCACAACCAATACTTTCACGGCTCAAGAAGCATACACAATGGATGAACCGAATTCAAGTGTAAAAGTAACTCAATTAAGTACAAAAATTCGAATGATTATGAAACAAATCTGACCAAGAAATATCCCAATTTAACCCTAGATATTACACACTAAAGAAGAAAAGAAATTACAACAAAATGAAATTGATATGACTCACAATTTCAACTCTTAGGATTGAAATTGATAAGAGGAAATTTTGAACTAGGAAACCCTAATTCTCTCACGTGAATATGAGTGTTTTTTTTTTTTTTTTGAAAAATTGGCCTCTTAAAAACCCTACTTAAGAAAGTATTTATATTTGCTCCCTTTAGGGTTAGAAAGTATACAAAATTACAACTATACCACTTTTAGGATGGCCGGTCCTAAATGAGAATTACAAACAAAATGAAAGTATCCCAAAAGAAAATACAATATAAAATAGTCCATAAAACAATTACAAAGTACAAAATATTATAAATCTTCATGAGCCAATGCTTCGAAGTGGAAACAATCATAGCGGGCCTTTGAATGCAAATCTGATGATGTCTTGTGGCCATTAACTAATGTAGGACATGTTGGTATCCTAAGGAGAAATATTATTGTACTTGTAAGATTATTTCTCAATTACTTATTAGATAAAAAGATATGAAGTAAAATATGAGTGATTTGGATTATCATTCAAATCGAGTTCTAAAAGCATATATGATGTTAGAAAATTTCCCATCATCTCCTCGAGCTTCTGAAAGATTTGCCCTCAAATATAGAAAGTCATTTATGGAACTGAACCCTGATGTCTCTATTGGCCTACTCTCTCAGCTATCAGATGTAGTAGAAGTAGTTCTGATCTATTCCTGAAACTGATGCACCTCAGATGGAGTCATAGGTGACAGTACTATGCGAGACCCGCCCATACTAAACATGTAGGTGTTCCTAAATCCATCATGTAACACCTGTCGATCAAACAACTAGGGTCTACCCAATAGCAAATGGAATGCATGCATAGGAATCACATCACATAGGATCTCATTGTGATATTTCTGTGATGGGAAAAATTCTGGCACTGTTAACCTTTTTAGAACCCAATCTGGATGATTGACCAAATTGCTCATCTTTTATCTTATGTCTTTATTTCTAATAAATTTTGAGAATAATCTTATAGGTACAATTATATATCTCCATGGGATGCCAAAATGTCCTACAACTTTAGTTGGACACAAGACATTTTTCTGGGTAACAATTAAAGGCCCGCTGCGATTGTTCTCTATTCTGAGGCATTGGATCATGAAGATTTATGTTATTTTGTATCTTGTAAATGTTTATTAAACTATTTTGGTTGTATTTTGGTTTTGGGACACTTTTATTTCCATGTAACTTTCATTTAGGGTTAGCCACCTTAAAAGTGGCAAACTTGTAATTTTGAGCACTTTTTTAACCCTAGAAGTAGCAAGTATAAATACTTGCTTAAGAGAGGGTTTAGGGAGCTTATTTTTGGTAGAACATACACCTCTTTTCACGTGTGAATTAGGGTTCATACCTTGGTTCCAACTCTTATCAATTTCAATTCCAAGACTTGAAATTGTGGCGAGTGCAACATCTTGAAATTGTGAGTTATATCAATTTCATTTTGTTGTGATTTCTTTTCTTCTCTAGTGTGTTGTATCTAGGGTTGATTAGAGATAGTTCTTGGTCAGATTTACATCTTATTGTACACGGATTCTTGTGATTATTTGAAGTACTTATCATTTGATTTGGATCATCATTGAAAAGTTTCCTTGAAAACGTGAATTTCACCATTTGGAAAAGGAATCTTACTTTACGGTTTTCTTTGTCAAATTGAGGCTTCATTTGCGTGGATTATATGATATTAGAGTGTTATTAGAAATCATTTCCATTGTGGTATTCAGATTATATCATTAGTAGAATTGAATTTCATCATTTCAACATTAGGGTTCATTTAAAAAGTGCCATTTTGGGATCCGATTTTGCCTAGACTTGAGATATCTTTTCTTAAGTCTTTTGGATGTGTTTTAAAGTGTGATTAGGCACATCATCTTTTTGGTATCAGAGCTCTTGTTGAGAGAAGGGAATTGGTTGTATTCAATTTCGTGGAAGTGATCAACAATTAGGGTTGATCAAGTGGAAAAAAAACGCAATTGTGTAGTTGTAGTTTGAGATTGCGAAATTGTTTTGGATTGGGATTTGATTTGCTGATTGTTGGAGTTGATTTGGGAAGGTTATTATATCACTTTGTGGACACTAATTCACGTGGAAGAGCGGAAGTACAAAGTGAAGTTACTTTAGCAAATTGTTTTGAAATTGTGAAACTTACCAATTGTTGCCGTGTAGTAGCTTGTGGCGTGTGGAGTTGTGAAGTTTGTTGTTTGAATTCCCTTGTGTAATTCTGAATTTGTGAAGTTAAATTTGCATATTACATTAAGTTTGGTTAGTAAGGAATTATTTGAATTCAAATCATATACAATTAAGTTGTGGGAGTTAATGATTGCTATTTGAATTTGAATTCATTGTTACCAATTGAGGAAGGCTTGCAATAAGTGAAGTTATTTGAAATTCAAATTGTAAGTTGCTGCCTATAGTGGGATTCGGAATTCATTTTGGAAAGCTACTTATTAATCTCTTGTCTTCCTTATTTGCCGTGGAAGTTGAAGATTACTTGTATTCATTATTCCCTTGGTTGTTGCCGTGGAAGTGTTACATATTAATTATGGTTGTTACTTGTGTGTTGCCGTGGAGTAAACTTGTGGAAATTAATTTTGCTGCACCGTGTACTTGTGGCTTGTTGTGGAGGAGAGTAATACACGTGAGTTGCAATTATAAATTGTAACATTAAGTGGGTTTGTTGTTTGTCTTTTGTAGTTACTATTGTGTGGAGTTTAAGGAAGTATTGTAGTGGAAGTGTATATCCTTGAATCATATCATTTTGAGGAACAATATACAAGGATCTACAAATATGTCTAATGATAGTGTGGATGGGGAATTGGGTGAAGAAGCAAATAGCCAGGTTGGTGGAGGACATGGTCGTAATGTGGCAGGCAGAAGAACTTTGGAGGAACAACTTCAGGAGCTTACTACTATAGTTGCTACACTAGCAACTAGAGTTGACAGGATGACTTTACCACAACCACCAGTGGTAAACCAACCAGCACCACCTCGAGTAGCTCCACAAAACCCTCATCGAAACAGAGTAGTGGAAGAAAGAGATGACAATTTTGGGGTCAACTTAAATCAGAATAGGGATTTCAGGCCACCTCGGGGTTTGGAATATGTGAAACTACAGATGCCATCCTATGATGGTAAGGGATCAACATATGAGTACCTGGACTGGGAGGATAAGGTCGAAGGTCTTTTCGAATGTTATGAGATTGACGACAATACCAGGGTCCGATTGGCTGCAGTTGAATTTGTAGGGTATGCTGCACTTTAGTGGAAGAATCTGATCATCAATAGGCGTCGGGATGGAGAGGTTGAGGTTCAGACCTGGAGGGATATGAAGAGGTTGTTAAGGAGAAGGTTCATTCCTGAGCACTACAAACAGGAGCTGTTTATGCGACTGCAAACCTTGAGGCAGGGGGGCAAAACAGTGGATGATTATGTGCAGGAATTTGAGACCCTTATGATTAGGTGTGGGTCTGTTGAGCCTTCAGAACAAACTATAGCACGATTTGTCTCAGGTCTAAAATATGAGATAGCGTGTATTGTTGAGCTACAGCGCTACACCACACTTGATGAGGCTATTCAGTTGGCCTTAAAAGTAGAGAGACAGAGGAGGTCTAACTTCTTTAGGGCTCCTAGCAGTAGGCCTAATACTACTAATAGACCCATCTCAGCCGACAGTCGATCAGGGGGAGCAAAGGCGGTTGGTGAGGGAGTCAAGACAGTGGACATTACTACCCCAACCATTATCAGGGAAAACTTACCCACTGGAAAGGGTAAAGAGGTCATGGCACCAGAAACGAGGCAGACTATTCCCGGATCTACTAGTGGGAAAGCACGCCAGATTAAATGTTTTAAATGCATGGGATTTGGGCATATGGCTGCACAGTGTCCAAATAAGAGGGTGATGACTATTATGGAAGACATTGGAGAGGATACTGAGGACGACCATGAACAAATTGAGCCTACAGATCTACCAACAGCATTGCAGGAATATTATGATGATCAGAATGCAAATGCGCCTGAGGAGCATACTGGAGGAAAATATCTATCCCTCAATGTATTACGCAAGATTTTGTCCACATCTCCTGATATCAGTGATATTCAGAGGGAGAACATATTTCATACCTCTTGCAGAATCAGAGGTAACCTTTGTGTACTCATCATCGATAGTGGTAGTTGCACGAATGTTATATCTGCTACACTAGTAGACAAATTACAACTATCTACTATACCTCATCCTAGTCCTTATCATTTACATTGGCTGGATAATAGAGGTAGTATGCATGTTATCCTTAGGGCAAAGGTTCCAGTGAGTGTCGGGCAGAACTATCATGATGAGATCCTTTGTGATATAGTTCCTATGCATGCATTCCATTTGCTGTTGGGTCGGCCCTGGTTGTATGATCGACGAGTGATACATGATGGGTTTGAAAATACCTACATGTTTAGCATGGGCGAGACACACATAATCCTATTACCAATGACTCCATCTGAGGTCCAGAGTTTTCAGAAAGAGGTCAGGCAGTCGTCCACTACCATGGTTAGTCAGGGAAGCAGAACAATAGAGATCCTAGGGTTCAATTCCACAACTGATCCTCTAGATTTGAGGGCAAATCTTTCAGAAGCCTGAGGAGATGATGGGAAAAATTCTGGCACTGTCAACTTTTTCAGAACCCAATCTGGATGATTGACCAAATTGCTCATCTTTTATCTTATGTCTTTATTTCTAATAAATTTTGAGAATAATCTTACAGGTACAATTATATATCTCCATGGGATGCCAAAATGTCCTACAACTTCAGTTGGACACAGGACATTTTTCTGGGTAACAATCAAAGGCCCGCTGCGATTGTTCTCTATTCTGAGGCATTGGATCATGAAGATTTATGTTATTTTGTATCTTGTAAATGTTTATTGAACTATTTTGGTTGTATTTTGGTTTTGGGACACTTTTATTTCCATGTAACTTTCATTTAGGGTTAGCCACCTTAAAAGTGGCAAACTTGTAATTTTGAGCACTTTTTTAACCCTAGAAGTAGCAAGTATAAATACTTGCTTAAGAGAGGGTTTAGGGAGCTTATTTTTAGCAGAACATACACCTCTTTTCACGTGTGAATTAGGGTTCATACCTTGGTTCCAACTCTTATCAATTTCAATTCCAAGACTTGAAATTGTGGCGAGTGCAACATCTTGAAATTATGAGTTATATCAATTTCATTTTGTTGTGATTTCTTTTCTTCTCTAGTGTGTTGTATCTAGGGTTGATTAGAGATAGTTCTTGGTCAGATTTACATCTTATTGTACACGGATTCTTGTGATTATTTGAAGTACTTATCATTTGATTTGGATCATCATTGAAAAGTTTCCTTGAAAACGTGAATTTCACCATTTGGAAAAGGAATCTTACTTTACGGTTTTCTTTGTCAAATTGAGGCTTCATTTGCGTGGATTATATGATATTAGAGTGTTATTAGAAACCATTTCCATTGTGGTATTCAGATTATATCATTAGTAGAATTGAATTTCATCATTTCAACATTAGGGTTCATTTGAAAAGTGCCATTTTGGGATCCGATTTTGCCTAGATTTGAGATATCTTTTCTTAAGTCTTTTGGATGTGTTTTAAAGTATGATTAGGCACATCATTCTGCCCAACACTCACAAGCACCTTCGCCCTTAGCGTAATGAAAAGAGCAAATTAATCCATATAAATCATGGGTGTTAATGATGAATTTGTGTAGTCTTTTGAATAAAATCAATGCGAATTCGATACTTAACAGATAAATATATTAGTTTTAGGGTATAATACCAAAGAGAAGTGGAAAGATAACAAAAGGAGCATGATTGAAGATCAAAAGATCAAGTTAAAGCTACTTATGGACAACATAGGGAAAGCTACGCCCGTGTCATGAACCGTATGCACGCCTAAGGATGAAAGTTGTCACTTGGAAAGGAAGCACGACTTGTGATATGGGTGTGCTTGAAGCCGTGGCAGACGCTGCGGACAAGTGGAAAAGTCCAGAACCCGGCACAGGTTGTAATCTAGCCGTGTTTCTAGCCGTGCCACACATTAAACAAGGATGAAGAATTGTAGATTATCGACCAGAGGGAGACACGGTTCGAAATCTGGCCGTGTTGGTGGGCGTGTCAGGCGTATGTTATTCACTTTTCGAGATTCACTTGGAAAAGGAAAGATACATTTATATCTTTCCAGTTAGAGATCCTCTACCATTTCCTTAAAAGTATAAATAGAACAACCCTAGAGATAGGGAGGGGAGTCGGCACGAGAGAAACCCTAGAGACGAGAAGTTAGAAGAATTATCGGAATTGAAGCCAAGATCTTTGTGTTTGGGTTTATTTATGGATTCAATTATTTTCTCTTTTGTACTTTTTTATTAGATTCATGAGTAGCTAATTGTTTTATACCTGATCCCTCGAGAAACCCCTAATTGTCATGTAACAGATTTGTTGATGTTTCAATAATTAATCCTGATCTTTGAGTTTATTCATGTTGCAATCATGGTTTGTTCATCTTGATATGTGCGCAGTATTAGGATCGAATTAGATCTCTGTTATTAAGATTGAGAAATCGTTTAATAGAGTAGATCTGGCATGAATAAAAAGACCACTTGTAATCCTAGAAATAGGTTATAGGAGGTTTTCTGTATTGAATGAGGTCATGGTGGTCTAGTTCAATTAAGAGTTCTAGGATTTTATTGCAATCTTAATTATGTTAATTAAAGAGAGATCTTAATTGACTTAATTAGGATTAGGGATTATTGATCTCGAGAAAGACCTTAATCTAGTGTAAGAAACTCCGCAAATCAGAGATGTTGTGTATTAATCATTGGAAAGTTTGTAATTGAATAAAAGTTTCATGAGAATTAGGGGTTGATCTTGGGTAGGGTATGTTTAGATAATTGAATTAACTAAAGGAGTATTTGAATATCTTTACTTTGATCATTTTATTCGTTCCTTTTAGATTTAATCAGTAATTAGGATAATTGAGATCATCAATAGTGAGAAGTTAAATAGTAGGATAATTGCTAGTACTAGTACTTATAAGTCTTCGTGGGATCGATACTTGTACTCCAATACTATACTGCTAATTGATAAGTGATACGAACCACGCCAACCCGTGACTAAATCCAATACCAATACGTTCGGAATTCATTGCCTAAGACGCCTAAACACCTAAAGTGGAAACCGCAACCCGTTGTCTATAAGCGAGACAAGAACCTTGGTATAAAATGAAGACGCCATAATCGGGATGAAAGACCGATTGATAAGTCGGGATGAACGCCATGAAAAATTAATCCGATAAGTTTGATTTAGTTCTTGAAGAACCAAGAGAGGAGCCTCTCAAATATGTTTAATGTTCTAAGATGTATGTTGTTTGTTGTTCTAAACCCTAGGAGCTTTTATACTAGGGTTACAAATCGTGAAAATGCAAGCCCAAAACGACGTCACTTCAATAAGTGCATAAAAATAACAAAACAGAACATGCTGGCTGGCAGGGGATACACGGCCGTGTACTTTGGCCGTGTATGATTCTGTGCCAATTCTTTTCTCCTTACACGGCTGTGCCTTTTAGCCGTGTGTCTGGTCGTGTATGATTCTGTGCAATCTTGAGATTCCTACACGGCCGTGCCTTGAAAATACACGCCCTCTTCATCCCGTGTCCGGTGTGACTTGTATAAAAGCAAGGGTCTTCCCATGGTTGTTCCAATCCGTTCTAACTTCATGATTGCTCCAATCATTTCCGGCTTCATGGACAACCTTTATCAACCCGTTAAGTGCTTCCTTGAGTCGTTTTGCTCGATTTCTTGTGATCGGTCCAGGTGGCACTTCAAGAGGATCCACATTTCTTCTTCCGGCTTGGCTCTCATCATGGATCTCATCATTCCCCTCCTCATGAAAAGGATTTGTCCTCAAATCATTGCCTGCATCAAATGGACTCAGATCAGTAACATTAAACGTGACACTTACTGGATACTCACCTGGTAAATCTTTCTTGTATGCATTATCATTGATTCTCTAAAGCATCGGAAATAAACCGTCTTCCCGAGGGTTCAACTTGGATTTCCTCTGCAATAGAAACCTCTCCTTGCAAAAATGCACCCAAACCCAATCTCCAGGCTGAAAAATCATGGGTCTCCTGCCCTTGTTCACCCTTGAAGCGACCTTGGCATTTTGTTTTTCAATCCCACTCTTTACCTGTATATGTAGCTTTCTCACGAAATCTGCCTTAGAATTAGCATCAAAACTCACAAACTTGTTAAGTGGCAATGGCAATAAATAATTAGGAGTCAATGGGTTAAAACCATACACAATCTCAAATGGTGAACAATGAGTAGTGCTATGTAAAGCCGTATTATATGCAAACTTCACAAATGGTAGGAAATCCTTCCAAGTCCTAATGTTCTTCTCTATGATTGCCCCCAACAATTGAATTAAAGTCCTGTTAACCACCTCAATTTGCCCATCAGTTTGTGGGTGACAGGTAATCGAAAACATTAGTTTAGTTCCCCACTTTTCCCACAATACTCTCTAACAATGACTCGAAATTTTTACATCCCGATCACTAACAATGCTACTAGGTATACCATGCGGACACACTACCTCTCTGAAGAACAACTCAACAATGTGTATAGCATCATTGGTTTTATGACAAGGAATGAAATGAACCGTTTTAGAAATCTTATCCACAACCACAAAATTAGAATCTCGACCATGCCTAGACCTCGATAATCCTAACATAAAATCTATGAAAATATCTACCCTATGCTCATGAGGAATGACACTAGACTCATATAACTCATCTAACATGTCATCTAAGCGATGAATGAGATGACGATACTTTATCGTAATGTTGTTGATGGCGCGGCAATCAACACACCTTTTCCATGTTCCATTCTTCTTAGGGAAGACATCTTCAAAGTCTTGCACAAGAGACACAACCACACTAGGCAAAGAATTAGATAGTTCGTTAGTACTCAGACATGTTTCCTTAAAAACCAGCAACAACATAGGTTGCCTCATCACTAACGCTCTCTTTACTACACTCGCTCTTGCCACACAACTCTCCTTTTGCAAGGTTGCCCTCTCCTTTTCACTCACCACCAAAGTTGATCCCCCTTCAACTTGACCTCTCACACTCTTTCCAGCCTTCCTCTCTTTTTCCTTTTGATCTTGGCTTTTATATTCCTTTTCTTTCTCATTGTCTTTTGCTCTCTCACTCTCCCTCTGCTTTTCACTCACCTTATGTTTTGCAAAAGACTGTTGTAGCTGCAACTGGTCCTCATACACCTATTTGGGTGTTAACGGTTTAAGATTAAAGCTTTTCCCCTAGTGAACAAGCGTATACTTGTTAGAAAAGCCATCATAAACAACCTTCCTATCAAATTGCCATGGCCTCCCCAACAACACATGACATGCTTGCATTTGCACTACATCACATAACACCTCATCCTCATACCTACCAATGCGGAAACCAATCAATGCTTGCTTACTTACCTTAGTCTCTCCACTATCATTTAACCACTGCAATTTATATGGACTAGGGTGTCTAACAGTTTTGAGCCCTAGCCTCTCAACAATAAAATTACTCACTACATTGGTGCAACTCTCCAAACTACAAATGTGATCTCCTAAATAACATCTAGTATGAAATATATTCTCTCTTTGCACCTCCTCTTCTTCCTTCACCTGCACATTCAACGCTCGCTTCACTACTCCCACTAGCTTTCCCATTGCAGGCTCCTCATCATCACTAGCATCCTCTAATGGAGGCATATCATCTTCTTCACTATCCCCCTCAATCTTATACTCTCCATCATCACGCAAAATCATCACACGCCTATTTGGACATTAACTAGCAATATGGCCTCTACCTTGGCATTTAAAACATCTAATGTCACGATTTCTAGAAGTAGAAGAATCAGGGTTACCTTGGTTACCAGGAGTAGAACCCGCTTGCTTCAGCTCCCCTTTTGGTTTGGTGGGTAAAGGCTTTTCTTCTTTCTTCCTTTGGTTGGTCTTCCAAGTGGATGAACCATTACCCTGTGGAAACCGTGCATTACTACTACCTTTCCTCTTGTGCTGGTTCTCAACCTTTATAGCCATATGAACCACATCCTCCAATTCTACATAATGCTGCAATTCAACCACATTTTGGATTTCTCTATTCAACCCAGCAAGAAACCTAGCCATTGTAGCCTCTCTATCCTCCTCTACATTCGCCCTAATCATAGTGACTTTCATCTCCTTGAAATACTCATCTACACTTCGGCTTCCTTGCCTCAGAGTTTGCAACTTGTTGTGCAATTCACGATAGTAATACGCAGGTACAAACCGCTTCTTCATCACTCTTTTCATCTCTTCCCAAGACTCAATAGGTGGCTCGCCATTCCTTCTCCTATTCAACATTAGTTGATCCCACCACACTATAGCATAATCCGAAAACTCAATAGCAGCCAGTTTCACTTTCTTTCTCCCACTATAGTTATGACAATCAAACACCATCTCTACCTTCTTCTCCCACTCTAAATACGCCTCGAGATCATTCTTCCCTTGGAAAGGAGAAATCTTCATCTTTATGCTACTCAATTGATCATCCTCTCTATTCCTATCTCCTCTATCTTCCCAATCCCTAGTTCCTCTATTCCGACCACTATAACATCTATAACTCCCAACAGAAGGCTCATCAAAGTCATCATCCGACATTTGGAATACGTTTGTGGATTGCTCTAGTCTTTGCTCTACCGTCTCATGAATTTGTTCCATTCCCTCTTAGAACATTCTCTTCATTTCTCCCCTCAATGCCTCAATTACTAACCTAGCATCAAACCTTTCCCTCTCACCTTCCGGAGAATGTTACCTCGACATAGTTCCTGCAGAAAGATTAGTACTAATACAAATATATATAATTAAGCCTTATGATACACTCCCTTACGTGTTTCGCTCAAATGATGAGATCACACAGTTACTTGTGTATTCTCACAAACAATGATGATATCAACTTGCCAATTCCACTTCGAAATTCTCTTGGAACTAACCCAAACTACACCAATTCCTTTCCATAGAATTCAAAACAAATCTAGGGTTCGTAAATTTTCCTCTTTTTTTTTTTGTCTTTTTTGTTGCTTTTGATCACGTTTCTCTTTTCTTTCTTTTCTTTTCTCTTTTATTTTTTCGTGATTTTTACTCTTTTTTTTTTTGTAACAATCGACTAGTGACTAGTAGATACTACACTATCAATAGACAATGAATACTACGAAATTGAATGCTAACAATGGATATGAACGATTGGAGTTAGGGTTTTGATGTTACCTTCCTCAACCAAACTTGATGTTTTGACAAACCTAAGTTCTGATACCAAACTGATACGAACCACACCAACCCGTGACGAAACCCAATACCAATACGTTCGGAATTCGTTGCCTAAGACGCCTAAACACCTAAAGTGGAAACCGCGACCTGTTGTCTATAAGCGAGACAAGAACCTTGGTATAAAATGAAGACGCCATAATCGGGATGAAAGACCGATTGATAAGTCGGGATGAACGCCACGGAAAATTAATCCGATAAGTTCGATTTAGTTCTTGAAGAACCAAGAGAGGAGCCTCTCAAATATGTTTAATGTTCTAAGATGTATGTTGTTTGTTGTTCTAAACCCTAGGAGCTTTTATACTAGGGTAACAAATCGTGAAAATACAAGCCCAAAACGACGTCACTTCAATAAGTGCGTAAAAATAACAAAACAGAACATGCTAGCCGGCAGGGGATACACGGCCATGTATGATTCTGTGCCAATTCTTGTCTCCTTACACGGCCATGCCTTTTAGCCGTGTGTCTAACCGTGTATGATTCTGTGCAATCTTGAGATTCCTACACGGCCGTGCCTTAAAAATACACGCCCTCTTCATCCCGTGTCTGGTGTGACTTGTATAAAAGCAAGGGTCTTCCCATGGTTGTTCCAATCTGTTCCAACTTCATGATTGCTCTAATCCTTTTCGGCTTCATGGACAACCTTTATCAACTCGTTAAGTGCTTTCTTGAGTCGTTTCACTTGATTTCTTGTGATCGGTCCAGGCGGCACTTCAAGAGGATCCACATTTCTTCTTCCGGCTTGGCTCTCGTCATGGATCTCATCAATAGCTATACTTGCCTGAGAACTGATCGTAAGCTAGGATTAATTATAAGATTTAACATGTTAGAACGATCAGATCGTCCACCAAGTTTTTGGGGCCATTGTCGGGGACTTGTAATATTAGGAAAACTTGATGCCTACTACTTTAATTATAATTTTTTTTAAATTATTTCTCTTAGTTTCATTCGCGCTTCCATTCAAATTTGTTGAGGAAACTAAGTTCATCGTTTGCTTTTTGCAATTTATGACAAGGAGCTCTTCATCTAAGCTTCTTGACCTTGATCCTGAGATTGACCAAACTTTTATAAAGCGATTGAGAGGTGCTGAGGAGATAGTAGGGAATTTGAATTTCAATGAACCTTTGGAAAGTGAAGAAGTAACATCAGTGGTTGACAAGGAAACTTCTATCACCCGTGGTAACACAGAAGCTAATCCAATGGCAGATGAACGAAGGACGATGGTTGAATATGCTCGACCTACTCTGAGCAGCACTGGTTCGTGTATTGTGCAACTAGCAATAGAGGCCAACAACTTCGAAATCAAGGCCTCTACAATGCACATGATTCACAATCAATGTTAGTTTAACGGTTTGTCTGACGAGGACCCTCATGCGCACATCCAGATGTTCTTGGATATTTGCGCAATTGTCAAGCAAAACGGGGTATCTAAGGAAGCGCTAAAATTGCGACTTTTCCCTTTCACTCTCCGGGGGAAAGCAAGGCAGTGGTTTAGTTCACTAAACTGGGATTCCATAACCACTTGGACCCAGATGGCAGAGACTTTCCTGGACTATTATTTCCCACCATCGAAAACTGCCAAGTTGAGAAATGATATCACATCATTCACCCAACTAGACCACGAGCCCCTGCATGAAGCGTGGATCAGATTTAAGGATCTTCTTAGGCGGTGTCCACATCACCAAATGCCTAACTGGCTACAAGTTTCTACCTTCTATAATGGGCTTGACTATGCAACTCGGCAGACAATTGATGATGCTGCTGGGGGTACTTTGAATGTGAAGACGTCAGAAGAGTCGTTGAGTTTGTTTGAGAACATGGCAAAAAATAATCACCAATGGAGCCATGGTAGACAAAAGCACAGGGCAGTGGGTATTTATGAGGTCGATTTGATGACAGCAATTGCAGCAAAAGTGGATTCGCTCGCTTCAAAAGTTGAAGGGATGGCTGTATCTCAACCATCCCAATACTGCTCAACTGAACCTCATTCCAACAATGCGGTATCTGAAGTGACAGAGCGTGTTGAGTATGTGGGGAACCCCACAAGGCCACAGAACAATCCCTATAGCAACACATATAATCCAGGGTGGCGCAATCATCCCAATTTCTCCTGGAGTAATCAGCAATTTCCAAGGGGTAATGCACCTGCTCCAGGATTCGAAAGACCAGCTCTACCTCCTTTCCAAGAAAAGAAATCTAGCCTTGAGGATATGATTGCGAAGTTCATCCAAGCGTCGGAGCAACGCCAGCAGTCCACAGAGGCAGCTCTAAGAAATCATGAAGCCTCAATCCACAACTTGGAAAACTAGATGGTGCAGATCTCCAAAGCATTTACTGAGTGACTACAAGGGTCTCTTCTTGGAAATACAGAGACCAACCCAAGGGAACACGTGAAGGCAATAATTCTTAGGAGTGGAAAGGAAGTGAAATCAGATAAGTGTGGGGAAACTCCTGTTGTTAGGAAGGGGAATGAGACTGTTGATAAGGGCGAGACCACTAATAAAGCAGAAAAAAGGCAGAATTATAGAGGAAAGAGCAAAAGACTCGGAAGCTAAGAAGACACATATCGTCCAGCCCTATAAACCCCTATTGCCATATCCTACAAGGCTGCAGAACGACAAAGATCGGGAACATTTCGGTAAGTTTCTGGATTTGTTCAAACAGTTACATATCAACTTATCACTTGTGGAAGCCCTTTCTCAGATGCCCAGGTATGCCAAGTTCTTGAAAGATTTACTGTCTAATAAGAAGAAGATGGAAGAGATTTCCACTGCAACAATTGGTGCGGGTTTTTCTGCAATTTTACTGAACAAGCTTCTAAAGAAATTGAAAGATCCAAGGAGTTTCACCATACCATGTTTTATTGGTAATCTACCCATAGAAAAAACATTAGCAGATCTGGGGGCTAGTATAAATTTGATGCCATATTCACTCTTTCAAAAGATGGGATTAGGGGAGCCAAAGCCCATAAGAATGATTCTTCAATTGGCAGACCGATCAGTGAAGTTTCTTAGAGGGGTTATTGAAGATTTATTAGTAAAAGTAGAGACTTTCATCTTCCCAATTGATTTTGTGATCCTGGACATGGATGTTGACACTGAAGTTCCTCTGATCTTAGGACGTCCCTTTTTAGCCACAGCCCGAGCAATTAGTGCTACGCATTGGGGGAGACGAGTTAGTGATACAAATACCGGTTGTAATGAAGAAATCGGTAAGTTCTGATGATACTTGTTATGCAATTGATTTAACTGATACCGTTGTGGAAGATATCTTATGCAAGGATCCATTAGAGTTGAGTTTGAGAGTATGCGATATTGAAGAGACAGATGATTGTGCAATACAAGAAATGCTGACTCATCTTGATGGCAAGGAAGAACTTGGGTTAAAAACAGAAAGGGAGAATATTGATGCAGGATATGTTACCAGATTGAAGCCCTCTATTGAAGATCCTCTAATTTTGGAACTGAAGCAACTCCCTGACTATCTGGAGTATGCTTTCTTAGAGAAGGACTCTCAGTTGCCGGTCATCATTGTAGTTGGGCTAACCATTGTTCAGAAGGAAAAGCTCTTGAAGATCTTGAAGGAGCATAAGCGTGCCTTGGCATGGAAAATCTCGGATATCCAAGGGGTTAGTCCATCTTTCTGCACACACAAAATCCTGATGGAAGACAATTTCAAACCAGTGGTGCAAGCTCAAAGACGACTTAATCAAAAAATGAAAGAAGTCGTTAAGAAAGAGGTAATCAAATTGTTAGATGCTGGGCTAATTTATCCTATTTCTGATAGTTCATGGGTAAGCCTAGTCCAGGTGGTGCTAAAGAAGGGGGGAATGACAGTGGTCCCAAATGAGAATAATGAGCTCATACGAATGAGGACGGTGACAGGATGGCGAGTCTGCATTAACTATCGCAAATTAAATGAAGCTACTTGCAAGGACCATTTTCCTTTGCCTTTTGTCGATCAGATGTTAGAGAGGCTTGCTGGACATATGATGAGATCCATGATGAGAGTCAAGCCGGAAGAAGGAATGTAGATCCTCTTGAAGTGCCGCTTGGACCGATCACAAGAAGTCGAGCGAAACGACTCAAGGAAGCACTTAACGGGTTGATAAAGGATGTCCATGAAGCCGGGAAAGATTGGGGCAATCATGAAGTTGGAATGGATTGGAACAACCATAGGAAGACCCTTGCTCTTATACAAGTCACACCGGACACGGGTTGAAGAGGGCGTGTACTTTCAAGGCACGGCCGTGTAGGACTCTCAAGATTGCCTAGAATCATACACGACTAGATACACGGTTAAAAGGCACGGCCGTGTATGGAGTCAAGCAAATCTACAGAAAGATACACGGCTAAAGTACACGGGCGTGTATGTTGCCAGAAGTTGCACAGACAGATACACGGTCAATGTACACGGGCGTGTATGTTGCCAAAAGTT